>JBAMMX010000012.1:18306815-19041850 GCA_037126225.1 Dillenia turbinata | reverse complement strand
AACGGGATATAGCATTCTAAAGGTTTTCTTTCATGGAGAATCATTACACTTCAATGGAGCATGGGATAAGTGGCTAGACACACTCAATAGAGAAAAATCTTTTCATTATCTGAACAATATAAGATTACAAGTGGGTGGAAGGAACAATAGAGGTCACTAGGGTGGAATCCTGATCCGCACGCTTCGACACCCTCAAGAGGAGGTGCGTATTCGGCACGCCAACTTGTCAAAAATCTCCTCCGCACTTTTTTAACGCTCGAAAGCAACCTGAGCTAAGAAAGCTGGAGGTCAACAGTATCTTTGGCAACGGATGCTGGCGTCACTATATCTCCGCCGGCATTTTGAAGGATTCCATTAAGATGTATGAACGTCTTGGTGGTCACTAATCTCACCAGACGCTGGTCATTTCAACTTACAATGCTCTCGGGCCAGAGTCAAGTTCACCTAAAGACGTTTGATTTACCTATTTTTCCCCTCTTCGGTATCTTTTTCTTTGTTCTCTAGAGCGTCCTTCAGCCCAAGATTCTTCTGGTTACTCAAATGGACACCCGGCTTCATCACGCTTCTTTCCTCCGCTGCCTTGGAATGTAAACACAGCACACAAATAGGAAGGAATACACTTGATAGTTAGAGTTGTATAATAACAAATCTGGACAGAGCTCGGACAATGAGAATGCTTACCATAAGGCAAAGAGAGTAGATAGCCTTATCAATGTGATCCAGAGACATCGTCTGGAGCGCGAGCTTCGGAGGAAATTCAAATCGTTCGGCCAGCTATAGAGCTTTTCATGAATCAATGAAGTTATATTGGTGGCCCACCACATAGACTGCTACTGATCCTTCTTCAAAATCTTCCTCCACTTCGTTAAGCAACTCAACCAAAATAGGAGGTGGGTGAACGCTCTGGGCTCATCCTGCATTCCAGGTGAGCACAGATGCCTTGGGAGACCGTTCGGGTGTTTCTCCCAAAACAGGAGCAGAAACATGTGTTAGTGGAGTTTCTTCCTACTGCTGTGGATCCAGAGCCAAAGCACTCCCAGTCGTCTTAAGGACTTCCTCGTCCGGAGCATCCCCTTCTCCATCTCTAAGGGGTATACCAATGATCATCGGATGAGCGATCAACTGGCCCTCTCTTATTTCGACATGTTCCTAAAGACACTCATGTTCTTCGCAGCCACCTAACCTCCTTGCTAGCAAGCTGGCTGCATAATCAACAATCCCTTTGATCTTTTCTTTATCGATCTCAAGGAAGTGTCACTTTCCTTCCTCTTTATCCAGTCAAGGACTTTCAATGGAGACATCCTCAAGAATAAGTGATGGAAACCAAGAGAATCAGCCAATTCCTTTTTCTGTTGCTCTAGTAAGAGAGGTTTTGTGATTTGTCTCATTTCATCCATTGACAAGCCAGACAATTGCAACATCTGGTCTTGCACCTACCTAAAATGCTCCGATGGTGGATTTCGCAATTATGGCCAACAAACCGCAAAAGACGAGAACATTTAAGGAGATCCAGATCTTCTATGTTCAAGAAAGGCAATTTGATTAGCATCTGTAGTTACTGAAGAAGATCCTTGTTCAGAAATCTCATGAAGAAAAACCTCTGTATCCAACGCTTGTTCTGAGATTCACTGTAAAAGAATTTCCAGCGAGACTCCCGATGGGTTTGGAGTTTATACCAACCAAAGGTAGAACCTTTGGTACTACACTATACTAAGGAAAAAAGAGCCCCCAAAATCTCCAAGTCGCTTAACACGTAAAAAAAAATCTTTGTAGCGAAATCATGGAAATCACAAAGCACTGTTTAGGATAAGCAAATAACGTGGATGCTCCAATACCAAAAACTTCCACAATAAATATCTATGTATGGGACCTCAAATCATAATTTCAAAATAATCGCTGCAAGCAATAAGACGCAACCTTCGAGGGCATGATTGACTCTGTCCCCTTTACCAGGCAACACTAGTTCAAAGTCACTACGAAAGCATGTCCCTTCTGACGACACCTCCTACATCAGACCAGATACCTACATCCTACACAAGAATCCTTCTATTATCTTTATTCCAGAAAAGTTTCTTCAAAGAAGGATTAAGAGAAGCAAAGAAATAAGAATGAGCTAGTCATAGGCCAAGACCCCGTACCTACCATGTGAGGAACCTTAAAGGGGTGATTCCAAGTCGAAAGGATAAAAGTCACGCTAAAAAGGTTTCTCCGCTTTTGTGGTTGTCATAACTCGTGCCGCCTTTCCGGTGAAAAAGCACCAAGGAGTCGGGGACAAATTATGGGACATAGTCCTAGGCCCAATTCAAAGGGGTAAAACACCAATGAAGGCCTACACTTGAGGCCCACATCCAATGTTCTCTATGACTATCTACCGAAGGATCTCAGACACCCGTATCGTCCCGAACGATAGAGCTCACCGCCCCGCCACCGAACGAGATTTATCGAGGGAGTAACCTCTTTGATCGGTACCAATTATGGGTCCATCAAACAAACGAATCCTCAAAGGCCGGCCAGCCAGCTAAACAACCGGCCAATAGTCGACAACCTAGATTTCCTACCTAATAACGTTATCTTTATGACCTTCGCTATGGTAAGAAAGGATCCCCTAAGAAACGAAAGCTTCCTAACGATAAAGATCATGACTCACTTCGAAGATTCAACTCCCTCGAGATTTCCGGATCAACTCGATAAGGAAAATAGGATTGAAACAACCTAAGGGTATGCGAACTCTCTAGAGTATAAGATATCCAAAACCCTCTGTGTGTACGCTCGAGCGTAACGCTATACGACACTCAAACATAAGAAACTCCCCCCTTTGAGTCTCGCCTATTTTTTTTACATTTGGAAACCACTATTTCGACTTGAGCGTAGGGAGCCTCCGCCGAGCACCCTCCCATGTTGCTGTAGGTCTAAACATCTCGATGACAGTAACCGTTCGGGGGTCAACCAGAAGCCAGTATATGTGGAACCGTAACCCACCTCCAACAACTATCATAGGTGTAAAGTGCAAAAAGAAATCATGATCTCTTCGTGTTGAATTTCCTTACTAGTATTCACTCACAAACAATATGTTTTAAAGATGGGGACCAGCTGACGAACTACAAGTAGCATGAACAAGTTGGTGTATAACTTGTATTTGACTTTTTCAAGATGCTAAACCCCATTTACATTCATGACTTGGAAATATACATCAAGATTTTGAGACCTCTCTAGAGAGGGAGGAGGAAGCAAGAGGAAATGTAGTTTTAATTTTATTAAGGAAGCTAGAGAGTTGCTTTTCCAAGTTCATAATTTTGATCCCTCGCCTCGAGAAACGTCTGCCGCTAATGTGGTGAATTTGACGCAATGTCAACGGACAAGGAAATCCAGCACTAAGTCAAGAAGTCGGTCCCTTCTATATTATTTTTTGTCCATGAGATTATTCTTTGACTTCCTCCATGTCAAAGGCTTGACGAAAGGTGTCGAACTACAAGAAAAAGGGTTATGTGTGATTGAATTTTTCAACACGAAGGTGAAATTTCACAGATAACCTTCTCGATGGATTTTAAGTCGAACAACCCCCTAAACATATTTGTATAGTTGTAAAGCATTGGAAAGACAATACTTAATAAATTAAATGTAGCTAGCATGGAGTATTGTATTTTCCTTGATTACATTTGATTTCTTCTTCCCCAATCCATTCAAAGCTTGCTCAAGGAGATAAAATGAAAGAAAGAGAGAGACACGAAGTTTTCTGATCCTTCATTTATGTGCATATGTCATTACACTCCACTCATTGGGTATTTGAAATACTCACTCTTCTCTCTCTAATTCTTTTCAGAGGAAAACATAGATTTGGACTAATGCTCAGAAGACGGAAATCTTTTGGCGATCCACGATAGGTATAGGTGATGTGAATTTCATTTTTGGGATTGATATAGTATGATCCACGAAAGAAAAGTACCCTCTGTGTTTATCATTTTGTTTGAATTTGTTAAATACTTGATTTGTTCCTCTTTAGGCAAATATTTGGAGAAATCCATGCTTTGATTTGTCTTCCCTAGCAAATATCGAGAAATCCATGCTCTTATGATAAAGAATTATATTTTCATTACTTTAGAAATTTCTTTTGCAAACTTAGTTGCTTTGATCGGGACATTTGACACTTATGTGAATTTTTGAGATATATTTTGGAGTTTGTAAATTTAAGGAGAATATTTGGAAACCTACTGGAATGGTCGGGTGGCCAAATTGCTTGCATGCTTGAACAAAACGGATCGGGCCTCCCGATTGTGTGATGAATACATACAAACTATTTTTTATGGTTACACTATTTTGAAAAAATAATTGGATATTGATAAATATTTTAGCGAATCGCAGATAGAGGTAGGGATTACATGTATGCCGGGATAACGCGACGATTGTCGCGTACTAGACGGGAGAGTCGGAGTGTGACATGCAACGCTTATTTTCCGCATTTTTGAAGTTTGTTTGTTAAACTGAGGAAAAGGAAACTTCCTTGAGACCTCCATTTCACTATTATGGAGGCCCTCATGCTAAATCACCAAAAAACGGTCCCAAAGATTTTCCCAAAAATGTTCTTTTTTGTTCACAAAGAGCCTTTAAGAAATCAAGTGAGGAGGGTGGAAAAGAGGGACATATAAAGGACCATAGAACAAGTATAGATTTCCTTGAAAAGAAAAGTAAGCAAAGAGGGTGGATAAGAGGGATACATAAACTCTCACATCATACGAGAGAGAACCCCCTAATGGCAATCAAGACCGATAGCATAAGCTCTTAACCTTAGATTATGCGCATCTCATGAATGGGGTTGGCTTATTTACATATTAATTGTGCTTTTTCCCCCTACAAAAATATAAATTAATTAATTAAAATAAGAATGGGGTTGGCTTATTTACATATTAATCTTCTTTTATTTCATCTCATGAAAAAATTCTTCTAAATTCTCTTAGACTAAATAAATTGGATAAAATATGCTTTGACGGCTATTTTATACGGTAAATATAATATGACAATTACATTTTAGTTAGTTTCCATAAATAGAAAAAGTTCAAGTTCTAATGATTTGATTTATTTAATAACTGAATAGAGGGGTTACTAGCTCTAAATCTATAAATATCCTAATAAATTAATTAATTAATTAAACCCTATTCTTCGTAACAAAAACAAAAGAATTAATTTTTATTCTTCTCTCTTTTTTGTTTAAAATTCATATGATTAAGGAGTATAAATTAGTCCTCTCATTCACTTATCTATAATAAATGCTTAAATAAATATTCGTGTATTTAGTGACAGGACATTACTTGACTCCCTTAACTAGCTTTTTGAATTTGGATTTTGGGAATAGAAAAACATCACCGGAAGATACAAGCTTAATTGGATCTCATAGTTGTTCAAATCGGACAGTCAAATTTTCAGACATCACGTCAAGTAACAAAAAAATAATAAGAGCTTTCAAAATTGATAAAATAATGGCTTAAAAATATATTTGGTATTGGTGGCATTAAGTTTCCAAGCTTTGCTTTCCTTATCTCCTTTGATTTATTTTAGTTATAGCATTTTCCAAAATAACAAAAAATTATACTTCATAACCATCTCTAGATAAATATAAAGCGGATTATATAAAAGCCACTTCCCAAAAATCTCATCCACCTCAATGGCTTCCGATATGTAAGACAGATTTTTCTATACATAAAAATATTCGAAAATAATCACTCTTTATCACCGAAAACTCCAACTTTCAGATCTTGTGGTGACCCAAAACCAGAAGAGGGGCCCTTTATCGATTTCGGAGGTAGAAATCAGACTGATCGAGGAAAGCAGAAGGGATTGAAAAATGGTCGAAGACACTCAAATCAAAGCTAATATGAACCTTCCTTACATAGAACATAATTGACAAGATCTCTCTCTCTGTCTCTCTCTCAAGTTTTGAAAATCTTTATTTGGGGATTCTTGATAATCAATTAAATCTAGCTGGATTCCACCCAAAATCCTGTCCTCTTGTCTAACAAATCTGGTCGCCATTCTATTCTCCCTTTTGTTTGGTGACTATGGATGGGCATGCAAAAAGTACAGTGACCATGTTGACTGATGCTGGTCACCCACCTCCTGATAATTCAAAATTTTCGTCACCCAAAGCAAAGTTTTGCATAGGGTTATTTCCCAAATTATTATGAAAATAAAAAATAAATTACAAAAATATTGTGATTTCTTGTATTTTTTCCCTAAAGTATTGATTCCGGAACTTGTCAGACAAAAGCTACCCACTCACTTGTCAGGTAAATGCTATGGGTCAATGACACGTTTCCTTTTCAATTAATCAATTTAAGGTTTTTTTTTTTTTTTTTTTTTTTACCTCACCGATGACAAGCAAAATTATAATGTTTTTAATATAATATCACTCATAAACAATTTTTTATTAAAAAATACTATTTAATTTATTAATTAAGTTAATTTTAAATTTTCCAAAAAATTTCTAACAATAACATTTTAAAGACCAATTACTTTTCTAAATCAATTACATTCAAATCAAAATATTAATATATAAATTATAAATATAATTTATAATTAAATATTAATGATTAAATTAAATAAATTAGAAAACAATAATTCTATTTTACTTTATGAAAAAGAAATTTTATTGTTTAATTTTAAATAACCATGCATTAATTTTTCCTTTAATTTAAAAGATATTATTTTAATTTAAATTGGAGATGACAAATTAAGAGATGAGTCATTAATTTAAAATTAATCAATTTGATCATCAAATAAACTAGAAAACAATAATTGAATTGTACGTTATATATATAAAAAACAGAAATTTATAATTTAATTTTAAATAACCAACCATTAATTATCTTGCTGAGTTTAAAAAAATATGATTTTAATTTAAATTAGAGATGACAGATTAAGAGATGAGTTATTAATTTAAATTTAATCAATTTGTTCATCAATTCAATAAAAATATAATTAAATATTAATATATAAATTATAAGTATAATTTATAATAGAATTATTGTTTTCTAATTTATTTAATTTAATCACTAAAAATTTAATTATATTTTATATTTATAATTTATATATTAATATTTTGATAAATTTAATTATAAATTTATAATTAAAAGAGAGTATAGGGAAAACATTCATTCCCGCTAATTTCATTGCATGATGCGACAAACATGTTCTGCATCGGACTCATGGAGGTTGGACCGCTTTGGGACCATGTTCTAGGTTTTTTAAACCAAAATAGAGTACATTTTATTCAAAAGGACCAAAATAGGGTTTTTTTATTATTATTCCTAAACTAGAGAAAGCGAGACTAGGGTCTCAAGTGAAAGCGAGATTCCTAGCCTCGCTTTTCTTTATTTTTTTTAATTTTTGAAGAAAGCATAAAATTAATAAAAATTATCATCATCATCATCAGAAAACATAAAATTATTATTAAAGCTCAACGTCATGGTTCTGCTTTGTTACTCTATTATTTTAAGTAAAGCTCAATGGTTTCAAACATTAGATCCTTAATCTAACATTGGGTTTATAAGTGAATTATTATGTGTTACAGTCTGTCATATAAGTTTGACTCTATTTAAAAATGATCAACTAAAATTTTTGATAATTGGAATCTAATGTATCTAATAAGGTTTGGAGCTTTAATGTGTAGAGAGTTGAGGGATAAATTCTATTTTTGTGATGGGTTAAGAAAGAAATATCAAAAGATAACAAAGTTATCTATATATAGTGGTTATGGTCCACAGACCACACGTGACTTTTATTATTTCTCACATCCCATCATCTAAAGAGAAAACTAATGTTACTCAAAATATACTATATCTCTCACTTGAATGATAGACAACATTTAGTTCAACATTCAAAATGTTAGATAGTCAACAAATACTCTTGCATTTCCTTTTCCATTTTCCAATTCATCTATTTAACTTATTTTGATTCCATTGTATGGCAAGACAAGAACATGACAAATATAAAGCAAGTAAGATTCAACAATGAAAAACTCATAGGTACATCTATTTGGCATAGAAATTCAGTCAATAATTATATCTAAATTTTATAGAATACTAGTGTAGAAAATGGCAAATAACCAAAAGGACATTTGATTTAGTGGTATGATTCTCACTTTGGATGCGAGGGGTCCCAAGTTTAATTCTCAGAATGCCTTCCCAAAGGCATTAAACTATTTTTCTTGATGCTTTACTAAATAAACTTATCACAAAAATAGTAAATGAAAAGATTTATATCAATAAGCTAGTATCGACGTGATAAGCCAAAAGTCAACAAAGAAAACTTAGTCACCATAGCTAAAACATAAGCTTAAGCATAAACCCTAAACCATTCTCGGTTTTCATTGGTTGATGCATGTAACTCATCCCTCACATGAATAATATGCTGCAACTAATTCAAAACTCAAAATGTTAAATAGACCACAAATACACTTGCATCTCTTTCTTCCATTTTTCTAATTGATCAATTTAATTAATTTAATTCAATTGTATAGCAAGAAAAGGACATGACATATATAAAGAGAGTAAGATTCATCTATGACCAATCATAAGTGCATCTACTTGGCATAGCCAATTAATTAAAAAAATATGTCTAAATTTTATAGCATACTAGTGTAGAAAATGGTAGACAACAAAGAGAACATTTGGTC
Organism: Dillenia turbinata; assembly: GCA_037126225.1. Classification (NCBI taxonomy): domain Eukaryota; kingdom Viridiplantae; phylum Streptophyta; class Magnoliopsida; order Dilleniales; family Dilleniaceae; genus Dillenia; species Dillenia turbinata. The sequence continues at coordinate 19,033,185 of JBAMMX010000012.1, read as the reverse complement.
TAGTGGTATGATTCTCACTTTGGGTGCAAATGGTCCCGAGTTTGATTCTTGGAATGGCCCCAATCTCGAATACATTGGTTCATGCATGTTACTCAAGTATACTATATCCATCACTTGAATAATAGACAACAATTAGTTCAATGCTCGAAATGTAGTCGGTAAATACTCTTGCATTTTTTTACATTTTCTAACCATCATATTTAACTGATTTGATTCAACTGTATGGAAAAACAAGGACTGAACAAATATAAAGAGAGTAAGATTCAAAGATTACCAATCATAGGCACATCAACTTGGCATAGCCAATTCAATTAATAATTATATCTAAATTTTATAGCAAACTAGTGTAAAAAATGACATACAACGAAGAAGGCATTTGGTCTAGTAGTATGATTCTCGCTTGGATGCGAGAGGTTCTAAGTTCAATTCTCGAACGCCTCAAATCCATTAAACTTTTTTCTAGATTACTTTACATAATAAACTCATCTCAAAAATAGTAAATGAAAAGATTCATATCAATAAGCTAGCATTGACCTGATAAGCTATAGTCAACAGAGAGAACTTAGTCCCCGTACCCAAAGTAAGCTTGAGCATAAACCCTAAACCGTTTGTCTCTGTTTTCACAAGTTGATGCATGTTACTCGAACTTTGCTATATCCCTCACCTAACTGATAAATAACAATTAGTTTAAAGCTTGAAATGTTAAATAGGATCATAAATACGCTAACAATTCTTTTCCATTTTCTAATTGATCTATTTAACTAATTTGATTCCATTATGTGACAAGGCAAGGATATAACAAATATAAAGAGAGCAATAATCAACTATGACCAATTATAGGTACATCTACTCGGCATAGCCAATTCAATTAACAATTATATCTAAATTTTATACCATACTAGTGTAGAAAATGGTTGACAAAAAAGATGGCATTTGGCTTAGCGGTATGATTTGCGAGAGGTCTTAAGTTTGATTCTCAAAATGCCCCCAATCCCAAATGAATCAAACTTGCTAAATTGGTGCTTTACTTAATAAACACATCAAAAAAATTTCATGAGAAGATTTATCTCAATAAGCAAGCATTGAACTGATAAGCCACAATCAATAGAGAGTACTTAGTCCCTGTTCCCAAAGCACAAGATTGAGCATAAAACCTAAACTTAGAGGGACTTTCAGCTTCCACGGCTTCAAAGATGTTGCTTAAGTATGCCATATCCCTTACCTGAATGATAGATAGCAATTAGTTTAATGCCTAAAATGTTGAATATTCAGCAAATACTCTTGTTTTTCTTTTTCTATTTTCTAATCGATCTATTTAGTTGATTTGATTCCATTGTTTGGCAAGGCAAGAACATGACAAATATAAAGAAAGTAAGATTCAGCTATGACCAATCATAGGTGCATCCACTTGTTATAGCCAATTCAGTCAACAATTATTTCTAAATTTTATAGCATACTAGTATAGAAAATGGTATATAGCCAAGAGGGTATTTGGTCTAGTGGTATGATTCTTGTTTTAGTTATGTAGAAGTCCCGAGTTCAATTCTCAAAATGCCCCCAATTCCAAATCTATTAAATTATTTTTCCCGGCCGCTTTACATAATAAACTGATTATAAAAATATTAAATAAAAAGATTCATATCAATTACCTAACATTGACTTGATAAAACATAGTCAAAAGAGAGAAATTAGTCACCCTTCCTAAAACATAAGCTTGAGCGTAAAACCTAAACTTCCCAGAACTTTTGGTTTCCATTGGTTGATGCATGTTACTTTAATTGTGCTATATCCCTTATGCGAATAATGACAACAATTAATTTAATGCTTGAAATGTTTAATAGTTAGTAAATACTATTGTATTTCTTTTTTCATTTTCTAATTGATCTATTTAACTACTTTGATTCCATTATATGGAAAAGCAAGGATACAACAAATATAAAGACAGTGAGATTTAACTATGACCAATCATAGGTACATCAAGTGGGCATAGCCAATTTAGTCAATGAATATATCTAAATTTTATAGCATGCTAGTATAGAAAAAGGCCAAAAACAAAAGAGTATTTGGTCTAGTGATATGATTCTCGCTTTGGGTGCAAGGGGTTCCATGTTCAATTCTCGGAATGCCACCAATCCTAAAGGCATTAAACTTTTTTTTCTTGCTTTATTTAATAAAATCATCACAAAAATAGTAAATGAAAAGATTCACATCAATAAGTTAGCACTAACCTGATAAGCCAAAGTCAACAAAGAAAACTTAGTCCCCATTCCTAAAACATAAGCTTGAGCATAAACTCTAAACTTCACAATTCTTTTGGTTTTTACTGGTTGATGCATGTTACTCTAAGTCTACTATATCCCTCACATGAATGATATGCAACAACTAATTCAATACTTGAAATGTTAAATAGACCACAAATACTTTTGCATTTCTTTTTCCATTTTCTAATTAATCTATTTAACTAATTTGATTCCATTGTATGTCAGAAAGGACATGACAAATATGAAGAGAGTAAGATTCAACTATGAACAATCATAGGTACATCTACTTGAATTTGCCAATTAAGTAAAAAAAAATTATATCTAAATTTTATAGCATACTAGTGTGGAAAATGGTTGACAACAAAGAGGACATTTGGTCTAGTGGTATGATTATCGCTTGGGTGCAAGAGATCTTGAATTCGAATATCGGAATGCCTCCAATCCCAAATGCATCAAACTTGCTAAATTGGTTGCTTTACTTAATAACCACACAAAAAAAAAAGTCAATGAAAAGATTTATCTCAATAAGCTAGAACTAAGAATGCGGTTGGAATAATTGTACATGAAGATATATTAAAAAATATAGTAGAGATAAAAAGGAATGAAGATAGAATTATACTTGTCAAGTTAGTAGATGGAGAAAACGTAGTTAATATAGTCACTGTGTATGCACCCCAAGTAGGTATAGATGCAATTAGTAAAAAATAATTTTGGGAAGATTTAGATAAATTTATACAAACCATACCTAATAAAGAGAAGTTATTTATTGGAAGAGATCTGAATAGATATGCATGAGAGAGGAATGAAGGATTTGAAATTATACATGGAAACTTTGGATTTGGTAGTAGGAATGAAATGAGAGGTACAATTTTAGAGTTTGTCATAGCATTTAATTTGGTACTCATCAACACTTTCTTTAAGAAAAAAGAGTCGCACATGTTACATTTAGAAGTGGGTCCAATGTTAGCAAATAGAATTCATTCTCATTAGAAGAGATGATAGAATGATCTATAAGGATTGCAAAGTTATACCGGGAGAGAGTATAACAATTCAGCATAAACTCCTAGTTTTAGATATATGTGTGCCTAAAAGGAAAAAAGAAGTATCGTCCATTTGTAGAGTTAAGAATTAAGTAATGGAATTTAAAAGGAAGAAAGGTAATGACTTTTAGAGATAAATTAATTCAAGTAGCAAATTGATCCACTAATGATGATTCGAAAGAATGTGAAAAGAGATGTCTACTAATATTAAGAGTACACGTAAGGAGGTTCTTGGTGTATCTAATGATCGAACCTAATAGGCAAGGAATCGGATGGTGGAACGAAGAAATATAAACTATTATCCGAACCAAATGACAAGATATAGGAACCTCAAAGGTAATAGTAATAGCGATGCATATGAAATACAAAAAGTGTAAAAATAGAGGTAAAAAAAATGATCTAATTAATCAAAGAGCAAGGTGTATAACGAACTATACAAGAGACTGGAGACTAAAAGCGAGAAAGAGAGTCTACGAATTGCCAAGCTAAGGAAGAGAAATGGAAAATATCTAAATAGTGTTAAGTGTATTAAGAGTAAAACCAATAGTATATTTGTAAGGAATGAGGATATAAAAAAGCATTGGAGAGATTATTTTGATAATGTCTTTAATATTAAAAGTGCAATAGATATAGAAAATATCGAGATACCTGTAGAAAAGATTAATAGAGATTTTAAACATAAAATTCGTCTCCATGAAGTTAAGGAAGGCTTAAAGAGAATGAAGAATAATGAAGTCATAGAGCTGATGGCATTCCCATTAAAGTGTGAAAATGTTTGGGCGAATTTGGTATAATAATATTCATGGATATTTTTAACAAAATTTGACAAACCAAGAAAATACCCCAAACATAGAGGGAAAGCACACTTGTATCACTATATAAGAATAAATGAGACATACAAAATTGCTCCAACTATAGAGAAATTAAACTTATAAGTCATACCATGAAACTATGGGAGAGAGTGATAGAGTATATATTGAGATTGGAGATAAATATGCTCTAGAATCAAATTAGATTTATACGGAAAAGATCCACCATGTAAACAATCGCTTGTTAAAACATTTGATGGAGACATATAGAATACGTAAGAGAGATCTATAAATGGTATTCATCAACCTAGAAAAAGCGGATGATAGGGTTCCTAAAGACGTATTGTGGTAGCGCTAATGAAGAAAGGGATTTTCTTGAAATACATTAATTTTATTAGAGATATGTAAGAGAGAGCCAGAACCAATATAAGAACTTATAGAGGGCCGAGTGATAGCTTCCTATTAACATTGGGCTCCATTAAGGTTTGGTATTAAGTCTTATCCGTTTTACAATAGTAATAGATGAAATCATAAAAATATCGAAAATAAAAATATCATAGTATATGTTTTTTTGTAGATGATATAGTGTTGGTTGATGAAACTAGAGAGGGTATTAATGCTAAATTAGAGTTATGGAGAGTCATACGGAACCCAGAGAATTTAAATTGAGTAGGTCAAAAACTAAGTATATGAGATAAAGGTTTAGTGACAATTATCAAGATAATGAAAAACCGATTAGGTTACATAGACAAGATGTACCAAAAAATAAATATTTTAGATATCTTAGTTCCATCATTTAAAATAATGGCAATATAGATGGGGATATGAATTATAAGATTCGAGTGGGTTTGATGAAATGGAGAAGGGTATCCGAATTTTTTGGAACGCCTAATACCACTACATTTAAAGGGAAAGTTTTATAGAATCTTTGGTAAGACCTGCACTTATTGTATGGAATTGAGTGTTGTGCTATTAAACAACAATAAGAACAAAAAATGGCTATAGTAAAAATGAGGATATTTATGTGGATGTGTGACAAAATTAGAAGGAATGGAGTTAGAAATGAAGAGATTCGAATAAGTCGGGAGTTAGTTTAATTGTGGATAAGATGAGAGAGTGTTGTCTAAGATAGTTTGGGTATATACAAAGAAGACCCAAAGATGCACCGTGAGGAGAATCAAGAACCCAAATATATGAGATCTAGTAAAACATAGAGGTAGACCACTAAAACTTAGATATAAATTATCTATAAAGATATGTTAGTTAAGAATTTAGATGAGAATTAATGTTGGATAAAAATGAGTGGTGTAGAAGAATTTGCACAAATTAAATCAAAATCTTTTTTTTTTCTTTAATCTTTCCCATATTTGTCTCTCAAATGGCCGACCACAATTGTTAGAATTAAGTTTTAGATTGTTGTTGTTATTGTTGTTGTTGTTGTTAAGCTAGTACTAACCTAATAAGCAAGAGTCAATAGAGAGTGCTTAGTCCTCATTCTGAAAATACAAGCTTGAGCGTAAAACCTAAACTTAGAGTTCGTTTTCTGTTGGTTCACGCATGTTACTCAAGTTTGCTATATCCCTTACCTGAATGATAGACAATAATTAGTTTAATGCTCAAAACATTGTTGGCAAATACTCTTGCATTTCTTTTTCCATTTTCTAATTGACATATTTAACTGATTTGATTCCATTTTATGGCAAGGCAAGGACATGACAAATATAAAGAGAGAGATTCAATAATGACCAATCATAGGCACATCAACTTGGCATAGCCAATTTTGTCAACAATTATATCTATATTTTATAGCATATTAGAGTAGAAAATTACATACAACCAAGAGGGCAATTAGTCTAGTGGTATGATTCTCATTTTGAGTGCACGAAGTCCTAAGTTCAATTCTCGAAATACTTCAAATTCCAAATTCTAGCTACTTTACATATTAAACTCACTCAAAAATTGTAAATGAAATGATTCATATCAATATGCTAGCATTGATCTGATAAGCCATAGTAAACAAAGAGAACTCATTCGCTATACCCAAAACAAGCTTGAACATAAACCCTAAACTTTGTGAGTCTTTCGGATTTTGCAAGTTGATGCATGTTACTCTAAGTCTACTATATCCCTCACCTGAATGATAGGCAACAATTAGTTCAAAACTCAAAATGTTAAATAGACTGCAAATACACTAGCATTTCTTTTTCCATTTTCTATTTGATCTATTTAACTAATTTGACTCCATTGTATCGCAAGGCAAGGACATGATAGATATAAAGAAAGTAAGAATCAATTATGACCAATTATAGGTACATCTATTTGGCATAGTCAATTTAGTCAACAATTATATCTAAATTTTATAGCATACTAGTATAGAAGATAGAAGACAACAAAGAGGGCATTTGGTTTAGTGCTTTGATTCTTACTTTGGGTGCGAGAGGTCTCAAGTTCGATTCTTAGAATGCTCCCAATCCTAAATGAATCAAACTTGCTAAATTGGCTACTTTACTTAGAAAAACATTTCCAAAAAAAAAAAAAATCAATGGAAAGATTCATCTCGATAAGCTAGCATTGACCTGATAAGCAACAATCAATAGAGAGTACTTAGTCACTATTCCCAAAACACAAGGTTAATCATAAAACCTAAACTTAGAGGGTCTTTTGGTTTCCACTGGTTTATGCATGTTACTTAAATATGTTATATCCCTCACCTGAATGATAGATAACAATTAGTTCAGTACTCAAAATGTTGAAAATGGCAAATACTCGGAATTTTCTTTTTCTATTTTCTAATCAATCCATTTAACTGATTTGATTTCTTTGTACCGCAAGGTAAGGACATGACAAATATAAAGAGAGTAAGATTTAGCTATGACTAATCATAAGCACGTCTACTTGTTAAAGCCAATTTAATCAACAATTATATCTAAATTTTATAGCATATTTGTGTAGAAAATGACATACAACCAAGAGGGCATTTGGTTTAGTGGTATGATTCTCACTTTGGGTACGAGGTCCCACATTCCATTCTCGAAATGCCTCGATTCCAAATCCATTAAACTTTTTTCTCGGTTGCTTTACATAATAAACTAATCACAAAAAATAGTAAATGAAAAGATTCATATCAATAACCTAACATTGACCTAATAAAACATTGTCAAAAGAGAGAAGTTAGTCCCCTTTCCTAAAACATAAGCTTGAGCATAAATCCTAAACTTCACGGGTTTTTCGGTTTCCACTGGTTGACGCATGTTACTTTAAATATGCTATATCCCTTGCGCGAATGACAGACAATAATTAATTTAATGCTTGAAATGTTAAATAGTTGGCAAATACTATTGCATTTCTTTGTCTATTTTCTAATTGATCTATTTAACTAATTTGATTCTATTGTATGGCAAGGCAAGGACACGACAAATATAAAGATAGTAAGGTTCAACCATGACCAATCATAAATAGACAAAGGGGGCATAGCCAATTTAGTCAACAATTATATATAAAAGAGAATGGCATACAACCAAGAGGGCATTTGGTCTAGTGGTTTGATTCTCACTTTGGTTGCGAGAAGTCCCGAGTTCAATACTTAGAATGTCCCTAATTCTAAATCCATTAATTTTTTTTTCTATATGCTTTACATAATAAACTCATAAAAAAAAATAGCAAATGAAAAGAGTCATATCAATAAACTAACGTTGACTTGAAAAAATATAGTTAAAAGAGAGAAATTAGTCCCCCTTCCTAAAACATAAGATTGAGCATAACCCTAAACTTTACGGGTCTTTCAATTTCTGTTGGTTGGCACATGTTGCTTTAAGTATGCTATATCCCTTACGTGAATGATAAACAACAATTAACTCAATGCTCAAGATTTTTAATAGTCGGCAAATACTATTGTATTTCTTTTTCCATTTTTTAATTGATCTATTTAACTAATTTGATTCCATCATATGGAAAGTCAAGGACACAACAAAGATATAGTAAGATTCAACTATGACCAATCATAGGTACATCAAGTGGGCATAACCATTATAGTCAACAATTATATCTAAATTTTTCAACATGATAGCATAAAAAAGGGCAAACGACCAAAAAGACATTTGGTCTAGTGGTATGATTCTCACTTTTGGTGCAAGAGGTCCCGAGTTCTCGCAATCCCACCAATCCCAAATGTATCAAACTTTTTTCAAGTTTAAATTTCTCTCTCTCTCTTTCTCTCTCTCTCTCTCTCTCCCCCCAAAAGTCAATTTAGAAGCTTCCACAGTATCCAGTGATGCTAAATTAGCTGCTTCACTTAATAAACTCGTCGCAAAAGTAGTGAATGAAAAGATTCATACCAATAAGCTTGCATTAACCTGATAAGCCACAATAAAGATAGTGCACTAAGTCCCTATTTCCAAAACATAAGCTTGAGCATAAAACCTAAACTTCACAAGTCTTTTGGTTTCTGCTGGTTGATGCCTGTTACTCAAGTATGCTATACCCTGAGCTGAATGATAGACAATAACTAGATCAATGCTCAAAATATTAAATAGTTGGCAAATACTCTTGGATTTCTTTTTCTATTTTATAATCGAGCTATTTAACTGATTTGATTCCATTTTGTGGCAAGGTAAGGACATGACAAATATAATAAGAGTAAGATTCAACTATAACTAATCACAGGTACATCTACTTGACATAGCCTATTCAGTTAACAATTATTTCTAATTTTTATATCATATTAGTGTAGAAAATAACAAACAACCAATAGGGCATTTGGTCTAGTGGTATGATTCTCACAGAGTTCAATTGAATGCCCCAATCCAAAAATACATGAAATGTTTTTTTTAAACTTCCATAGTATAAAGTGATGCTAAATTGACTGCTTTACTTAATGAAGTCATCACAAAAAATAGAAAAACATAGTCCCCGTTCTCAAAACATAAGCTTGACAATAAGCCATAAACTTCTGAGTCATTTGGTTTCCATTGGTTAATGCATGTTACTTGAGTATGCTATATCCCTCATCTAAATAATAGAAAACAATTAGTTGAATGCTTGAAATGTTAAATAATCGTGAAACATGCTTGCATTTTTCTTTCTAATTGATTTGATTTAGTTGTATTACAAGGCGAGAATAAGATAATATAAAAACAGGTAGATTCAACTATGACTAGTCATAAATACATCTACTTGACATAACCAATTTTGTCCAAAATTAAATCTAAATTTTGTAGAATACAAGTATAGAAAATGGCAATTGGACTAGTGGTATGATTTTTGCTTTGGATGCGAGAGGTCTCGAGTTCAAATCTTGGAATGGCCCTGACCCCAAATGCACGAAACTTTTTTTTTTGTTTGCTTTTTTAAATCTCCCTCTTTATCTCTCTCTCTCTCTCTCTCTCTCTCTCTCTCTCTCACTCTCACCAAAAGTCAATTCAGAAACTTTCAATATTAACAATGATGAGCGAAGGATCAGCGACGGATTTTTTTTTGCTATTTTGCTATTTTTTTTTTGCCCTGACCCCAATTAGCAAAGGATCAGTGACGGATTTTTTAGCGACGGAATTTTTCTGTCGCTAATTACCGATGGATTAGCGACAGATTTTTTAGCGACAAAAAATTTCGTCGCTAAATCTATCGCTAATTTTATTTTAAAATTTTCAAATTATCGACGGATTTTTAGCGACGAAAATTTTCCGTCGATAAATTTAGTAAGACCAAACCCAAATGCCAGAAGCTGGACGCGCCGATCCACCCGCCTGCCCGACCCGCTTCCACCACCATTCGGAACCCGGCCCGTCCCGCCTGCCTGTAAATGTAATGAAAATGTTCAAAATATGCTCTCCCCGTTCAATCCGAGTGGAGAGAGATGATTTGAGAGCTTTAACCACCATGCAACCATTACGTTTGTGTTATTGGTTTATTTGTTTTCTATTTCTATACTTTATTTGTAACTCTCAATATTAAAATTACAATACTCTTATTTAATAAAAATATAAAATTATATTTAAAAAACAAAAAATTATATCTAATAAAAATACAAAATTATATTTAATAAAAATAAAAATTATATTTAATAAAAAAATAAATTATATTTAATAAAAATAAAAATTATATTTAATAAAAAAATAAAATTATATTTAATAAAAATAAAAATTATATTTAATAAAAGCAAAAATTATATTTAAAAAAAATACAAAATTATATTTAACAAAAACAAAAAATTATATTTAATAAAAATAAAAAATTATATTTAATAAAAATAAAAAGTTATATTTAATAAAAATACAAAATTATATTAAATAAAAATACAAAATTATATTTAATAAAAATACAAAATTATATTTAATAAAAACCAAAAATTATATTCAATAAAAAAAAAATTCAGACCTATTAGCGACGGATTTTTTCTGCCGCTAATCCATCTCTAATAGGTCTGAATTTTTTTTTTCAGTGACGGATTAGCGACGGAATTTTTTCCGACGGAATTTTTCCGTCGCTAATAGGTCCGAATTTTTTTTTGTTTCAATGACAGATTAGCGACTGAATTTTTTCCGACGGAATTTTTTCTGACGGAATTTTCCGTCGCTAATTCCGTCGTTAATTTTTCCGTCATTGTTCCGTCGTAATTTTGTTATTAATTAGCGACGGATAACTATCCATCGCTAATTTCCGTCGCTGAAGCCGTGTTTTCTGGTAATGTCCCACTTTCTAACAAAAAAAAAAAGAAAGCATTAAGTCCACTTCCTGAAAAAAAAAAAGAATAAAAAAAAGAACAAAAAAACAAAAAAAGGATCAAAAAACAAAAGAATAAAAAAAAAAAACAAAAGAATAAAAAAAACAAAAGAAAAAAAAAGGACAAACAAACCAACACAACAGGCGTGGTTCTACCATGCATGTGCGCAGTAGAACCGCATCTACTTGTTGGGCTTTTTTTATTTTTTTTATTCTTCTTTTTATTCTTTTATTTTCTTCATTCTTTAGTTTTTTTTTTTTTTTTTTTTTGGTTCCTGGATGTAGAATCGTGCCTGCTATGTTGAGCTATTTTTTTTTTCTTTTTTTTTATTCTTTTGTTTTTTGTGCCTACTGTGTTGGGCTTTTTTTTTTTCTTTCTTTTTTTTTGGTCCTTTGTTTTTTTTCCTTTTTCTGTTCCTTTGATTTTTTTTTTTTTGTTCTATTGTTTCTCCCACACAAATGCGTAGTAGACTACGCTTTTTGGTTTTTTTCTTTTTTGTTTTTTTCTTTTTTTTTTTTCAACTGGAATTAACTATTGGATCAATTGGACATTATATTTTAGAGTTAGCCCCAACCGTCGGATGTAGTTTCTCCAATTTGGATTGATAACGTGGTAGAAAATGAACCAATTTTGGATTGCTTTCATGGCATGTGGTGAGTTTATAACAATCTAAAACTAAAATTAATGGTGGACGGGAGTAATTTAATGGTATAATGTTGATCTTATGTTACAATATTATGATATTATGACTATTCACATGTTAGTAATTTAATGTAACAATTTTTATGTTACATAAGGTAATTAATTATCAATATTAGTAATTTAAATAATATAACAAGATATCCAATATTAATAATTACATAAAATTAATAATTACATGCAATTATCAATATTATATTCAACTAAAACAAAAAGGAAATACAAAAATAGCAATCATTGTGATGATATGGGAAGTATAAAAATGTGAGGAATTAAGAATAAAACGAGTAATGACTAAAAGTATGAAAAAAAAGTGTAATAAAAAAATAGGTGAGTAAAGAATAAAAGTATGGAAAAAAGGGCAGGAAAATTTATAGGGAGATAAAAGGCTGAAAAAATAGTGGATTTGGAATTTTTTTTTGTGAAAATTAGGCTGGCCAAATGACTAAACTCAAATATATTGTTAGAATAGTTTTCAATGTAGCACTTTTAAAGACTATTTGTAAATAGTCTATAAAATGGTACCATTGACTATGGTTAGTTGAGGAGATAATTTGGATAGGTGGTGTAGGTTACTATAACAAGTGTGATAAGTTTGTGATAACATGTGGTAATAAAAGGTGATAAGAGAAAAAAGTGAAAGATGATGTCTAAATCCATCATTTAATACATTTCCTAAAAATAAAAATAAAAAAGCAATTCCACTTCCTAAAAATAAAAAAAATATATAAAATAAAAATAAAAAGCAATGCATTCTAAACCATTTAATGCTTCCTTTAACCAAAAAAAAAAGGAAAAGATGTCTAAACCCATCATTAATACATTTTCCAACTTTGCAAAGTGATGGTATTTTGTGAGGTAACAGTAATAATATAGTTGTTAGTAGTAATAGTAAGATAATAGTAGTAACTGGTAGTAATATAGTGGTAACTAGTAGTAAGTTTGTATTATGACTTTATGATTAACAATAAGAGATGGTGAAACTGTGGGAGAGACGGTGGAACCATGGGTGATAGTAATATAGTGTTAGTAACTAATGATAACTAGTAGTAAGTTTGTGTTATGACTTTATGAGTGACAATGGGGGACGGTGGAACCATGGGAGAGACGGTGGAACCATGAGAGTATAATGTAGTGGTAGTAACTAATAGTAAGTTTGTATTATGATTTTATGAGTGACAATGGGAGACGGTGAAACCGTAGGAGAGATGGTGGAACCGTGTAGTATAATATAGTGGTAGTAATATAATGGTATTAACTAGTAGTAACTAGTAGTAAGTTTGTAGTATGACTTTATGAGTGACAATGTGAGACGGTGGAATCGTGGGAGAGAATGTAGAACCGTGGGGTATAATATAGTGGTAGTAATATAATGGTAGTAACTAATGGTAACTAATAGTAAATTTGTGTTATGACTTTAGGAAAGATAGTGGAATCGTGGGGTATAATATAGTGGTAGTAACTAGTGGCAACTAATAGTAAATTTGTGTTATGATTTTATTAGTGCAATGGAAGATGGTGGAACCGTGGGGTATGTAATTGTTATGACTTTATTAGTGATAATGGAAAACGGTAGAACCATGGGAGAAACGGTGGTATATGGTGAGTTTTTAACAATCTAAAACTAAAACTAAAGGCGGGTAACTAGCGGCTAAAATTAAAAGTGTAGGGTGGGAGAAAAAATTTTAAAAGTTTGTGGGTTTTGAAATTGGTTGTGAAAATAAGGTGGTCAAAACAAGTGAAAAAAAAGAACAAAAAAAATGAACAAGAAAAAAGAACAAGAGAACAAAAAAAACAAAAAACAAGAACAAAAAAAACAAAAAAAACAAAAAAACAAAAAAGAACAAAAAAAAAAGAATGAACAAAAAAGAAACAAAAAAATGAACCAAAAAAAAAAACAAAACAACAGGGCCGATCTACCACGCTACAAGCACGATAGACCACCTGTTAACCGCTTATGACTTTTTGCCTTGTGTTAGGTTTTCTTTTTTAACTTTCTTTATTCTTTATTCTTTTTTTATCTCTCGCTCTCTCTCTCTTTCCTACTACACTCTTTTTTAACTTTCATTATTTTTTTAACTATATCTTTTTCTTAACGCATTATTTTCTATTTATTCAACTTTTTTGTAATAATAATTTTATGATTTTTTTATCTTCAATTGGAAATTGATCCATTTTTTTATTTTCTTTACTCTTTTTGAATTTTTTTTTTTAAAAAATATCTTGCGTTAAAATTTTTGCTTTTTTACAATATTAAATTAAAATTAAAATATTTATAATATCTTAAATTAAAATTAAATTTTTTTTATCACTAATTACTACCATTATATTATACCCCACAGTTCTACTATCTCTCCTACTCATAAAATCATAACATAAAGTTACTACTAGTTACTATCAGTTATCACTCTATATTACTACCACTATATTATACCTCACGGTTCTACCGTCTCCCGTTGTCACTCATAAAGTCATGTATAACACAAACTTACTATTAGTTATCATTATATTATTACTAGTTACTACAACTATATTACTACCATTTATATTATACCCCATGGTTCTACCGTCTCTCCCATGGTTCCACCGTCTCCCATTGTCACTTACAATGTCATAACAAAAATTTACTACCAGTTACTACTACTATATTATACCCCGCAGTTCTACCATCTCTTCATTTTGTCACTCATAAAGTCATAACACAAACTACTTGTTACTACCATTATATTAGAGGCTGAGGTAAGAAGGATATTTGTGCAAAGCTGGGAAACCTATGTATATCGAGGTACCCCACAAGAAAGAAAAGAATGGGCCCTTCCAATTTAATATTGGTAACTGGTAGTAACTTACGGTAAGTAGTGATAATGGGTGGTAATGATAAGTAGTGGTAACTGGCAATAACGGGCCTTCGCAGGTGGTAGTGGTAAGCAGTGGTGACAGACGATATGTAGTGGTAACGGGTCTTCACGAGCGACCGCACATGCTTTCCCGAGCGACTGCGCATGTTGTACGACAGACCACCTGTTTTGGTTTTTCTTTTTTAACACTTGTTTTTTAACTTTCTTTATTTTTTTTTAACTCTCTATCTCTCTCAGTTTTTTTTCCTGCTGCACTTCTTTTTAACTTTCTTTTTTATCAACTTTCCTTTTTTTCCTACACAAATAAAAACTTATCTTAAATTAAAAAAATTATTATTTTTTGGTAGTATTAATTTTATGATTTTTCATTTTACTTTTAATTCAATTTATTCAAAAGTTTTTATAATATTAATTTTATGATTTTTCTACATTTTTGGTAATATTAATTTTATGATTTTTCTTTTTTTTTTTTTTTGTTCCATGATTCTTCTTTTTTCCATTTTCTTTTCTTTTGTTGAAAAAAAATTATCAAAAATTTATTTTAATATTTTTTCTTTGCCGTTTTAAAAATAATTGATTATTTATAATATTAAATTAAAATTAAAATAATTTGTGATATAATTTTAAGTTGTGTGATATGGTGATATGTTTATTTTAAGTTAGCTCCAACCGTCGGATAAAATATTCAATTTGGATTGATAACATGGCAAAAAATAAACAAATATTGAATTGACAACCTGACATGTGTGAGTTTTTGAACAACCTAAAACTAAAATTAAAAGTTGGGTAACTAAAAGGTGGGTAAAATAAAAGTGGGCGGGAGACAAAATTTTAAAAATGGTGGGTTTTGAATTGTTTGTGAAAATAAGACGGTCAACATCCCTTAAAACCATCAAAACTCTCTCATTCCCTCGAAAGCACTCCTCTCCTCCCCAATCTCTCAAAATCCATGAAAAAAATTTTCGTTCAACCAAATATACTTTCAACAAAAACTCTCACTCAAGCAAAATCGATGCTATATTTTCAGTATCCAGACGTATCAAAACTCTCACTCACTAAAACTCTCTATAACATATTTTCAAAATGACTTTCTAAAGTTGCATTACTCTATTGAGATGAGCATCCAGTTCGGTCTAACGAAGTCCAACCATCCAAGATGTTAGTTATATTTAAAAAAAAGGGTAATTATACTTTTTCTTTTTTCGCTTCTGATATGACCAAAAAGCACATACATACTTCCTTAAATCATGGGAAGAATAATTTTATTTGTTTATTATATCTAAAATGTAGTGTGTTATTTTTTTAAAAAAAAAAATTGTTACTTTGTTGCTAATGTATTAATTTTTGTATGTATTTTTTTCTTTATTATTAATATCTTGTATTATACCAATGGGTTGTTATCTTGGGTTAAGATTTGTAATGATGGTGAATGGTATATTGATGGTGAACTTGCATTATAATAAACAAACCAAACGACCATCTGGATAAATGGGTAACATGTTCTAACAGTTTCTAACACCTCGATAAAAGGTAGTAACAGGTAGTAACATTTTCTAATAGACGACGATAAAAGATAGTAATCAAGTACTAATATTTTCTAACACATGTAATAATCAGTAATAATCAATGATAAAATGTAGACATTTATTAACACATGTAGTAACCATGTAGTAACCAACGATACAATATAGTAACTTTACCTAACGCTTTTTTGATGATAATAAAAGTAACTTTTCTTAACACTTGGGTAACTGACGATACAAGACAACATTTTCTACCACTTTGTCTAACCGACAATAAAAGACACTATATTTTCCTAACACTTGTGGTAACCGATGATACAAGATAATAACTTACAGTAACATATATGGAAACTAACAATACTCATAGTAACTTATAGTGACATATGTGGTAATCAACGATACATGACAGTAACTTATAGTAACATATGTGATAACCGACGATAGTAACTTATACTAACATAAGTGCTAACCGACGAAACAAGACATAATATTTCCTAACACTTATGTAACCGATAATAAAAGGTTGTAACTTTTATTAATGCTTTTCAAACCAATGATAAAAATAATAACTTTTCCTTATACTTCTGATAACCGATAATAAAAGGGTGTAATTTTACCAACGGTTTTTTAACGGTCGGTATATACCCGGACATGCTTCAACGGTTACTATAACTATCGGGATAGATTTATCCGGACTAGTGTATAGCCAATCGAAGTCCCATCTGTTGGAGAAGGTTCTATCGATGGTTTTTTTGGATTCTGCAGATGGTTTTTGTCCGTCTCTATATGGCATTTGTTTTGTAGTGATTAGTTATTACCCTAGTAATATGTGCACCCAAATGTGGATGTTCACATCTTTGAAAAGCTAAAATTCTTTTTTCTAAAACCCAAGATTCACTTATCTAATGGCATGTGACCATTACAAAATATTCACCTCTTTTAGCTTTCCAAGTATCCGAAGTTAATGAAACTCTACTTAAAATAGTACTAAGTTTTGCTATAATACCATTTTTTAAGTCTTAAAACCGATCTATTGACCTCCTCTTACCCGATTTCCTAGAGGTTTTTTTATAATTCGGTTGTAAATATTTTTGAACATATTCCTCAAAGATTTCACATTCAACAATACTAAGTGGTAATTCCTTACAGGCTATCCATTCAATTTGAGCTATTTTTTCAATCTCTACATTATATTTACCGTTACATTTCTCCCTGTAATAGCTATTTTTGTTTGCCTAGTTTGTGGTAACCTATCTAGGTGATCACTTACAATATGTCTTTTAAGAGTCCCTACTCCCCAACCTTTTAAAAATTTATATTTTTGTTGACATATTTTACAAGTGGCCCTTTGCTCCTCATAATCTTTAACAAAAAAATCCCACGTATTGAAATCATCTTTCCTAGTGTATTGGTATTAGATTGTGTTTGACTAAGTTGATTTTTTTCTACTTCTAAATCTATATTAGTTTGTTCAGGAAAATCTTCTTGAAAAAAGAATGGGGGTAGAGGAGATTGGTGAGAAGATTGTGATGAATGTGTGCCGGCCATTTTTCTAAAACAAAAAAACTTAAAGTAAAAAAATTAAAGACAATGAATTAAATTTGTAAAAAAAAAAATTAAAGATGCAAAAACATAAATGGTACTAATTTGTCGTAACAGAGGTTGTTTATCTCCAACTCTTGATTAATTTGAGCTTCCAACCTCCAAATCTTGTTAAATCCGTAGAGATGTTGAAAATTGTGATTTTATGGAAAAGAAAATGGTGATGCATATTGTAGGTGGAAAAAAATGGTGGGATATTATAAATTGTAGGTGATATTGTAAATGTAAATTGTTGATAAAAAAAATGATAAGAAGTTGCAAATTATAGGTGGAGGAAAAAAAAAGGTGATGATGTAAATTATAGAGCGATTGTAAGAGAGAGCTATAGAGAGATAGTGAGAGAGAGTTGTAGATAAATTGTAAATTGTGTGGAATTAAGAAATGAGTTACATCTATTTATAGCCACCATTTTTTGTCCTATGGACCAAAATACACCTCAAACTACCCATTTTATAGCTGTTAGGAGGAGTATTTTGGGAAAGAAAAAAAAAACATGATTGTTGGAACCAGTCGGGATGGGCTGGTTCCAATGACTGCTGGAACTGGAGTTTCGGCTCCCAGTCTACGTTGGTTCCATGCCAGTTCCGTGGTCGGGTCGGGCCAGTTTCTAGTTTTAAAACCTATTAAACAGGACCGGCCCGCCATCGTAGTGGTCGGTCCAGAACCGACACTTTTAGGCTTTTTCGGGGCTAAACTAGTTCAGCTGGGCCGGTTTCCAGGCTAGAACCTGCCCATGCCCACCTCTAGTTAAAGGTTTATCTACTTGGAATAGTCAATTCAATAAACAATTATTTCTAAATTTTATAGCATAATAGTATATAAAATAGCAAACAGCTAATAGGGCATTTGGTCTAGTGGTTTGATTCTTGCCTTGACTACGAGAGTTCCAGCGTTTAGTTCTCGGAATACCACCAATTCCAAATGCATGGAAGTTTTTTCTTTTTTTTTTTTTTTAGGTTTAAATCTCTCTCTCTCTATCTTTCTCTCCCCCAACCAAAAGTCAACACAAAAACATCTAAAGTATCAAGTGATACTAAATTGGCAGCTTTACTTAATAGAATCATCACAAAAATACTAAATGACGTGATTCATATCAATTAGTTAGCACTAACATGATAAGCCATAGTTAACAGAGAGTACTTAGTTCCCATTCCCAAAACATAAATTTGAGCATAAAACCTAAACTTCACGGGTCTCTTGGTTTCCGTTGGTTGATGATTGTTACTCAAGTATGCTATATCCCTCACTTAAATGATAGATAACAATTAGTTCAATGCCCGTAATGTTAAATAGTCAGCAAATACATGTGCATTTCTCTTTTTATTCTTTAATTGATCTATTTAACAAATTTGATTCCATTGTATGGCAAGGTGAGGATATGACAAATATAAAGAAAGTAAGATTCAACTATGATCAATCATAGCTTGCTAGTGTAAAAATGGCGTAAAACCAAGAGGGCATTTGGTCTGGTAGTATGATTCTAGATTTTAGTATGAAAGGTCCCAAGTTTAATTCTCAGAATGCCCCAAATCCTAAATACATCAAATATTTTTTTTTCTTATTTAAATCTCTCTCTCTCTCTCTCTCCCCTCTTCTCTCCTCCTCCTCTCTCTTCCTTTGAAAGTCAATTGAAAAACTTTCACTGTATCAAATGTGAAAAATTAGCTACTTTATTTAATAAATTCAGCACAAAAATAGTGAATGAAAATTCACGTCGATATATTGGCATAAACTTGATAAATCATAGTCAAAAGAAAGAACTTAGTTCCCTTTCATAATACATAAGTTTGACCATAAACCCTAAACTTCATCGGCCTTTTGGTCTGTACTATTTTACGCATGTTACTCAAGTATTATATTACTCACCTAATTAATAGACAACAATTAGTTCAATACTTGAAATGTTAAAAAGTCAGCAAATACTCTTATATTTCTTTTTTCCATTTTCTAATTAATTTATTTAACTGATTTGTTTCCATTGTCTCGCAAGGCAAGGACATGACAAATATCAAGAGAGTAAGATTCAACTATGACCAATCATAGATACATCTACTTAGCAATGCTAATTTAGTCAACAATTACATTTAAATTTTGTAGCATAATAGTGTGGAAAATGGCAGACAACCAAGATGGCATTTGGTTTAGTGGTATGATTCTCACTTTGGGTGTAAAAGATCCTGAGTTCAACTCTTAGAATGCCCCCAATCTCAAATGCATCAATTTTTTTCTTGTTTAAATCTCTCTCCCTCCATCCCTCCCTCCCCCTCTCCCTCTCCCTCCCTCCCTCTCTTCCTCCATAAGTCAATAGAAAATCTTTTGCAGTATCAAGTGATGCTAAATTGGCTGCTTTATATAATAAACTCAGTACAAAAATAGTAAATGAAAAGATTCATGTCAATTGTTGGTCCTGTGACAATCAATAACGGTGCTTGAATTGGTTGTCTTGATTGGCTTTTAAAAAATTTAATCTAACTCCACTTTGATATAAAATGATTCTATAATCAATATAAACATATGCAACGAAAAATAAAAAAAAAATAAAAATAAAGATAGAAAGACAAATCCAATTTTATAATTGTTCGGCCTTGTACCTACGTCCACTCTTCTAGCTAGCAAGTTGAGATTTAAAAATTTGCTAATTTTCCACTATGATGCGAAATTACAAAATACAATTTAAACACTATTGTCTTTTGATCTTCCTTGCTCGAAGATATCTTCATCCAACAATGGTGATCAAACAATTCTCACAAAGTCAACCTCACAATACTCTACTCAAAACTCAACTCACAATAGCAAAAGTACAAATAATTAAAAAAAAATGGCAGTAGGAATTTTTTCTAAATGACCCTCTTGATGTACTGAATTTTCTTCACTTCAATATGTGAAAAGTTGCTCTCATGTATGTCCTACTTTTTCCTCTACGTGCCCCCTTATTTAACTCAATTTTTCAACCTTTTAAACTTCTAGTAATAGTACAAAATCACCATCAAAGAGCAGCAACTTTCCTGATTTTAGGTGCTGAATATTTTTTTTTATTCCTTGAGATTTTCCTTAATGATAAAGGTTGCTGAAAAATTCAAAAACCTTCCAAGTGACCAACCAACTTTACCGATAATTTTCTCAAGCTTTCCTTAATGCATTTAGTGCTGAACATTTAACTTTGTAGTCCTACATACCTTCTTTGAAATGCAATTTCCAAATTTGAACAAACTTAACCATATCCAAAGATATAGTTAGCTAAATTTGTGTAAATAATCATGTCACCTTACTTGGAAAATTTCTGATTTTTTCGGATGAAAACATTTATCTTTGGACTTTTCTTCTTTAGAAAAAATTCTTCTTTCCTTGTTGAATGAAGTCACTAGCCGCAATTTCATGTTTAAATTCAAGTTCATTTGAATTTAAATACTTTTCAATTCTCCTCTCCTTGTTGAATTAAGTCAATAGCCACAACTTTCTTATTTGAATTTAAGTTCATTTGAATTCAAATACTTTCTCAAATTATAGTTTAGACTTGGCGTCTTTAGGTTCTTTTAGACTTTTCATTCACAGAAGGTATCCCCTTAATCATGGCTCGGTCAAAATATCAAAATATATTTTTAAAATATAGTATCCAATCTATACTCACATTACTATCTGGATCTTTAATAAATAAGGAAAGATACATTTTGTCCCAGCAAGAACATCTATGCTCTGAAAATGCATTGACTCTATGGTATCTTCTATAGCAACCTTTATGACCCACTTTTATAAGAATTTTCAAATAAAATTTAATCTACACACTTAGTAAAAATGTTAGAATAATATAAAAGGTTTTATTATCATCAAAATTCTAAGAGAACAACAATTTCCTAACATCAATAAACTAGAGCAGACAAAGGCAACATAGAGAACTTAGTTCCTGCCCAATGCAAAAGCTTGATCATAAACTCTAAACTTCATGAGCATTCGGTTTCCGCTAGTTGACGCATGTTAGTCAAGTATGCTATATCCCTCAACTAGATGATAGACAACAATTAGTTTAATGCTTGAAATGTTAAATAGTTGGCAAATACCTCTACATTTGTTTTTCCGTTTTCTAATTGATATATTTAATTGATTTGATTCTATTATATAGCAAGACAAAGACATAACAATTACAAAGAGAGTAAAATTCAACTATGACCAATCATAGTTACTTAAACTTATCACAGCCAATTCAGTCAACAATTATATCAAATGCTTATAGCAAACTAGTGTTGAAAATGGCAGACAACCAAGAAGGCATTCGGACTAGTGGTATGAGTGCGAGAGGACCCAGTTCAGTTCAATTCTGTGAATGCCCCCAATCCCAAATGTATCAAAATTTTTCCTAGTTTAAATCTCTCTCCTCCTAAAAGTCAATTTAGAAACTTCCATGATATTAAGTATTGCTAAATTGGCTACTTTACTTATTAAACTCAATACAAAAAAAGTAAATGAAAATATTCATATCAATAAGTTAGCACTGACGTGATAAGCCATAGCCAACTGAAAGCACTTGGCCTCGTTCCCAAAACATAAGCTTAACCATAAACCTTAAGCTTTGCAAGTCTTTCGGTTTCTACCAGTCGACACATGTTACTCAAGTATGCTATATCCCTTACCTAAATGATAGACAACAATTAGTTCAATGCTCGAAATGTTAAATAGTCGGCAAATACTCTCGCATTTCTTTTTCCACTTTCTAATTAATCTATTTATTAGATTTGATTCCATTTTAAGGCAAGGCAAGGACATGACTAATATAATGAGAGGAAGATTCAATTTTGACCAATCATAGGTACATCTACTTGGTATAGTCAATTCAATCAACAATTATATCTAAATTTTATACCACACTAGTATAGAAAATGGTAGTAAACCAAGAAAGCATTTGATCTAGTGGTATAATTCTTGATTTGGGTACAAAAGGTCCCAAGATCTATTCTTGGAATGTCCCCTTTAATTGGACCTACATTTTCTCTCTCACGTCATTTAAGAAGTCTATTTATTTAACTCTAAAGATTGGTGCAAATTAACTCTGAAACTTTAGTGATATGGAATACTGCCAAATTAAATGCTAGTTTAGAAAAAACTCTACCCCAATAATAACTGAACACAAATAGTAAATGGGAGTCGATACATATCACTGGATAGGGTAGTATCATACTTGATAAGTTGCTTTAAAAGGATCCCAAAATTTAAGCTGGACCACAACATATAATCCAGTGGTCCTTTTGGTTCTCAAAAGGTTCACCAATCAATTGAAAAGAGAAAATGCATACATCATTTGCCGAAGTCAACTGCCAATTCTATCAAGCAAACAACTCAAGTGTGTTGCATCCTTTATTACTTAAATAAAAGGCAATAATTAACTTAAGGTTGAGTAAAACAACAAATATGTGGTGTTTATGCTAACAAACATATGCCTATGTTAATGCCATATCACTATTTGTGAAATAGAGAGATGAAAATAGGATGCCATATTTCACTCTGTTAACTCAAGTGTTGCATCCTTGTTTCACTTGTTTGAGACCATATCATGAAAACAATTGAGCTGCAAACAAGTGAAATAAGGTATCAAACAAGTGAAATACGGATACAACAAATATGATACAATGATATGGTATCAAACAGATAACTTTAATCCCTAGGAACTTTTATCCAATATCATATGGTATCGAACAACTTAAATAAGAACATTAAAACAACAAATATGTATCTTCCTTTCTTCCCTTAGTCAATTAAATCAAATCCTGGGTTGTGACGAGTCAAAAATTTAAGTCTCACCTACCATCTCCCTTCAGTGAATAGAAGAGAAAATCTAAAACCAATTTAATTGTAAAATTTTTACAAAATCAATAAACCAACATATTATTGCTGAGAAATAAGTTATGCTATACTTGATATAGAATAATTGGATGCAAATCAGCCACTTCATAGAGCACTTTGAGACTACTCAAACCAACACAATTTATGGTTTAGAAACCTAGGCACTGAACTCCTATGGCTTCATTCTGGCAAATGCAAATGACATTCTTATTCAAATATTGACATTAAACTAAAACTCGTTTCCCTTCTTTAAACATGGCAATCTCCTACCAGGATTCAGTTTAATCCCTCTCTCACATTAAAGTATTTCCGAATCCACTTGTTGGCAAATCACCCACTTCGATTTAAAAAAACAAGGTGGAAGATCCCATTTTGATAGACTTTGTTCTTCCTAGATGCTTCATCATTGTTAATATTGACATGTAAAATGGGCCTCCATCTTTGTGAGTCATTTTGAATGAGCAATTTAGTAATGATGAATCGCTCTAGGAAAGTGAATTAACAACATAAATAGCTACTCTTTCTCTTTCTCTATCTCAGTCTCTCTCTCTCAAAACTCAAAAACTTCAGCAGTAACAATTAATGATAAATTAGGTGCTCTAAATTACTAAACTCATCACAGATTCGTAAGTAAGAATCATACCTAAAAAGCCATAGGCAACAGAGAGAACTGGGTCCCCAATCCAAAAACCCAAGCTTAAACATAAATCATAAACTTAACAAATGTTTTGGTTTGTACTGGTAAACTACATGCCACATGAATTATGCTATATCCCTCATCGGAATAATAGACAACAATTAGTTCAATGCTTGAGGTTTTTAAATAGTAGACTCAGAAACTTCATAAAATCAATCAAAAAACCCACTCTCTTATATTTCCTTTTTTATTTCCTAATTGATCCATGCAACTGATATGATTCCATTGTATGGCAACACAAGCATATGACAAGTATAAAATGAATAAGACTTAGGTCTGACCAATCATAGGTACATAACTAGTATATCCAATTCAATCAACAATTATATCTAAATTGTTATAAATTAGTGTAGAAAACAACAAACAAAGAGGGCTTTTGATCTAGTAGCATGACTCTTGCTTTGGGTGCACAAGGTCCTAGGAAAACATGTAGATCTAGAAGGCTAACTACAGGGTTCTCAAGAGTAGTCGATCGTTGTGGATTTAGGTATGTTTTAATATATAGATCTAATCATTTTTTGATAGTTTTACATGAGATCTTGGATGTATAGATGATGATTTCCATCCAAGAGTTATTTTACTAACAAGTGGAATTAGAGCCTCCTCATATTAAATTATTGAGAAATAATTTCTCAAAATTTTTGTTGAATATGATTATGGTTATTTGACCTATTGATTTTAGATTCAGATCTGTTGAATTATATATATAGTTGGATTTAGTTTTTTGGGTAAAGAAAATTAAATGAAAATTTTTATTTTTCATCTCGCTTGAATTTGCTTTAATGGACTTAAAAATTGATTAGTTTTCATTAAAAAAATTATAGTTAAGAAATTCAATTTAATGGCTAAAATATTGGGATTACTTCCCTTGATTTGTGTCTGCACATTTTGGGATAAGAAATATGTCATTTTAACATGGTTAGATCCACACATAATTGCTTAAAATTGAGATTCTTTACTCAGATGATTCGTGGTTGGTTGGCAATTGTATTGACAATATTGAGTCAACTATCAAGACTTTTGAGTATAACAGTGCACTATTGCTCTATGAATTGATTTTTTTTCTTTTAAAACAAACAAAACACTGTTGCTCTATGGATAACATGATATGATAGCAATAATCCTTCCATTTTATTTTGAGCTATTAGATTTGGGCCACTTATGAGCTTAAGCCTTATTAAGTCCATCAGGATAAAAT
This sequence comes from Dillenia turbinata, assembly GCA_037126225.1. Lineage (NCBI taxonomy): Eukaryota > Viridiplantae > Streptophyta > Magnoliopsida > Dilleniales > Dilleniaceae > Dillenia > Dillenia turbinata. The sequence goes on along the minus strand of JBAMMX010000012.1, from coordinate 19,007,948 downwards.
TAGGTCTAAGTTCAATTATAAATATAATTTTAAATCAAATATTAGAATGATTATATAAATAAATAATCACTCTCTATAGAACCTTTCGGTGGCCCTTTTCAGGTCCCAATGATTCGGATCATCACATAACCAAGTCCACCATTCGAGTTAGTTGAACCATGATTTGTGGAGTCTAACTCATTTCCAATAGATTGGTACCGTCCATGGAAACAGACCAACTTCCCGACCAAACCTACTCTTATCAACTTCTTCTTCTCTCCATCATGGCCTCAGTCAAGAGAAACAGACCCGCTATCTGCTTCAACGATGATGATCTAATAGGAGTCAATGCCAGCCAAAACGATCTACTAATCATCATAGTGAGAATTGGTTCATACCTTGTTAAAAGGACCCTCGACCAAGACATCCTCTTTTGGGATGCCTTCCAACGGATGGGTTTTATCCCATCTCACCTTCAATCTTCTGGTCAGCCCATTATAGGACTCGCTGGTGATGTGTACATCCAGAAAGCATAATCTCACTCGCTATCTCTCTTGAAACACCTCCTTATCATGCCACGACCATAACCACTTTTTGCGTAGTAAAACTCTCGTGTCCTTATAACACCATCCTAGGACACCCTAGCCTAAGTGGTCTCGAAACACTACTAAGTGCTAGACATATTAAGTTAATATTTAGAAAACCTTGGGGATTTCAACTCTCCCAATGAACTCGATCCATCAACCACCCCTATAATGGGAGAAAAGGAAGAAGTCTTATCGATGGACACTATGGAACTCAGAGACGACACCAAGCAATAGTCAAAACCTCAATCCGGAGAAGAAGTAATCGAAATACCTATCACTGACGCACTTGGCCAAACCATTTAGATCGGTACCGACCCATCGACATCTCTACAAGAGGCAATTGTGGATTGCCTATGATGCCATTCTAAATTCTTCGTATGTTCCCCCGAAGACATGCCAGGCATTCACCCTTTGGTACCGTAGATACTAACCGTAAGCCTGTCAAGCAAAAAAAAGGCTGTTAGCATTAGAACACCGGTGTGTGATACAGGAAGAAGTTCAAAAACTCTTGGCAGTAGGATTCATCTGAGAGGTGGAATATCCTGAATGGTTAGCCAATGTAGTCATGGTGAAGAAAGCAAATAGAAGGTGGAGAATGTGTGTAGACTTCACTGACCTCAGTAAGGCTTGTCCTAAGGATAGTTATCCACTTCCCAACATTGACAAGTTAGTCAACAATTCATTTGGCCACCGACTCTTGAGTTTCATGGATGCATATTTCAGATACAATCAAATACGATGGCCCATGAGGATGAAGAAAAGACCAACTTCATCTCAAAGTTCGGTACTTATTACTATAAGATCATGTCATTTGGTCTCAAGAACGTTGAGGCAACTTTTCAGCCCCTAGTCAATAAGATCTTCAATGAAAAGCTTGGTAGAAACGTGGAGGCCTATGTCAATGACATGCTCATCAAAAGCACTGATGCTAAAGATCACCTGGCTGACCTAGAAGAAATATTCAACGCATTAGAATAGTATAACATGAGACTGAACCCTACAAAGTGCACCTTCGGGATCATGTTTGGAAAATTCTTAGGTTTCCTAATTACCAACCAAGGAATTGAGGCAAATCCAAAGAAAATCCAAACCATACTCGATATGACACTACCAAGAATAGTGAAGGACATGCAATGCCTCATGGGTAGAATCGCGGCTCTCAACCAATTTATGTCGAAAGTGGGGGAGAAATATAAACTCTTCTATGATGCCCTAAAGAAATCTCAAAGGTTTGCATGGACATCTGAGTGCCAAGCCATATTCGAAAGGCTCAAGGAGTACTAATGTCATCCCTGGTGAAAAACTCTATCTCTATCTCTTTGTTTTTGATTAAGCGCTCTATTTTGTCCTTATGAGATGGGAATCCACCATACGGAAGTCGGTGTACTACGTTAGTCATTACTCCACGAGTTTAAGATCAACTACCAACCCTTTGAGAAGATAACTTTTGTCGTGGTCATCGTTGCCAGACATCTCCAACCCCGCTTCCAAGCCTACACTATCATGGTGCTGACCAATAAATCACTGAAGCAGATCTTATAGAAGAGGGATACTTTGGGCCTACTCATCAAATAGAGTATCAAACTGGGTGAGTTTGACGTCGAATACCAATCGAGACTGGTTATCAAAGGCTAAGCCCTTGCAGACTTTATCCTTGAGTATACATTCTCAATATCCACTGAGCAATCTCCTACCGATGATCAAGAAGAGTAACTATCATCTGAATGGACCCTCTGTATAGATGAGTCATGTAATTTATCAGGAAGTGGAGCTGGACTCATTTTGGTGGGGCCAGACAACATCAAGACCGAATACACCTTCCATTTTGACTTTCAAGCAACTAACAACCAAGCTAAATCTTCCAACTGAGTTGCGGATTGCAGCGTCATTAGGGGCCCAAAACATACGAGTCGTCACCGATAGCCAGTTGGTCATCAAACAAATCAAGGGGGTATACAAGACCAGGGAGCTGATGATGGCGAAATATCTATCCAAAATACACCAACCATGGAATGTTCAATAAGGTGGACATATAATTGGTCCCTCGATCTGAAATGTACGAACAGATACACTCTCAAAGTTAGTCAGTTCTGACTTAATAAACGACTAGCCGCACCATTTACATAAAGAGTCTATCATACCCAAGCATCAAAGAGCTCGTACAAAACTTATGGGCAAATAACTCACCAAGTTGGAAAGACCCCATCGAAGCCTATCTGAAGTATGAGCAACTACTGAGCTCACCCTCTGAGGCCACCAAGTTGATGCGCAAGGTCGTCCATTGTGTCATCATTAACAATGATCTCTACAAGAAGTTCTATACCTATCCGTATCTGAAGTGCCTAATGCCTGAGAAAGAAAACTATGTGCTCAAAAAAGCTCATAAGGGGATATGCAGCAGTCACCTAAACGCCCAAAACTTGGCAAAAGAAGTTTTACGACAAGGGTACTACTGGCCTACCATAAAAGTCGATACAGACGATGACATCAAATGGTGTGACAAGTGCTAGCGCTTTTCGTCGATACCATGCCAACCTTTCACTGAGCTCGCCCGTAGCCAGCCCATGGCCATTTGCTCATTGGTGAATAGACATCCTATGACCATTCCTTCCAACTATCATACAGTGAAAGTTCTTAGTCATAGCCATCAACTACTTCACCAAATGGGTGGAAGCCGAACCATTGGCTTAGATCATTATCGGTAGAATGCAACACTTCGTGTGGACATCCATCATTACTAGGTTTGGCATACCCCATGTCCTGATAATGGACAATGGCAAGCAATTCAACAACAAAAGATTTCGAGACTTTTATAGTAAGTTAGAGATCCGACATTGCTTCACCTTCGTTGCCTATCCACAAACCAATGGACTCATAGGGGTAAACAATCGAACAATCCTACAGGGGTTGAAGGCAACATTTAGGCAAAATTAAAGGTCATTGGGTAGATGAGCTTTACAGCATCCTCTAGGCTTATCAAACAATGCCTCGAAGGGAAATAAAGAAAATACCATTCAGTCTCACATACGGTTATGAAGTTGTTATACCAGTCAAAATTAGAATTCACTCGCTAAGAGTGGACCAATACATAGAAGGGTGGAATGAGTCAGCATTATGCAAATGTCTAGACTTACTCCCAAACTAAGGGAAACCGCATCTATCCGAATGGCTGCCTATCAATAGCAGACAACGAGGTATTACAACCAACGGGTTATGACCAGAACGTTCATGCTTAGCGACTTGGCACTAAGAAAGGTGGAAACCACCAGTCATCCCCAGCCAGGGGGCAAACTCTCGCCCAACTGGGAGGGTCCTTACAAGATACGCACATAAGTTAGCCTATATGCGTATCACCTCAATCAACTAGATGGTCTGACCATACCTAGGACATGGAACTCCGAAAGCTTGCACATCTATTATGAATGAGGAACGACACTCTCCCAAATAAACATACCCCACTCTATATAGTCGAACGATTGGGCAAAACTTCTATGGCCTCTTACTTTGTCATGCTACCCCACCTGCCGACCAGTGTACTTTTGTGCTAATGTTTTACAGAGTCCATCGATAGGGATCTATCTCCTTAAATAGGGAAACATCATCTTATCCTCTCAAATGGAGTTCATCGATAGGGATCTATCTCTCCAAATGGGCAAATATTGCTCTATCCTCCCTAACAGAGTCCATTGATAGGAGTCTATCTCCTCGAATAAATAAACATCACCCTATCCTCCTGAACCATCGATAGGGATTTATCTCCTCAAATGGGCAAATATCTCACCGTCTTCCTAAATGGAGTCCATTGATAGCGATCTATCTCCCTGAACAAGTAAGTATCACTTACTCCTTCTAAATAAAGACTATCATTGGGATCTATCTCTCCGAACAGATAAACGATTATCTTATTTGTTAAATGAATGTGTTGATATGGGATGAATCTCCTAAATAGATGTACACAATCCTCTTACTTAGGACAACCCCCTGCTCAAGCAAACACACCCTCTCAATTGTAGATTACATAAAAGATGAAAGGACAACGTCATCCCATGCTTGGCAGTAAGAAAGTCAACTGACCAAGAAGCCTCCCATCGGCCAAGTCCTATCGATTAAGTCATTCAGCAGTTCAACGCTCGTTATACACATTAGTAGACTGTTAGCAAATGAGATGAGCACCCAAAGAAAAAAATCAAAAAGTAAGTAATGAAAACATTTCTTTCATTTCATTATGACAAATACATGTCAGAGTACGCAATTGATTACAATACAAGATTTGTAAGTCCCTGAGATGTACCGAATTACATCGAAAGAAAGACAGGAGGAATCTACATTAGAAAACCAATTGGAAGCCAACCAAGAGCCAAAAGAAGTCCCACGATCCACTAACATCACATGATTAGGATAAGAAGATTGCGAAAAAAACTAAGAAGCTGGGAATAACTTCGTAAAAGGTGGGAGATGGCCAAAAAAGAGACAGAAAAGATACATCCATTAAACCTCTTCCACCGTTTGGCCTTCTCCAATCTCTTGACCTCTTTTATCGCCCAACTCGAAGGGGCACTGAAGAAGTCTCTCCAACAACCTTTGCTACACCGATCAGTTAGACGATGATTCTAACCTTGAGAAGAGAGCTTTCATTCAAGGTGAAGGTCTCTCTTTACCCAAAGCCAAAACCTATAAACCCTAACAAAGTCCATCACAATGTGACGGAATCGTGCATCGGTAACTCTGGATATGACAGAACCTCGCACGACAACAATCTCCTAAACTACAGGGTTTTGTGGCTTAAAACCCATGTTTGAAATGTCTCTCAGAAGTATAGACTCTCAACAGTGAAAACTCATAGAATTACTCACAAAAGTATGCAACATCTCTTTAGAATGATGCAGGGTCATATGACCCCTAGAAACACGTGCATTGAATGAAGAGTTTCAAACCCCTTAACTTTCGATGAAGCATTTATTCTGGGATTATATACTAAAAGGTTGAGTATATTTATGCTCTCGTAACCTTCCAAGTAACGATCCTTGGCTTACTCCTTATACCTCTCCTTCGAAGTAACATAAGGAGTAGGGAGCAAGTGATGATACATGACCTAAATCATGCTAAGTCTAGAGACAGTCAGGTCCATAGCCCATCAATAAGCCCTCTTGGTACTTACTGATCACCTCTCTCTCTCTCTCTCTCTCTCTCTCTCTCTCTCTCTCCCAATAGCCAACCATTTAGTACCTCAACTGGTCGATCCCAAGGCTTTCTTAGTGCTCGACAGTCGATATGCAATCTACTAACAAATATCCACTCTCCCTAAATCACGGGGAGAATTTCACATAAATAGAAGGGAGAGCTACAGTCATGATTGATAAGGAAAAAAATCTTCTTGACAATTTGGACTTTCCAAACCCGATAGATTTTGCAATCTTTGAGAATCCTACAGCATCATACCCTGAAATCTCAGGACACTCTCATAAAAGACCTAGGGTTTTACCACCTCGCTTACATACGACTCTCCTATAAGGAAATTATATAAGCTCTAATATGTCTACCGCCCAGGTAAGTTCTCTAGACTTACAATTTACACACAAGTTATACAGCTTTTTCCTCTTGATTTTTGTTTATTTTCCTCTTTAAAAAACCACTCTCGAATTTGAATATCGAAGTCTCCCCTACCGGAGCACCTTCTAGTGGTCCTTTGTAGGTCCTGTCCATTTAGATCATCAAATGACTTAGTCCATTTTTCGAGTTAGTAGAGTTATCATCTTTGGAGTCTAACCCACCTCCAACAATAAGAAGATATCACTTCTAAGTTAATATTTTTTATCCAAAGGCAAACTATTAATGGAGTGTCCAGTATCTTAAAATGGGTTCACTTTTATTTGAATTTATTATTATTTGGCTTTAAGATTCATGTGAGATTGTTTTGTTTGTTTGTCATTCTCTATTCAATTATGAATACTTTTACTAATATTACTGTCAACATCAAGTCAATTTCTACACTGAATTACTCTAACTTCAAGTAATTGTAAGAGAACCTTTTGATAGTTCTCGAAGTCATAGATCTTGATCTCGCATTAAGGGTTGATTCTTTACCACCTCTTATATATAAGAATAGCTCTAATAAAAAATAGGAGAAATCAAATCATATGTACATAATAATCATGAAGAGAGTCATCCCAGAAGCATTCACTGACACTATGTCTAAAAAGATTACTACGACTAAGGATTTCATTGGGGATATTGAAAAGAGGTTTATCAAAAATGAAACGCTAAAATAGATACACTTTTGACAAATCTCATTTCAATGAGGTATAAAGGTAAAAGTAATATTAGGGAGTATATTCTAGAAATGCCTTAACTTGCTTCCAAGTTGGAAGCACTTGAATTCTTTGAGGAATTGTGGGTACATCTGGTTTTGATATCTCTTTCGGCGAAGTTTTAATTAGTTTAAGGTGAGGTATAACTGTTAGAAAGAGATTTGATCTCTGAATGGACTCATTTCACACTATATTTAGGAAAAGGAAAGGCTGAAACAAGATGAGACAGATAGTGCTCACCTAGCCTCAACTTTTAATGATAAAAATAAGGGAAAGAAAGGAAGAAAGATAAAGAAGTAGTAGATACGAGACCTCAAAAAGATAATAAATGAAACTTGATAAACCAGAAGGTATTGGTTGTTTCTTTATGGAGTTGAAGAGTATAAGAAAAAGGAGTAATTAGCTATCACACATGACATGTTAAAAAAGGTATACTTCTTAATTTGGTTTGTTTTAAGACTAATTTAATTTTGATCTCTAGACGTACATGGTGGATGGATTCTACTGCAACAACTCATATTAGTGTGTCTATACAGTGTTACCTAAGTTACCAAAAGTCAAGTGAGAGTGAAAGATATATCTATATGGTTGTTGGCAAGACAGTTCAAGTTCAGGCAATAAGGAAATTTAAATTATTGTTAAAGACTAGATTTTATTTGGATTTTAATGAGATATTAATTATACCATCTTTTAGATAGAATTTAATTTCTATTTCTAATTTGGACAAATCTAGTTAACTTTTTTTTTTAATTGGAAATGGAAAATTTAGTTTGTTTCATGATTTAAAATTGGTTGGATCTAGTTTCTTATCATGATACAATAACCTTTATTTTATTGGTACAATTGTTTGATTTAATTAATTCTTACATTTAAGTGCTTGAGTTGTAAAGCAAGAATTAGCCAATGAGAATTCCATTTCATTATGATACAAGGGATTAGGTCACATCTCAAACGGAGAATTGAGAAATTTGGGTCAAATAGAATTCTTGATCCCCTTGATTTTACATATTTTAATATTTGTATTAATTAGATAAAGGGGAAACAAACTAATAAAATGAGATTTGAAATCAATGAGAGTTTGGGCGACTTAGAATTGATACATATAGATATTTATGGGTTATTCCCAATGATTGCTTCACATTTTAGAACTTTATAGACAATTTTTTTAGATATGAGTATATATATATATATATCCTTCTTGGAAAGTCATAATCGCCAAAAATATTCAAAAATTATGTATTACATATTGTCATATAAGTTTGAGACCATTTAAAAGTCACCTACTAAACTTTTAGATAATTTGAACTCCAATGTATCTGATAAAGTATGGTTCTTTAATGTATAGAACTTTAAGGGTTAATTTTTACTTTTGTGATGAGTTAAAATACAAATACCAAAAGATAACAAAGTTATCAGATAGTTTCTCTTGCGCTATTCCAAAATTAAAAATTATAAACAAAATAATATAAAAATTAAAAAATTAAAAAATTAAAAAAAAGGTTGACCATTCCAATCATTTTTATAATAATAGTTTAAGTTTCTTTTTGCGTTTTGTATCTTTAAGGGGTAGTTTAGTTGAGATAAAAAGTGGAAGTAAAAGTGAAGGGGAAGTAAAAGTAGAGAGAAATAGAAAATTTTACTCATTTGGTAAGGAGAAAAAAGTGGAGGGGGAAGTAAAAGTGAGATGTAATCCCTTGTCTTTTCTCTTAAAAAATCGTTTCCATTCTAAAGTAAACGGAAATAGAAAGAAATGAAATTTTTGAATGATTTTATCCTTGTCTTTTTTTTAATATTTATGAAATTGTCCATTATTTTTTACTATTTCAATTTTATTTAATATAAAGTAATAAAATTAAATTTTTTTGCATCAATTTTATTGGAAAAATTATTTTTTTCTAAATTTACTGTTTTACTTTTTTACATTAATATTCTAATTTTACCACTACTAGAATTAAGGCCTTTAATGACGGAAATTAGTAACAGATTTATATCCGTCGTTAATATGAACATATTACCGAGCGACTAACGACGGATCTGTGTAAGGAGAGAAATGAAGATTAACGAGTGATTACCGACAGATTCAACGACCGCATCAACGAGGGAAATAATCGGTCGGTAATTTTGTCGGTGAATAGTCGCCTTAACATATTGAAATTTTTCTCGTTTAATTTCTGACATTTTTGCCATGGATTATCGACAGATTACAAATGGATATTTTTCCGTCGGTAATTTGTCATTGTTTTGTTTTAGGGTAACAATAAAATTAGCCCTTTGTGTGAAATGCATTGTCTTGTTCAATCTTCCCCTGTGCCACTCTCGATTCGTTGTCGCCTGTCGTCAATAGGCTGATCGATAAACAGCATCGGCTTGGCCGTCGACCCGTCGCCAGGTAAGTCTCTCTCGGTCTCTCTCTCTTGGTATTCTATTCTAGGGCTAAAGTGTTTATGTCGACTCATCTTCCCTCGCTTGTGTTAGCCTGGCAAATAAAATGAGTCGTTGTATGCTAACATCGCTTGTGTCAGCTTGAAAATGTTTCATGGGATCAAGTGATATTTTCAATTGCAGAGTTTCGCGAGTGTACGAGCATTACAAATACTTAAGATCTTGTTCTTCTGGAATAGTTTTGATTTCTTTTAAGTTGGAACTTTTTGTTTACTCATGTAGTAAGGGTAATAAAGATCTAGTCCTAGGAATTTGAGAAATTTGGTGAATATTGACAATGGATTTTTTAAAGGAAAATATGATATGTATAATATCTAGGATTGCTTTCAAGTATCCTCTCCTAGACTGAGGAGTGCAAGACACTTTTACAAAAGCTTCAATATAGGCTTAACCAACAGGGTGATTTTGTTAATATCCTTACACAAGTCTTCTAGCTTCCGGCTTTGTGAGGCTTTCCTGTGCTATGCTTTATAGCATCAATAAAATAGATGTTGTCCTATATTTGTATAAGTATCCTAGTTTCTTGTTTCCTTAGAATGTGACAGCTAGTGTTTGGAATTCAGATTTCATCAGCCTTAATCTCTAATTCATGATATTGTCTTTTGATTGTTGCTTGATGATACAATCAGTACATTAATATGAAAAGGTAGCAAATTGGTTAGCAAATATGGTAATGGAATATGATTACTAAGTGAAGTGAAGGCAATGACCTCTCTGTGTTGGGGATGTTAGAAGCATAACAGGAAGTGACTTGGTAAAAGTTATAGAAACCTTTAAATCAAGCAAGAGCAAGGCATAACCTTTTAATTATTGGGCAGGCTAACATCGTTGGAAGCCTCTTACGTAGGAAAACACCAATTGTGGGGCAAAATGAGGTAATTTGCAATTGTATGTATAGGAATATGTTCTAAAAATTGAAACTCCGATTGAAATGGAGCTAAAGTTAGTGCATGAGTTCTTTCGAAAATCTTGGGAGCTTGCATATACAGCAACTCAATGTATATGATTAATGGCAGGCTCTTTAATAGTAACTATAGCAGCCTTAGACCAAATTTATAGCTTCTTATGGTCATTTTCAACTTAATGAATTTCCTTTTATTTCCTCCCATTCCTGGTGCTTCCCCAATAGGCATCATGTCTAGGATTCAATGACATGTTCTGGTCACATAGAGCCCTTCAAGTTGCAAAGAAGGATATAATAGCTCTGAATACCAAGATAGTTTGTGGCTACTATCATGTTCAACCACCTTGATAGTAGGATCATTAACATGTTACTTGCACATCATCTTCCACTAGGCATATTAAAAATACTTTCTAGACCTTCATAAAAGAAATTTGATACCATGCTCTGTAGATGGACTCGAACATGCTGCATACTTTAGCACACACGGTTGACCCTAAAGCATGTGCCTCAGTGTTGCTACTGTGATTTGTCTGAGATTGTCTACACATTTCAAGGCAGACATGGAAAATTGCTACAATTTAAAACAGAGACTGGGGTTCATAGGGACCACAGAATATTATACAAGTGCAATTGGACACTTCAAACTTGCAAAATGAGCTCTATGCTTCCTATCTAACATTCAGCACCTTCCAATGAGAGTTAATCTACCTCCTAGTATCAGGTAAATTAACTGTAAAAGGTATGAAGAACAAATACAGATTTGCAGTTCTTTAACTGCATGCCATTGATTAACCACATTGTATTGTATGTTTGCTCTTTAGCACGCAAGATTTCCTTCTTGTGACAGAATTTGAAATAAGATACAATAAACTTGGCCCAAGTTAGGCTGTCCCCTGGCTTTTGCCTGAGCATGTCAGTGACTCCCTTTAGCTCCAAACCTTTTCCAAGTTCAAGTATCAATTCCTTTGACATTGTTGTTCAACATAGACCTGGCATTATAAATACTTTACTAATACGACATGTGTTTCGCATGATAATTTGTCAATAGCCTGGGGGAATGACTGGACGTGGTCATCGTTAGGCGGTGGAGGTGGACGGTCCAGTTAGATTTTCAGTTAAGTTATAGTTCTTTCTCTTACTCCTTCCCATAGTTCATCTCTCACTCTCTCTCTCTCTCTCTCTCTATCTCCATTATATTTATCTGTCCCCCACTGATGATTGTTGATTTCAATAAATTTTAGGTTGTTCATACTTGGTTACAATTTTTAGGATCCACTTCTGTTTGTCTGATTTATCAATAAATCATTTTCTGGTAAGTTAAATATTTTCTCTTTAGATTATTCTAGTTGTGTCGTCTTTATTTGTCGTTAAATTCTTACTCTATTGTGTGTGTTGGATCATTTTGTTTAATGTTTAGTATTTAAAAATGTTGCGAATTGTGCTTCTAGTTAATACATAACAAGCTTTATTCTATAAAGCTGAATTTGATATTACTTTTATTATTTTTATTCAGTATGTTGCTCGAAATGGGGTCCAGTGATCGTAGTTGGATGTATCGTCAGTTAAGTAATGGTTACTTGATAGATGAATTTGTTGAGAGTGTTAATGAGATCTTGGATTTTGCTTGTTCTCAACATAACTTCATGGATGGATTGAATATTAGATGTCCTTGCTGTAGATGTCAAAATCATAGATTTTGTACTCGAGATGAAGTGACGGTGTACTTGTACTATAGAGGGTTTGTTAGTGGCTACACCATATAGCTTTGTCATGGAGAAGTGAGAAATGATGCATCAATGGAAGGAGAATCATCTAGATCTAGAGATAATATTGAGGCTCCATAGAGATCAATGGTTATGGATGCCATAGGCCATCAATTTTATTGGAATTCTAGTTATGATGACATTAATGTTGATAACACTGAGCCACCAAATCCTAATGCAGCATTATTTTATGATTTGTTGCAAAGAGCTGAAGAACCATTATGGAATGGTTGCAAAATGCAAACAACATTGTTAGCCGTAGCACAATTGTTAAATTGTAAGTCAGAGTTCAACATGAGTGAGTCCTGCTTTGATCGCATAAATGGGATTATACAAACTACGTTGTCGGAAGAATCAAAGTTGCCAAGCAATTTCTATGAAGCCAAGAAACTATTGAAAAGACTTGGACTTGGGTATGAGAGGATTAATGTTTGTGAAAATTCTTGCATGTTATATTATAAAAAAAATCGAGATAGAACGGAGTGTATGATAAGTGGTCACTCTCGATATAAAATAAGAACATGAGATAATGGAAGAAGAAAGAAAGTTCCAAATAAGGTGTTACGATACATGCCTATAACACCAAGACTTCAAAGGCTTTATATGTCAAGAGCTACATCTGATCATATGACATGGCATGCTTGAAATCAACGTAGTGATGATGAAGTTATTTCACACCCATCCCATTGTCAAGCGTGGCAGCATTTTGACAATACTTATCCATCCTTCGCCTTTGAATCCCGAAATGTCCGCTTAGGGTTATGCATAGATGGATTTAACCCATTTGGTCAGTCCACCATTCCTTACTCTTGTTGGCCAATATTTATTACCGTTTACAATTTGCCTCCTTCTATGTATAAGAAGCAGCCCTTCATTTTCCTCAGTCTTATTATCCCCCGCCCAAGAAATCCGACTAAGCATATTGATATATTTTTGAGACCATTGATTGATGAATTGAAAATGTTATGGAATCAAGGTGTGATGACTTATGACATTTCAAGAAAATAGAACTTTCAAATGAGGGCTGCACTTTTATGGACAATAAGTGACTTTCCTGCTTATGCAATGCTATCTGGATGGAGTACTTATGGAAAGTTAGCCTGCCCTTATTGCATGGAGCAGATGAAGTCTTTTGTTCTTGCTAATGGGTGGAAAACTTTATTTTTTGATTGTCATCGTCAATTTCTTCCTATTAATCATTCATATCGGAAGTAAAGGGATAAATTTCGAGATAGAAAAGTTAAAAGGGATGAGGCCTCTCCTAGACTATCAGGTGAAGAAATGTTTTATCGTATATCTTATCTTCCTGATATTATAGTTGGCACAAAATGTGGTAAACAAACAATTCATGGCTTTGGAGTTAAGCACAACTTGGTGACAAGAAGTATATTTTAGGAGTTGCCTTATTGGAAAACACTTCTTATTCGCCATAACTTGGATATGATGCATATTGAAAAAAATGTTTTTGATAATGCATTCAACACCATTATGGATGTTAAAGGAAAAACGAAGGATAACATGAAGTCCAGACTCGATTTGGGGTTATATTGCAAATGCCCAGATTTGGAATTGAAAGAAATCAATGGGAGGACTTAGAAGCCTAAAGCTTCATACATATTAAACAAAGACCAAATATTAGATGTATGTCAATGGGTGAGATATTTAAAATTTCCTGATGGATATGTGTCAAACTTGGTTCGGTGTGTTAGCTTGGAGGAATGCCGCTTTTATGGGATGAAGAGTCATGATTGTCATATCTTTATGCAGAGATTGATCCCTATTGCCTTTGTGACCTTATGCCTAATGCTGTTTGGGATGCTATAACTGAACTCAGTACTTTCTTCAGGGATTTGTGTGCTACTGAGTTACGTGTACAGCATTTGCTGATATTGGAGAGTAATATAGTGGAGATGGTTTGTAAACTAGAGAAGATATTCCCTCCATCATTCTTTGATTGCATGGAGCATCTGCCTATTCACTTGCCTTATGAGGCCAAGGTAGGAGGACCAATTCAATACAGATGGATGTATCCATTTGAGAGGTAATGTCTACAACTTCTATTCAAATGACATTATATAATCATTTTATAACATACTCAATCGATTTGTAGGTGTATCTTTCGACTAAAGAACAAAGTGCGCAATCGAGCATGCGTCGAAGGTTCCATATGTGAGGACTATATTATTGACGAGATCTCAACATTTTGCTCATTTTATTTCGAATCGCATATTCAAACAAAGTTGAATCGAGTATCTCGAAATGATGATGGGGGGCCTATTCATGCAATGGGGAAATTATCAATTTTTTGCTGCTCAGGTCGAGGACTTGGGGAATGCCATCGAAGATTTCTATCTAAAGATGAATACAATGCCACAGTTATATATGTGTTATTGAATTGTTTTGAGCTCACCGAATTTATAGAGTAAGTATGCTTATAGTTGTTTACTTTTTAAGTCAAACTAAATTGAGAAGCTTAAGACATGATCATTCGTTGTTTGGAGTAGGAGATTTGATGCAGTTGTGTGGGAACAAATTCCAAATATTACATATGAGCAATTAGAGAAACAATGTGAACAATCCTTTGTAAGTTGGTTAACGCGATTTGTAAGTAAACCTGTCCATTTCGATTATTGACACATTTGTCAACTTGTTGGCTGTCATTTTTCGTTCTAACTATGTTGTCTTCCAATTATTTATTAATAGGTAGCAGATGATACAAATTGTGTAGATAAAAATATAAGAGATCTAGCACAAGGGCCATCCTACACTGTTAATTGTTATAAGGGATATTTTGTTAACGGTTTCAAGTTTCACACCAAGGAGTTTGGACAGGATAAAGCGACTATGAATAGCAGAGTTTGTGTTAAAGGGTCTTGTTATAATGATTTCAAACGCGATTTCTATGGCATGTTGATTAATATCATAGAATTGAAGTACTTTGGATTTGGTAATAGAGTTGTGTTATTTAAGTGCATTTGGTATGACACTGAAAAAGGAGTTAGGGTGCACCCTCATCACGGAATTGTTGAAGTTAACCATAAATCAAGGCTGCATTCGAATGACCCATTTGTCTTGGCAAGTCAAGCACAACAAGTTCACTACACATCATACCCTTCTAAGAAGAGAGAGAGACGTGATTGGTGGGTTGTATGTCAAACAAAGGCTCGAGCACAAGCTAATGATGGTGTTAAATTTCTGATTGAAGCAGATAGCTTTTATCAAGAAGATGAACCATCATTTCCTACAGTTGTTGACCGTTCAACTGAACTTGATGATGCTAGAATTTTAATTGTTGGAGATTTGGAAGAGGTCACACCAACTGATGTACCACAAGAAGAAGACAACCGTTTTGATTCCCAAGTGGATGTTGAGGAAGATGAAGATGAAGATGAAGATGAAGGAGAAGAAGAAGAGGACGAGGAATAAGAAGAAGAAGAAGAGTATGATTCTTCACAAACTGAGGGAGATGGAGGATTTGATTCCGATGGTGGTGATGACGACATGGAATGATTAGTTATTGATGTTTGTATGATTATGATACATTTTTAAGATATTGATGTTTGTAATTGGTAATTGTTGTGTCATTTAATTGTTTTTATGTAATGTAAAAGTGGTATAGATTTCCAACTTTGTGAAATTTCTGAGAGGATATTGTTGTATGTGAATAAATTACATTTCTTTGTCATTATATGCATGTTCTTTCTATGCTTTGTGATTAAAAACTTAATATCAAAGTTTTTCCTGAAAAATAGATATGGTTCGAGGAAGAGGCTCAAGGTCAAGGGGAAGCTCTAGGAGTGGCAATGAGAGTGAAACGAGGATCAAGCATTATGCCGGAGAACCTTGCTTTGCATGACACTCCCAATCCTGAGGTTGAGGGTAATGTTAGTTCCTCAGTGATTGTTGGTCGAGGCCCAAATCGTGGGACAAACGTGCCTCTCAATTCGGCACAAAGAACATTTATAGAAGTAGTTAATCATACGTAAGTCATAATTACCTTATGTTTTAAGTAAAAGTTAATTTTTTCAAGTGTTTTTATTTGCTAGTTAAAAATATTTCCTTCTTAAATAGCTTCATTGATCCCCGAGTTATCCATGCTATAACTGAAGCTATTAAGGAACGTATTTCGGGGCCGTGGCCGACTTGGCAGATGGTGCCGAAGGAGACAAAAGATGGCCTATGGGAAAACTTTCAGGTTCATTTTAATTTCTAATAAGTTTTATTTTTTGCTCTATAAAGTTGTTTGATTTTTGGATCATTTTAAAAAGGCTTTACATAATAATATATATATATATATATTCTGAACTGGAAAGAGTTTAACTTATTAGACATGTCAGCACTTATAAAAAACGATATAATTATGACTCACAAGATAATTCAGGTCATAGAAATACATGAGAAAGAAGTGAAGTGCGAATTACAAGCAATTATCCCAATTTTAGGAGTCATGGAGAAGTACCTCAACCACTCTCAAAAGTCTTTGCAGCGACCATCATAATGCTGCAATCATCACGACAAATTTCTCCCAATAATTGAGAAATCCCAAAAGAAACCCAAAAAAAAAAATGAAAAAAAAGACCTACTATGCATGCGTAGTGTTGCATATCTTGTAATTGCAAGTGATGGTTTGCATGGTAACCACACTTATGAATGGAAATTGAGACGGAGAATATCACAAACAAACAAATGAAGGATGAGCACTCTATTGTGCAGCCATCAAAACTTGTCCACCAATGGCCAGGCACATGTTAAATGTTCAATGTGGTGTATTCAAGTTATTTATATATAAGAACCTTCAATTACTAACATAATGGGATGATAATATTAGTTCTCACTTGTAACTCCGCATAATGGAATCAACCACGGCAGCAATGGAACAAGCCAATTATGAATCACTTAGTAATTATTTCGAATATTGAATGCGATTCGTCTGCTTCTTCTTCAATCCTCAAGCACTTCAGTACACTTCAGTATACTTAACATTTAACAATGCTATCGTTTTCCGATTTTAATTGGTTAAGTCCAGCCGGGAAAATATGATGATTGTGCTGCTTTTTCGTTGGAAGTTCATACCCTTATGAAATGTTTTTTGTTGACAAAAAAATATTCTAATAAACCTAACATGTTTTCTGGGAGTCTGCTTTATATTTGCAGCAAACATTCACCTCGCGAGAGGAAGATTCAGTTTCGATATATAATGCGTGGAAAGCATCTTGCAGTCGAAGATATGTAGATACTCTTTCGTCGGCCAGGAAGCAAGCATTGCAAGCGCATGGAACAAACAATTTAGTTGATACCAAAGGTCATCCCCCGCCGTTTTTGACTTCTGCTGTTTGGGATGAATTGATTGACAAACATTGGAGTTCAGCAAAGTGACAACAGAAGTCAAATGCTGCCAAGTAAAACCGGAATACAGAAAACAATGGAGAAATTACAAAGCACACTTTCGGTTCTATTCCCTTTGCGACACACATGAAGAGGATGGTGTGTATGTCCTTTATGATAACGTTTTCTAAAATTTTGTTTCGATACCAGTACTTCTGATTTGTTTTCATTTGTAGGCTAAAGAAACCATGCAACCGGTGTCCCATCTTGAGCTCTTCAATCGTACTCATAGACTTGAGAAAGGGAAAGGGCAGTACGTTGACAAGAAATCTGAAGCAGTTAGTGTAAGGCTCATTATTTTTTACTGTGTTTTATATAACTTTAGTATATTTATAATGTAATTTTGTATCCTTGATGTAGGGCAAGTACAAGCAATTGCTTGAAGAGAAATACGGATCTGAAAGCACTTCTCTGCCTGACTTTGATGCCGGGTAGTGGTGTGAGGTGACTGGGGGTCGAATAAAGGGACGTTTATATGGTTTTGGAGAGAGAATTGATGACATGGCCTCAAAGAATTCCTCAGGTGCCACTTCATCTCCATGCATGACTTCATCACAGATGTACACGAAGGAGGAGGTTGATAAAATGATGGATGAAATGCAAAGTTCAATGCGAAGTCAAATGCGCACCGAAATCTTGGAAGAAGTACAAACTCAAATGCGTAGTGAGCTCTTGGAAGAAGTGCAAAGTCAGGTAAGAGAGCAAACTGAAGCACAGATTCATCAGATACTTGCACAAATTGGTATCCAAAATCCAACACCTGACTTTGATAGCACCCAATCACCATCACCTGATCCCCCCTCTCAGTGACATTGTTGATTGCATCATTATGTACTTTATTCTGTTATGAAGAACATTGCACTTTTAATATCTATTTGGACTGACTTTCATTTATTTACCTTTTATATGAGTTGTATTGTCACTTTCAAGGCCTTTGTTCGTATTATTTTGAATGTTTTCATATATATTGAACAGACTTTCATTTATTTACCGTTAAATGAGTTCTTGATAGTAGTGAATATGTGAGTTCGACTGCAACAGAATGTGCAACAATTAAAAGGTTGTAACAAGTTACAGGTGATGACATTATAGGTTTATAAGGCATTAGAATGCGTGCGCAATTTTTTTTTTCAAACACACCTAAATCAGCGAGGATTGCTGACGGATTTCATTTCATTCGTCACTGTTTGGTCGCTACTTCGTAGAGAATTTCAAAACATTTTCGACGGAATACCGACAAAAAATTACTGACGGAAATATTCCGTCGGTAATCCATCGTAAATAATCGACGGCTTTGCGACGCACATTGAATTTGTCGCTGAGTATCCATGGGTGATCCGTCTCTGATTTCCATTCCAAAAAACAATAATCTGCGACGGAATACTGAGGGCAATGATTTTGTGACGGATTTTTTGGTCGGTAATCCGTCGGTGAAGGTTGTTGAATCAGCGACGGATTACCGTCGCATTTTTTCACTAACTGAATATTCCGTCTCTGAACACTCGGTAATTTTACTGACGGAAATATTCCGTCGGTAATTTTAGTGAGGTCACTTTCAACGATTAATTTACCGACTAATATAATCCGTCGCTGGAAGGCTTCAGCGACGGATTTCTTGGTTTCAGTGACAGATTATTCCGTCGCTGAATGTCAGTTTTCTTGTAGTGTATTTAATATAAAATAATAATGAAAATAATTTATAAAAAATAAGAAAAATATATTAAATAACTATTTTTAGAAAAAATTATATTTTTAGAAAAATATTTTAAATTAAAAAAATAAAAAAAAAATTATGTGGTAAGAAATGTCAAATATATTATCTTATAAGTGTGTAATAAATAAGATATTATTTCCTTCCGCTTTTCATTCCAATCAAAAAAAAAAAAAAAAAAATCTCATTCATTTCCTTCATTTCTATCTCTACCAAACAAAAATAAAAAAATATATATTTACTTCAACCAGATAAAATAAATCTTCCTCTCTCCTCCCCCTCCGCCTCCCCCTCTCCTCCATTGACCAAACTTACCCTAACTAAGCATAATCCTAACCCAGGTTAATTTCGTAAGTTGATGCCCAATTTTTCAAAATTAAAATGTTGGGGGAGTACGTCAATTATTTCTTTTTTTTTCCCTGCGGTGGGGTGGGGGGTGGGTTTTCACTGTTGAGATTCTGATAGGCTATGGCTATCATAGGCGTAAAGTGCAGAAAGAAATCATGATCTCACCGTGTTGAATTTCCTCACTAGTATTTACTCACAAACAATGTGCTCTTTAAACGATGGGGACCAGCTGATGAACCACAAGTAGCATACCACTAATTTTGAGCTTTTCTTTTTTATTTCACTTTCATGGCACTGCTTTTGGGTTTATATCAATACAACAGTAACAAAACCTTTGTTCTACTAAGTGGAACCAATTATCAATTTTTTGGACAAATCACTATTTGTTGATAATCATTTAAGGGTCAACTAAATCCAGAAAAATTAAATTTTTAAGAAATAAAACTTTTTCATACGTGTTGAAATCCTTTTTCAGTAGATATTAATACCGGATCGCTGAACAACTAAATCTTGATTGCCTATAAATAGTTGAAATAAAATTTGAATTGAAGCCGAAAAGGAACCTATATTAAAAGAATGCTTGTGAAACTTAGACGCACAACGTCCCCTTAGTTTCACCTTTACAAGTATTTTTCTTTTTAAGAAATTAAATGGACCCCATGGGATAAACTGATAATGGGAATCGCGTGCTTTAATTCATGCTCGGGTTTGCTAACTCTACCATCTATGTTTGTTTCCCTTATGCGTCTAGAATCAATGTAACATCATTTTCATATTTGAGGCTTTAGTAAATATTTGTTTATTTTAGTGTTATTATAATATTATTATTTTATGATTAATATTAATTTATTAATTCTTTATTTTTTTATTTTTTTGTTTTTGGTAGACAAAAATATCCTTCATTATTTTCTCATATAATTAAATTATGATAGTTAAGGGACAAAGAAATAATAAAAAAATGTGGTAAGAAAAAGTTTAAACTTGCTCGGGAAACATCTGGCAACAGCCATGCTTTTCCACCGCCGAGTCTTGTCTTGTCTAACTCTCTCTCTTCCCCCCTTTTTTACTGAACCAATTATTATTCAAAATGATTAATTCAATTTTAACTAATAATTCTAAATCGAACCAACAAATAACTTCACCAATTTTATTGATTAATTAATCAAATTAATCATATTATTTTACGAACCAACCATGATATCATATATATATATATATATATAATTTATATATTATATATTTTAAAATAAAATAAAATCTATATATTTAAAGAAAAAAATGATTTTATTCTGCTAACAACACATGAAAAATTCTGCCTATAATGAAAAACCGATCAAACTGATTTGATTTTACCGATTTTGATCGGTTTTAAATGGTTTTAACCAAATTTGATTTTATCCGGTTTAACAGTAAAAATTGAATCGAACTATAGAACAATTTCCAATTGAACACGTTGAATTGTTGGGTCCGATCTGATTTTAAAATCACTTATCTGAACTATTGTTGGATCCTTCTTAGGAAAAATTTCCAACATAACTCTTTTTATTTTCATAATTTGAATTCAAATCTTAATTAAAAGATTTAGATGGTATTTATAATTATTTATAAACTGTTTAAACTAAATTATAAATTATAAGTCAAAATTAAAATTATAACTGTTTGGTAATTAAAATTTGTAAAAATTTATAAGTCAAAAAAATACTTATAAATCAAAAAACAATAAGACGCTCCCATCAACTTTTTCATTTTTAGTGTTTTTAAATACAATTAAAATAAACTATTTTAACTAATAAAAATATATTTTTGTCCTTTTGTATTTAACAAAAATTATAACTATACCATATTTTATACCCATTATAATTTTTTATCTATTTTATAATACCCATTTTATCAAACAATTAATTATTTATAAATAATATTTAAATATATAATAATATATTCTTTTAAAAAAATTAAAATAGGTTAATAAATTAAAAAATTATTTATAAACACTGTACTTATAAGTAGCATATTTTAAAGAAATCCCAAACCACCTCTTAATAGTCTTTTCACCGGACAAGTGTTTGTTGCTGTTCTCTCTCTTCCTACATTTGTCTGTCTTGTTTTCTGTGGCATTGCCTAATTTTTTGTGACCCAATTTGATTTCTCCGTTTATTGTGTTGAGTTCGAATGGATGCATATGTGCGCCACGTTTTGTTAACATACGTTCACTTGCCAAAATTCAATCATTCTTTTTCTTTCTTCTTTTTTCTTTCTTTTCTTTTCTTTTCTTTTCTTTTCTTTTTTTTCTTTTCCTATTTTTTCTCTCTCATATATATATATTTAAAAAAACCTTAGCTTTGAAGAAAAAACCCAAAATATTTCTTTTGTGTTTTCTTCGAAATTATTTTAGAATGTGTAGACAATAAGGGAAGTTCATAAAATATGAATATTAGCAGAATAATTAGGTATAAATTGGTAATCAAGAAATGGGAAATAATTTGTTAACTAAGTTCCAACGTAGCCGCAACAACAACGAACCCCAACACAACTCCGTGACCCTACAAACCCAACCGACCACTTAAATTACAAACTTAGGATTTTTCATTTTAAAAATTCTCTTTTGGTCAAACACTCGCCAAACATGCCTTTTCCTTTTTCATTTTTTATTTCATTTAAATTCTTCTTCTTATTATTATTTCTGGTCTTGCCACCACAGCAGGTGCAACAAGTCACCATCCTCTTCATCCCCCATGTAAATCCTATATAAATCCTAGGATTCATTAGCCTCTCATTGCTCCATCGACTAAACAGCCTCTCTCTCTCTCTCTCTCGCTCTGAATTCTTCAATGGCTTCCACCCTTCACCTCCCAAATCCTTGCACACATTTTTCAACATCATACACCGATTTTTGCAATAGACCCACAAATTTCTCGCAATTTTCTTTGCCTAAGAGAACACAAAAAGTCATCTCTCCCTCAAAGTTACGATCTGTTGCCTCTTGCTCCGTAGTTGCACCGACAGTTTCACCAGAATCCGATAATAGTTCGGAGTTGGCAACTGTGTGGAGAGAAATTCAAGGGTCAAACAATTGGGAGAACTTGTTGGACCCATTGGATCCAATTTTAAGGGACGAGATTGCTCGATATGGGGAATTTGTAAACGCATGTTACAAAGCGTTCGACCTTAATCCCAACTCCAAAAGATACCTAAACTGCAAGTATGGGAAAAAGAACATGTTGACACAGGTTGGTTTGTCCAACTCTGGCTATGAAGTCACCAAGTATATCTATGCCACCCCTGATGTTACCATCCCAATCCAAAACGAGTCATCATGTGGCCGTTGGATTGGATATGTTGCCGTGGCATCCGACAGGGAGGTTCAAAGGCTTGGAAGAAGAGACATTGTCATCACATTTCGTGGGACGGTCACCAACCCAGAATGGATGTCCAACTTCATGAGCTCTCTCACTCCTGCCCGGCTCGACCCTCACAATCCTCGGCCGCATGTGATGGTCGAGTCTGGTTTTCTCAGCCTTTACACTTCTGATGAGAGTGACTGCAAGTTCGGACTTGGGAGCTGTCGAGAGCAACTTCTGTCAGAGATTTCTAGGATTCTTTACAAGTATAAGGGAGAGGAATTGAGTATAACTTTGGCTGGTCATAGCATGGGGAGTTCTTTGGCTCTTCTTCTTGCTTATGACATTGCTGAACTTGGGTTGAACAAGGTTGACATCTCCATGCCGAAGATTCCCATCACGGTGTTCTCCTTTGGAGGCCCGAGAGTGGGGAATTTGAGCTTCAAGGAGAGATGTGAGGAGCTAGAAGTGAAAATTCTGAGAGTAGTTAATGTGAATGATCCCATCACAAAGCTGCCCGGTGTTTTCATAAATGAGAATTTTAAGGTTTTGGGGTATGAGGTACCTTGGAGTTGCTCATGTTACGTGCACGTAGGTGTACAGCTTGCATTTGACTTTTTCAGGATGCTAAACCCGGTTTGCGTTCATGACTTGGAAACATACATCAGCATTTTGAGACCTCCCAAGAGACAGGAGGAGGCAACGCAAGAGACAATTGGTTTTAATTTTATTGAGAAAGCTAGAGAGTTGCTTTTCCAAGCACATAATTTTGATCCCTCGCCCTGGAGAAACGCTGCTGCTAATATGGTGAATTTGATGCAGTCCCAACGGACATGAAGCTCACCATATGTCAAGAAGTTGGCCCCTTCTATATTATTTTTTGTCTATGAGTTTACTCTTTTGACCTCCATGTCAAAGGCTTGAGGAAAGGTTTGAACTACAAGAAAAAGGGGCATCTGTGATGGAATTTTTCAACACAAAAGGGTGAAATTCCCCACAGATGACCTTCTGTGATAGATTTTATGTCTGAACAAGAACTCTACCCCTATACATATTATACGTAGTTGTAAAGCACTTGTAAAGTCCCATAATATAAATTAAATGTAGCTACATGGGTTATTTCTATTTTCCTTTGATAACATTTGATTTCTTCTTCCCCAATCCATTCAAAGTTGCTCAAGGCGATAAAATGAAAGAAAAGAGAGATACAGAAGTTTCCTAATCCCTCAAGATAAGTGTGATTAAGAACTGTACTTTATGTTGTAATGTATAAAGAAAAGAGTGATGAAGTACTGCTTTTTGCTCGACCAAAACGCAATAAGGTAAATGACATGAAGTTTGTTAATCAAACTACATAGTGTATGACAGCCCAAACTGTAACTCAGAAAATCGCGAAGGAGACACTAGGACAAAGGAAAATTATAGGGTAGCTGAGGAAACTTTGATTTCCTGAGATCTTCTTTCGATCATAGAAACTACATGTATAAGAAATATATAAAAATATTATGTTTCAATCAAAAATATCACCGGAAAGTCTGTTCGCTGACGTTTTCTTTATGAAAACTTCAGCAAAAATATATATATATATATATATTGACGACACAACGTCGGAAAAGATTATATTTTTGTGGTGTAAAGGTCTACATTTGGGCTGAAAGAGCATTTGTCCAACTCATACTTACAAAGGAGTCAAACGATTGAATGTGAGGATCAAGATAAATGAAAAGCTAAAAGAACATCAACAATTGTCAACACAAAATTAATAGGTGACCTAATTTTTTCAGAAGTAGGGAAAACAAGTGTCCGAGAAAAATGTGCCTATTGTCAAACACTGCATGCCATTTCTTTGCTTGTTCTTTTCTTTCACGAAACATGGACTTTCATTTCTTAGATACTCCAAATCTGCTTTCTATCTCATGTGGAGATCAATTATTTCGTGGCCTCTGTTTCATTCTAGCATTTTGCCCTCAATATAGATTCCACCCAAATGGGTAAGACATGTTATAGCATTGAAAATTCGGTATTAGAAATTGTATTAAATATTTTTGTAATTTAAAGAAAAATTTAAAATTTTATTGATTTTTGATTTTTGGGTATTAAATTGGAATTTTTGGTATATTTAAAATATCCGTATTCCGATTTAAAGTACATCCTATCTTGAAAAAAAAATTAAAACTTTAAATATAAGGTGAAAAAAAAAATATGGAAATCGACTTGCAAATGAAAGCAAGTCGATTCCTTATTGTGCAGACATGACTTCTGCGGCTTCAAAGAGGGAAGTCAATTTCCCAGAAGAGGGAAATCGATTTGGTGGGTTGAAGAAAGGAGTAAATCAATTTCCCCAAGGCTACAAATCGATTCATGCACCCGAAAAGACTAAAATACCCCTCTAAAACTCAATTAACATCTCAAGGCTTGAGGGCAAAAAGGTTATTTTGTCTCGAAAAGTGAATTAAACTCATAGGAGAGCTCCATTTCGTTCATTTCCTGTCCCGACTCTTCCTGCTCTCTCTCTCCCTTTACATTTAATCTCTCCCACCAAATCTTTATTCTCTCTCTAGGAAAAATTCACCCTCATTAAATCACTCTATGGACTTCCAAAGCTTCAAGCAAACTCAAGAAATAAAGGATTAAATGGAGAAAATTTTGGATTTTCATGAATGGAGAAATTTAGGGTTTTTGAAACCCAACCCCAAAACTCAATCCGACTCCAAAATCAAGGTAATTTCTCCTTCCTAAACATGGGTTTAGCTTCTTTAATACTATATTGTGATAGTTATTGGAATCTTAGAAATTTTTGTTAGAGAATCCAAACCCTAGAATTGACGTAGAGTGAAATTTGGGAGAAAATAAAAATGGAGATTTTATAAATGGAGATTTTATATACATGAAAATGAAGTGTAAATGGTGGGAATAGAACCATGAACATAGATTTTTGGAATTGAGAAAAATTTAGGGTTTGTACAAAAATTGAGAAAAATTTATAAATCCTAGAAATGTTGATAAATTGATATTGTCATTGTGGTTATTGGTTAAGAATGCAATTGGAAATTGAAAAAGGAATTACATTGGGCTTGAATTGGAAATTGGAAGTAGACACCCTCCCTGTAAGTGAGTGGATGGTTATGTATATATGATGAGTAAACTGTTTTCAGTTATGATTTATAAATTGAGTTCTAAAATGAATTTGTAAATGGAATTGAAATTATTTTGTGATTGTTGTATACCTAAAAATGAAATTTTAAAATGTCCATGACTCTTGAACTTGATTATTGAATTATTTGCACCATGTTACTTTGGGATACTCATGTAAATTGTGAAATATTGCTCTACCTTATATTTGAGCATGCATTAATTGATAAATTGAGTTTGGTAATATGGTGTTGGGAAAAATGACTGCAGTCTAAGTCTTGCCATGAACTGGACCGTTGGGACGGCGTGGCTAAGGCTGTTTAATTTAGCTTGGTGGTAGGCGGGATGGAGAGCCTCCTCAGGCTGCCGGATAACGTGGTAGCATCCTATGGAGTTTCGGGCTAACGCCAAGTTGGAGGGGATTTTATGAAAATTATGGAAAACCCCTTGGCGGATCCTACCAATAGCCATTGGTAAGAGATTATTTTCGGTAAACCGCAAAATTGTGAAAAAATGAAATTTGACTATTTGATTTGATTATATGAGTCATCGTGGATTGATATGAATGATTTTATGAGAATGAATTTCATTATGGCATTCAATGATAGTTGATACATGTATTTGGCATTACCACTCTCAACCCTCATTTATATGTTATATGTCACTACACTCCACTTGCTAGGTATTTTAAAATACTCACCCCCTTCTTTAAATCCTTTTCAGAGGAATGATAGATTGTGGCTGGTATTGGTTGATTCAGAGATCTTTTGGTGATCCACGATAGGTATCGGTAGTGGATTCTATTCTCTTGAGACTTGATGTGGTTTTATCCGTGGAAGGAAAACTATTGTACTATTCTTTTGAGTTTTGGATTTAATTAATACTTGTCATATCTTTTGGGATAAGTATTGATGGAATCCAAACTTGGTTTATGTCGAAAGTGTTTAATTTTGTTTAAAATTTATTTTTGCAAAACATATTGTTCTAATTTGGGATATTTGGACTTTTATTGGGATTGTTGAAATATTTTGATATTGTGAATTATGTGAAACATTGGAATGGCTGGGAAGGCCACATTGCATGTATTACATGTATAAGAACCCCTCCCCCGATTGTGTGTTGACGCATGCTTGTGTGTATAGGGATGGACCAGATGAGTCCTTTGCATGCAAGTTGTTATATGATTTTCTTATTTTGATAGATTTATTATTTTGGAAGATTTATTGAAAAATTGGAATGCCTTGCGTTATCCGGTATATGGGGAGGTCATGCCCATATGCCGAGATAACGCGGCGGTTATTACGTGCTCGACGGAAGAGTTGGGGTGTGACAATTTTATTAGTATCAGAGTTTTGGTTCACAATTTTAAATGTTTAAAGGTTTGAACTACTTCTAAATGTCTCAAAGATTTTTAAAGGTTTTAAAAACATTTTTCTTTTGAAATTTCAAATTTTAAAAGAATTTTTAAAGAATGTACAAAAACCTTTCATGGATCAAAAAGGGTTGGGACTCAATTTATTTTTAGGGGGTTAAATACCTAGCCACATGCCTATTTAGTCAGCTAAGCATAATGTCTCTTCTTGTAAGAATCATGTCGCCTAGACAAAGGATGAGGAATGTTAGTGAGATTCCTCCTTCTGAGCGCGAGGATGAGTTGTCCTCACATGCTCCCACTTCTTTTCTAGCTGCCATGAGCACACACCCGGCTCTTTCAACCAGGGTTCCTCCACCTCCTATTGCCGCCCTCCAGCAAGTGATGGAGTGGTGGTGTTCTTTCGGGGTATAGTATCAAGCTCCGCCCCAATCTTCTATTCCCCGCCGGTTCCTCTTTCTACACTGATTGTGGCGCCTAGTATTCCCACAGCATCTGCTCCACCGGTTGTTGCATCAACCGAACGTCCTACAGTCGAGTTGTCAAAACTACTCAAAGAGACAAGACAGCTCGGATGCGACACTTTTTCAGGCACTTGTGATGTCTCAGTGGCCAAGGAATGGATTGACCGAGTTCAGGTGACTGTCACCGATATGAGATTAAGTGATGAGATAAAGTTGTGAGTGGTGGTGAAATTGTTGGACAAGGGAGCCACAACCTGGTGGGAGAATGAAAAGGCCAGGGAAACCACACCTCTCTTTTGGGCAGATTTTTTTAGAGCTTTTGAAGAGAAATATTAC
This sequence comes from Dillenia turbinata, assembly GCA_037126225.1. NCBI lineage: Eukaryota > Viridiplantae > Streptophyta > Magnoliopsida > Dilleniales > Dilleniaceae > Dillenia > Dillenia turbinata. The sequence continues at coordinate 18,979,879 of JBAMMX010000012.1, read as the reverse complement.
ACTCGATTCTATAGGGACCAGAAGAGAGAGGAGTTCTTCAAGCTTGTTTTGGGAGACAAGACGATGTCTGATTACGAATCAGAATTAAGGGAGCTTGCTACTTATGTTCTGGAGTTTGTGAAATTCAAGGAGTCCCTATGTGCGAAATTTGAATCGGGACTGAATCTGAGCATAAGGGAGAAGATGTCAATTACAAAAGAGCACACATTTCAAGATATTCTGGATTTGGCCCTAAGGGCAGAGAAGATGGTGACTGAAAGGGGAAAAGTCCGAGAGCATGGAAAGAGGAAGAGGCCCAGTAGTTTCATACCGGGCCAAAGTTCTAAGAAGAGTCAAAGCATGAGCTCCTTCAGTGGTGGATTTATTTCAAGACTGGTTGGCTCTCCTCAAGGCCAACACGCGTCTCAATTTAAAGCCCCTACCTCTAGTGCTGTTTCGGAAAGCCAATCAACGGGGAATATGAAGGAAAAGTGCAAGCACTGTGGCAAGTTTCATTTTGGGGTTTGTCAAGCACCCAAGAGGTGCTACCACTGCGGAAAGGAAGGCCATTTCCGTAATGTTGGCCCGGAATTGGGACGAAGAGGTCAGATAAGTTGGGATCGCCCTAGTAGATTGATAGGCAACCAAGCAAACACTCCTGTTCCACCTCTAGTTGGTACACCTCGAGCGGGGACTAGAAGCAACACTGTAACTGCTCCAGCTCAGCGTCCGCAAATGAGGGCACAGACCAGAATCTACGCAATGACTAATGAGGATCCCCAGAACAACCCTGACATAGTCACAGGTAAATCTCTTAGAACCCGAACTTGATATTTTAGAACATTATGAGATCTTAGTTGCTAAATTCTGAATTTGAGGTATATTAGAGATTTTGCATGATATTAAGGGGAATTGAGGTGATTTTGATATTGATGATGATTTGATGACATTGAGGGTTTTAAATTCTGATTTTATTCGGTTAATTTTGGAATTTGATCCTTATTTTTTGTATGTTTAGGTATGATGAAAATTTTTTGGGTTGATGCTCGAATTTTAATTGATACTGGGTCTAACAATTCTTTTGTGAGCACTGAGTTTGCCAAGCATTCGAATAGACCTTTAACCCCACTCAAAGAGGAATTATTAGTTGTCACTCCATTGGGAGAACGGTTGTACAGAAACACCGTGTTCAAGGCCTGTGAAGTAGAGGTAAATGGAGAAATTCTTGAATTGGATTTAATTCTGTTGGAAATGAGGGATTTTGATGTAATATTGGGCATGGATTGGCTACACCCTTATAGAGTATTAGTGAATTGTTTCACCAAGGAGGTAGAGTCCCATAGATCGGGATATCCTCACCTTGTATTTGTTTGTGAATGGCGAATTTTACCGAGTTGTATAATCTCGGCATTGGAAACACGAAAATTAGTGAATAAGGGTTGTGAAGCTTATCTTGCCCATGTTATTGACACCACTGTGCAGAGTTCAAAATTGGTGAATATTCCGGTGGTAAATGAATTCCTTGATATTTTCCCAGACGAGTTACCAGGTTTACCTCCAATTCGGGAGTTCGACTTTGCTATTGACTCGATTCCCGACATCGCACCTATTTCCATTCCTCCATATAGAATGGCACCTGTGGAACTTAAGGAGTTAAAGGTCTAACTACAAGAATTGTTGGACAAGGGATTTATTCGACCGAGTACCTCACCTTGGGGCGCTCCAGTTTTGTTCATGAAGAAGAAAGATGGTACACTCTAGTTGCGTATCGATTACCAGCAGCTAAACAACACGACCATCAAGAATAAATATCCCTTGCCGAGAATCGATGACTTGTTTGATCAACTCCAAGGGGCGAATGTCTTTTCCTAGATTGATTTAAGGTCAGGCTATCATTAATTGAGGATAAAAGAAAATGATGTCCCCAAGATTGCGTTTAAGATGCGGTACGGGCACTATGAATTCTTGGTGATACCTTTCGGCCTAACAAATGCTCCAGCCACTTTCATGAATCTCATGAACCGAGTCTTCTATTCCTATCTTAATAAGTTCATCATTGTTTTCATTAACGACATCCTAGTGTACTCTAAAAATGATGAAGAGCATTCAAATCATCTTTGGATTGCGTTGCAGACCCTCCGAGATAAGCAATTGTATGCTAAATTCTCAAAGTGTGAATTCTAGCTGAAGGAAATTGGCTTTTTGGGACACGTGGTATTCGAAGAAGGAATATTTGTTGATCCAAAGAAAGTAGAGGTCATTCTGAAATGGGAACAACCCAAGAACGTCACCGAGATGCGTAGTTTTCTCGGTTTGGCTGGGTTCTACTGAAAATTTGTAGAGGGTTTTTCCAGAATTGTAGCCCCGTTGTTTAGTTTGACACGGAACGGAATTAAGTTTGAATGGATAGATAAATGTGAGCAGAGCTTTCAAGAACTCAAAAAGAGACTCACATCGGCTCCTATACTCGCTCTACCTACTGCTAGCGGTGATTATATTGTCTACAGCGATGCCAGTAATCAGGGGTTAGGATGCGTCTTGATGTAGGGCGACAGAGTTATCGCCTACGCTTCTCAACAGTTAAAGAAGCACGAGCTGAATTATCTTACCCATGATCTAGAGTTTGCTGCTATTGTATTCGCCTTGAAGATTTGATGACATTACTTATACGGAGCCACCTGCAGAATCTTTATCGATCACAAGAGTCTCAAATATTTGCTTACCCAAAAAGAGCTCAACTTGAGGCAAAGGAGATGGTTAGAACTGATTAAAGACTATGATTTGGTGATTAACTATCACCCGGGTAAGGCGAATGTAGTTGCGGATACTCTGAGCCGCAAGTCATCATCTTCTCATTCTCAAGCGAGTTCTTATCTCTCATGCCTTGTTGGACTTTGTGCTCTTGGAGCCAAATTCGCTTATGATGATAATGGTGTATTATTGGCAAAATTTGAAGTTCAACCAACCTTGGTGGACCGTATTAAAGAGCTCCAAGCAACTGATGAGGAGCTAAAACAGATAGTATAGAAGATTTGTAAGGGTGAAACTGGTGATTTTCATATCCAGGAAGATGACATAGTGATGTTTGGGAAATAAATTTGTGTTCCCAAATATGATGAGCATCGGAAAGCCATTCTTGAGGAAGCATACTCTTCTGCTTATGCTATGCATTCCTGGAGCACTAAAATGTACCGAATCATCAAAGAAACTTATTGGTGATCGGGATTGAAGTGGGAAATAGCTAAATTTGTAGCAAGGTATTTAGTGTATTAACAAATCAAGGCTGAACATCAAAAATCGGTTGGGACACTTCAGTCATTGCCCATACCTGAATGGAAATGGGAGTACATCACTATGGATTTCATGGTGGGATTGTCATGTACCTTGAGCTGTTACGATGCTATATGGGTGATTATAGACCGTCTCACTAAGTCGGCTTATTTCTTGCCGATTCAGAATACTTATTCCTTGGAAAGACTAGCCATGCTATATATTGATGAAATTTTCTGACTTCACGGGGTTCCAGTGTCGATTGTATTGGACCATGATCTTCGGTTCACTTCTAGATTCTAACCAAAACTGAAAGAGTCCTTAGGGACTAAATTAAAATTTAGTACTGCTTTCCACCCTTAGACTGATGGACAATCAGAACGCACCATTCAAATATTAGAAGACATGCTTAGGGCAGTGTTATGGATTTTCAAGATAGTTGGGATAAACACCTTCCGTTGGTTGAATTTGCCTACAATAACAGTTATCAATTTAGTATAGGGATGCCTCCCTATAAATCCCTTTACGGAAAGAAGTGTCGTACTCCATTGTGTTGGGACGAGGTTGGAGAGAGAAAGATTGAAAGTGCAGAAATGATCGAGGTCACAACAGAAAAGATGAAGGTGATTCGGGCAAGAATGAAAACAGCTCAAGATAGACAGAAGAGCTATGCCGATAAAGAAGAAGACCTTTGGAATTCGAGGTCGGAGATATGGTTTTCCTTAAGGTTTCACCTTGGAAGGGTGTAATTCGGTTCAAAAAATGAGGCAAATTAAATCCAAGGTACATTGGGTCATTCAAGATTCTTGAAAGGGTTGGAAATATGGCCTACCAATTGGAATCACTTCCGGATTTAGAGAAAATTCATGATGTAATTCATATGTCAACGCTAAAAAAGTATTTGCCGGATTTTTCTCATGTAATTGAAGTTCCTCCAATAGAATTGAATCCAGATCTGAATTTCAAAGTGCAACCAGTGCAAATTATTGATCGGCATGTTAAGCAATTGAGACGCAAAGAAATTCTCATGGTCAAGGTACTATGGAAAAATAATCAAATAGAAGAACAGACTTGGGAAACTGAAGAATCAATACGGAAGCAACATTCGCAGCTTTTTGATGTATAAATTGTATTTTGAAATTTTGAGAACGAAATTTATTTTTAGGGGGTTAAGTGTTATAACACCGAAAATCCGGTATTAGAAATTGTGTTAAATATTTTTGTAATATAAAGGAAAATTTTAAATTTTATTGATTTTTTATTTTAGGGTATTAAATTGGAATTTTTGATATATTTAAAATATCTGTGTTCCGATTCAAAGTACATCCCATCTTGAAAAAAAAATTTGGAACTTTAAATATAAAGTGAAAAAAAAAATATGGAAATCGACTTGCAAATGAAAGCAAGTCGATTCCCTGTTGTGCAGACATGACTTCTACGGCTTCAAAGAGGGAAGTCAATTTCCTAAAAGAGGGAAATCGATTTGGTGGGTTGAAGAAAGGAGTAAATCGATTTCCCCAAGTCTACAAATCGATTCATGCACCCGAAAAGACTAAAATACCCATCTAAAACTCAATTAACATCTCAAGGCTTGAGGGCAAAATAGTAATTTTGCCTCGAAAAGTGAATTAAACTCATAGGAGAGCTCCATTTCGTTTATTTCGTGTCCCGACTCTTCCCGCTCTCTCTCTCGACTCTCTCTCTCCCTTTAGATTTAATCTCTCCCACCAAATCTTCATTCTCTCTCTAGGAAAAATTAACACCCTCATTAAATCACTCTATGGACTTCCAAAACTTCAAGCAAACTCAAGAAATGGAGGATTAAACGGAGGAAATTTCAGATTTTTCGAAGGGAGAAATTTAGGGTTTTTGAAACCCAACCGCAAAACTCAATCCGACTCTAAAATCAACATAATTTCTCCTTCCTAAATTTGGGTTTAGCTTCTTTAATACTATATTGTGATTGTTATTGGAATCTTAGAAATTTTTGTTAGAGAATCGAAACCCTAGAATTGACGTAGAATGAAATTTGGGAGAAAATGAAAATGGAGATTTTATATACATGTAAATGAAGTGTAAATGATGGGAATGGAACCATGAACATAGATTTTTGGAATTGGGAAAAATTTGGAGTTTGTACAAAAATTGGGAAAAATTTATAAACCCTAGAAATGTTGATAAATTGATATTGTTATTGTGGTTATTGATTAGTGGAACCATGAACATAGATTTTTGGAATTGAGAAAAATTTAGGCTTTGTACAAAAATTGGGAAAAATTTATAAACCCTAGAAATGTTGATAAATTGATATTGTCATTGTGGTTATTGGTTAGGAAGGCTAATTGAAAATTGAAAAAGGAATTACATTGGGCTTGAATTGGAAATTGGGAGTGGACACCCTCCATGTAAGTGAGTGGATGGTTATGTGCATATGAATGAGTAAACTGTTTTCAGTTATGATTTATAAATTAAGTTCTGAAATAAATTTGTAAATGGAATTGAAATTATTTTGTGATTATGGTATGCCTAAAAATGAAATTTTGAAATATCCATAACTCTTGAACTTGATTATTGAATTATTTACACCATATTACTTTGGGATACTCATGTAAATTGTGAAATATTGCTCTACCTTATATTTGAGCATGCATTGATTGATAAATTGAGTTTGGTAACATGGTGTTGGGAAAAATGACTGCAGTCTAAGTCTTGCCACGGACCGAATCGTTGGGGCGGCGTGGCTAAGGCTGTTTAATTTAGCTTGGTGGTAGGCGGGATGGAGAGCCTCCTCAAGCTGCCGGATAACGTGGTAGCACCCCACGGAGTTTTGGGCCAACGCCAAGGTAGAAGGGATTTTATAAAAATTATGAAAAACCCCTTTGCGAATCCTACCAACGGCCATTGGTAGGAGATTGTTTTCGGTAAACCCCAAAATTATGAAAAAAATAAGATTTGACTATTTGATTTGATTATATAAGTTATGATGGATTGATATAAATGATTTTATGAGAATGAATTTCATTATGACATTCAATGATAGTTCATACATGTATTTGACATTACCACCCTCACCCCTCATTTATCTGTTATATGCCACTGCACTCCACTCACTGGGTATTTTAAAATACTTATCCCCTCCTTTAAATCCTTTTCAGAGGAAGGATAGACTGTGGCTAGTATTGGCTGATTCAAAGATCTTTTGATAATCCACGATAGGTATCGATAGTGGATTTTATTCTCTTGAGACTTGATCTGGTTTCATTCGTGTAAGGAAAACTATTGTACTATTCTTTTGAGTTTTGGATTTAATTGATACTTGTCATATCTTTTGGGACAAGTATTGGTGGAATCCCAATTTGATTTATGTGGAAAGTGTTTAATTTTGTTTAAAACTTATTTTTGCAAAACATATTATTTTAATTTGGGATATTTGGACTTTTATTGGGATTGTTGAAATATATGAGATTGTGAATTATGAAGAACTTTGGAATGGCTGGGAAGGTCACATTGTATGCATTGCATGTACAGGAACACCTCTCTCGATTGTGTGTCGATGCATGCTTGTGTATACAGGGATGGACCTGATGGGTCCTTTGCATGCAAGTTGTTATATGATTTTTTTATTTTGATGAGTTTATTGTTTTGGAAAATTTATTGAAAAATTGGAATTTCTTGTGCTATCCCGGTATATAAGGGGGTCATACCTGTATGTCGAGATAACGCGACAGTTGTTCTGTACTCGACGGGAGAGTCGGGGCGTGACACATGTAGAACACTTGGGGAACAGATGATGGTTTCTGAAAAAGTTCCCTACATTAAGGAACAAATATCCTGTTTCAGACCCTTTTTTTTTTGCTAGGTCTAAGGGGGAACAACAATATGCCCAGTTGGTTTTTCTACGATTCCATGAACTCCATTACTTTAATATATATCTTATAAAGAATTGTGATCATTGATTGATCATTCAATCACTACTAATCCAAGTGACATGAACACCCACGAGAATGATAAAAATATTCTGTTTTGGAAATTACCATAAAGCTTTTCGAGCTACTTTAAATTTTGTAATTAGAACATAGCTATTTATGAGTTACATTATTTTCTGGGTAGCACCTATTCATGAGTAATAATCAGACTTTTGGTTACATTATTTTCTGGGTTTCACCTATTTATGAGTAATAATCAGACTTTTGGCCAAACAACAATGCATTCAGCTGCTTTGTTTTAAAGAAAAAGGAAAGTGTATAAAATATAATTTAACTTTAAGAAACAAACTGGCCTATCTTCATTTCTAAAGCAGACATTGCTTCAGTGGTAGATATTCAAAACACATATTTTCAGTTTTCTTCTACAGCACAAAGATTGTCAGCGATGGGTGGCGGACGAGCAAAGTGAAGAAATAAGTATTCATCATGAAAACGGAAATAAGCAACAATTCATTCAATTGTATTAAACTAGTCTAGGGTGCATGCTGTTGCTGCTTCCCAAAGAATTTATTAAATATTTTTCTTCTATAATTTTCTTAAAAGAAAAAAAAATATTACTAAATTTAAAGTTATGAGAAGCACCCTTCAATGGTTTGAAAATTTTTCATATTATACCTAATGACTGACCACCACGGTTTACACAACACTCTGATGACTATCTTCTGGTAGAAGCTTTTAATGTTATTGAATTGATAATAGTCTACTTTGAAATATTAAGTTGATGTACATAGGACTGACCACAACTGTTCACATAACACCGGTCAAGAGAGGGAGAGGCTCAGCATGTGAAGAAGGTGTTTCCCTACTCACGCGTCTTCTCTCTTTCTATCTTCTCATTGAAAAGTATTACTGTACTACACGCATGAACGAAATCATACCACCCAGAAGAGAAAAGGTTTCTAACTTTAAAGATGATGAAATTCTAATCACGTATTGAGAGAGAGAGAGAGAGGGGGATCACGAACGAACAGTTGGTTTAATAAAATAGAGTGCTACACCCTATTATAAAGTTTTGAATTTAAAATTTAAAAATAACAAAAATTATATTATAAGAGCCGTCACTTAAATAAGGTCTCATAGATATTCAAACTAAACTAATAACAATATGACTCTAGATATCAATCCTAAAAAAAAAAAAGGTCAAAGCATGCGCACGCTGGGTTTGACTTAGCCTGATAAATCCTTCATATGCTTCACGAATCGCATGTGTATCTCTGATTATGATATCCATCTCTTGCACTTAACGATATTCTGGGCTTATCCAATGGGATAGAAGTTGTGTTTGTTTATTACTTGCTTTTGATATTCCAATTCCTGATAAGCAGTACTTTTTTTTAAAATTAAGTATTCCACTTCTACATTCAATATTCTACAACTTAGTAGCACTGACGTGTGAGAACCTTTTTCTTTAAAATTGATGATTTACACATTGCTGATGGTTTGAACTCATCAACTCCAACTTGGATACAATTTACGTGATTCGGCCTCAACCCACATAAATTTTAAAATAAATATCAAACTTAAACAATCATTAGTCTTATATAATAATTACTATAAATTTACAAAATTTCATTTTTATTTGCCCAAGTTTTGCTTGGAAGTATATATTTTCCTTGCTACATTTTCTTGTAATTTTTCCTTTCTCACTTTCTCTCTCTCAATCGTATATCTTCTTTTTCTATAAGTGAATTACAACTAGCAGGTGGCAAACATACCGTGCGTTACGTGGTGTGTGTGTCACGTCCCGACTCTCGGATCCGAACACGCGACAACAGTCGCGTGATCTAAAAATATGTGCAATCACAACACACACCTCAAGATCCCGTAAAGTTATGAAAATATTATTTTCCATGATTATGAAAATCTAACACACCAAATGTTTAATATTTTGAAACATAGGTTTCAATTTCAAGAAAATATATATGTAAAATATGCTATAAGAAAATTTTCAAAATATGATTTCCAAAACATAAATTTCAATTTTCAAAATGTCCTCCAATGGATTCGTCTGCATGCCTCAAAATTTTCATCAAAGAACTAACACCAATAGTCGGTCTAGAGAAACTCTCCCCTCGGTTGAATGTAACTAATAACGGAGTGGTCTTTGTTTCTACACTTCCTTTGAAAAAAGAATAAAAATGAAAGGAGTGAGTATAAAATACTCATTTAGTAAAGTGCAATGGCATAATTATATGAGAAATAACTGGTGAGTATGAGAGTCTCAAACAATAAATTTCTAATCATATTTTTGATCCAATAAAAGCATTGTATAGTCAACTCAGCAATTCTCAAAAATTGTCATAATTCCTCTTAAAGATGATAAGAGATTCACTATGCACATTTTTCAAAAATCCTAAAGGAGTTGCCTCAAAATTTCTCCACCATTGGCTCAGCCTGGACCAATGGTGGAACTGTCAAAAGGTTTTCAAGTTATTACCAGTCATAAACATCATCACAACCTAAACATTAGCTCATGGCCTTCTCGATGGTGCAACCAAATAGCCCAATGGGACTTGGAGGGTATCTTTCTACCACCACCTACCCCTTCAAGTCTAACAAACTCTCCATGCCACCCCCTCGAATCCATCCATCGAAGTTTAGACCGGTCATCACATATACATGAGTGCTCACATCCAAACATGCACCATTTTACAAACAGCATGTCATGTGCCATACAATATCAACAAAATTATCATTTCATGAATTTAACAACAATATTCAAAAAGAAAGTTAGCCGGGCACTAGACATATTTACAAGTACATAGTTTTTTATGACTCAAATCAAAATCATTTTCAGAACGTTCCACATTCACAAAGCATTTAATAAATCAATTTAAAAAATATCAATTTAGAAATTCAAGAGAATATATTTTCTCATTAATAAATACAACAATCCATCCACTCACAGAGTTAGAGTGAGTAGTCACTCCTAGTTTTGTCTACAACCAACTAGAGATTTGTCTCAATCAATTTTGTCTAACCCCTAAAAGACATTAACAAGTAACTAACATCATCAACACTACAAGAAAACATGATATTGGCGACGGAAAGAATTCGTCACTATTTAGCGACGAATTTAGCGACAAAAACAGAAATCCGTCGCTAATTAGCGACGGATTATTTTTCGTCGCTAAATTTAATGACGGATTTTGTTTTCGTCGCTAAATTTAGCGACGGATCGAAAATCTGTAGCAAAATTAGCGACAGATCGGAAGTCTGTCGCTAAATTAGCGATAGATGAAAAATCCGTCACTAATTAGCGATGAATATTGTTGTCTGTCATTAAATTTAGCGACGGATTTCAAAATCTGTTGCTAAATTCGTCGCTAAATATAATTTTATATTTTTATTAAATATATATTTGTATTTTATATTTTTATTAAATTAGGACATTGATTTTTATTAAATATAATTTTATATTTTTTTCAAATATAATTTTATATTTTTATTAAAGATAATTTTGTAATTCTATTAAATATAATTTTGTATTTTTTTTAAATATAATTTTATATTTTGTATATTTGTTAAATTAGGGAATTATATTTTCAATGTTAAGAGTTAGAAAGAAAATAAATAAGTAAAAATAAAAAAAAAAAGTATATCAGATAAGTTAATGTGGCATAATGGTTAAGAGCACTCCAGACAAACTCTCAAACTCAGGTTCGAAAATGGGCAAAACTACATTTACTATAAAAAAATAAAGCAGTTGGGGGTGGGTTCATGTGTGGGTGGGCAAGGGCTAGTGGGGTGCGGGCATGGACCGGCAAATAGTAGGGGGTCGGGGCGATGGTGGGCTGGCTCTACAAAAAAAAATATTAAATGTGAAATTTAGCGACGAAAATGAATCCGTCATTGAATTTAGTGACAAAAGTGGAATCCGTAGTACTTCCGTCGCTAAATTCAGCGACGGATACACTTTCCGTCACTAAATTTAACGACGAATTCCACTTTCCATCGCTAAATTTAACGACGGATTCGTCTTTCCATCGCTAAATTTTTGTGATGCATGATTAGCGACGGAAATTTTTCCATCACTAAATTCGTCGCTAAATGTATTAGCGACGAATTTGAATTTTTCTAAAATTTCCGTCGCTAAACCCTTGTTTTTTATTAGTGCAATATCTATCAATTTATATCAACCGAAAACCCTAACATTAAAAACCTAATTTTTCTCTCACTTATTGTAACTTAAAATCTTCCAAATTCAAATAAACAAGTAGTTAATCATACTAAAATTTGGGATAGAAAGATTATAATACTTTATTTTTATCTCCAAAAAGATCTATCCTATTTGGATTACACCAAACTCTTGATCTTTCCCCTTTTGTGACAACTCCAAATCCTTAAATTTTTTCTAAATCAAGACTATATTCCAACTTTGGTGAGTTAAATGAGTAGTTCTAAAGCTTTGATCTTAAGATTTGTTGGTGGATCAATTAGGTTTTGAAAAAGTGAGATAGAGATTGATGGTGGGTTTTGAGAGAAAAGATAAGAATAGTCTAGAAAATCAAGAAATATTCAAGTGTCGTAAGTTCCAGAGTCTTCTTTCTACTTTTATCTTCAAATCCATTTTCAACATTTGTTTAATAACTCTTTCACATTTCTAAATTGCACAAATATCCAACATGTCCTCTTGGGTTAATGAGAAGGTTAACCTAATGGGATTAAAACACTTGAACATTTATTTTTGTTGAGAAAATATGTTCATTGAAGAGCAAAAAACGTTGAAATGAAGAATACAAATTTATAGAAAATAAGTCAATTTCTCAGAGAGAAATCATTTCTACTGAGCACCAAGCACCCTGATAAACAAGAACTCTAGTGATCGAGAATTTAGAAATTGAAAATCTATCGACCAAGTATTTAAAAGAGTTCCTGTATAGCCCCAAGGACAAATTCCATATTTAAAATCTAAATTAATTATTTTCCAACATTTTACAAAATATAAAAATTTCAAATAGTCATTTTTAGTGTCAATCACCACAACCAAACTTTCCCGATGTTACAATTCTTATATCTCTAAAAGAAAATTTTGTCCACAATACATGATTATTCCTCCAACAGTTAGGGATATTATTTACTCATCATCTCCTCAAGTTCTCAAGTCATCTCTTCAATGTGGTCGTTCTTCCATCGAATTTTGACGATTCAAATCTATTTATTTCTCAACCTCCTAACTTACTGTCCTTGGATGACTATCGATTAGACTCCAAAATTTAGATCTTCCCTCAACTCAGCTGGAGGAGTTTCAAGAACACGAGAAAGACGTAGTAAGTATTTCTTTTGTTTCCACAAATGGTGACTAATTTAAGACAACTAAAAGTGAATCACATAGATCATCTCCACAAGTCAAACTACCTCAATGTTGTATTTCATATGGTGTAATATTTCCCAAATTTTCAAAGTTTTCCTATAATATCAAGTACTCTGGAGTAGTAAAACATATTCAAACCATCAACCAGAAAATTACTTCTCTTAACTATTCATTCACTTCTCACATTTCCCTAAATTATTTCCATTTGGTTGTCAACTAATTGAGTCCATCATTAAAAGAAGCTGGTCACCTGCAAAATTAGAATAAAATGTATATAGTTTTAGCACAGCCCTCTAAGGATACTTATTTCATCTGAAATATATAACTATTCTGCTTTGATACCTTCTATTCCTAAAATATATACAGTTTCAAACATCAAGTATTTTGCTAGTTAGAGTTTTTATAACATGTGAATTTGTTAACCATATTACCAAATTTGATCACCTAAATGCTTACAAACTTCAAGCCACCTATGCTATGTAACCTTATCCATTCTCATTTTGTTTCAGAACTTCTTTACACTTTATTCATTCTAATTCTCCAAACAACCCAAAAAAAATGTTCTTCATTTTACAGGAATTATTTTGATACAATACTTCTTTAGACAAATTTATCTCTATGAATTTAGATCCTAAAAGGTAATTTCTTCCATATAACTACCTCATGTTATTTCCTGCCAAAACTGCAAATATCCCCTCAAACTTTATGCACATTCTCAATTCAACCCTCGAACAACTATCGCAATCAATTGACCTCCAAACTTTCTAAAACAAAATCCAATGTCTCTTATTTCTAGCAGAATTAAGTTCGCCTCAAGAGTCATTCCACCTACCAATGCATCATAATCCCTGTAAACTGTACTTCTAACCAACTACTCACATAAAGGTGTAATCACCAATAATTCTTCCTCAAGTGAGGTTAAAGATCTGTCAGCATGTCTAACAATGTTTATACTAATAAAGGAATTATTGGACCCTGTGTTAATAAGTATGCAGACATCGACACCAAAGATTTCATTATGATTATTAATATAAAGAACCAAGTGATTATGAGTCAAACCATATGATATACATTCCATGTATAATTCCTATAACATTTCATCAAATTATATATATATAGACATCAATGATTCTAAATATTCTCATAAAGTAGTCATTAACACATCCAATATCATTCAACCTCGATAACAAGTTTTTTAAATTAATAAATTCATACTTAACTAAATGTACTTATGACAATGTCAGGATTATTTTGTGTTTTTTCGTTAGTCATTGCATAGATCCTAGTTTGAAATTGAGGTTGAGGATGGTGGAGATTGGTAGCCATAGTATTGCTTTCGGTCCCCATCCTTTTAGTAGTGTTGGGGAGAGGTGTGGATGTGGTGACTAGTCCACCCTTGAAGCCAATAGGAAGGTCTCAATTTTGTTGAATCCCTTGTCTTCTCAAACCCAATTCAGGGTAAACATTATGGAGATGACCCTCCTACCCACAATGATAGCACTTCCTAGGCTCATTGCAAGCCCAAAATGGAATTTCTTGTAACTCATGCAAGGGTCTTTCTTGTTTCCCACCGATTTGGTTTCGAACCCGATGCTAGTATTTAAGGCACTCTCTTTAACAAAGTGTTGGCCTTGGGAAAAACCAATAAACCCCGTGACAAAAGCACCACTATAAGAACTTATACTCTTGCTTTTCTACTTTGACTCGAAGTGGACTCGAATCGGACTCGAATCTCCTTTTCCTTCCATAGGCCTCTCTAGCCTTCTCTCTTTCTTCGACCATCTTTTTGGCTCAAAAGGCTAGTTACAAGATATCTTTGAAGATATGCGCCTCGATAATCGACATCTTTTCCCTAATACTTAGGTTTAGCCCTTCTTCAAACTTAAAGCACAAATATTCTTCAAAAGCCATAAACTCTGGGACAAATAAAGATAACTCTCTCAACTCGGTTTCATGCTTTGCCACCAATTTGTTCCCTTACCTAAGGTAGAAAAATTCATTTCTCTTTAAGTCCTGAAAAAACCTAGTATAGTAATTCTCATCAAATTTCCTAACGAATTCACTCCAAAAGATGGGAGTAGAGTATCTCCTCTTCAATTTCTCCCACCATGTGTAGGCACTCTTGTCAGGTAACCTTACGACAATCATAAGTTTTGTAACACCGAAACTGCGGTGCCCGTACTAATGTTCCTATTTATGAAATTTAATAAAATATTTTTCAATTTATATATATATATATAGAAATTTTTAATTGCATTGATTTTCGATTTTGGGGTATTTAATTTGAATTTTAGGTATATTTAAAATATCCGTGCTTCCGATTCGAAGTACATTTTGTTTTGATAAAAAAAATTAGAACTTCTTCGTCTTCCTTTCTCCCACACTGTCGCTCGCTCTCTTCCTCCCGATCTCTCCCTCTCCGCCACTGTCGGCAGCCACCCACAGCCACCGCACGCACCACCACCTCCACCGTCGACCACCCACTCTCTCTCCACCTCCCCCTCTGTTTTCCCCCTCACAGCTCTCTCTCTCTCTCTCACTCACTCTCTCTCTCTCTCTCTTCTTCATCTCGCACTCTTCGCCCCCTCTTCCATCTCCACCGGTCGCCACTTCCGTTGCGATTCGGCACCACCACCGCCACCGCACACGGCCGCTTGCCGTCTCCCCTCTTCTGTTTCTTTTCTCTGCCTCTGTATCTCTCTCGCGATTCCCCCTCTCTGTTTATCTCTCTAAAATTCATCCCTTCTGCTTCTTTCTCTCTCTATTCTGTGAACATTCTTTCTTTCTCTCTCTCTCTCTCTCAGATCTCACTCTATCTCTCGATCTCCCTCTCTTCGATCGACTACCCCAAATCATTCTCAGTCTCCCTCGGTCTTCTCTCGGTCTCACTGTTTCTGTCTCCCTATCTTGCTCTCTCTTACTCTTCCTCCTTGGCTTGCTCGCAGTGAGCACTGATTCCACCTTTGCTGAAACCCTAAACGGACAGGAGTAGGAGACCTTCAGAAACCCTAAGTCGCGATCTGAATTCATTCCCTACACAGGTAAGGTTCAGTTGAATTCTGATAAATTGATTTTAGAGTTTCGATTTCTCTTGATGATTTAACCTAATTATTGAATTTTGCATCGGTCTAGAAGCACGGCAGGTTTTGGACTAAACAGAGTATACTCGGAAGCTAGGTTGGCGAACCGAGAAACCCTAGGTGAGGTAAAATACTAACTCATTTGATTTAATTGGATGAATGTAGGGTAAATTAGAGTAGGAATGTATTGAATATGTGTAGGATGTATGTTAAATTCAATTGGAATACATTATCTGGTCGTTTGTGTAATTATTTAGGTTAAATATAGAAATTTATGTTAATTGGGCTGTTTCGGATGATAGAATCGTATTGACTTGATTAGAATAGCTTCTCTCAGAGTTTAATTTGACGAATGCATGAAAACAGTCAGAAATTTGGGATTTGAGTTAAGGATTGATGCAGTCTTTACCATTTTAAGTTGTCCTGCATATAGGAAATCAAAATACAACTTTTGTTATTATGAAAGTAGACTTCAATACCTTGAAAATAACATATGGTTTGAAGAAATCGGATGTGAATTGAAAAGTGTATGATTTTTCAAAGGTTTTTCCATCTTGTAGGAAGTTTATTTATTTTAGACTTGTTTTCGATTTTGAACAGTTTTAGGTTTAAATTAAGATTGATTTTGATTTTATTATTTACTTATAAATGGAACGAAATTGATGACATTGGAGTATATTTATAAATTGAAGAATTTAGGGTCTGTACGAATTTAAGGAAAATGATAAACCCTGAAAATAGTCAGAAATTTGATGAAAATCGTGATGATTTGATTAGGTTGACTCTCTTGGAGATTCGAGGAGTCGTTTGGTTTGATCGTGGAAATAGGGAGTGACCACCCTCCCTAGAATGTGAGTGAGACCCCAATCTCTTGCATGAAATAGTGAAACCTGATTTTATCGTGTTTTTAATAAAACATGCTTTTGATATGCATTGTCTCGACGTATGGAATCGAAATTCAAATTTGTTTTGTGATTATAGGCGTCTCGTACTTATGTTTTCTACGATTATGCATCAATGTTTGAAAAGAAATGAAATTGTGTCATGATTTGAGAAACGGAATGTTTTTTATTCTACTATTGTATTGGTTTGTTGAATTTAAATGATTTCGATGAAATTGTATTGGCACACGGATTTGAATTGTTTTGAGGATATGATCAGATGATTTGGCTATGTGGGTTGGATGCCTACTAGCTTGAGATGATATGATGATATGGCATTATTTGATTGATTCCGTAGCTACGAAGGGACTTTGTAGAGGCACGGGTTGCCCGGATACGCTTCTGCAGGAGGTATCCGCAAATGTCCAGTTTATATTTATTCATAGGCGCGGCTGGTTGAACCCACATCGGGGGAGGACGTGTGTGACGCCACCGTCTCGCACCGAGTGGGGTCCTATTTGACGAGTCTGGGTAAGCAAGGGCTAAGACCACGGCCAACGTCGGGGTAGAGAGCTACTTTTGAAACACTTTGCATAATAAAACCCCCGATGCTCCTGTCCTTGGTCATGGTTGACCTTTGCCAGGATCCTTTCGGCTTGCTCTATGATCTACTTGAGTTTAAATGGATGCATATATATATGATATCGTGTGAATGATTAAATGAGTTCATTTTAGCAAACATATCATGATTTGTTGCAAAAATTCGAATTATTAGTTATGAATGATATTATTTGACACTCCAATGTTCACCTACACTATTAGTACTTGAGATTAATCCCCTCACTCACTGAGTATCCTCCCATAGATACTCACCCCTCTTCTTTCCTCCCTCAGACAGGATTGTTGTGCTGGAGCGACACTTCAGAGTTTAGAGATTTTGACGGATTTGGTTATTCGGAACGGTGAGATTTAAGTTTAAGATGAGATTTAAATTTTGTATTTTATTTTCGACCTTGCGAGGTCTTGTTGAGATCCGTCGTGTACTTAATTTGGGATGACTGTATAACTTATATAAATTATTTATTCGCAAAACTCTCATATTTCATTTGCATTGAGGCACTTATAGTGTTTGAATGTAACTTGGGAAAATTATTGTATATTATATAAAAAACTTAGGACCGCTCAGTGTGACGGCTGCTCATGCTCTAATTGGGCATGACAGTAGAGGTCTGTGGCTAGGATTGCTGGTAATTTACTTAGCCTGGCATTGTCCTTGATGTCTGCTGTGGTTGGTGGGTTGTTGTGAGGCCGGGATGACCATCTTATTTTATTTACAGGATGATTTTAAATTATACAAGTTTATTTATACATGGGAGACCTTCGATTTATGGGGAGGTTCTGCCTGACTTTCTGTAAAAATACAGCCGGCATTCAGGATAACGGACGGCTATTCACGATCCCAGTTCGGGGCGTGACAGTTCGGTTGGTATCAGAGCTCTAGGTTGAGAGTTGTGTCTTATAGAATAGTTTAGAAAATATTCCCAAGTATGATTTAAAAGTCCTCAATGCATATGATAGTTTCATTTTAGTCATGAGATCCTAGTACACGATCTTAGGCATATGAGTTATTCTTTTTAGGGGGTTAGATACGGTGCGTATCTAACCTAGCATATTAGTACATTCATTTTAGGGGGTTAGTTACTCCGTCACTAACCCTAATCCTTGATTTCCACTTAATGAAAAGGTGCTCTGTTTGTAGAACTATGCCACCTAGACGTAGTAGGCGCGGTGCACCACAAGAGAGTCCCTCAGTGTCTGATGCACTTGTGGCACCCGAGATTTCATGAGTACCAGAGGATGCTTCCTCTACTCACGCACCTTCACCAGTGCCACCCTCAGCACCTCCACCGGCTGTTACAGCTGAGATTCCTCCACCACCACTTGACGCCTTGAGGCAGTGGCAGCAGTGGTACAGTAGATATAGGGTGCAGATGCCACCACCTTGACCACAGAGTTTTGGGGCACCAGCCCCTAGTGTCACTACATAGTCTATGGCACGGAGATAACCTTTCTGCCGCAGATGCAGCAATTATCATGCATATGGGGCATGTTCAGTATCAATTACTTGCTACTAGTATGGGAAGCAAGGTCACTTTAAGAGTGCCTACCCATATTTAGGTCAAGGAGGACCAATTTCGCAGAGTCGTACTGGTACGTCTGGCACAGGCCAGCAGGGGGCACCTGCGCACTCAGCTTTTACCGCTCTTCGGACTGCAACTGGGAGTAGTACAGTGTCAGGATCGTCGTGACAGCAACCTAGGGCCCAGGCTCATGTGTTTGCGACGACTCAGGAGGACGTACCTGTAAACCCTAGTGTTATTATGGGGGATCCTCCCGCGGACCCCTCAGTGTAGCGCTTTTGTTGTACGCCCTTTATGGGATCTAGTATATCATGATATTGATGTACAGTTTTGACTAGTTAAAGCTTTTGAAGCTTAACTAGTTTGATATATATATATATGTCTACTTTTCTTAGTATTTTAAATGTTTTAACCTCTTCTTATCTTTAAGTACCATACGAATATTTGGTATTGATGTCCGTATTCTCATAGATATCGGGTCGAAGCTTTTATATGTGAGCGACACATTCGCTCGCCATTCTGATAGGCCTCTCTCGCCACTTAATGGAGAGATTATAGTAGTCACTCATTTTGGCAAGCATATCATTTGAGATACAGTCTATAGAGGCTACGAGTAACAGAGAGATTGTTACATGGTGATGCCCTCAATTAGTGGGAGGTTATTGGTGATGAGATTACAGATCTATTGCGATAGGAAGACTTCTTGAGGAAATTCGACCACAGATATTTTATGAAGTTTTAGTATGACTTTTGTTCAGTTAACATATTTTAGTCCTAGGATTCTTGCATATAGTATACTCATGGATCGATGGATCCCCTTGGAATTAAATAATGAATACCAAATGGTTTTCTAGATTGCTAGTGACATTTTCTTGCTAAAGAGGCTTTAACTTTATAAATTGATGAAGAAAATTCTGGGGATAGTAGGAAAAGATTACAAGTTTGGTAGTTAGGTCTATTTTACTTTTAAAGGAAGCAAGCTATATATAATTTCAGAATTGAAACATCTCGAGGAATTCGTGTGTACAAAAGTTGAATTGGTGTTGAGTATAAATAAAATGGAAATGAGGTTGTTAATAAAGGAGTCAGAGATACTTAGTGTGTGTGTGTATATATATTTAATTGTGATTGAAGATTTTCCTTGGATTGTTTGGCTGAATGGTAAGTACTCTTGTAGTAATCATTTTGGATTGACATTTGATGTTAAAATTTTGATATTTTGTGTAACAGGCATGACAATATAGGATTTTTATGATTAAGATATAGGGTGAAATGCTCTTGAGAGATTAAAATTGTGAGTAGATGTTGGGGCTTGATGAATGTTCTCTTGTTTTATCTTGTTAGCTACGATGAATATTTTTGAGTTGATTACACGGGTGTTCATTTTCATGGAGTTTAATAACTCATTTATAAGTATGGAGTTTGTTTAGCACTTTAATCGATTCTTGACTTCTCTTAACAAAGGACTTTTGAATGTCATTGCATTGGAAGAATATGAGAGTTAAGACTATTCCCTCTTACTGAGGAGAATTTCTTAAAGTTTTCAAATCAGTCCTATAGGGACCAAAAGAAGGTAGGAGTGTAATTATTGATGACACTATTATAGAACTCATCGTATCTCTTTGATTTGTGTATATTATTTGACGAGGTTAACAAATTTTGTGGTTCAAGACTGTAATTGGATTGGAAGATGTGTAAATTTAGTTGGAGAAGAGGACAAAATTAATGAATAGTATCTACATGCAGATAGAATCATAAACATTCAGCTTATGATAGAAATTAAAGCGTATGTGCATTCTTTTATGTGTTATATGTTTGGTTTGAGCATGCTTCTTGGTGGCCTGATATTTAGTGGGTGATGATTACTTCAAGGAAAGTAAATTTGAAGCTAGGCATATGTGATAGAAGAATGAAATCCCATATGAAAAGGTATTGTGATATAAAGGATTATATTGTGCAAAACTATGAGTAAGATTATATATACCTTGACTTCAATATTTCTAAATTTTCCACTGAGGAATTATTAGCCCTTAATTATATAATATTACTAGAAACTGGGGAGAATTAAAGAGGTAGTAAAACATTGTGCATTAGCTGCAAAAGCAAATTTTTAAAGTATTGATGCTCGTGCATTTATCGACACGGAGTTCATGGGTTTGATAGGAAATTGAACAAAAGGTGGCTTGTGCTCTATTATTGAATTCCAATGGAAATGGGAAACTTAATATTTAGTTATTGGATTTTTCTGTTTGGAGGTTAGTATTCTCGTTATTTATTCATGTTCATTATTATGTGGATCATTAAATAAAGTAATATAGAGAGAGTTTGAGTCTATGTCTTTTGGGTCTTGAAGTTGGAAATGATGTCTCTTGTGACAATAGAGTTAGGTGTAATGAGGTATATATTTCTTATCTCTAAATCTTGATAAATTGGGAGTAGTAATGCAGACACCAGGTGATATATAGTTATATATGCTTGATTTGATGTGCATAGAATATCAGTGATATTGCATGATACTAAAGTTGATTAAAAATGATCATGATAGAAGTACCTTGATTGAAAAGTTATCCAATTAAGGATTTGAGATTTAAAACTTGGAAAGGTTCAAATATTGATGGTGGATTAAGTTTTCTTACTTAGTTTAGGCTATATTGGTGTTGATCTACATTTCATCATACACCAGTTTAATGATATAGGGAAGTGTATATATCTTACACTAAGTCTTAAGACTGTGGCTGCTATATGCACTATCTTGATGGAGACTATTGAGTTTTAACTAATATTACCTCTAGGAATATATGTATTTTGGTTGCACTCGTAGTTCATGTAATTAAATTTTGGATTGTAGGGCTTTCACTTTAAAGCCCTAAAATAGTGAAAATATTTTGTTTTTAATTAAGGCAATAATATTGAAGAGGGTTTGAAGCACCCATGGAAGGGTATTAGAAGGTTAAATGACAAGTATTGAGGATAACTAGTGTAGCATGAAAGAGATCCACATGGTATAATATTTTTCAATAAGAAGTTATCCAAGAATAAGGAAAGAAAACTAAGACATGAGTTGGTAGCTATATGAGTAGAAATCTTAGTTGATAGTAATATAGAAATGACATGGAATGAAACAATGGATCAAATTTCATGGAAGTAAAATGTTGCTAGATTATTAATCAGAATTTACTTTACAAAGAAAATTTGGGAGATTTAAGAAACAATGTGAAGCAACACCCTTCATTTTTTATGTATAAACTGCATTTGAAGTTTCGAGGACGAAACTTGTTTTTAGGGGGTTAGAAAATGTAACACCGACACTGCGGTGCCCGTACCAGTGTTCTTATTCATGAAATTTAATAAAATATTTTCCAATTTATATATATATAGAGAAATTTTTAATTGTATTGATTTTCGATTTTGGGGTATTTAATTTAAATTTTAGGTATATTTAAAATATCCGTGCTTCCGATTCAAAGTACATTTTGTTTTGATAAAAAAAATTAGAACTTTAAATATAAAGTGGGTATAAAAAAAAATATATATGAACATCTATTTAATTATTGATTTATTCATTTACTTATCTATTTATTTATAAATTGTTCTATAAAAAATATATATATAATAATAATAATAGTAATAATAAAAAAAGAAGAAGAGAAAACGGGTTAGGGTTAGAAAACCCTAACCCTTTTCTCATTCTATCTCTCCCTCCGCCGCTGTCTTCCTCCGCCATCAACCCCTCCACCACCGTCTCTCTCTCTACCTCCCCTTTTGTCTTCTTCGTCTTCCTTTCCCTCTCAATGTCGCTCGCTCTCTTCCTCCCGATCTCTCCCTCTCCGCCACTGTCAACAGCCACCCACAGCCACCGCATGCACCACCACCTCCACCGTCGACCACCCACTCTCTCTCGACCTCCCTCTCTGTTTTCCCCCTCACAGCTCTCTCTCTCTCTCTCTCTTCTTCGTCTCACACTCTCCGCCCCCTCTTCCATCTCCACCGGTCACCGCTTCCACCGCGACTCGGCACCACCACCGCCACCGCACACGGCCGCTTGCCGTCTCCCCTCTTCTGTTTCTTTTCTCTGCCTTTGTATCTCTCTCGCGATTCCCCCTCTCTGTTTATCTCTGTAAAATTCGTCCCTTCTGCTTCTTTCTCTCTCTATTCTGCGAACATTCTTTTTTTTTCTCTCTCTCTCTCAGTTCTCACTCTGTCTCACGATCTCCCTCTCTTCGATCAACTGCCCCAAACCATTCTCAGTCTCCCTCGGTCTTCTCTCGGTCTCACTGTTTCTGTCTCCCTGTCTTGCTCTCTCTTACTCTTCCTCCTTGGCTTGCTCGCACAGTGCTCGTAGTGAGCACTGATTCCACCTTTGCTGAAACCCTAAACGGACAGGAGTAGGAGACCTTCAGAAACCTTAAGTCGCGATCTGAATTCATTCCCTACACAGGTAAGGTTCAGTTGAGTTCTGATAAATTGATTTTAGAGTTTCGATTTCTCTTGATGATTTAACCTAATTATTGAATTTTGCGTCGGTCTAGAAGCACGACAGGTTTTGGACTGAACGGAGTGTACTCGGAAGCTAGGTTGGCGAACCGAGAAACCCTAGGTGAGGTAAAATACTAACTCATTTGATTTAATTGGATGAATGTAGGGTAAATTAGAGTAGGAATGTATTGAATATGTGAAGGATGTATGTTAAATTCAATTGGAATACATTATCTGGTCGTTTGTGTAATTATTTAGGTTAAATATAGAAATTTATGTTAATTGGGCTGTTTCGGATGATAGAATCGTATTGACTTGATTAGAATAGCTTCTCTCAGAGTTTAATTTGACGAATGCATGAAAACAGTCAGAAATTTGGGATTTGAGTTAAGGATTGATGCAGTCTTTACCATTTTAAGTTGTCCTGCATATAGGAAATCAAAATACAACTTTTATTATTATGAAAATAGACTTCAATACCTTGAAAATGACATATGGTTTGAAGAAATCGAATGTGAATTGAAAAGTGTATGATTTTTCAAAGGTTTTTCCATCTTGTAGGAAGTTTATTTATTTTAGACTTGTTTTCGATTTTGAACAGTTTTAGGTTTAAATTAAGATTGATTTTGATTTTGTTATTTACTTATAAATGGAACGAAATTGATGACATTGGAGTATATTTATAAATTGAAGAATTTAGGGTCTGTACGAATTTAAGGAAAATGATAAACCCTGAAAATAGTCAGAAATTTGATGAAAATCGTGATGATTTGATTAGGTTGACTCTCTTGGAGATTCGAGAAGTCGTTTGGTTTGATCGTGGAAATATGGAGTGACCACCCTCCCTAGAATGTGAGTGAGACCCTAATCTCTTGCATGAAATAGTGAAACCTGATTTTATCGTGTTTTTAATAAAACATGCCTTTGAAATGCATTGTCTCGACGTATGGATTCGAAATTCAAATCTGTTTTGTGATTATTGGAGTGTCGTACTTATGTTTTCTACGATTATATATCCATGTTTGAAAAGAAATGAAATTGTGCCATAATTTGACAAAACGGAATGTTTTCTATTCTACCATTGCATTGGTTTGTTGAATTTAAATGATTTCGATGAAATTGTATTGGCACACAGATTTGAATTGTTTTGAGGATTTGATCAGATGATTTGGCTATGTGGGTTGGATGCCTACTAGCTTGAGATGATATGATGATATGACATTATTTGATTGATTCCGTAGCTACGAAGGGACTTTGTAGAGGCACAGGTTGCCTGGATACGCTTCTGCAGGAGGTATCCGCAAACGTCCAGTTTATATTTATTCATAGGCGCGGCTGGTTGAACCCACATCGGGGGAGGATGTGTGTGATGCCACCGTCTAGCACCGGGTGGGGTCCTATTTGACGAGTCTGGGTAAGCAAAGGCTAAGCCCATGGCCAACGTCGGGGTAGAGAGCTACTTTTGAAACACTTTGCTTAATAAAACCCCCGATGCGCCTGTCCTTGGTCATGGTTGACCTTTTCCAGGATCCTTTCGCCTTGCTCTATGATCTACTTGGGTTTAAATGGATGCATATATATATAATATCGTGTGAATGATTAAATGAGTTCATTTTAGCAAACATATCATGATTTGTTGCAAAAATTCGAATTATTGGTTATGAATGATATTATTTGACACTCCAATGTTCACCTACACTATTAGTACTTGAGATTAATCCCCTCACTCACTAAGTATCCTCCCATAGATACTCACCCCTGTTCTTTCCTCCCTCAGACATGATTGTTGTGTTGGAGCGATACTTCAGAGTTTAGAGATTTTGATAGATTTGGTTATTTGGAACGGTAAGGTTTAAGTTTAAGCTGAGATTTAAATTTCGTATTTTATTTTCGACCCTGCGAGGTCTTGTTGAGGTCCGTAGTTGGACATGTACTTAATTTGGGATAACTGTATAACTTATATATATTATTTATTCGCGAAATTCTCATATTTCATTTGCATTGAGGCACTTGTAGTGTTTGAATGTAACTTGGAAAATTATTGTATATTATACAAAAAACTTAGGACCGCTCAGTGTGGCGCCTGCTCATGCTCTAATTGGGCATGACAATAAAGGTCTATGGCTAGGATTGTTGGTAATTTACTTAGCCTGGCATTGTCCTGGATGTTTGCTGTGGTTGGTGGGTTGTTGTGAGGCCGGGATGGCCCCCTTATTTTATTTGCAGGATGATTTTAAATTATACAGGTTTATTTGTACATGGGAGACCTCCGATTTATGGGAAGGTTCTGTTCGATTTTCTGTAAAAATACAGCCGGCATTTAGGATAACGGGTAGCTGTTCACGATCCTGGTTCGGGGTGTGACAAGTTTCATCTCATTATCTAACCTCATGCTAACCATAATTTCTTGAACTCTACTAATCCAATCCTTTGCCACCGTAACATCACTAGTGCTCGAGAAAATCTCATAGCCAAATTGTCTTACTTCCTTAATCAACTTGGATAGCTCAATCGTATAATGGGTAGTTAATGCAACTGACGGTGAAGGAGGAGGTACTAGTATTAGAGGAGTGTTTGTTGTGGTGGTAGTATTTGATGGAGGAGGATTTTGCATTTAAGTTTGGATTTGGAACTAAATACCATATTTACTCCAATATTCCATATACTGATAGAATGTAGCAAGTGGTGGTGGAGGAATCTCAGATGGTACAACTGAAGGTTCAGGTGCACTAATAGGAGGAGCACGGTAAGATGAAATAGCCTTGTACTCAAAAGGAGGAATCTCAGTCAAAGTCCTTATTTTCTAGTAGGGAGCCATTGTATTCTACAAAAAGAAAATTAACCTTAGATCACTAAATTAGATAAACTAATAATGCACTCATATCTAATCATAACTTCACTTCCTAGAATCTATAGGAGGTTTTTGAATCTTCTCAAAATATTTATAAATATTGAAACCTTCAAAAACATTTGAAAATATTTGAAAACATTTGAATTTTTTTGAAAATATTTTAAAATATCTGAAAATATTTAAAAATATAAAAACCTTAGCTCTAATATTAATAAAATTATCATGCCCTGACTCTCGGGTCTGAACACATGACAACTGTCACGTGATCTAGAAGTATATGCAGTCACCAGCGCACATCCCAAGATCTTGCAAGGCTATGAAAATATCTTTTTCAAGACTAAGAAAATCCAACACACCAAATATTTAATATTTCGAAACATAAGTTTCAATTTTAAGAAAATATATATGTAAAATATGCTACAAGAAAAGTTTTAAAGTATAATTTTCAAAATATAAGTTTCAACTTCCAAAATGCCCTCCAATGAGTTCGTTTATATGTCTCAAAATCCTCATCAAAGAAGGATTGATACCAATAGTCAGTCTGGGGAAACTCTCCCCTCGGCCTGATCCAACTAGCAGTGGAGTGGTCTTACTTTCTACACTTTCTCAGAAAAAAAAATAGAAATAAAGGAAGTAAGTATAAAAATACTTAGTAAGTGAAATGTAATGACATAATTGTGTAAGAAATGAGTGGTGAGTATGAGAGTATCAAGCAATAAATTTCAAATCATTTTTTCTGATCCAATAACAACATTGTATAGTCAACTCAACAATTCTCAAAAATTGTCATAATTCCGTTAAAACATGATAAGAGATTCACTATGCACATTTTTCAAAAATCCAAAGGAGTTATCTCAAAATTTCTCCATCATTGGCTTGGCCCGGACCAATGGTGGAACAGTTAAAGGGTTTTCAAGTTATTACTAGTCATAAACATCACTTCCAACCTTAACATTAGCTCATGACCTCCTTGGTGGTGCAACCGAATAGTCCGACGGGACTTGGGGATATCTCTTTACTATCGCCTCCACCCTCAAGTCTAACAAGCTCTCCACGATGTCCCCTCGAATCAGTCTATGGAAGTTTAAATCGATCATCACATATACATAGGTGTTCACTTCCTACACATGCACCATTTTACAAACAGCATGTCATATGCCATATAATATCAACAAAATTCTCATTTCATGAATTTAATAACAATGTCCAAAAAGAAATTTAGCGAGACACAAAACAAATTTGCAAGTGTATAGTTTTTCATGCCTCAAATCAAAACCATTTTTAGGGACACTCCACATTTATAAAGCATTTCATAAATCAAGTTAAAAATATCAATTTAGAAAATCAAGATAAAACATTTTCTCATTAATAAACACAACAATCAATCCACTCACAGAGTTAGAAATGGTAGTCACTCCCAGATCTATCCACAACCAACAAGAAATTTGTTTCGATCAGCTTTGGCCAATCCCTAAAAGACATCAATAAGTAACTAGCAACATCAATATCCATCAATCCATGTCAACTGGAAACTCAAACATTCAAAAGCTAATTTTTCTCACTTATTGTGACTTAAAATCTTCCAAATTCAAATGAACAAGTTGTTAATCAAACTAAAGTTTGGGGTAGAAAGAATATAATACATTGTTTTCGTCTGCAAAAAAATCCGTTCCATTTGGGTTACATCAAACGCTTGATCTTCCCCCTTTTGTGAAAACTCCAAATTTTCAACTACTTTCTAACTCAAGGCTCTATTTTAACTTTGGGGAGTTGAATGAGTAGTTCAGAATCTTTGATGTAAAGATTTTATGGTGGATCAATTAGGTTTTGCGAGAGAGAGAGAGAGGTCCATGGTGGGTTATAAGAGAAAATATGAGAATAGCTTAGAAAGTAAAATATATATATATATATATATATTGTAGAGATACCATATCATACTTTTTAATTTCCAATTTTAAAATCATATTTTTATGAATTTGTTGGGTTTGCTTTTGTATTTTTGTCATATTGTAGAGATAGGTTACACGAAAATGAAAATGAATATGAAATCATATGAAAAAATGGTATTTTATAAGAGTATAAAAAGCAAAAACGTTGGTAAACATGTATATATAAAACATATAACAATTTTTATGTAAATATTAATTATTTTATGAAAATAATAAAATAGATATATTTTATAATAAAAATTTAAAATGATTATACATGTAATTATTAATGATAAGATAAATAATTAAATTATTAAAAATGAAAAAAATATAAAAATAAAATAATATAAAAATTTTTATATAAATATTAATTAATTTATTATGTCAAAATATTTTAAAAATAAAAAATTAAAAAAAAAAAAGTGGATAAATGTGAGTACCGGGAAGAGCACGGCTATTGCAGAGTATCCCATGTCTCTTTCACATATGCATGTATTTCCCATTACATTACGATTTTGAGAATTTGGTCAAATTGGGATTATTATGAGCCGCAAGAAAAAGATCTGGCGCGACAACACCAACCACAGTGCTGACATCTGTATCTTTAACAAATTGCTGAGTGTTAGAATGGTATTTTGTGAAGTAGAGATTGGTATTCCATATAAAATTTTATTATCATATAATATTCACTTTACGTGAAAAATTTTGTAGCTTTTTTTTTTAAATAATTCTACATTTTCATATAAATTTTCATTTGAATTTAAAATAATATTAATAGAATAATATATAATATTATGTTATACGATATAGAGAATAGAAAGAGGAAGAGTTTTGGATTTAGGGTTATTGTTATAACAAAATTTTTAACTAGAATGTTACATCTATTAGGAAAATTAGGCGTTTATATCTGATGTCAAATGACAGATAGATTGTAAGAATTAAAAAATTATTTCCAATTGTTATATATAGTTAGAAGTGAAAAATCACTACAAATAAACATATCTAGGAGTAACTCAATATTCGAATATTTACTATAACATGAAATATATATAGACACACACACATTTACCCTTTTTTTATAGAAAATGTTCATTGCATAAATTTCAAGACATGTAACACAACGGGAAAAAAAAATAAAAATTTTCAAACAAATGCATTTATGGAGAAAAAGTTAACTAAAATTGTTTTCTAAAGAGTGAAAAGCAAAACATATCAATTTTAGAGAGAGAAAACCTAAATAAATTTATTTTTTCAAGAGAAAATATTAATAGAAAAAATTTAAAATCAATGTAATTAGAGAAAAAAATGTTAAGCAATTTTCCAAAAAACATCGGCAAATGCTGTAGGAGGCCCGATATTTATAAATGAAAAAAATTTATAGTTTTTTTTTAAAAAAAGAAAAAAGAAAAAAAATGTAATTATTCTACTTTTTTGTCTAATTTCTTTTTTTTCATTTGATTAAACAAATTTAAAATAGTAATGCATGATAGAGGTCAAATTATGCTGCATTATAACTTCTCGTCCTCATCCCCATCGGTGTGTAAAAGAAGATAGTCAAATCTAAATATATTTTAAAATCACAAGAAAACCGTGTGGGTGAACGGTTAAATCCGTAATTAAATTTAATTTGAGTCAAATTGAATTTTTAAGAGATAAAACTCTTCTAATACCTATTTTCTCAGAATATAAAATTTAAATTTAAAACTCTACTTAAAAAATACAAGTGTTTACCAATTAGATAAACTAGTCATTGGTATGACAAAATTTTAAATTCGAGTTTTATGTATTATAAAAATAGATATTAGAAGAGTTTTACTCTTTAAAAATCTAATTGATTCGAATTGAATTTATTTAGATTTATAATTATGCGTGTAGAATAGTAGTTTGAGGTACTATTTTTAATTAATACTTTAGATTTGGTTGACAAGAGTCCAAAGCTAATACTTTTGTTTGGCTTAACTCGCATTAGCAAAAAGGTCACTTCTAGAAGTGGATGTTAATTATTTGTGCTGCAGTAAGTTTCACATGCTTCACTTTATTCCATCACATGGTTCCTTCGGGGAAGCATTTGCATCCCTTAAATCCTCCCTCCTAATACAACAACACATAATTTAACAATTTTATCCTTATAATTTTTATTAATTAAATAAATTTAAATTTTTATAATTATTATTTATTTAATAATTATATAGAGTTAATTTTTTTTATTTTATTATATAAGATTTGAATCCCAATTCATGGAATTAGAGTTGGCGGAAGGATTATGATCAGGATAAACACCAATTTTTAATAAAAAAATAAATAATCTCTGCAAATGTGCAAATGATTAATTGTTATAATAATGTCATTTGCTCCCTTGCGTCCCCCCCCCCGCCCCCCATTTCTTTGTTATACCATTTCAACCTTCCTTGAGAGTCATGAGAAATAAGTGTAAACACTATTAATTGGTGGCTATCTAAAATTCCAACCAGAAAATCATGGATTTGAGGAGATGAACTGGTCTTCAAGATTTGTATGCAATCATTGTTTAGTGAAGCTTTCTCTAATTAAATGGGTTGCTCAATTTGGTGGACTTTAATTATGAATCAATATGAAAACATTATTCTAAACTTGATTATTATAAAAAAATATAAAAATAGCCTCCCGTTGAATAGGTAACCTATTTCCCTATTGAGTTCCAAGCAAGTCAAACACTATATTTTGTCGCAAAGAATGAAGGTTGGATCGGTGATCGTTGCACCATCATGCATGTCTCTATCACCCACCACACCATATATTGAATGAACTGTATGCAAATAAAGACCCATAAGCATGAGCATGAAAAAGAAAACAAGACCTTTTCTTACTTTTTTTTTTTCCCTACTTTATCACCAATATCAAAAAATATGATTAATCCGATTCAAATAGGTATGGGTTCTAATCTAGAGGCTGGTTCCCTCAAAGTCTACATTTCCATCCACAAAACTCAAATTCAAGATTTTGATTAAAAGAATTTAGCGTTCTCCTACTAGATTCACAAGACATTGGTGACCATTTCTTACCTTGATGGATGCAAATATATACACATCTGTTACGTGCAAAAGAAAAAGAAAACACTACTAAAATAATATTGCATAAAAACACCTTTTCTAAGTCTAAATGTATGTGATCTTTTACTGGCCTTGACCCATAGAAAATATTTACTTGAGGAGATCATCATGTATTACAATTGAAATAATGAGAAATTTTTCATCCCTCTTGCAACTTATGGGTGCCTGAATGTGTAATAGGCAACCAGGGATGCATTTGGAGAAGGTAAATGTGGAGAACTATATATTTTTAATTTTAATCCTATCATCGATTTTTTTTATTATTTTATTGTGAATTAAGATGGTTTTGCTTAATAATTTCTAGCTCAGAAGGTGAAAAAGAAAATGGGTTTTCATGTAGAAAAAGTGCGCAGTTAGATGGTTCCTTGATAAGTAGCTAGGCATGTAATCTATGACACATGATAGTAGGTAAATTTAGGGCAAGCGACTCTAAAATAATATATGATAAGCAGGTAAATACACGCTATAACCCTTTACTTTCTAGCACATGTGGTTACCACACTTTATGGTATGGTGTTTAAAAGAAAAAAAAAATAAAAAATAATAATAAAAAAAAACCTTGTTTGCATAGAATATATATATATTATTATTATATTATTATATAGGGCAGCAAAAACTATGGAAATTTACATGTATACAAAGATTTGAATACTAGATTTCAAAAAAATCACTTGATAAAGAGTTCTTTATCACAACTCCTATGTAACCAAAAAAAAAGATCGAACTATCCAAGACACTACGTTCAAGCACTCACAATAATAATGGTCACAAGCCTTTTACCCAAAGTATTACAAACTCACAATAAGGTACTCCCATTTACTTGGTGTACTTTGAGTGTGACCAACACTCATCCAATAAGTTTTCGTGATCTTATTGTTAATATTTTATTTTTCTTTATTCGTAATATTTAAAATTTTATTTTTCTGTTTAATAATAATAATAAGAATAAGGATTTCAACCTTTTAAGTGTGCACAGATAAATTTGATATCCAATATAATAACCTACAAATAAAGTGCACCAAATATCTCGATTCCGAATTTAACTAATGAAATTTTAGGAAAGAAATTTAGATTTTTTTAATTGATATAATCACTGATATCCAACACTTATTTTTATCATATACAAAACTTGAATCCAAATCGTTACTAAAAAATATTAGTGTCTAATCACTGAATCAATTCAACGTTGGTAAAATGAAATTTAGATATTGCCCCAAGAAAGGTTGTACATTGGTTTTTTTTTTTTTTTTTTTTTGGTCAATTGAGGTAGATTTTGAATGCAGGGTTCAACTAAAGTTGGCATCTAATAAATTAGGCTTAATCTACTTTGGCACCCTTCTCATGCGTATATAAAATGAGAGGGGATAATGAGAACATACTTTTGAGTTCAACAGTTCAACAAATGTTATTTGTCTCAAGGGGCTTACCTTTTTTTTTTTTATCCTCCCCTGAGCACACCAAGTGATTGACGTCAATACCCTGCACCCCATAAAAAAAGGGAAAAAAAAACAAAAAAAAAAGAGAAAAAAAAAAAGGGAAAGCAATAGAATAGTTTTGTCATTGCCTAGTAAAATAGGTCATTTAGGGCAAGAAGCACATGAAACTGGAACATATTGTATAGATGGGGTAAGCTTTATTAAGTTGGTGAAGAGATGCAGTCAGGGAAAAAAAATGTTGAAGACTTTAATTCGGAGGGTTTTGGCTTTTGTCGATACAATGCACCTTTACTCATGTCCAAATTAAGAGAACAAATTGAACTAACAAGGCAAGAAACACATTTGCTTCATCAAGAACTTTCATGTGGGAATTATGATGCAAAACAATTCATAATATCGTTATTCATTAATTTAAACATTTAAAGTAAATATTAATTACATAAAATATAAAATGATATCACAATGAGAGGTTCTGGGTTCAGATCATCACAGATTCCTTTTTACTTATCTAAAATTTTTACATGAAAGAATATATTAACAGTATGTGGGGCAGAGTATTAAGATATAAAATAATTAATAATGGATCTTTTTGCTAGTTTAATTTTAAAAAAAAAAATGATAATTACACAAAATAATAGAAATAACACCGCTCAGCATATGCAAAAGAGACACTCGGGTAGGATGTTTCATTATGGAAAAAGAAATGTTATATATGCCATTTTTATTCTCTATATAATCATATTTATATTTTGAGGGAAGGAGATTTTAAAGTTAAGGAGACTTTTCTTCATTATATGATAATCATGGAGCTCCATTTCCTTAAAAAATTAAAAGCCTACTTGTATCAACAAGTAGTTGGTTTAGTGGGATAGAGCGTTAGAACTCTTAACTAAGTATTTAGTTTGAAATTTAGAAATGAAAAATATTATATTATGAGAGTTGACCTAATAAGGCCCCACAGATACTTGAACTGAATTGATTGAAATATGATTTTAGATATTAATAATAATAATAAAAAAAAGCCTACTTGTTTTTTCCTTTACTCATGCTTGGCCTTTTAAGAGGAAGCATGATGTTACTTCACTTGTGGAGTAATGACTCAAAAAGCTTTGCAATAGAGAACAATATAGTAATGAAACATCAAAGTAGGTTGTCTGTCACTTAGAACTGAGAATGAGTCAATATGGTCATTTTTATTGTTCTTCCTAGGAACTCTTAAATGGGTCCATAATGAGGACAAAAAGGAACCAGCATAGGGCAAGAAACACATGAGGTATTTTATTCCAAAGTCCAAAATGTTTTTATTTGTAACCCAACATTTCAATCATGACAAAATCTATGACCAATGGAATGTAGACATCCTATGAAAAGAACAATTGGTGAACAACAAGGCTTTGCCCCCTTCTCTATTGATTTTGTCTTGAGCAATGCATTCAAAATACTTGACAT
This sequence comes from Dillenia turbinata, assembly GCA_037126225.1. Lineage (NCBI taxonomy): Eukaryota > Viridiplantae > Streptophyta > Magnoliopsida > Dilleniales > Dilleniaceae > Dillenia > Dillenia turbinata. Next base: position 18,945,999 of record JBAMMX010000012.1, on the reverse strand, counting down.
GTATCTTTGGACTTTTGTAGTGGGGAGTTGTCGGGGTTGGCCTCGGATGTTTTTGTTTTCGGTGGAAAATTTTTGTAGACAGTTTTAATTTATTAAAGAAGAGAAAAAAAATACAAAAATATTTTTAAGAGTGATATAATATATTTTGATAAATGAAGTGGAATAATGTTCCCAAAATGTTGGCTATGGAGAAAACACCTCTCATGGGATATGGGATGCTTTTGAATATGGATTATTTTGTTTTGGTACCTAGATCAACTGGTCTCTTAAATTATATTCTGACTAATTCGATCTATATTACTGTCGACTTTTTTTAAGGAGAGTTTTTTTAACGTAATTTTTTTTATTATTAAGATTCAAAATAAACTTTTGATTAAAAAACTTAACTAATCCGCGTTTGAATTTTGATTATGACACTATGGAAGCACATACTAGATTTTTATTCTTAATACATCTATCAAGCCTACCATTTTACCAACACCCAGTCGTTCCGGTGTAGCCGCAGACACTGCATGATGTCAACATTGTTGGATTCCAATCCAATTAATGGTGGGAAAGATCAATTTCTTGCCCCCACCAAAAAGCCCCTCACGAGTTATCCTCACTCGGTCTTTATTTATTTTATTTGGGGATGTCATTATAAGCAAATGAATCGCACAATACAATTACTTCCGATTTGTTTAATTCGTTAATGCCTTAACATGGTATACAGTTTAATTTAGAAAAAGAAACACATTATTACTGATTAAGAATGAAGGTAACTCCAGAAGAATGCAACAATCTAAAAATAACCAAAACTATCTAAGAGACAAACTTACTAGATATCGATGACCCCACAAATGTCATGACCCCTCATGCTTCATCAAGTGACACCTTGTTGACAAGTGTCATACCCTTCAATTCTCTACACCCCTTCACCCTTTTAGTTTATTCCCTCTCTTTGAGAGACAAGGCAAGAGATTGGATGAATTCTTTGGCTCCCAATTCAATCACCACATGGAATGAGCTATTGGCCAAGTATTCCTCGAAGGGGAAATCTTTCTTTTGATGCATGGGAAAGATGAGAAGGCACATCATGGAATTTCGAATTAGTTGGTTGCTCAGACATTCTACAATAACATGCCTCCAACAATCAAAATGGCTCTAGATGTAGCTAGAGCTGATAATTGTGTTCACGAACACGATTACATGAGACGACACGACTTGGAGTTAACTATATTCGTGTTTAATCTGTTTCACGCTTAAATATGTCTAAATGTTTCCAACATGATTGTCATAATTAGACACGATTATCTAATCAAGTATAATTGGTAATTGTATTCAACACAACACGATTAACATGATTAGATACAAATATAATTATTATTATTGGTAAAATATGTCCATGGGAGGCTTTTTATCATAAGTTAAAACAAATTTAAATTTGTTTAAATTTTAAATTAAGGACAACAGGTGATGTTGGAAGTGGATCTTGACTCCATAGCCGGTTTCTCATAACTCGAATGGGTACTTGATGAAAAGGCTCAAAACCTACAAAAAACCGCCGAAGGGTGCTGCAGTAAGGGAGGTTCCGACGCTCAAGTCAGAAAACGTGGTTTTCGAAAAGATAAACAGAGAGGAAGGGATGACGGATCTCTCTGTGACTTTTATGTGTTCTGTGTCAAATGTAGAGAACTTACCTAGCATGATGTATCAAGAGCTTTTATATGATATCCCTTTAGAGTCATATGATCCCAAGGCGTCACAACCCTAGTTTTCTTATGAGGTGATTCGAGAATTCTGGATCCTGAGCGTCAAAGATTTAAAGTTGTTGTCATTTAGAAAATTGAATTATATGGGAAGATTTTTTCCCTTATCGATTAGATCCTTAATGGTTTCCTTTCTTATCTGAGAGATACATTATGTGCTAGAATAGGAAACTTAGTTAATGTAAGATTCAGTTTAACGTTACCAATTGGGAATAGAAGTGCTTGATTTCTTTAGTATTCGATAGTCATTGATCGGATAGAAGGGGTAGACATTCAGTCCTATCGAATGTATAGGTGGATTCGTCATGCTATCCGAACTAATATGTTCATGATTCGAAGGGGTTAGGCTCTTTGGGACTATGGGTGTCTTGTTAGGTTTTGGGTGCCCGGATACCGCACTAACTAGTGTTTGGATCATGTCTCATCATTTGCCTCCAACTCATGGTGTTTATTTGTAGAAGAGGCGCCATGAGTGAAATTCGCTTCTCGAGAAGTTAGAACAGTTTGGAAGCTTGCGACATGTATCTCTTGAGATTATACGAATCGTCTACAACTGATATGAAATTACAGTGGATGGAATATAAGTCCCCCTTTTGTCTCAACCGTTCAATCTTCTACCAGTATTAATGCATGCCACCTTCCACTTGATTCAATTCGAAATTAATGTGGTGCAAGAATGTGAGGTGGTATGAACCTTTTCACTTAATTCGTACACTTTTTAAAGAAGCACTTCAACTACTCAAAGATTTTGAAGGGATTTCTTTGTGTCTATAAATAGGGACTATGGGATTTTGAGTTACTTTAGTGAGTTTCTTCATGCCTGATGGTTTTCTCTTTGTAAGAGTTGTCTTCCATGTGGGGTCTTCAAAAGGACGCTTTAGATTTGGAAAGCTCGGCAGCATGAGTTGCTTCTACCGGTATGAGGTCTCGTCAAGAATGGGGACTGTTGGTATGAGGGCTCGTCATGCCATTTGGTATTCGAATGTCATGATGGGTTTCATCCAGGTTCCCTTTAGGGTCCTTGATTCAGATTTAAGAAAAGAGTCTCTTTTCGTGTCAGGGTGTACTGGTTGTGTGTAAGGAGTTAGGTGGTGGAAGAAAATGTGATGATATTCTGATGCATCCTTTGAACCTCTTCCCAATCGGTTTATCCCCCCTTTCGGCAATCCTATCATATCAGTAGGGTTGCATATTATTTTTTTGTTATTCCTTTTTTTACTATTTTTGTACTCTCTAGAGCTATCGAACAATTGAGGTGATATAGCCATTTATATGTTTCTCTTAATGTAATCGGTCTGACTACGGGACTTGTAAAGTGTAAATACTCATGTAATTAAACATGTATTTGTCGTATGGAACTAAAAGAGACTTACTTTACTTACTTATCATCTGTTGTGTCTGTCGGAATTTCTTTCATATGTCGAGCTGCTTATGTGATCAACCCACTTGTATGGAAGACGATGAGTGTTGTAGTCACACTCTCCGGGTTGATAGGAGTATGTTCTGTCTATCCATAGATACGGATTCAAATGATGGCACAAGCTCTTTTAACCAAGGTCCACTCAAGGAATTAGATTCTTTCATTAGGACGGGATGACAGAGATCTATTCGGGGTGATAGATCCCTGCAGTAGGACAGGATAACTAAGGCTCACTCGGGGAGATAGATCCATTCGATAGGATATGGAGATTTAAGGCCCGTTCGGAAAGATAGATCCCTTTAGTAGAACATGACGACTAAGGTCCGTTCGGGGAGGTAGATCCCTTTAGTGGGACAGGGCTACTAAGGTCCGTTTGGGGAGATAAATTCCTTCGGTAGAACAAGGCGACTAAAGCCCATTCGGGGAGATAAATTCCTTTAGTAGGACAGAGCGACTAAGATCTGTTCAGGGAGATAGATCCCTTCGGTAGGACAGGGCGACTAAGGTCCGTTCGGGAAAATAGATCCCTTCATTAGGACAAGGTGACTAAGGCCCATTCAGGGAGCTAAATCTCTTCAGTAGGATAGGGTGACTAAGGCCCGTTCGGGGAGATAGATCCCTTTGGTAGGACAAGGTAGCTAAAACCCATTTAGAGAGATAGATCCCTTCGGTAGGTAACAACTGATTGTAGTAAAAACATTAGGAATTAAACGATAGAAATATCGATAGGAAAATCATGAGGGGCTTACTCAATAGGAGATACCTTTGCCGAAGGAGAAATAGTACGACTTACTAATAGTAGATCTGTAGGTTTTCTGTATTCCAGGTCTTGGGCATGGTCGATCCGTCCAAGTTATTGAGGCGGTAAGCACCCAGGTGAACCATAAAGCATATCTGATAGGGGCCTTCCCAGTTAAGGGTTAGTTTTCCCCTAGGTTGGAGTTAGCTAATAGCTTTCATTTTCCTTAGCACCAGATCACCTGATTTAAACGTTCGACTTCTAAATCAGTGATTGTAATACTGCATCATTTGTTGTTGATAAGCAGCCATTTAGGTGGATGCGGATTCCTGTAGTTCGAGGAGTAGATCTAGGTGTTCTTGCAAGGTAGATTCATTCTGTTTGGAATTATACTGGGTCACATGAAACTAGTGGATCCTAATCTCTACTGGTATAATAGCTTCACTTCCATACGTTAGGCTGAATGGGGTCTCTCTGGTTGACCTTTGGGGCATGGTGCGGTACGACTAGAGGATGCTGTAGAGCTCATCTATCCATCGTCCTTTGGCTTTATCTAATATGGTCTTTAGTCCTCAAAAGATCGTTCTATTGGTTATCTCTGCAAGTCCATTGTTTGTGGGTGAGCGACTGATGAGAATCGATGGTCAATCTCTAGCTTCGAACAAAACTCTTAGAAGTTAGCATTGTCAAATTGCTTTTCATTATCTATGATAAGGACGTGAGGTATGCCAAACTGAGTAATTATGTGAGTTCATGCGAATGACTAGGCCTTAGTTGCTATTATCTAGACTTAAGGTTCGACCTCCACCCACTTAATGAAACAATCGATAGCCACTATGAGGAATTTTCTTTGTCCGATAGCTAGTGGGATAAGTCTGAGGATGTCCATTCCCTATTGGGTGAACGGTCATGGTCCCGCTATGGGGGTTACACTCGGTGGAAGGCATTCCTGGAGCCGAAGAGAATCATTGGCACTTGTAGTATTTTTTGACATAATCGTTCGAATCGTTCTTCATGGTCGGTCAGTAGTACTCTTACCATAAAGTTTTGTGGACTAGGTTTTGAGCCCCCAGTGGCTACTGCATATCCTTTCATGGATCTCCCGAAAAACATAGTTTCTCTCTTCTGGGGTCAGGCATCTCAAGTAGGGATGAGTGAAAGACTTTCGGTACAGTTTTCTATCAATGATTGCACAATGGGCGGCCTTTTGCTTTAGTTTAGTTGGCTCCAGTAGCAAGTCAGGCAGTCGGTAATCTCTCAAGTATAATTCAATTGAGTTTTTCCAACTAGGAGGCTGGTCCGTTACTAGGACCCTTTCAAGCTTATCGATACTGGGGTATAACAAACTTTTGATGTAGACCCGTCGGTTAGAAACAAATAAATCTGAGTTGGTCAACTTGGAAAGCGTATCGACCCTCGCGTTTTCTAAACGAGGGATTTGTTGAATGTCGACTCTGTCCAGCCTTGTTATTATCTTACACAATTTACTTAGATATTTGGCCATAGTCAGGTCTTTTATCTCATAGACCCCTTCGATCTGCTTGACTACCAGTTAGTTATCGGTGAATACCCGAACACTTCGAGCTCCTATATTGGCTGCGATTCAGAGTCCCGTCAACAAGGATGCGTACTCCACTTGGATGTTGGTGGCTTTGAATTCGAAATGGAGGGCATATTCCATTTTGAAGTTGTCCGGTAGAGCTCTCCCAATATATTTCTTCTCATTCACAAAATTCAGACCTAGATCTTGATTAAGTGATGGTTTTCATACAAACTAATAAAAAATATTTCACAAGCGAAAATCCCATATTTAAATTGGGTTAGAATCACTTATCTCTTTCTGACAATCTTTCTGACGATTGGGTATCTTAGACCGAGAAGGTGTCACAAAATCAGATCACCCTCTATTGGTCACAATCCAAATGCCACTTTGGTGATAATGATGATCAACCCTCTAATAAAACCTCTCTTTATTCCATCATGTGGGAAGATACTCTCTTTCCTTTTTTTTGTTTAATTTCTCACTGTAAAAGGAGAACATTTATGGGTTTATTGTCCACTTCCCTTTTCTTTTGTTTTTTTATCTTTTTCTTTTCCGTCACATTCAACAACGGGAGAGTTCTCATGAGGGAGAGAGAGATGAGAGGAGTTAGGGTGGTTGTTACAAATTACCACTCCCTCCTCTATTGTTTAAATTTAAATAAACATTAGATGGGGTTAGACAGGTCTACCCTCATGGGTGGAACGATCCGTTTTTTCCAACATCTCCTTCTCGTACGTGAGGGCTAGACTCACATATTGTGTGACCATTATAATCGAACGTCACTAATTTCATATAGGCAAGTGGATCGTGTGACCTGCGAGAATATCAAGAGCTCTAGAACTATACACTAGTTAAGGATATATAGTAACTTATCATTTATGTGGTGGTGAAGATATTGTATCTCACTATACCCAAATCTCTTTACTGGATATAGTCAATGTTTTTCTCGTCCCTTAAAACAATATAAGAGCATATTTGACTCAAATCTAATCAAGTATTCATAATTGCGTCTTTTAAACAATATGTCACAAACATAATTGGTCGGCTTGTAAATACAGAACAACGTGTCGATCAAAGATAATCTTCCTTTCATACTACTAATTTTTAACTTTATCTTAGCTACTTTCCTAGACATTCACTATCAAACCGAATCAAACATGATTTATTTGGTGACATGCTAAAGTAGCAACACTAAAATAAAATTTCAAGGGACAGATGAAAGTCCTCAGGGTATAAATTGAGGTTGAGTATAAACCTCTGAGTTTCACACAATGAGATGGACACAATAAGATAAAGAGGGATACACCATTTCATTACTCATATGATCATATAAGCACACAACAACAACAATCTAAGTCTTCTATCCCAAAAATTTGGGGTCAACCATAAGAGAGACAAATATCAAGAGAAAAGAGAAAAATAAAAATAAAATAATATAAAATTGATTTAATTTATGCAGATTCTTCTACGTCACTCATTCTTATCTAAAACTATCTCTTCAACTAAATCCATATCTATCATATCTTTACGAATACATTGCATCCAAATCTTCAACGGCCTACCTCTACATTTTATTAACTCTCATATATTTAAGTTCTCGATTTTCCTAACAGGTGCATTCTTAAGTTTTCGTTGTACATGCCCAAATCATCTCAGGCAGTATTCTCTCATCTTATCTAAAATTGAACTAAATCTCAACTTATTACGTATCTTATCATTTCTAATTCTATCTTTTCTAATTTTGTCACACATCCATCTAAATATTCTCATCTCAGCAATAGTCATTTTTTGCTCTTGTTGCTGTTTGATAACCCAACACTCAGTGTCATACAAGAACACAGGTCTTATTGCTGTTCTATAAAATTCTTCCTTTAAATGTAATGGTATCGTGCGATCACAAAGGACTTCGGATGCCTTTCGCTACTTCATCCAACCCACTTGAATTCTATTATTCATATTTCTATCGATATTGTCATCATTTTGAATGATAGAACCAATATATCTAAATCGTTCACTCTTTGATACTTCTCTTCCTTCTAATCTGATCGTTTCTTTATTGTCCTGATGGTTGCAGCTAAACTCACATTTCATATACTTAGTTTTGGACCTACTTAATCTAAATCCTCTGGATTCTAATGTAACCCTCTTTAACTCTAATTTAATATTGATACCCTCTTTAGTTTCATCAATCAAAACTATATCATCTGCGAAGAGTCACCATAATATTTTATCTTAGATATTTTTTTTGATTTCATCTATCATTATTCTGAATAGTATGGGACTCAGTGCCGAATCTTATTGGAGCCCAATGTTAATAAGAAAGTTATCGCTCAAACCCTCACAAATTCTTACATTGGTCGCAGCTCCTTCATACATATCCCTAATAAGGTTAATGTATTTTAGCGAAATCCCTTTTTTCATCAGTGTCCACCACAAAATGTCCCTAGGGACCCTACATATGTTTTTTCTAGATCAATAAATACCATATGTAGGTCTTTCTTCTGTACTCTAAATGTCTCCATCAACTATCTTAGCAAGTGAATTGTTTCAATAGTGGATCGTCCTAGCATAAATCCAAATTGATTCTGTGACACTCTTATCTCCTTTCTCAATCTATGCTCTATCACTCTCTTCTATTGCTTCATCGTATGGTTTATAAGTTTAATTCCTTTGTAGTTGGAACAATCTTGTATGTCCTTTTTATTCTTGTATAGCAGAACAAGTATACTCTCTCTCTATATTTGGAGCATTTTTGTTGTTTGCCAAATTTTATTAAAAAGATCCGTTAACATTATTAGACGAGTTCACCTAAATATTTTCAAACCTCAATCGGAATGCCATCAGGTCCAATAACTTTGTTATTTTTCATTCTCTTTAGGGCCTCCCTTATTTCATAGGGATGGATCTTATGTTTAAAGTCCTTATTAATCTCTTCTACAATTATCTTGGTATTTCCTATACCTATTGTATTCTCAACATTAAACAAATTTTCGAAATATTCCCTCTACTACTTTCTTATGTCTTCGTTCTTTACTAGTATACTATTGGTTACACTTTTAATACATCGATCCTCATTTAGATCTTTTCCCTTTCTCTCCCTTAACTTGGCAATTCAATAGATCTCTCTTTTCCCATCTCGAGTCTCAAGCCTCTTATATAATCCATTGTGCACTTCACTCTTTTCTTCGTAGATAATCTTTTTTACGTCTTTTTTTGCATGTTTGTATTTTTCATAAGTCTCTCTACTACAATCACTATTTCACTTCCTATAGCACTCTCTTTTGGTTTGGATAATAGTTTGTATTTCTTCATTCCACCACCATGATTTCTTGCTTGCTGGAGCTCTATCCTTAGATACTCCAAGAACCTCATTACCTATGTTCTTAATATTGTTAGATATCTCTTTCCACATTGTTTCTAAATCCTCACTAGGAGACCAATTTGTTACTCCAATTACTTTATCTCTAAACGTCATCACTATCTCCTCTTTTAGGTTCCACCACTTAATTCTTGGCTCCATATATGGTCACATAAGCACACATGGTATAAAACACATGTTATGATACTTTTCCTTTCCATTTGAAAGTATATGTCTTCTTTTTTAAAATTAATGCATCATACAGGTTTTAGTCCAAGTGTACACAACACTTGACTTGAATTTTCCTTCTTAAAAGTCCACTAAAATCTCATAACATCAAGAAAAATCCACACCTGGCTATTCGACAAGTTTAATGGATTATGAAGAATTCATTTCATTTACTATATGTATAGTATGTTTAACCAATAATCTCATCTTAGTACTTAACTAAGACAGCTTATATGTGTGTTAATCCACCACAAATTAACACACCTCATTCTACATGTCACACAGACATTAGAGGCGATTGCTCGTATGAGAGAGCCAATCTCAAAACTTACTCGATATATTTTTAATTCCAAACATAAGAATTTTAAATACAAAAACAAAATTCAAATATCATCGAATATGAGCATTATATCATATAAACTCTCTGAATATGATCACAATCACAATCACAGTAACAAATACTGTCATATTCTACTCAACCCATGTTCTCTAACATATCTCATAATCAGGTCTTTAGGTATTAGCTTCCTAAAAGGAGAAGCCACCACCAAAGCGTAGTCATATACCTCAGTGTCATTTCTCTCTGTTCAATCATGTCTCTGACAAGATTGATCTTTGTGTCTATATTTGGTTTTGCTATCATATTTGAAGTCTCTCGGTTAAGCAATAGCTGACCGATTGTCACAGCTCTTACTTAATCACTTACTACTCCCAAATATTGCAAAATCTACTCAACCAAACATTTTGTTGAACTACGGAAGTACTAGCCAAAAATTTTGCTTCATCATAGAAAGTGATACACAAGTTTGTTTCTTGTTACTCCATGAGATGGTGCTATCATTGAGCAAGAAAATACAACCAAAGATAGATTTTCTCTCATCTAAATCTCCTCCCTAATCAATATTCATGTATTCTTTCAAATACTATATCATTTCCTTTATAATGAATGAAATAATCTACAGTTCTGCTCAAGTATCCCAATATCCTTTTCACAGTAATTCAATCACTCTTTCCTAGATTGGATAGATACCTGTCGACCAAACCCCATAGCATAACAAAAGTCGGGACAAGTACATATCATAGCAGACTTCAAGTTTCTAATTGTACTAGAATATGGTATTCTGGACATTTCATCTATTCATTTGGAGCTCTAGGGTATATGTCATCTCTTGAACTATCGCTTTTAGCCACAGGAATATCAACGGGTTAGCAGTTTTCAACTTACATCATTCCAGAACCTTTATAATAGAAGACTCTTGAGATTACTCTAGTAATCTCTTGAAATGATTTCTTTTGGGATTTAACTCCCAATCTACCTTACCCATATCCTTCACTTTAAAAATTGAAGAACAATCATTTCAAGATCTAAAGGACATACTTCTTATCATTCGCGACTAATAATGTGTCCTCGATATATAGGGATAGAATCATAAACTTGTCATTAGACTTTTTTACATAGATACAATGGTTTTCGTCTATCATGGTGAAATTATAAGAGATTACAATTTTGTAAAATCTCATACACCAACATCTCAATGACTGCTTAAGCCCATAAATTGATTTACTCAATTTACTAACTCTGTCTTCTTGGCCTTTAGTGACAAAACCCTCTGGTTGTACCATATAGTCTTTTTCCTCAAGCTCACCACAAAGGAAGGCAATCTTCACATCTATATGACGTAATTCTAAATCCAAATTTGCCACTATTGCCAGCTGCACGTGAATGGAGATAAATTTCACTACCAGAAAAAGGTTTGCTAAAAAACAACACTCTTTTACTGAGTTCATTTGCTACCAATTGAGCCTTTTACCTCTCAATAATTCTATCTACCCTACGCTTCATTTTGAGAATCTAATTGTTATCAATAACTTAGCACCCTAGTAAAAGTTCTACCAATTCCAAAATCTGGTTGGACTTCATTGACTCTAATTCTTTCTTCTATTTTTTTTTCCATTCACCTTTGGTGGGATAAGATAGAGTTTCATATACGTTCTTAGACTCTTTTTCATCTTCTGAAGAAATAATAAATATGTGCCAATCAATCTTTAAAATAATGCCTGTGCACCACTTTCTTACCACTCTTTTCACTTTATAATTCAGTTGGATCGCTAGAATTCAAATTCCTTCAACTGGGATCAACATCATTCCAATGATCTGTAATGGGTAGAGCCACCTTCTAAACTAACTAATTCAGATTAAAGGCTTCATGTCTTTCAAGTCACCTCGGTTAGGAAATTCAATATCTAGAAATGTGATATTTCATGATTCAATTTCTGTTGTAGTATCATCATATTGTTCATTAATGAATACTTAACTCTCAAACTAGTTGAAGTATTTTATAAAGATACTCTTACTTCCATACGGACCCAATTTTCCAAATTTATTGAAAAAATCTAGAATACAAACTACTAATCCCAAGGTCTGAGGTCTATCAGGCATAGGTTCTACCAGTCTAAAGTTCATATCAAGTCGTTAGTATTGACATTGAAGTCACTCTATTTAAAAAATATAAGTTGCAGTCAACGAAATATCTCCCCAAAAGGAAACCAACAAATTAACCTATGCCATCATGGATTTTGTTATATCTAGTAAAGTCACATTCCTTCTCACTACAAAACCACTCTGTTGAGTTGTATAAGGAATGGCCAAATGTCAGATTATGATTTTTCATTACTCTTATCATTAAATTGATTTGATAAATATTCACACCATCTATCCATCTGATTCTCTACCTTGTTCACAAAACATCTAAAGCATTTATATGCTTCAGACTTGTAAAAAAATCAAATAAATATAGTCAAACGCATGAAATCATCAGTAAACGTAATGAAACACAAAGATCCATGTGTACCCTTTACATTTATTAGATCACGAATGTCTGAATAAAATAAGTGCAATGGAAATTTAGCCTGTATAGCTTTTCCAAACTGTTTTCTCATCATTTTTCTTGCGAGACAATATTCATTTGTTGGTAAATCAACTTTTGTGAGTGAACCCAGTAGTTCTGCTCTCACTAGTTAATTCATCCTATCTTATCCTAATATGACCAAGTCTATCAAGTCATATCACATGATCAATATTTGCAAAATGATGAAACCATTTGCAAGCTTTCCAGAACCAATACACATGTCATTCAAATATAAATCATCCTTATATCTCTGAAAGTTCAAAACATAACAAAATTTTAAAAGAACAAGAACATATATAGTTCTGTTGAATTTCTGACATATAGAGAATATCATGCAGAATGAGGGTTCAGTCACTTTGTAACTCCAATTTACAAGTGTCAACTCTTCTAATGTACACTCTTGCATTGTTCTCCACTTAGATCTATTTGTTATTAGAAGACAATCGACAAAAAAACTATAAATATCTCTCAGTCTGTTCTTATATCTACAGTTCTTCTTTTGTGATCCGTATACAATCTCCTTTCTTTTTCTTGCTTTTGTTCCAGCTTATCTCACACTTAGAGCCTGAAGCTCTCTTGGAACTACATTCTATAACAAAAGCATCAGCTATGGATCTTGCAGCATAAAGCTGCTCATCCTCAAGCTTGACATGGCAAGCAACGTCCGAGAAAGTCTTCACAATGTCATTGTTAATTAAACTAACTTTCAGGTTCTCCCACTTGAAAGGAAGGGATTGGATAAAGGCTTAAACTTGTTATTCATCAGAGATGACATGACTAGCTGACTTCTACTCTCTAATCATGTCAGACATGATCCTCAAATGTCATTTGATATTGTGACCACTTCACCTTTTATAGGTATCAAACTTTATGGTCAACTGTTTAAGATATATCACTGGTACGTCCATGTTTCTCGCTGAGGTATACCCAAATGTCATGAGCAATCACATATTACGCACACTCAGGCATCATGTCTTCAATCACAGAACTAACTAGAATGACTCGAGTAGTGGAATCTATTCTTTTCCACACCTAGTTAACATCTTATTCTCTCATATGCATGGCAGCATTGCCTACATCAGGGTCTTACATGACAAGCTTGATGTCTTCCAAAGCATCTTATTCTGTCAACATATTTCACATTTTATGGTGACATATCTCATGACCATCGCCATTTAATTTGTTACCCCTATTTATACCTGTACTAATGTATTTCAATGCTATGGTTTGGGTTTTCTAAGAAGGTGGACACATATACTAATGCTCATATTATATACATAATTTTGTACTTCAAGATTAATATATATGACAAGTCAATATCAGATATATAATTGAAAGTTCATTAGGATTTCAAGTATTATCTATAGTCCTAATGTATCACTATAATGAATTTAATTTAAAGTTACAAAATTCTTTAAGTTTTAGGTGAGAATTACTCAAATTCTTCCAACCTAAAACCTTCCACTTAAATACACAGAATATTTAAATAATATCATAATTTTGGATGAGAATTACTCAAATTCTTCATTTAAATACATAAAATATTTAAAATAATATTTCAATTTTGAATGAGAGTTACTTAAATTCTACCAATCCAAAATTGTATTCAAGAGAGACCCTAAAATCCTTTTGCACATATAATCATCAAATAATGAACATAGCTAACATATACTCAAAAGAAACTTTACATAAAAATTTCAAAAATTCTATTACATCATCATGATCCTAACAAACATTCATTACATGCAAAAGAAAACTTGCAAATGAATTATCTAGTTCAAGATACATCTTTTCATGACACTATGCATATAATTCCATTAGATAGTCTATCCCTAGGAGTGAAACTTCCTATAGCATATGGGGAACTATTTATATTTTGGGAGAGCATTTTCTTCACTTGGGTCTCTATTATTTGGTATTCTCACTTTTCTATGAGTAATGGCCTCACATCATCAAGCATCATGCCCCTATTGTCGGCAAGCAACTCATCAACCATGTTGGCCAAATAAGGAAGCAGAGAATTCCTCAGTATGTACACGTCATCCTCCCAAAAGGCACGACCTAGCTAAATGAGTTCTAATCATTTCTGCTCCATGATCTCTAAATGATCCAACAAAGAATGAGATGGGTCTAATTTGTACGTCAATATTTGACCTAATCTCATCAAACACTCTGAATTTCTCAAATCTCTTTCCCTTTCCTAAAGGCCAGGAAGTTCTTCAAGAATACGTCTGATTATCACTTGTTCCTGAAAATAAAAATAATATTAGGTTAGACACACAGCCAACCATAATATTATAATAAACCTCAAAAGCATTGATTCAGACAATATGCTCAGATTCTAATTAATTTTTTTATATTGAAAAAACAAAAATTTCAAACATAAAAAATAAGCATAAAATCAAAAGAGTGTAAACAATTTACACTTCGATAGCTAAAATGAAGAAAAATAATTTTCTTAACATATAGAAAATTTTCAAAATTTTCTAGACCAAAAAATGATTTTCTGTAATATTCTAACAATTTATTGATTATAAATCAATAAATAATAATTTTCAACTTTGAAAAATAAATTAAAATTCGCAAAAAATTTCAAAATAATTTTTTAAATCATATAAAATTTTCATGAATTTTCCAAACTGAAAAATGTTTTCTATAATTTCCAAACAGTTTATTGATTTGATAATCAATAAAAAAATATTTTCAACTCAGAAAAAAAAATTACAAATTACAAAAAAATCAAATAAATAAAATATTTATTTCGATAAAAATTCTGACTAAAAAGAGCATATCATAGCCCCCACGTGCTACTAGAGAGGCAATGCAAAAATTAAAGCGAAACAGCCATGCTCACGCACCATTGCTAGTGCGTGAGCCTCACGCGTCGTCTTTCAGGCGGTGGATAGCTAAAAATTTTTTACTATCCCCTATTTTTAATATTTATGAGTTTGATGGTTGTGTTATTTTTCAAATTAGACTCCCCTAGCTTGGCGTTTGGGCTTTATGCATGGGCTACCGAGAGTAGGAATGGAAACGTGTTACTATTCGTCGTCTTCAAATTTTCAGATTTCGAACACAATTTCGACAGGTCATTTCTCTCTCAATTCTTAACCATTTTTTGTGATATTTATATGATTGGAAATCATTTTTCAAGAGAAATCTAACCATATAAAGTTTATATTATGAAACACAGTATTTTGAAAATTATGAGTACATTAAGATTCGGCTAGGGTTTTTAATTTCTCCTAATGTACTCATCCAATGCATGCAAAATTTTGCAGATTAGATCATCATATCATAAGCATGCTACTATATTAAATTGAGAGCTTGTTTAGCCAATTTCAAGTTACCATTAATGAACCTCTAGCATTATTCATGGCAATTTTAATTTTTAAATACCCAAATGAGGTAGGAAACCACCCATGCATGCTCTAATACCAATGATAATTTTCATACAAACCAATAAAAAGTATTTCGCAAGCAAAAATCCTGAATCTAAATTGGGTTAGAATCACTTACTTCTTTTTGACGACCTTTCTAATGCTTGGGTATTTTAGGCCGAGCAGGTGTCATAAAATTGGATCACCCCTTATTCTTCACAATCCAAATGCCACTTTGGTGATAATGATGATCAACTTCTTTCCTTTTTTTTTTTGTTTAATTTCTCACTCTAAAAGGAGAACATTTATGGGTTTATTGTCCACTTCCCTTTTCCTGTTGTTTTTTCATCTTTTTTTTTCATCACATTCAATAATAGGGGAGTTTCTCATTAAGGAGAGAGAGATGAGAAGAACTGGGGGTGGTTATTGCAAATAACTACTCCCTCATTTATTGTTTAAATTTAAATAAACATTGGATGGGGTTGGATGGGTCTACCCTTTTATCCAACATTAAGAGATCTAGTATCCTTTTTACTAGGTCAATTGTCTATTGCTACTTTAGAAAGGAATGCAACTTTTTTTTTGTTTTAATTCTTAAGGAAAGATTCTTTCTTTCATTTTTACTATAATATATTTACACCTGTAGAATCAAATATTGTACACACACACTCAATGAGCCAAGCACTTCCTTTACTTTTTGCTTGTAGCAAGTAGCTACTAACTTATCTGGCTTCCACTACTTTTCATGTACAATTTGTGTTTATTGGGTCCCTTTTTGTAGAGGTTTGTTTTGGGACCAAACTTGGAAAACTTCCTCACTTTTCTCATTGTTATTAGTTTCTAAATTTTATTTTTTGCATCTTTGATGCTTACATTTGATTGACCTCTTTGGTATCTTTTGTTGGAATTTTTTAAAGTTTTCAAAATTTGAAAGTATGACTATTAGACAAATTTGAAAAGATGCACTCTTTTAAATGCTGTGATATTTCAAGCAATATTTAATTTGAATAATAAAATGTTAGTTATTTTGAAAAGATATCAATTGGGTCAATCAGTTATAACTGTCCATATTAGTTATTGGGAAAAAACATCAATTGGATCAATCGGTTATAATTTTCCCTACAATCACTATAATTATAAAACTTTAATTGGATACTGATTTGCTGCATAAAATCTTTTCCAACGCTTATAAAATTTTGAAGCATATACCCTCTTTGTTTTTTTTGATTTGATTCACTAAATGCAAGTGTTATCAAACTATTTCTTCAGTTTATCCTAAAGGGAAATCATCCAAGTTATTGCACTACTAATATAGGACGAATTTAACCTAAAGTAAAATAAATCTAATTCACGACTTGAAATCAATTCAATCAGGTTTTTCTCAAGTTTATGTAGTATAGTACAACTTATATCATCAACAATCTTTAGGCTAAATTACTACACTTGAGATAGCAAGTTCATTGAAAGAATTGGCTACCAATATTGTCAAGTTGGGTCACTTTGATGGAGGAAATTTCATCCATTGGCAAAAAACTCCATTTCCTCCTAATCTCTCTAAAAGTTGCCTATGTCTTAACTACTCCAAAGCCTACAAGACAAAAAGATGGAGAAACCCTAGAAGAATTAAGGAAGAAGCAGCGTTAGGAGAATGATGATGAAATTTGCAGGGGTCATATCCTAAATGTAATAAGTGATAGATTGTTTGACATCTACCATGCCATCCCCACCGCCAAGGAACTTTGGGATAGATTGGAGTCTAAGTAAATGCAAGAAGAAACTACAAAGTAAGAGGTTCTTTTTTTCTACTCCTAACAATTATAAAATGGTAGATATAAGGTCAATTATGGAACAATTTGCAAAATTGAAAAACTTTTTAATCATTGCACACAATTCAATATGAATATAGATAAAACTATAACTATGAGTTCCATAATAGATAAACTGCCTTCCTTTTGGAAAGATTTTAAAATGATCTCAAATTTTTAAAGAAAATAAAGACTCTTCAAAGGTGCACATGATTGAATAGAGACAATAAAATAAGTTCCAAGTCAAGAAGAATGAACAACCCAAGAATCAACAATAGAGTGAGAATAAGAGGAAGAAAGGAAATGTTTTTATTGCCACAATGAAGGTGTTAGAAGTGAGTTATGGCTCCACAGATACCGGCTCATTGATGACTCAAACAGTTACCATCGATGGAATGCAAGACCTGCAAAAACCGCTGGAGGGTGCTCCGGCGGGGGAGGTTCTGACACTCAAGTCAGAAAAAGCGGTTTTCAAATGTAATGAAACAGACTGAGAGCTATAGAGAGAGAGAGAGATTCCCCATGATCAGTGTGTCCAATGTGTAAGGCCTAGAGAGCGTACCTGACTTAGAAGGTCTAAAGGTATCTTATACCTGACGGAGTCGTGTGTTTTTGGGATGTTACAACCTTACTTTCCTTATGGAGATGGTCCAAAAATCTCGAGAGTTAAATATTCCAAAACGTTCATGATCCTTGTCATATGAGAAGTTCCGTTATTTGAGGAGAACTTTGCCTTATCAATAAGATTCTGAAGATACTGCTCTTAAGTAGAAAACTTAGGTCATTGGGGTGCTTTGACCCTTCCTTAGGATCAATTTAGTCCGTCAGCTTTCGATCGGTCATTTAGCTAATGTAAGGCCTTCGAGGCTTGTTCGTCCGGTGGACCAAGGGCTAAGTATCCATTTGGGAAGATAAATCTTACTTGACAAATCTCGTTCAGTAGGCAGGATGACTTAGGCCTGTCGTTCGAGAGACGGGGCGACTAGGGCCCTTTGGTAGATCACTTGAGTGGCCATAGAGGTAGTCATTCTATGATACTGGGCTGTGCTTGCCCATCGATCGGTCAGTTGTTCTATCGGTTGGAGTGATCCCTTCTGAGTTGTGAGTCTCGTGTGTAGGCCTTTTAAGTGTTGAACCTTTAAAACAGATGTTGGGTCATGACCCATTATTTGCCCTCGACTCGTGGCATTCTTTCTTGAGAAAGGCGATAGGAGTTATAACCATTGAAAAAGGCATGAGACTTTTAGGCGCGACCTCGGTCACTTTGATTTTTGGGGATCGTCTCCTATACTCTTTATAAAGATACACATCAGTCAAGATATCACATACTATAGTATTCTTGCTAGCCGCTCTCTTGATCTTTTGTGAAAAGCTTTTTCTAAAAAATTGTCAAAAGATTATTCCTCGTTAAGAGGCATAGACAACATTCGGAGCACGATGACCGAAGGGGAATTGTAGGAGTCCGGAAGGACATGTCGCTCGGAAGCGACTTCGAACTAGTGTTGCCTGATGAAGAGGACAGGGCGAATCATGCACCTGATGGTTGTGTCCCGATATATAAACAATGTGTGAAGTATGGTTTGAAAGTCCCATATATGGGCCCTCTGGCAGAGGTTCTAAGATACTAAAATGTCCACCCCTCGTTGCTTATCCCTAGTATTTGGCGTTTTGTGATCGCCCTGATTTCTCTATTAGGGTTTTGTCATATCCGTTTTGACTTGGAGATTGTTGGGGCCCTTTTTTCTTTGGTACGATGCAGTGCTCGAGGATCCACCCAAGGTTGGTATAAACTGCAGACCCACCGAGAGTCTCTGTGGAAATTCTTCTACAGCGAATCTCAAGATAAACACTTGATACAGAAGTTCTTTTACGTGAGGCTTTTGAACAAGGATCTTCTTCCGGTGCTTCCAGGTGCCGATCAAGTGCCCTTGTTGAATATGAAAATCCTAGATCTCCTTCTTCACTCTCACTTCTTGCGGTTTGTTGGGCATTATTATGAGTCTACTCAGTGGAGTATCTAGGTAGATTCTTTAGTGAAGGACCAGAAGTTACTGCTGTCTGGTTTACTAGTCGACAAGTTGAGACAGATCAATAAGCCCATCTTATTGGAACAAAAGGAGAAGGAGCTGGTTGATACTCTACCGTCTATGAATGCAATTCTTCTGGAGGATATTTTGATTGATCGAGAGGTGCAACCGAACGCAAAGAGGTCGATGAAGGCAACCGATATTCCTCCCAAGACTCGGTCGAAGAGACTAATAGTTCAATCGGCTGAAACATCTACTAGTGAAGAAATATCAGTGGAAACCGAAGAACGTGCGTCTCCTCAAGAGCATGTCGAACCAATGTGGAGTCAGTCAAATGCTTTGGCAATGACTGTTCGCACATAAGCTAGGGGCAATGGGGAGGAAGCCCCGAATGAGGGAATTCCCAAAGCGACAGAGGGCGCTCCGACTCCAAGTCCACTGTTATAGGGAGAGATTCGATGGGGCCAGATGTTTTTGCCCTTGTTCTGGGGGAGGCATTCAAATGATCTCCTCAAGTATCTAAATGTTCCATGTATGATGAGAAAGACGAGGCTGACCTTCTGCCTCTTATTTTGGTTGAGTCGCTCAATGGTCAGGAGGATAATCTAGAAGAAGGATCGGTAGTGGTCTGTATAGGAGACTATCGTATAGTTGTATCGATCTGAAGGAAGCGCTACAATTGGTCGAACGATTTAAGTTTCGCTCTGAACTTGCACTCCAAACAATGTCTTCAGATTATGTTGACAAAGCTCTTTGCTCTCTCTATCTGACGGTAAGTGTTTTTTGCCCGAGCTCTATTTATATTTATTATTACATAACTCTGACTGTCGAGTGCACTTCTTCTTAGACTGCGGCTTTGACCGAGTTCCAAAGACAACAGAAGAAGCAGTCTGAGGAACGCCTTGTTCGCTTGGCTAATTAGGTACTGGTGCTGAAAGATGCTCTTGAGAATAAGGAAAAGGATATTGAGAGGGAAAAGGACTAGCAAATCGAATGTCTATAGCAGGACCTAGCCCTGTCTCAAGAGCATTGTGAAAAACTAGAAACCGAGGCGCATATTCATGAAGCAAAGTTAACGGCCGCCAAGATGTTAGCTCACCTTCAAGAGGAATCTCTCTGGAATGCCGAACAGGAGATGGCTGACCTCAGAATGTTTGTCACCAAGGACGTTACCAACCTCCAACTTTCTCAGTATAGGTTGCTTGAGCATTTGAGGTGTGCTAAGGAGATTTTTTGATGGGCCGGTAGATATGAGGCTTTACCTCCTTTTGAGGGGTCAGTCAAGGGGATGACAATGGATCGAGGCTCTACCTAGATGGCCTCTGTTGTTCCTTCTAATCCTGTATAATTTTGTATCGTCTCGGTAATAAAAATATATTATTCTTTGTATGCATCTACCTGAAGATGTCACTCAGACCATTTGTCTGATACTCTATCGAAGTATGGTGACCTTTCTTGTAAAAAGGATCTTTAAAATGCTATGAACCCTTTAGGGGGTTGTACCACCGAGGGTTTTCTCATTGATAGGCCTTGTAGTCTTATTTGGAGAGTTAAGCTCGTTATCTAACAGAAATTAAGACGACTTAAGCCCAATGCTCAGTAAGAGTAGGGCAGTGCTAGCCCGATCGGGAAGTTGCATCCCAATATTCATTTGATAAGATCAGGGTAATTTAGTCCCACCGTACGGTAGGTAACGATTGGTAGTACAGCCGTGTCCACCCGTTTGGGGAGTTTCCTTCCATTTTGATGACAAGTTCGATAAATAAGAAACTCTAGATATGAGGGTTATGTCCACTCATTCGGGGAGTTCCATCCCTTTTTTGATGACACGTTCATTCGGCAGGATCAGGGTGACTTAGGCCTAACATACGGTAGGAAACGATTGATAGTAGAGCCGTGTCTACTTGTTCAGGGAGTTCCATCCCGCTTTTGATGACACATTTGTTCGATAGGATCATGGCGACTTAGACCGAATATACGGTAAGAAACGATTGATAATGGGGCCGTGTCCACCTATTCAGGGAGTTTCATCCCATTTTTTATGACACATTCGTTCGGTAGGATCAGGGTGACTTAGGCCCAACGTACGGTAGGAAACAATCGATAGTAGGGCCATATCCTCCCATTTAGGGAGTTCCATTCCGCTTTTGATGACATATTCGTTGGGTAACAATCAATAGTAGAGTCGTGTCCACACATTCAGGGAGTTCCATCCCATTTTTTATGATACATTTATTCGATACAGAACACAAAGCTTACCATAACCAATTGGTGAGACAAGCCATAATAGAAAAGCAAATAATAATTGATTCTTCTGTCGATCATTGAGGATCACGTGTCATGAGCTGTCATAGGAATGATCACTAGAGGAAGAGAAGGCGCAAGATTCTTTCTCAAGGAAAGAGCGCAGGAAACTCTGGGTCATATGCCAGACAAATGCCGATGGGAACATAAGGTTCAGGCAGGGTGCTTTTATCATAAATCTGAAGGATTATCCCTTCTGGTCTGTCGTGTGGGGGCCTAGGGTTCGGTTGGTTGGGTGGCTTATTCTCCCGTGGCGGATTGTGTCGGTCTGGGAAAGGTAGATTCTTTCCTTTGTACTGATAAACCTCTACAACCTTCCACTGTGAAGCAAGAACTCCAACTCGTCTTTGAGCCTCTTACACTCGTCGATCATATGACCATAATCCCGATGGAAGTAGTAATACTTAGACATATCCTTCTTGGAGTCTTCATCTATGGAACGAGGGGGCCACTTGACATACAATTTATTCTTCATTTGATATAGGACCTGACTCAAGGTCTGGTTCAATGATGTGTAAACACTAAATCTTTGTGAGGGCAGAGGCCCTAGTCTGCTTTTCTTTGGGCAAGGCTGACGAGGCAACCGACTGCGTTCTTTTCTGCTTGAACGGCTCCTTCATCTATCGAACGTCTTCGTTTCTTTTGCCACAATGTACTTTTCGACTTGGGAGTAAAACTCTTGAATAGTTGAAAGGGGATTTTTCGTAATAGAGATCTTCATGCTGAAGGTGCATAGGCCCGTTAGAAGGGTAGCAAATGCGATGGAATGGTCCAAAGCTGGGACCTTCAACATTTCTGCTTTGAATTTCTCTAGGAAATCTTTCAGGGGCTCATCTTCCCTCCGTAATGATTACAATGAGGTAGACTTTCGCTTGGCTCCTCGGCTGATTATAAAGTAAGCCTCGAACTGCTATTGAAGCTGGGTGAAACTCTTGATACTGAATAGCAGAAGAGAGTTGAACCATGCCAGGGCATTACCCTTGAGTGTAGTGGGGAAGTGCTTACACATAGCTGCATTTGTCAGGTCCCTGGAGACCATGACTGTTATGAAGTGGGAGGCATAATCACGAGGGTCAGTTATTCCATCATATCTCTCCATAGGACGTAAAAGGACATCTCATGGCATTGGTTCCATAGAGATCTTTGAATCGAAAGGCAATACTCCTAAAGGGTGGAGAGAACTTTTATCCTTCTTCGCATCTGTCTTTTTAAGCTCGGTGGCTCTAAGATGTTCGATTTGTTTTCTCAAATCTTTAGGGTTGTGACGAGAGATCACCGATGGTTCATAGTTCATAGGAGGCATTTGTCGTTGGGGATGTTCATGTCCAAAGTCTGCTGTGGATGACTGGCCGTCCAGCCTAAGGGCACAACTGAGTCCTTCCACTTGTTTGCTCATATCTTGGAGTCTAGACTCCAACCTATCCATATAGGGATGGCTGGCTCGTTCCGAGCCGAAAGGTACAATCTATTATTCTTGAGTTGCAGGTTGTGGGACTTGCTCCGGGTGAGATATCTAAGGAGAAACCATATGATCATGGACGGAGTAATCGGGCACCACAGGGGGGGCGACTTCGGATGGTATTATGGTGTACCCGTCTATGGTGGGGGTAGCTTTCGAGGTGGTTCTAGTTCTTGGAGGCATAATTACGCGGTGATTTGTCAATCTTATAAAGATTGCTCTAGTCTATTACCACGAACGGCACCAATATGTTGGAGGTGGGTTATGACTCCATAAATATCAACTCCTTGATGACTCGAATGATTACCATCGATGGAATGAAAGACATGCAAAAACCACCGGAGGGTGCTCTGACAGGGAAGGCTCTGACGCTCAAGTCAGAAAGAGCAGTTTTCGAATGTAATAAAACAGACTGAGAGCATTAGAGAGAGAGAAATTCCTTATGATTAGTATGTCCAATGTGTAAGGCCCAGAGAGCGTACCTGACTTCGAAAGTCTAAAGGTATCTTATACCTGATGGAGTTGTGTGTTTTCGAGGCGTTACGACCATACTTTCCTTATGGAGATGGTTTGAAAATCTCGGGAGTTAAATATCTGAAACGTTCGTGATCCTTATTATATGGGAAGTTCCGTTATTCATGGAAATCTTTGCCTTACCAGTAAGATTGTGGAGATATTGCTCTTAAGTAGGAAACTATGATTGTTAGGGTGCTTTGACCCTTCCTTAGGATCGATTTAGGCCACTAGTTTTCGATCGGTCATTTAGCTAATACAGGGCCTTCAAGACTTGCTCGTTCAGTGGACCAGGGGCTAAGTATCCGTTCGGGAAGATAAATCCCACTTGACAAATCTCGTTCGATAGATGGGGTGACTTAGGCCCTATCGTTCAAGAGACGGGGCGACTAGAACCCTTCGGTATATCACTTGAGTGGCCATAGAGGGTAGTCATTCTATGATACCGGGCTATGCTTGCCTGCCGATCGGTCAGTTGTTCCATCGGTTGGAGTAATCCCTTCTGAGTTGTGGGCCTCCTGTATGGGTCTTTTAAGTGTTGACCCTTTGAAACAAATGTCGGGCCATGTCCCATCAAAAGGATACTACAAGTCTAAATCCAAAGTGCTCAAGAAAGCAAAGAAACAAGACTATCTAATTGCTAAGATCTCTAAGATTAATCTCGTGGAAGATGACTTTGCATGGTGGTTTGATTCAGGTGCAACTTAACATGTATATAGAAATAAGGAGTTCTTCAAATCCATAAAGCCAGTTGAAAATGGAACCATAGTTTATATGGGGAATTCGACTACCACACCGGTTATTAGTGTTGGTGAAATAAAGTTGAAATTTACTTTCCGTAATATTCTCACCTTGGTCAACGTGACCGGAGGTTATGAAAAACTTAATGTTGGATAATTTGTTGAACAAGTTTAGTTTCAAACTTATTTTTAAGGTTGACAAGTTTGTGGATTACAAGATAACTTTTTCCTAAAATTGAAAGATCATTAAAGATTCTAAACCTTGTACATAGTGATATATGTGATTTACATAATATACCAACTTTAAGAAGCAAGATATACTTTGTGACATTCATTGGTGAATGCTCTACATATGATTATGTTTATTTGTTGCATTCTAAGAATAAAGTTATGCCTGGATTTTGAGAATATAAATCTAAAGTTGAGTTGAAATGTGCATTTATGAAATATTTAAAATTAGATAGAGGAGGAGAATAGAGAGTATTATCAAAATGATTTGAAATTACAGCTCCTTATGGCAAAATGCAAGACGTGTTCTTATTGAAAGGTTCAATACAATGTTTTTGAATTCTGGTTTAAGCCAATAATTTTGCGGTTAAGTATTACTCATTATATGTCATATTTTAAATAGAGCTCCATTGAATTGGAACTTGATAACCCTATATGAGCTTTGAAATAAAAGAAAGTCTAATTTGAGTAATCTTAAAGTTTGGGATTGTAGGCCAATTGTTTAACTCCCTGAACCAAAGAAAAGAAAGTTAGGTGAAAAATGTGTTAAGAGCATTTTCTTAGGATATGCACACAATAGCAAGGCCTATAAATTTATGGTTATAAAGTCTAATGACTCAATATTAATAAATACCATAATTAAGTCAAAAGATACTATTTTTAAAGAGAATAGATTCAAATCAACTTCTAAAACTATGGACACTTCTTCAAACCGGAATATACCTAACAAAAATAATCAAACAACAAGTGAAAATTAAAATAAGTCTATTAAATTAAGAAGAAGCAAAAGAACCAAAAAGGCCAGGGACTATGGTTCAAACTACTTTATGTATCTTGTTGAAGAAAATAGGGATTCGACAAGTGCACAAACTTTATCTTGCATAAATATTAAGAATAATACCAAGACATTTGAAGAAGCAATGAAATCTCAAGATGCTTTATTTTAGAAAGAAGTTTTCTATGATAAAATGGACTCAATCATGGGAAGTAAAAATCTAAAATTTGTTGAGTTACCCCTTGATTCAAAACCAATTTGTTGTTAATGGATTTTCGAAAGGAAAATGAAGGTCGATGGAACTATTGATAAGTTCAAGTTTAGGCTAGTTGCTAAGAGGTTTACTCAAAAGTAGGGTATTGACTATTTTGATACATACTTTCCAGTAGCTATGATAGCTATAATCAGAGTACTTCTTGTACCAGCTTCTATTCAAAATTTGGTCATACACCAAATGGATATAAACATAGCCTTTCAAAATGGAGAGCTTGTTATGCGATTTCGATATATCACAATTTCGGGCAAATATACCCTAGTCTAGTGTTGTGTATAGAGCAGAACAAGTGTCGATCCCATGAGAATATTTTATACAATCAATTA
The DNA here is from genome assembly GCA_037126225.1 of Dillenia turbinata. Lineage (NCBI taxonomy): Eukaryota > Viridiplantae > Streptophyta > Magnoliopsida > Dilleniales > Dilleniaceae > Dillenia > Dillenia turbinata. The sequence goes on along the minus strand of JBAMMX010000012.1, from coordinate 18,920,223 downwards.
TGAATAACCCTAATCTAAGTTGGACAAATCAAATCAAGCTGTGAAAATTTTAGAAACTACTAAAAGCAAGATCTAAAATACAAAACCCTAATGTGATGAAAACCCTAAGATATCGATTTCATCTATTTTTAATCTCTTACATGGTTGAATCTTTTCATCCCTAAGTTCATTGGCTATTGAATTATTATTGATGATAGCAGAATTCCCTAAATTAGATTCACCCAATGGTCATACAATAAAACCCTAATTCAACAAACTAAAACTCAACAGTTACACAATTTTGATTAAATCGAATTGCATTAAATTCTATAGAATATCTATAAAACCCCACACATAGAATTAATCTTCTCTCGATCTCATAACCCTATGTGGATTTTATTGTATTGGACTAATTTCATACAATCTTCTCTATCTGATGCATTCAATCTCAAATCATGCAAAACATAGGCCTAAACATTTCGAAACATTAAGTTCAACAATAAAATCTTATCAAACAACAATCATGCCAATGGAACTTAAAGAAAAGAAAGAATTAACTCATGTAATTAATTAAAAATAGAATTCATCGAGTACTAGGACAAAGAAAATTAACTAGACATTGAAAAGAAAAATAAGAAAGTAAAAAAGAACATTACAACCCTTGTTTGCATGAACATGGAGGTGGAAGATGTTGCTATGGGCTGCGTCTACTAGGGTTTGTAATTGGTGGAGGGAATGAGAGAAAAATAATGGAAAAATATGGAGAATGAATAGAGAAAAGAATGAATTTCGTGGCTACTAGGGCTACATATATATATAGGAGTGAAAAGCCTTGAAAGAATTGGAAACTTGGACTTTTTTGGAAGTTTGGTTCTTGAATTTGATTAAGAAACTTTTTCTTTTTGTTTGGTGATGATATTTAGCTTTCCAAACACTTGAATTCTCTCTTTTCTTCAATTTGAATAATTTCTGAAATTATTAGCAATGCAAATCCGAAATTATAGCACCTTATTTCCATTTCCATTCCCAATTTTCGTTTTCCAGCACTGCAGTAATTTCGACTTAATTTTTGAATGTCTTATATTTTGACCCAGCCTCTGAGGTCTTCACAAGAATTGTAGAGCTCAAAGTCTTCTTTCCAAAACTATAAGAATCACCTCAATCGGATATCAGGACAAAAATTTATGACCAAAATACTGAATACTATCTGTCCAGTCTGAAAATAGCAAGTTTACTCCATTTTTCCTAAATCAATGACCACGGAAATAAATCAATATAAAATCATAAATATAGTTAAAATCGATCCTAAAACATATAAATAAATGCTAAAAAATATATAATTCAAGTGTATAAAAATATTATTATCAAATACTCCCACACTTGAATGTTTGCTTGTCCTCAAGCAAGAACTAATTCCTTCCAAAACCAATTCAATTTTTCCAAGTCCCTAACCATGTATATGACAAGTTTAAACTGGAATTACAATCAATACAATTAATACTTCGCAGCATTTAATACCAGAGAAAACATTACATCTCTTATAGTCTCCTCAAAATCAAGAACAATGCAAGATTCAAACACCCTCACAATCGGTTCACTCAATAGAATAAAAGAAAATACTATTCAACTATTCAAAGCACTCATTTTGTGAAAGGGTATGTGTATCATTCAAATCAACATAATGATATGACATTACCATAAACTTGCTAATATATCAAATCTCCAACACTTAAATATGGAGTCCATACACCAATCAAAAGATCTTTTATTTAGTTGTAACAGGGCTAAGGTAAAGGGTACGATAATAAGTAAGATACAGGGTTAAAATGATTTACTAAAAATACTAAAACATCAAGACATGACATCCCTTACATCAAGACAATAGAATACTGACTCTAACTACGAATATGAAATGTGATATATCACTTATTCAAAGTAAAGAATAATGTAGTGAAACTTCACTATAAAAGTGAACAATATCAAGAATGAGGAATGTTTTTTCTATTTTTCTTCTCTTTTTTTTTCATTTTCTTTCTTTTTTTTTTCCTTTTTTTTCCTTTTTTTTGTCAACTAGCTATCTCTTTTTTTTTCCTTTTTTTGACTTTTTTTTTTTTTTTGAAATACATCGATTTGACAATGCCGAAAAAATATATATGAAACTCAAATATATAAAAAGAATATAATACCAAAAAATAGAATACCATGCTATCAACTATAAGTACAATAGTGAATTGAGGTTCAAAATCTTGAGTTAGAAAAAATGAAAGTCATGGGGTAAATTATGTAGGTGATTCATAAAAAAAAAGATCTAAATTCAAAGGGGGTAACTAAGGGGTAATAGTTAGGGATGGTATTTTTCAAAAACTAAAATTGTGTAAATTTATGTGCCTTAATCATTTTGGTGTATAAAAACCAAGAATGTGATCTTGAAATGTATAACAAAGCAAGTTCTAGAATGACCAAATTATGTGTGATCTACGCTCAACAAGAAAATAATGAGAACAATAAATTGCTTTTTAAGACTCAAATTCCCACTAAGATAAATTTTGTGTAAAATCTTGCATGTTCTATCTTTCAAATCAGCCATAAAAAGATAAATAGTTAATCATGTACCAAATAACTTCTAATACTAATCATCTATCGTGCAACCCAATTCAAAACAAGTAACATGCAAGAACTAGAAAATTCAAGAAAAATTTTCGTTGGCATGGAAGGACTTAGCAAAAATTCAGCACTTACATTTCACTCAAAATTCACTAAAAAAAATAGCCGTCTATGTATGCATATTTTCCCCCATACTTAAGTTAAGCATTGTTCTCAATGTGAAAAGTAAATAAAATAAAAGCAAAGAAAACAAAAAACTCCCCTGAAATGCAGTCTTCTCTTCAACTTCTTTCCTCTCGTGTGAAAGGTTTCTTATGCTTATTAATTGTTTAAAGAAATGGTGGACCATTCCTTCATGTTGGTCCCATCTTCATAAATCTTCAAACGATATCCATTGACTTTGAAATGTTCTCCTTGGTCGTTTGAAAGTTCTATCGCTCCATATGGGAAAACTTGTGTCACCATGAACGGTCGACTCCATCTCGTTCTCAACTTACCTGGAAAAAGCTTCAAACCAGAGTTATATAATAAAAATTTATCACCAACCTCAAACTCTCATTTCTTAATCCTCGCATCGTGTCATGCCTTGGTCATTTCCTTATAAATCCTGACATTCTCGTATGCTTCATTCTGCCACTCTTCTAGCTCATTTAATCGTATCTTTCGCTCTTTACCTGCAAAATACAAATCAAAGTTTAGGTAATTCATCACCCAATATGCCTTATACTCTAACTCAATAGGTAAATGACATGTCTTACTAAAAACCAAACGATAAGGTAACATACCAATCGGAGATTTATATGCAGTTATATATGCCCAAAGTGTATCATCTAACTTAATGGACCAATCTTTATGAGAAAGACTGATAGTTTTTTCCAAAATGCTTTTCAACTCACGATTGGAAACCTCAACTTGTCTACTAGTTTGGGATAGTAAGGAGTAGCAACCTTGTGAGTAACACCATTTTTAGCTAAGAGTTTGTCAAAATATATGCGAAAATGTGAATCTCCATCACTAATTATAGCTCTAGAAACACCAAAATTGGAAAAGATATTTTCCTTTAAAAACTTGCATATTGTTTTAGAGTCATGTTTCACACATGCAATTGCCTCTACCCACTTACTCACATAATCCATAGCAACAAGAATAAATTCATTTTGAAAAGACTTTGGAAACAGACCCATGAAATTAATACCCCAAACATCAAAAATGTCCACAATCAAAATATTGTTCAAGGGCATCTCATAAAGGTTAGAAATATTTCCAGTTCTTTAACATTGATCACACACACGGATATAAGGATGAGCATCTTTAAACAAAGTCGACCAATTAAAACCAGATTGAAATACCTTAGCTACTGTACGAGAAGGACCATGATGGTCATTAACCTTTTTATCATGACAAAAACTAAGGATGCTACTTACCTCTTACTGGGGAACACATCTCCTAATGATACCATCACCACAAACCTTGTATAAGTAAAGCTCATCCCAAAGATAGTGGCGTACATCAGAAAGAAATTTCTTTCTCTACTGTCCCTTGATTCTTTCTGGTATAATCTTGCAAACAAGATAATTAACAAAGTCAACATACTAAGGTTCAGTAAAAGGAGTAACAGAGAATAAATGTTCATCAGGAAAGGAATCATTTAAAAGATGTTCAATCATTGTTTCAAAAAAATCTCCCTCCAATCGAGACAGATGATCAGCGGCTAAATTTTCTATTCCTCTTTTGTCCACTATCTCATGTTGAATTCCTGTAATAGAAGAATCCAATGCAACAGTCTGGGTTTTGCATCCTTTTTTGAAAGCAGATATTTAAGTATAAAATGGTCAGTATGAATCACAATCTTGGATAACAAGTAAGACTGACATTTCTCGAGTGAAAAGATCACAGCAAGCAGTTCTTTCTCAGTGGTAGAATATAATTTCTATGCCTCGTTCATAGTCTTACTTGCATAGTATATAACATGAAATTTCTTATTTACCGTTTGCCCCAAAACTGCACCTACAGTGTTATCACTAGCATCACAATAAATATCAAAAGGCAAATCCCATCTAGATGGCTACACAATAAAAGCTTCAATCAATTTTGACTTCAGGCAATTAAAGGAACTTAAGCAAGAATCATCAATCACAAAAGGTGTATCTTTCACTAAAAGATTAGTTAAAGGTTTTGTAATTTTTGAAAAATTCTTGATAAACCTATGACAAAAACCTGCATGCTCTAAAAATCCTCTAACATCTTTCAATGATTTGGGGGAAGAAAGTTTTTCAATTAGTTCAATTTTAGCCCTGTCTACCTCTATTCCCCTAGAAGACACCTTATGTCCCAAAACTATACTTTCTTTAACCATAAAGTGACATTTCTCCCAATTGAGCACCAAATTGGTTTCCTCACATCTCTTTAAAACTCTCTCCAAGTTGTTCAAACAATTATCAAATGAGGAACCAAACACAGAAAAATCATCCATAAAGATCTCCATGAAATCATCAATGAATTCAGCAAAAATAGACATCATGCATCTCCAAAAGTAGTAAAAGCATTACAAAGACCAAAAGGCATGCGTCTAAATGCAAAGGTACCATATGGATATGTAAATGTGGTTTTTCTTGATCAGCTAGATCAATAGCAATTTGTAGATAACTAGAAAAACCATCTAGAAAGTAACAAAATGCATGGTCAATCAATTTCTCAACAAGTTGATCAAGACAAGGGAGGGGAAAATGATCCTTTCACATCATTTAGCTTCCTATAGTCTACGCAAACCCTTCAACCCATGACTATACGCGTAGGGATCAATTCATTTTTATCATTTTCAACCACATTAATTCCACCCTTTTTAGGCATAACTTGCAAAGGACTAACCCAAACAGAGTCAAATATAGGAAAGATAATATTGTATCAAGCCAATTAATGATCTCCTTCTTCACTACCTCTTTAAGATGTTTGTTCAGCCTCCTTTGTGGCTGAACCGAGGCCCTGAACCCTTCTTCCAATAGAATCTTATGCATGCACATCATTGGGTCTATGCCATGGATGTCAGCGATGGTCCACCCTAATGCTTTTTTGTGCTTTTGCAAAACATGGAGTAGCTTTTCCTCCTCAGAACCTATCAAATCAAAAGATATAATTACTGGAAACATTGAAAAGCTATCTAAAAAGGTGTATTTCAAATGTGAAGGAAAAGGTTTAAGTTCTGGTGCGGAGGATGGCTGAAAAGCTTGCTTCAAATTGTCGATTCTCTCTTCAACTATCAACACACTCTCACATTGTGTTGGAATATCGCCGAGGCCAACATTGTCACACCGAAAAATTCGGTGTTAGAAATTTTAATTGGACCTTTAATGTAATTTCTAAATGATTTAGATTGTATTGGTCATGAGAAAAGAAAAGAAGATCTATGAACCTCATTGATGTTGTGGATGACATACTGAGCCATTTGAGTCGATATGAAAAATCCCTGTAATAGATTTTAGAGAGTGTGATTTTTGTATATCGATATGTTCTAGAGAAGTATATCGATATATTGACCTCTGAAATCAATTTCCTAAGAGCATCCTTTGGTATATCGATATGTCCCAAAGGAGTATATCGATATATGGGTCTCTGAAAAACATTTCCTGAGAACTTGAGTTTCTATATCAATATACCCCAATTGGATGTATCGATATATAAGTCTCTATAACAAACGTCCTGAGAGCATGTATATATATATCGATATATATTAATTTTACGTTCGATATGTAAAAGTGGAAAAGACAATAAACCCATCCAAATCCTTTGATTGATGAGGGGTATTTTGGTAAATTCATATTTTCACTATTATTAACATCTAAACAACAAACCCATCCTCATTTTTTTCTCCATTCTCCAGTCCAAGTTATTTTTCTCTCTTTTTCCCTCTTCATTCATCACCTTCTTCCTCTCTTTCTCTACTTCTATTCATGGGATTGATCAAACAACATTAATCCCCATAGATTATGCTTCCCAAACCTTCAAACAAACTTTGGAAGATCAAATCTAAAGAGAGAGCAAGATTTCCTAGAAAGAGAAAATCTAGAGTTTGGTGAAATCTCAAATTGGGGTTGAAATTGGTGACACCAATCAAGGTAATATTTCCCCCTTATCATGAAATTGAATTTATTTTACTTATTTTTGAATATATGAATTGTTATTTGTTCAAGTGAATTTAGGGTTTAAACCTAGAGTTAAAAATGTTACAAATTGGGAAAATTTATGAATAGTGATGACATATGATTGAAATTGGTGTGAGAATGATGCAATTAGAACATGGATTTGAGAATTGGAGAAATTAAGATTATGTTGATTTGGGAAAATTAAGAAAAAAATTGTTGAAAATAGGAAAATCTAGGGGGATTATGAATAGGGATTTTTATAATGATGCAAATATGACAAATTGATAAAATAGGAACAAGAACAAGAAAATATTCAAAATTGAGTTTAAATAAAATTAGGAAAATTTTGGTAAACCCTTGAATTTGAGAAGAAATGACCCGAAAATTCTTATTGTTGGTTTAGGAAAATCCGTTGGAGCTTGTGTCATGCCCCAAACTGGGGTCGTGAGCAGCCGCCCGTTGTCCTGAATGTCGACTACATTTTTATAGAAAATCGGACAGAACCTCCTCATAATTCGAAGGTCTCCCATGTACAATTAAACCTGTATAATGGACATACATCTTGTCAAATAAATAAATGGTCATCCCACCCTCACAACAATCACCACTTTCATATCCTGTCAACCAATCCACATCGGATAACCAGAACAACGCAAGGCTAATATAAGTACTAGCAGTCCTAGCCACAGACCTCTACTGTCAATAGGCATGACAATATAGGATTGTTTATGATTAAGATATAGGGTGAAATGCTCTTGAGAGATTGTAATTGTGAGTAAATATTGGGGCTTGATAAATGTTTTTTTTTTTTATCTTGTTAGGTATGATAAGTATTTTTGAGTTAATACACGGTGTTAAATTTTCATGGAGTCTAATAAGTCGTTTATAAGTATGGAGTTTGTTTAGCACTTTAATTGATTCTTGTCTTCTCTGGGCAAAGGACTTTTGGATGTCACTGCATTTGAAGAATATGAGAGGTAAGACTACTCCTACTGAGGAGAATTTCTTAAAGTTTTCAAATCAGTCCTATAGGGACCAAAAGAAGGTAGGAGTTTAGTTATTGATGGCAAATTAGGTGCCACTAAGATTTAACATTCTCTTTATCTCTCTTATTCATTGTAGCCATTGATCATAAGCCTTAATGATGACACTATCATAGAACTCATCGTATTTCTTTGATCTTTATTTTAATTGGTGATGTTAGCAAATTCTGTGGTTCAAGACTGTAATTGGATTGGAAAATGTGTAAATTTAGTTGGGGATAAATTTAGCAAATGCACTTGCAATTATGTTATGTTGCTTGTAGCTGTTCTTAGATACATATGACATGTATGTATTCTATTTGCCCGAGGTATTATGGACAGAGGTCTAAGGGAATGAGGGTATGAAAAGTATATTTATTATGGAAATTAGTATCTTTCACTTTAGATAGTAAAGTTATAAGACTATCAATAAGTGCTATCGATTCAAGCATTAATTATTTTATATACTATATGAATTCAAGATTTGTTTGAACTATATTATATAGGAATTTTTAATTATAGAGCCCATGTTGGATTTGACTATATGTAAATATTAATACGTCAACTTCTATTCATTTTAAGAAATCTTTAAGTAAAAAGTGAGGCGTAGAGCACATAACTATACCTATTTTGATTCACAACGGTATGACATGTACATAGTTGACCAATATAAAGGTCCGCCCACTCGATCCAAAGTGTTTCCCCCTAATATGGATGTTTGACTTCTTTAGGCCATCATTTTTATATAAGTTTCTTTTATTCATCTCTTGGAAATGGAGAAGAGGACAAAATTAATGAATAGTGTTTACATGAAGATAGAATCATGAACATTCAGCTTATAATAGAAATTAGAGCGTATGTGCATTCTTAATGTGTTATATTTTTGGTTTGAGCATGCTTCTTGGGGGCCTTATACTTAGTGGGTGATGATTACTTCAAAGAAAGTAAACTTAAAGCTAGGCATATGTGATAGAAGAATGAAATTCCATATGGAAAAGTATTGTGATATAAAGGATTTATATTGTGCAAAACTATGAGTAAGATTGTGTATACTTTGACTTTGATACTTCTAAATCTCCCACTGAGGAATTATTAGCCCTTAAACATATGATATCACTAGAGACTTGGGAAAACTAAAGAGGTAGTGAAACATTGTGCATTAGCTGCAAGAGCAAATTGTTAAAATTAGTCTATTTTAATGCTAGCAAGAACATTCACCATGGTGGGGTGTTTAAGTGTATCAGGTGAGACAAACTATGCAAACCTTGGAGAAAATTTATGATTGTGAAAATATGGAAGTATTAATGCAAACACCAGGTGATATGTGGTTATATGTGCTTGATTTGATTTGTATAGAATATTAGTGATATTGCATGATACTAAAGTTGATTGAGAATGATCATGATAGAAGTACCTAGATTGAAAAGTTATCCAATTAAGGATTTGAGATTTAAAACTTGGAAAGGTTCAAATATTGATAGTGAATTAAGTTTTCTTACTTAGTTTAGGCTATATTGGTGTTGATCTACATTTCATCATACGCAATTTTGATGATATATGGAATTGTATACATCTTACACTAAGTCTTAAGATTCTGGTTGCCATATGCACCATCTTAATGGGGATTATTGAGTTTTGGCAAATATTACCTCTAGGAATATATGTATTTTGGTTGCACTTGTAGTTCATGCAATTAAATTTTGAATTGTAGAGCTTTCACTTTAAAGTCCTAAAATAGCGAAAATATTGTGTTTATAGCTAAGGCAATAATATTGAAGATGGGTTGAAGCACCCACGGAAGGGTATTACATGGCTAAATAATAAGCATTGAGGATAGTTATTACAGCGCGGATGAGATCCACGTGGTACAATATTTTTCAATAAGAAGTTATCCAAGATTAAGGAAAGAAGACTAAGACATGAGTTGGTAGCTGTATGAGTAGAAATCTTGGTTGATAGTAATATATAAATGACAATGAATGAAACAATGTATCCAATTTTATGAAAGTAAAATGTTGCTAGGTTATTAATCAGATTTTACTTGACAAAGAAATTTGGGGAGATTTAAGGAACAATGTGAAACAACACCCTCCATTTTTTATGTATAAATTGCATTTGAAATTTCGAGAACGAAATTTATTTTTAGGGGGTTAGAAAATATAACACCAACACTATGGTGTCCGTACTAGTGTACTGTTGATGAAATATATATATAAAATATTTCTCAGTTTATATATATAGAGAGAGAAATTTTTATTTATATTGATTTTCGATTTTTGGGTCTTTAAATTGAAATTTCTTGGTATATTTAAAGTATTTGTATTTCCGATTGTAGTGTAAGTGAGTTTAAAAAAATATATATATATCTATTCAATTTATTAATTTAATTATTTACTCATTTAAATAATTATAAATTTAATTATAAAAAGAAATATATATAAATAATAAGAATAATTAAAAAAAGGGACAAATTGGGGTTAGAAAACCCTAACCCTTTTCTCATTCCCTCTTTCTCTCTCCGTCTCTTCGCCTTCCCTCTCCTGCCGCCTCCCTCACTGAAACCCTCTCCCTCCGCCTCCTTCCTCCGCCATCAACCGCCGCCAACCACCCACGACCACCACTCCCTCTCTCTATCTCCCTCTCGGTTCTCTCTCTCTATCCCTCGTTCCCTCCACCGCACCGCAACCACCAACGTCGCCTCACACAACTGCAACCACCGCCACAGCCACCACTCTCTCTCTCTATTCACTCTCTATTTCGCTCCCCCTCTCTGTTTCTCTCCATCCCTCGTGATTTCTCTCACGATCTCATCTCAGTCTTCCCTCTCTCTCTCTGTCTCTCCCTCTTTCGGCCCTCTCGATCTCACTGTCACTCTCAGCTCTCTTTTTCACCATCGATCTCTCAGCCACTCGTGGGGGCTCCTTAACCACCGCACGCGGCCACCCTCGCACTCTTTCTCTCTCTCCTTCTCCTACGTGCGATTGTGCTCTCTCTCTCTCCTCCTTGCTCGCACGCTCGAGCGCTCTGCTCTCTCCTTCGGGAGCTCTCCTGTAATTTTCGGAAAAGCCCTAAGCCAATAGTACCAATAGGCTTTCAAAAACTCAAAGTTGTGATTTCCTGCGATTTCCCCCTGTGAAGGTAAGGGTGAAAGTTCTGACCTATAGATTTAGGGTTTTGATTCTTATAGTAATTAAGATTAATTGCTGAAATTTACTTCAATTTGGAAGCATTGCAGGTACTGGAATGAATTGAATGGCGCACGGACGCTAGAGCTACGAGTGGTGAAACCCTAGGTGAGAGAAATACTAGTCTCTTGGATAATTGAATGAGTTTAGGCCAAAATTAGTATAAAAGTTTTGTATGTGTTCTGAAAATGTGTGGAATTTGAAGAAAATGCATTTTCTGACAGTTTATATGCGATTATTAAGGTTAAGTTTAGAAGTCTTCGTGAATTGGGTTGGTCAGTATGAAAGAAACATGTTATAAGATCATAGAATCATGTTAAGTTACTTTGAATAGTTACCCTCAGAGTTAAATTTTGAAATATGCATGAAAGTATTTGGAATCAGAGTTGAAATGCAATGTGCCGTGAAATGAAGTATATTGTCGCATTTCGTGTCTTTTTTAGGTTGTATTGAGTTATTAATTTGCATAATGGCATGTATATGAAGGATAGTTTAAAAGTTGTGCTTATAGTTTAAGAACTATCAAAGTCTTTTTCATTATAAGTTGTTCTGCTTATAGGAAATCAAAATACGAGTTCCGTATTATAAAAATAGACTTCCAAAACTTGAAAATGACATATGGTTGGAAACAATTGGATGGAAATCGAAAAGTGTATGATTTTTCAAAGATTTTCTATTTTGTAGGAAATTTGTCATTTTAGGCTTGTTTCCAACTTTGAGTGGTTTTAGAGTAAAATTGGACTAGACACTGATTTTGTTATTTAATTATAAATGAAATACAATTGATGATATTAGAGTATATTCTTAAATTGAAGAATTTAGGGTTTGTCAAACTTAGGGAAAATGATAAACCCTAAAAATATTTGAAAATTTGATGACAATTGTAATGATTTGATTAGGTTGATCTTTTTGGAGACTCGATGAGTCAATTTGGATTGATTGTGGAAATAGGGAGTGATCACCATCCCTAGAATATGAGTGGGATACTAATCTCTTGCATAAAATAGTGAAACTTGTTTTCTGCCGTGTTTTCGATAAAACATGCTTTTGATATGCATTGACTCGACGTATGATATTAAATTTCAAATCTATTTTGTGATTATTGGAGTGTCATAAATTTATGTTTCCGATAACTATGCATCCATGGTTTGAAATGAATTAATATTGTGTCATTATTTGAGAACTAAAATGTTTTCTATTCTACCATTGCATTCGTATGTTGATTTGAAATGATTTGATAAAATGTATCGGCATACGGCTTTGAAATGTTTTGATGAACTATGTGGGTTGGATGCCTACTAGTTATGAGATGTTTGAGAAATGAAGGGTGTCGTGTGCATGGATAATGGCTATAGTCATTCGTCCCATGGCACGACCCGACGGGACAACGTGGATAAGGGTTGGATTATATTTTTGCGAGAGAGACAGACGTGTCTCCCTCTACGGCTAGGTCGGGCTATACCCAGACGCACCCCGGTGAGACACGACCCAGCGCCAAGGAAGGGGTATATTTTGAAACATTGATGAAAAAACCCTTGGCGGGCTTTCGTCTAGGTTTCGGCCAACCTGAGACGGAAGTGTTTTTGATGGGATCCCCGGATTTTCTGAAAAAGATAATCGATATGGATGCATATGTGATCGATTAAATGATTTCATTTTACTAAACATATCATGTTTTATTGCAAATCGTGAATTATTGTTTACGAATAATGTTGTTTGACACTCCAATGGTTCACCTACACTATTTGTGCTTGATATTAATCCCCTCACTCACTGAGTATCTTCCTTCATATTCACCCCTCTTCTTTCCTCCCCCAGACAGGGTTATTGTGCTAGAGCGACGCTACATACTCTAGAGGTTTCGGTAGTTCATTGCTGGATTTGGATATTCTCGACGGTGAGATTTAAATTAAGTTGAAATCTGAACTTTGCACTTTATTTCGACCCTACGATGTCTTGATATTGAGGTGCGTAGATGGCCGTGTATTTATTATGAGATTACTGTATAACTTATGGATATTTATTTGTGAAACTCTCACATTTTACTTACATTGAGGCATTTGTAAGCATTAAAAATGTAACTTGGGAATTTATTATACAATTTGTATAAAATTTAGACCCACTCGGTGTGGCGGTTACTCATGCTCTAATTGGGATTTTTTTATTTTTATTTTAAATTTGTGTTTTGTAAGAAGATGGAAATGTGTTGGAGATTTCTGTGGATGGCCGGGTTGGCCAATGGTTATTTGTTGAGTTGAAATGGACTGGGATGGTCCTATATATAGGTTATTATGATATTGTAAAAGCAGGTTACACAGGTTAAAAGCCTTGTATTGTCCCGATATATGGGGAGGTTTTGTCCATATGCCGAGATAATGTGATGGTTGTCGCGTGCTCGACTCGAGAGTCAGGGCATGACATACATCCAAAAAAACACATGCATCAACATGCTCATCATTTAGAAATGCATCATTCTTATGCAAGGAGATATGCAATTTTTAACAGGATTACTAGAATAAAAGACATTAAAATCATGTTCAGTAATCCTATCGATGCAATTAACTCTAAAAACATCAAGCTTATCAAAATTTCTCATGTGATTGAAAACATCAAACTCAATTTTATCATCATTAATTCTCAACATCATTTTTCCAGCATGCACATCAATCAAAGCATGGGCAGTAGCAAGAAAATGATGACCTAATATCAGTGAAGTACCCACATCATCAGAATCCATATCCAATATGACAAAGTCAACAGGAAAAATAAATTTATCAATATTAACAACCATATCCTCAACTATGCCTCTCGGATACTTAACACTCCTATCGGCTAATTGCAATGAAATATTATTCGGTGGACATTCTCTTAACCCTAACTTCAAAAATACATAATATGGCATGAGATTGACTCCAGCACCCAAATCACACAAAACATCATAAAACTCAATAGAACCAATTGTGCAAGGTATAGAAAAACTCGTTGGGTCCTTTAATTTCGGCGGTAACTTCCTTCATAAGATTACAGAACACTCCTTCGTGAGTTTGATCATTAAGACTTCATCCAACTTCCTCTTGTTGGAGATCACGTCCTTCAAGAACTTTCCATAACTTAGCATCTCCCTGATTGTATCCAAAAGAGGAATGTTAATATGCAGTTTCTTAAAGACTTCTAAAAACTTTTCAAATTGTCTTTCTGTATCTGCTTGTAAAAGACGACCAGGGAAGGGGACAGGGGGTTTATATTTGCTCAAAGAAATAATTCCCTATTTTGTTTCAGCTATCTTATACTTCTCATTAATGGGTTGATTCATCTCTTTTTCGGTTTTTGGTTCTACTTTTCATTCTTTGATTGAATTGACTCATCTTGTAATTCTTTTCTATTCCTTAAGGGGATTGACTTGGCCTACTCTCTGGAATTTTTCTCTGTAACACTTGACAGTTTACCTGGCACACAAGAGTAAAGGTTGTTAGGTAATTGATCAATCTTATGCTCAAGCCTTTCAAACCCCTCATTCGTTGCTGTTGTCAATCGTTCGATCGCCAACTCCCATGACGCTTTATTTTTTTCTGTTATGGTTGCGGATTTGAGTTGAACTTTGGTGGATTGCTTGGTCTTTGTGGTACCCCTTGACTCCATGAAAAATTGGGGTGGTTTCTCCACTTAGGATTGTATGTGTTTGAGTAGAGGTTATTCTGAGATCGGCCAAAATTAGAAACATAGTTTGATTGCTACACCTGTGGACACTCAGAAGACATGTGAGTAGATTCACCACAAGAATTACAATACAATGCTTGATTAGTGATAGCATTAAGTTGATTAATTTTCATGCAATTAATCAAAAATCAATTTTTGCGCTAAGCATGATTAAACTATCAACTTCATGTATACCAGCTCTCTGCCTAAGCAACTCACGCTCACTAGACCAATCATATTGATTTAAAACCATATCAACTAATAATATACATGTCTCATTATATGATTTGCTCATAAATGCACCCCCGGCCGCTGCATCAATTGTAATGTTAACAGAATGTAACAAACCACCATCAAAAGTTTGCAAGACTAACCAATCAGGTATACCATGATGTGGGCACTTCCTAATTAAATCCTTAAAACATTCCCAAACACAATATAAAGACTATCCATCAAATTGTCTAAAACTAGTAATATCATTACGTAGTTTAGCAGTTTTGCTCGGTGGAAAGTATTTGTCTAAAAATGCTTAAGACAGATTTTCTAAATTTGTGAACCGATTAGGAGGAAATGAATTAAGTCATACCTTTGCCTTTCCCCTAAGAGAGAAAGGAAATAGACATAATCTTATGGCATCTAGGCTTACTCTATTCAGTTTGACGGTGTCGCTGATCTCTAAAAAATTTTTCAGATGGCTGTTTGGATCTTCAAAGGTTTTTCCACCAAATTGATCAGCCTGCACCATACCAATAAGACTAGGTTTTAGTTCAAAATTATTTGCCTCAATAGTAGGACATGCAATACTAGTTTGAATATCATGAAGTCTAGGCATAGAAAACTCCTTTATGGCCCTATTCTCTTGATCCATTGCAACCTCATGCTCCTTTTCTTCTTTAACTTGTGTACGAATGGTTCTTAGAGTCTTTTCTATTTTAAGATAAAATTTGGCTAGGTCAGTACTTTCGATCTTAGAATAAATCCCGTATGGATACAAAATAGGTCAAAATTAGATCTCTAAAATAAATTACAAAAACTACTTTAATGAATCTAGAATATCTATGTATGAATGAAAATCATAAAAATATAGTAAACAAATATATAAAAAATACCTAAACAGTAAACTGAAAAATTAAAAAATCACTAAAAAATCAAAAAAAAAATAGAAAACCTATAAAAATGATGGAATTTGGCCAAGATAGGGTGGTGCTTGTTGCTCTGCCACAAGTTTTGCTTAGTGGCCCAAAATTCTTTAAAACAAGTGGTTGCTTGGCCTTAAATCAAACTATTTTACCAGAACTGAAAATTCCTAAAAATCCCGTTAAATTTCCAAAACCAAAATCTAAAATAATAACTATGTAGTTTAAACTCTAATGTTAATAAGAAATAACAAAGTCCAATCTCAAACAAGATTATCCTATTGATATATAGAGATATCCCCGACAACAGCGCCAAAAACTTGTTACGTTATTTCAATATATCACAATTTTGGGCAAATATACCCTAGTCTAGTATTGTGTATAAAGCAGAATAAGTGTCGATCCCACGAGCATATTTTATACTATCAATCATGAATAACCCTAATCTAAATTGGATAAATCAAATCAAGCTTTGAAAATTTTAGAAACTAATAAAAACAAGATCTAAGATACAAAACTCTAATGTGATAAAAAACCTAAGATATCAATTTCATCTATTTTTAACCTCTTATACAGTCAAATCTTTTTAATCCCTAAGTTCATTGGCTATTGAATTATTATTAATGATGGCAAAATTTCCTATATTAGATTCACCCAATGGTAATGAAAAGAATCCTTAATTTAACTAATCAAAACCCAACAATCACACAATTTTAATTAAACTGAATTGCATTAAGCTCCATGGAACATCTGTAATACCCCACACATAGAATGAATCTTCTCTCGATCTCATAACCCTATGTGGATTTTATTGTATTAGACTAATTTCATACAATCTTCTCTCGATCTCATGCATTCAACCTCAAATCATGCAAAATGTAGATCTAAATATTTCGAAACATTAAATTTAATAATAAAATCTAATCAAACAACAATCATGCCAATAGAACTTTAAAAAAAAAAAAAAGAAAGAAAGAAATAAAGAATCAACTCATGTAATTAATTAAAAATAGAATTCATCAAGTCCTAGGACAAAGAAAATTATCTAGACATTGAAAAGAAAAATAAGTAAAAAAAAAAAAAACATTACAACCCTTGTTTGCTTGAACATGGAAGTGGAAGATGTTGCTATGGGCTGCGGTTATTAGGGTTTGTAATTGGTGGAGGGAATGAGAGAAAAATAAAGGAAAATTTTGGAGAATAAATGGAGAAAAGAATGAATTTTGTGGCTGCTAGGGCTATATATATGTAGAGTGAAAAGCCTTGAAAGAATTGAAAACTTGGACTTTTTTGGAAGTTTGGTTGTTGAATTTGATTAGGAAACTTTTTGTTTTTGCTTGGTGATGATATTTAGCTTTCCAAACACTTGAAAACTTTCTTTTATTTAATTTGGATAATTTCTGAAATTATTAGTAATGCAAATCCGAAATTATAGCACATTGTTTCCATTTTCATTCCCTATTTCCGTTTTCCAACACTATAGTAATTTCAACTCAATTTTTGGATATCTTCTATTCTCACCCAACCTTTGAGGTCTTCACAAGAATTGTAGGGCTTGAAGTCTTCTTTCTAACGCTCTAAGAATCAACTCAATCGGATATCAAGACAAAAAGTTATGACCAAAATACTGAATATTGTCTATCTAGTCTAAAAATAGCAAGTTTGCTCCATTTTTCCTAAATCAATAATCACAAAAATAAATCAATATAAAATCATAAAATATGGTTTAAAACAGTCCTAAAACACATAAATAAATGCTAAACATGATATGATTCAAGTGTATAAATATATTGCTATCAGAGCTAGATGAAGAAGTGTACATGGAACAACATGAAGGTTTTGTAGTACTAGGCAAAGAGCCCAAGGTGTGTAAGGTTATAAAGTCCTTATATGGATCACAGCAAGCTTCCGAACAATGGCATCAGAAATTTGACTATGTTGTACTTGTTAATGGATTCAAAATCGAAGAAACATATGAATGTGTTTATAGCCAGTTCAATAGGGACAAAGCCATTATAATTTGGTTATATGTGGATGATATGTTAATCTTTGAGACTAATTTAGAATAAATCAAAATCATCAAAGATTTCCTATATAACAAGCTTGCTACGAAATATGGAAGAGGCTAATGTCATCTTAGGAATTAGAATCTATAAAAAGGAAGGTGGCATTATACTTTTAATCTCACTATACTAAAAAGTTTCTTCAGAAATTTAATCATTTGGAGTATGATCCTACTTCTACTCCTTTGGATTCTAAGATAAACTATGTAAAGTATAGTGGGGATTTGATATTGCAATTGAAGTTTTTAGAGTGATTGGTTGCTTGATGTATCCAAGACATGTACTTGACTCGATATTGCTTATGTAGTAGGCATAATGGTCGGTACACTAGCAATCCAAGCACATTACATCGGTAAGTTGTGACAAGAATATTAAAATATTTAAAGCCAACAAGAGACTTTGGTATTTGCTACAAAGGCTATCCTTCAAGTTTAGAGGGATATCAGATGCCAGCTGAATCACCAACAAATACGATCACTCATTGACGAATGGTTGGGTTTTATGTTAGATGATGGTGCTTTTTCTTGGGGCTCAAAGAAATAAACACATATGATAGATTTAACTATGGCAGCTGAATTTGTTGAAAAATAAAGATCAATTCAAGGTATATAAATCATCATTGATAGATGAACAGTGCACTGGTATGAGTTCAAGAAAGTGGTGGACTCACACGTGTTTTAGTTAAGAACCACTTTCCTATGTCAACTCTTTCCCAGACATGCAAAACTCTACTATTCTTATGAAGGAAGTGTATACCAAGAAGTAATCAAATAAAGACTATGAAAGAATTAAAGAGGATTTGAAGAAGAAAACTTGGCTTTATTGTCCAAGAGAAAGAATACAAGTGAGGCCACATTTGCCCATGATTTTACAAGGCAATTGGAACTTCATTTCATACCTTCAACCTTGTCATCCTTGGGTATTTATAAGGAAGACTTGGAGAAGAAAAAAGAGGGAGTGACAAAGGGGAGTCAGCACAGCCCACTCCCTTCAACAGCTAGTTTTACTAATCATTAGAAGCCTTAATGGCTAGCAAGCTAGCCATTAAGGCTTTATCTTGGACAGCACAAAGGCTATCCATGTGGGCCTTTAATGGCCTAGGATTGGGCAGCCTGCCTAATCCTCTCTATCCAGAAAAATCAAGTTGATCGTGTTCTAGGCCCACCACTTTCAATATTCTCTCTCAAGTTGGGTGCATAGTTGTCTATTATAGCCAACTTGCCCAGAATACTTTACAGATGACTAGCAGTACTTCCTTTTGTGAAGATATCAGTAAGCTAGTCACTGGTCCTAATGTGAGGGGTGATTATCACTTTTTCTTCAATTTTTTGGCTCACGAAATGACAATCCATTTCGATGTGCTTGGTTCTCTCATGAAAAACTAGCTTTGCAACAATATGGATGGTTGATTGGTTGTCGCTGAAGAGTTTGATAGGTGTAGTTACCGGGAATCCCAACTCTTTAACTAATGCCTTGAGCCACACAATCTAACTGGTAGCTACAGCCATTGCTCTGTATTTGGTCTCTGCACTCGACCTAGATACCATAGTTTGTTTTTTGCTCTTCCATGATCCTCCATCAAACATGTGGTATCTAGTTGTTGACCTCCTATCCTTTCAGTCACCTACCCAATCTGCATCACAATTGCCTAGGACCTATAAGCTATGGTTGTTCTTCAACCAGATTCTTTTTCCAGGGCATCCTTTTAAGTAGTGAATGATCCTTTTAGCTGCTCTCCAGTGGCTTCTTTTTGGTGCATGCATGTGTTGGAAAATTTGGCTCACAGCAAACACAATATCAGGTCTGGTGATGTTAGATAAACTAACCTTCCTATAAGCCTTTAGTATCTTTGAACACCATTGAATGGTTTATTGTCGTATTTATGTCCTTCTGATGTGAAGATGAGGCTACAAGTAGGTTTGGCTCCCAATTTACCTATTTCCTACAAAAGATCTAGAGCATACTTTCTTTAAGATAGGACAAGCCCATTTGGAGAATAGGCAAGTTTTATTCCTAGAAATTACTTTAGTTTTCCTAAATCTTTAATTTCACATTTAGATTTAAGGAAATTTCTTACTTGTTCTGCTTTGTTCATGTTACTTCTAGTAATAATAATATCATCTACATATACAAGTACAATAGTGACTTTTCCGTTTTAGATTTAACAAAAAGGAGGAGTTACTATTGCACTTCTTAAAATAATTACTTAAAAGTAAAGTGTTAAGTTTTGCATACCAGGCCCATGGTGATGCTTTAACCTATAAATCATCTTTTTTAATATGCATAGTTGATCTTCTTGCTTTGATTGAATTCATGGATGTAGTTGCATGAAAACTTCTTCCACTAAGTCTCCTTGTAAAAAGGCTTTAACCATGTACTAGCCAACTATTGTTGATGGCGAAAGACATTAATATTCTGATTATGTTCATCTTGGTAACTGGGGCAAAGGTTTCCTTATAGTCTAGTCCATACAATTGATTGAATCCTTCTGCTGCAAGTTTGGCTTTGTATCAATCTATAAATCCATCACTTCTATATTTAACTCTATAGACCTATTTGCAATATACAGTTTTCTTCCCTTCTGATAAGGATGTGATCTCCCACATTTGATTCTTAGCCAATGCCTCTAATTCTTCTTTCATAACTTTTCTCCATTCAATCTAGTCACTAGCCTAATTAAAATTTCTAGATTCCTGAATTTGGTCAATGCCACTCAAGAATACTTGGTGACTAAAGGAGACGTTAGTGTAGTATAGTAATAAGAAATAGGATAAGAAATTACCCAAGAGTTATAACAAAATCTTTGGTTTATCCATTTAAACATGGGAAGTCTCAGCCTGGTTGATCTATTGAATGGAGAAAAAAAAAAAGGTAGAGAATCACTAAATCCTTCTTCTTGTGATGGCGATTCCTTCATCCCTTGGTCTCCCTTTTTCCCTCAACCTTTGAAGGGCTTGAGTTAGACTCCTCCCTTTGCTCAAAGTTTTCTTGACCATCTCCCTCTTAGTTCATTGCCTCTTGCTCGTTTCCTTGGGGAGGAATACAGATTGGAGTTGAGATATGCCAAAGATCCTATGCACATTCTTTTTGTGCAGTCTCTCTATCTTTGTTTTTTGTAAAATAAAACTCATTCTCCACAAATATCACATTCTTAGATGTGTACATTTTGTTAGTAATAGGATCAAAGTACTTATATTCTTTTTTAAATGATGCATACCCTAAGTAAACACATTTCTTCCTTTTTTATCTAACTTATCCCTAAATTACTATAGGATGTGAATGTAACAAGTGCTTCCAAATACTCTAAGTGAGGAGATGTTTAATCTTTTGTTGAGGAGTGATTCTAAGGGAGATTTTCCCTTGAGGTTTTTAAGATAGGCAGTTGTGCTAACAGCTTCACTCCAATACTTCTTAGGCACATTGGCATGAAACATGATAGTTCTAGTGGTTTCTACAATATGCCAATTCCTTCTTTCAACCACATCATTCTATTGAGGAGTATATGTACATGATTTTTTATGCAAACTTCTCTTTTCTTTCAAAAAGTTTTCAAATGCATTACAAGTGTACTCTCCTCCATGGTCACTCCAAAGCATCTTAAGGTTGGCATTAAATTGCTTAGTGACATATTTATAGTATGGAATGCTTTAAATGCTTCTGATTTAGTGGTTAGCTTATAAATCCAGGTGTACCTGGTCTTATGACTTATGAAGATTATGAAGTATTTATACCCGCGACTAGATACTATAGGAGAAGTCCACAAATAAAAATACACTAATTCAAAAACATTATATATTGTATTTGGAACAGGATAAAACATTCTGATTTCTTTACTAAAAGCACAATCTTTACAATATTTATCTTCAATATCTTTGTCTGGAAATAGACGTTTTAAAACTTGCTTGCCAGGATGCCCAATACGAGCATGCTATAAAGGGTGAAGGCCTTGATAATGCACTATATGAGTATGTCCAAAAAGTATAAATTGTTTTTCTTAAACCCCTTGTCAATCAACCAATTCAACTTAAGATCCTAAAAAACAACTTTGTTAGGATCAAAAACAACCCTATAGTCTTGGTCCATCCTGTAAATGGACATTAGTTTGTAGCTAAACTTTGGAACATATAAAGCCTTTGTAGTTTTTCTTAAAAGTTCAGCTTCACCATTTTAAATTTTGCCAAATTAGCAACCTTGACTATCTTACGGTTAAGGAGAGGCAAAAATTTTTTAACTTCGCTTTTACCATTGACTGTATGATAGTCACACCTAGAATATATAATCCAAGGATTTGAGAGATTTGAATTGGTATCTGGAGTGAGAAACACTTGCTCCAAAAAGTAGAAATTGTTTTTCTTAAACCCCTTGCCAATCAACCTATTCAACTTAAGATCTTGAAAAACAACTTTGTTAGGATCAAAAACAACCCTGTAGTATTGGTCCTTCCTGCAATTGGACATTAGTTTGGAGCTAAACTTTTGAACATATAAATCCTTTGTAGTTTTTCTTAAAAGTTCAGCTTCACCATTTTAAATTTTGCCAAATTAGCAACTTGACTATCTTATGGTTAAGGAGAGGCAAAAATTTTTTAACTCTGCTTTTACCATTGACCATATGATAGTCACACCTAGAATATATAATTGAAGGATTTGAGAGATTTGAATTGGTATCTGGAGTGAGAGACACTTGCTTCAGCAGCTTGTGGAATTCATATGCTTTACTTTCAAGTACAGCATATTGAGTCAAGGATAGATGTCTCAGGGTAGTATGCTAAGCTAACACAAGCTACTCTTGTTCCTTCCTCTTGAATTTTGGCTTCAAGTGAGGAAGAAGAAACTAATATTTTTCTTTCTTGCGCCCTAGCCTTTTGCAATGAGCACAAATTTCTTTCCTTCCCGATAGTTGCGCTTTGTTGACCACTTGTTCCTCCAAGGTGGCATTAAAGCTGTGAGCATCCATTTTTGTTTTGGAGGCTTCTTCTAGCCTCAAGTTAGTTTTTGCCCTCTAGATCATAAATTGAACTTCTTGGAATGAGGGAAACTCCTTCATTTTAAAGATCACCTAGCAAATATTAGTGTATGGCCCTCCAAGACCCATCAATAGGCCAAAAGATTACTCTCCATCCAGTCGTTTTTTAAATTACTCTTGGATTGGTGGTCGAGGGCTGAGAATGGTAAGCTCATTCTAGAGATTGATTCGTCATAGTATCATAGAATAGATTTTCCATCCTTTTGATGGTTGAGATCTTCCTTTTCAGCTCGAATATCCTCCCAGCATTTGATTCATACCTATAGAGGGTATGCATTTGATCCCACAAAGCCTTGGCATTAGGATTCCATGAGACAATTGCCTTGTTGGTTTGATCCACGGACATGAATAGAAGGATGATAACTTGTCATCTCTCTTTTTCTAGCTTCAAAACAAGGATTTGATTCATTAAAGGGCTCATTTAGGACATGGTCTTTCAAGTTGTATAAATTTAGAGATCTCTTGATGATATCTTGTCAAGCATTGTATTTGGAAAAGTTTAGAATAGTTTGAGAAAACATTTGTGGTTTTACAATGCTTATTTGCGTAGGCAGATCACCTAACCCAGAATAGGTAAGGATCGAGGATTACTCTAATACCATGTTGAAAGACGAAGATTAATTCAGGGAATACAAATCCTTACTTATAGATGAGCAGTGCACCTGGTAAAAGCCCAAAAAAGTGGTGGAGTCACATTGGTCTCACTTACGAACCACTTTTATAGGACAACTCTTTCTAAGACATGCAAAGCTTTACAAACTTATGAAGGAAGTGTATACCAAGAAGTAATCATAGAAAGACTAGGAAAGAATTGAAGAGGATTTAAAGAAGAAAACATAGCTTAATTGCTTAAGAGAAAGAATACAAGTGAGGCCACATTTGCCTATAATTTTACAAGGAGATTGGAACTCTATTTCACACTCTCAACCCTTGTTATCCTTGGATATTTATGAGGAAGTTTTAGAGGGGGGGAAAAAGGAGGGAGTTAGAAAGGGAAGTGGCCAGAGCCACTCCCTCTAGCCGTTAAGGCTTTATCTTGGACAGCCCAAAGGCCATCCATATGGGCCTTCAATGACCAAGGATTGCGCAGCCAAGCTGTCCAATCTTGTCTCTCCATTGACCCTATTTTGGGCCCACCACTTTCAATGGAATTCATATATCTAACATTAAAGAAGTAGAATGAATTTGACACATATTTTATGAAATAATATTATGGTCTAAATCAGTATCACCAATTTTTTTGATTACACAAGGATTCGAACCTAGGATCTCTAGGTTGGGGAAGAGGATTGTGGCCACTAACCTGTCCCCTTGGGAATGGTATCACCAATTTCTATCCAATATAATAATGCTACTACACTTGCCAAAGTTTATCATCAAATGTATAATGAAAAGTCCAGACATATTGGATTAAGACATAGCTATGTGATATATTTAATCACAAGCAGTGTTATCACGGTTGGTTTTGTGAGATTAAGTTAAAATTTAGGTGATCTTAGGACTTGGTATATAAAATATCAAGAGGGATGGGGTGAAAATCCAAGAAAATTGATAACTAATGGTAGAAACTCAATTCAACACCATATACAATGTTTAGTGTTGAGTTCAATGAGTCAAAATACATCATTCTAATGATCAATGTACTATAAATTGTTAACCATCCCAAAATAATATAGTGCTATTTTCCGCCTTTTAAGGTTGGAAGATGAATTAACAATTCTCAACAAACTTTTAAAAGTACCACAAATAATGAGGGTATTTAAAGTTCGCCTATATTAAAATAGAAATTAGATACTCCAAAAAAAATTAAGGGCTTGGCTTTTAAACATTCATGAAAGAATAACGATACAAGATCTATAAATTTATTATCTAAATTGAACTATAAGAGACTATCCAAATCTATGTATGTTTGCTCTTGTGGATAGTCATATGTATGAATGGTTCAAAGTCTATTTGCCATTATACACTGATTAATTTATTAAAAGTCTTCACTAAAATAGTAGTTTAAACAAAAGACACCATTGTTTATGTATATGATTTTCAGAATTTTTTGTCAACCATCTCAAAACTTTGAAAATGGTGGGGGATTGTTGGACATTTTCAAAATTCCCAAAATTTGAAAGAGTAGCTACCGGACAAATTTGAGAAGTTGTAACTTTTGAAATGTTACGATATTTAGTATCTGATTTGAATAACAAAATCTTAATTATTATGAAAAGATATCAATTAAATCAGTCAGTTATAATTTACCCTACAATCTCTACAACTATAAAAGGGTCAATTGGGCACTGATTTGCTGTAGAAAATGGTTTTCAACACTTAGAATATTCTTAAACATATAAGCTCTTTGTTTTTTGGGTTAGGAAATTCTTAAACATATACTCTCTTTGTTTTTCGGGTTTGATTTACTAAGTACAAGTGTTATCAAATGATTTCTTCATTTTATATCCTAAAGGAAATTTGTTTAAATTGTTACACTACTATTATTGGACGGATTTACATTAAAGAAAAGTATATCTAATTCACGACTTGAAGCCAATTTAAATTTATGTAATATAGTGGAACTTATATTTTTCGTTTCACATAGATCCCTTTACTCTACAGTTTAGAGAACATTAATAATTTCAGTGATAAAAGAGTTTTTAACATATCTGTAGATTCTTCAAGAGAGGAAATGTTTATTTCAATTTTTTTTGGAAGTCATTGGGACATTTTCCACATCCATGAATTTGGAAGATCTTGTCACATCAACCTAATTTGGTTGACTATTTTCATATGCATTTTTCATATTGAGAGCTTCAAATCTTTTAGATTCATAAATTGCATTTGTTTGATTTTTTTAAATACATTGGAAGTCCTTAAGTCTATCACAATCTTCTTTTGCAGTGAAAAATGATTCTTTTGCTGAAACCATTGAATTGAAGAGGCTAATGATTTGGACGGAAAACACATACAAAAAATGTTGGGACATAAAAAGGGTCTAAGTCAGACAACATGATCATGTGGAACACATGCAAAGGAAAACGACCTTGTCTTGGCCCACTTGTGGTTTGATTCAAGGTTCGTAGGACACATTATTGCATATGCCTCTCAGGAAAAGACAACTTTAAGTTTCAAAACCAATAGAAGAAAGGTAAAAGAAGTTGGCCCCCTCGCACCACTTGGAAGCCAAGAGTAGAAATAGTACTGCATGATCATATAACAAGTAATGTAAACGTGAAGAGGGTTGGACGAACATCCAAATTTAAGGAATGGTTAAGGAATTTTTTGAAATCAAACCCAACATCCAAATTATTCGCTTTTACACGTCATAGCCTCACTTTTAGTTCACTCCTAAGTTTTGATACCCAAAGGGTTAATAGCAGTTGAATTGCGTAACGAAATTTAGAAATGAAAAAACTATATTAAGAGAATTTTTCTCTCAAATTGGGTCCAACAACGCTTGAATTGAATTGATCGGAACATGATTCCGGATACTGATCGGTCCGATACCCAAAAAATAGGGGAATAATCAATGACCATTGTATAGCGGCCCAATAACTACAATCTCCATTATTCAGCAGTACGAAATCAAAATGTTTGCTGTTTTCTGTCAACATATTGGCTTCCAAAATCGGCACCAAAAAGAAAAAGAACACCCCTTTCTGTCCATAAATTTGATCCTTGACCAAAATTAAAATTCAAGATGATTGAATTTCACTGTGAAGGCGTAAAATGTGAAAATTGCATTTTCCATGGAAATTGAGAGCAAACAGACTCAGAGTCTATATAACTTCGACAAGCGGAAAAAGAACATCTCCAAGTTCTTTGTATCTGTCTTTGCACTTTCTAGCATGTCAAAATCAGTCACATTTTTTTCCTGTTGAGGCAATCTAAGCTTTCACCGGGTCAGCCATGCAAGGGCTCGTTTGGCAAAACAGATACAAGGGAAAGGTATTGAATGCATTGAGACTATTTAGATCGTACTGCAGGTGTAAATTAAGAATCAATCACAGTAACATGCCAACCAACCCTACGGCCATACTTGTTCATTTATTTTACAAATTTATTTGTAATTTGAGTTTCGATTTCCCCACTCGTTAACTCCTGGCATTCGGATGGTACGCAAAGAATATGGAAATAGATATCAATCTTATAGAAATCTGAGTGCAAAAGCAAAGCACGTTGATGCATCTAGGCTTTTATTTACACATTAGCTCATTACATTGTACACTGTGGTCTTCTTTTGATAATGTTACAAAATTAGCATTTGCATGTACAGGCGTTAGATGATCATCTTTTCTGTATTTTTTCTATCCAAATGAAACTAGGCATCTGGATTGTATCTCTTAATGGATCTTGGCTTTTGCTTTTGACCATCATATTAAGATTTATGCAGATTCCTCCTCTATAAATCAGAAATTGTATACAGTTGTATTTGAGACCAGGAGAGGGCAAGCATTGTATTCCCAGATAGGCATATAATTTTACACCATCTGCATGTTGTTTTGTAGATCTTGGGCATTTAGATCCTTTAGCACCTTTTTCATGGCGGAGTAACATCTGAAAGTATATTGTAATCATTAGAAAATGGTGTTAAAAAGAAAATAATTCCTTCAGAAGTCCATTGAATGAAAGAAATACCTCCATGGGAGATGGTCCAGGAACATATCTGGTGAAACCGCTATATCCTTAAAGCTCTCTCTGTTTGCTATATATGCCTTGTACCTAGGCACACAATCCTGGTTTTTCCAGCTTTTCCATGTGAGCAAATTGGAGCTTCTACCTTTTGGAACTATGTGAATGACAAGCCCTGGCAGAAACACATCTGGAGGATCACCAGGTGACCATTTTTCAGATGAAGGGACAACTTCCATGAATTTAGATACGGGATCATCATTCAGAACCAAAGCAGCTGCATTGTCACAAAATGGGTTGAAGAAATTTTCCTCTGAATTACTTTCATTTACATGTGCACTTGCACCTCCCCCATGACACGGGGTGGAGAAAACATCTTGCAAATTGCTAGAATTTTCATTAGCAGCACTTTCATCAAAAGGATTACAATCAATCTCTTGATAACCTTGTTTAATTTTGGCTGCATCGCAGAAGGTAATGTCTTGACCACGTTCCTTGCATCCTGTGGGGAAGAAGACATTGTAATACACTGTAATACTGAGTTTCAATCATTTGAAGAATTAAAAACCCTTTGACGCAATGTTCCAAGAAGAAACAAGAGAACTAACCATTGGGAATTCTAAGATGTTGGCTCCCATACAAGCACTCATCTTCATCATTGACTGCCATGACTTTTGAACGATTGTTTGAACCTGAAATATTTTCCTCAAACTCAGCTTGTTCATACTTGCTGACAAATAAAAATCGGCGGGCCAGTCTAGCAATCAGAGTTGAATCAGTTGAGACATCTGACAGTGATGTTATGGCAGCTGCTCGAAGCCGCAGGAGTGATGCAATTGAGAGACGTGATGAAAATTCATGGTCGTAAACCACACTGCAGATAATCAAACCAGCCACCAAGTTCAAACACAAGGACAATTACATACGGCAATAGAACCAAAGAAAATGTGATGAAAATTTGTAGTCAAAAACCACACTACGAATGATCAAACCAGCCATCATGTTTGAACATACGTATAATAACAAATGGCAATAGAACCAAGAAAATGAAGGAAATGTAAGAACTTGAAACAACATAATGCAATTTATAATTACCTTGTGATGAATCCTGAGCATGCATCTGCCACAACAGAGTCCACGCACGGAAGGGGCCCAAAGGCGTAGACATGTAAATTTGGAAAACGTCCATAGAGCTGAGGGAGAAAGAACAGTTAGAAGTGATTACAAAAGTTCATAGAGCCTCTCAGTCAGTGATGGTGCTTGCAAGTAAGTTAAAAAGATAGGAACTTAAAGAGAGAGGAAATTAAGGCAACACTAGGACTGGTATTTGACCACTTCTTCAATTGAACTTTTCTTTTAAATTCACTATGTGAAGAGTAATATAGATGTAGTTACCATGGAAATGTCCGCTGCAAGTGTTTCATAATTGGCACATGTAACAAAATGCATTAGAGTAGTAAGATAAGGAATGAATCAAAGGAGAACTAGTATATATCACAAAAATACACATGCAGAACATATTGGGGGAGATATATTGGGAGAAAACAATGAAAATTTATGAATTCTCGATCATCAAGTATGTCTCAATTTAGTGGGAAGTCCTATCAATATATAAGTTGACTAAGCACCAGGTCCTAAACTAGTTTAGGTTGGCAATAAAAATCCATCTTTTCCATTCAACTATTTAATGACCTATCACCAGTCAAGTTAAAGTCCAAATATTGTGTTTCATTAATCGTCTTATTTTTCTTTTTTATGTTGTCCTTGAATTATTGGAACACCTCCAATTTTTTCACTGTCAACTCTCTTTACAAGAGCATTAAGAGGTCTCTTCTACCCCTAAGCACACCCTGGGATTGTCTATAACTTCTAGGCCCAATTTGGACCCGCATGCACAACTTGAAAATTTTTAGAACAAGCATAGACATAATTTTGGGCCCAACCCAAACTCAAAGACTCCATCTTTCCTCCTTGATATGCTATCTAGGCAGCCTAGCCAAAGGTCTAGTCTCCCTGCATATGAT
The DNA here is from genome assembly GCA_037126225.1 of Dillenia turbinata. Lineage (NCBI taxonomy): Eukaryota > Viridiplantae > Streptophyta > Magnoliopsida > Dilleniales > Dilleniaceae > Dillenia > Dillenia turbinata. The sequence continues at coordinate 18,890,733 of JBAMMX010000012.1, read as the reverse complement.
GAAACAATTTGGTCAATTTCTCTTATCATATCTCCAATTCAGACTAACCCAAGATTCAGTCTAATAATATGTCTATTTGTGATCCTAATTCTTCTTGTGACCCCACTTATCGGTCATGGTATTCCAATCTCAGCCTCATCTGGTGTATATTGACTATTAATTACTGAACACCGTCTTACAAAGGACTATCATCTTATTGCAATTTCATAAATTTTCTTCTCAATCTCATTGGAGCATTACAATCACACAACATTTCCAAAGCATTTCTCCACTTAATTGGACTTTATAATCATATGCACAATGCTTCCTCAATGAGAACTTGAAGACTTCCTAAAGAATAAGAAACAGAGATCTCATGTAAATACCATGGCTCAAGGGATATTATAAATGAGATTTCTGTCAATACCCTATAACGTACAAAAGAACAGATATTCCTGAACATAACAATAGAAGACTCAGCAAGTGAAGATACTAAATAATGTAAAGGAAGCCTTAACGAACTTATGAAATAATTAAATAATAACCGCCTATACAACTCTTACACCTTTGTTAAGTGTGTAGATATCTCGTAGATTCTTAATCAAGTCCCCACTTTCAACACAAGTGGCTCTTCTTTAATTGACTTCATGAGGAAACTATGGCATAGAAATCACGGAATAAGAGGTCTCCTTATAGATTTAAATCTACCAGATGGATAAAGGCATATGTCAAATGGTGCTTTTGGTTGTAGTTGCTGGTCACTTATGTATGATGTAATTGACCTTATAAATACATTTTCACATAAATTAGACATCATATATCTAATACAGGATGTACTAAAAGATATTTTGGACTCAGAGAGTTTTAAAACAATTTCTATCATTAATTTGTCCTTAATTTCTAATGGAATTGTTCTATGATACTATTTCCTAATTATAGGGTTTTGTCTATATATTTAGGAATTAGGGTTTATTGATTATTATGTTTTGATTATCAAATTGAATTTCAATTCTGATAGTTACCAGTGGATTCTAATCTCTGCTTAACTTCCTTTTTTCCATTCCCCGGTTTCTCAAGAAAATAGTATCAAAGAACAATCCCACGAGGAATTAGTTGATTTTTGCTCACAATTTAAAAGAAAGCATCTTTTTCAATTATAGCATCAAAATCAACCCGGTCATGTTCTTAATTAACTCCAAAATTTTCATTATTCCCATCTATCCGACAATTTCTATATTTTCAAAATTCTCAGCAAATCTATTTTCAAACTTGGTCATAACGAAACAAGAATATGATCAACCATAGGATCTATCTCTTCAACTACTGAGAATTCTTCATGGAGGAGATTCATTAATATAAAAACATTCTCTAGTGAGTGGTAATGAGTCCAATTCAATTGCTCATGAATCTCCTCCTCCTTTAGTCTCTCCTCCTTAAGATCATGACAATTGCCGAAAGCTGAGGTGAAGATACTGTTGATTTTATTTTCTATTTTTTTTTCCTGAACTAAATTTGTTGAGATGACCCAAAAAAAAAAAAAAATTTTGGCCCCCTGCGGGAGGGGGGGAGAACATTATGATAGTGATCGAGTATTTCTTGGCCTTCGAAGAAACAAGTAGTCCCCACACGATCATCCCTCGATGCTGAATATGTAGCTACATCATTAGTTAGTTCACAAGCAATGTGGCTTACAAGAATTTGGTAACATGCTGGGGAAAAAAGGAGCAAGCAATCACTATTATGTGACAATGAAAAAGCCATTGCAATGACCAAGAATCCCAATTTTCATGGCCACGAACAAAGAACATGGAAATTAAGCATCATTTAATTAGAGATGGTGTTGAAGAAGGTTTTATGGGACATGTGTTGTTAATCCAAAGGGGCATTTTCACAAAGGCACTCCTCAAGGAAAAAATCATTTTTCTTAGACAATATTTGGGTGTTAAAATTAAAACATGATGAAATACTGTTAGAAGCTAATGTTCTATCCCTGCTCTTTCACCAAAGATTAAAATTCATGCAGGGTTTCTTACATAATGTGAAATATTGAACAATTGTGGTACTGTCATGTGTAACTGTAAGATTAACTTGTAAGGGTAACATAATGACTTCTTGTATAGAGAGAAAGAAAGACCACAATCAAGGGGCTTTTTTCTATGCCAAAACAATGGTGTTTTCCTTCATCTCTCTTCAGTCAAATGAATAGATCTTAGGAGTTTTTCACTAGAACCCAAAACTTCAATTTTTAGCTAACATAGATATCACGGAAGCAAAATCAAAATACTTTTAAGAAAGCTTGACAAGCTTGACAACCAACTTCAATTGGTAGTAATACAGTGACAACCTTAAAAAAAATAAATAAACATTAAGCCCAACTAGCATGGATTCCCCCCCCCCCAAAAAAAATCCACACCCCACAGTGGCCATGGAAAATTGAAACAAGGGCTAGTTTATTTAGTGGTTGAACTAATGATTAATAGAACAGGTAAATAAGTTCACAAATTTGGAGAAATAACATCACTAGAGAGCAAACATTACCCTGATTCCAAGCAATGCAGCAATTGCACCTCCAAGAGAATGCCCCACTATACGAAGATTATAACCATCACACTCACACCCAGCTCCTAGCAATGAAGAGAGCAATCCACTTGATCCACGTAAATCATCTGTCCGACCATTCACAAAACAAAATTGTTGCAAACTGTGGAATATAACTAAATGCACTAAAATGATCCAAACAATGTGCACTGACTCAAGGAAAGAAAGCTGCAAGGGAAAAAATTCTAAGAACAAGAAAGACAATCCATAATGTTATATATATGAAACAGCATGCTAAACAATGACCAATTAAAAATTAAAAAAAAAAAAGGCTCCCAACTATAAGACTACAAAAAGAAAGTTCAGTTTCTAATTGACAATAGCAGGATCAATCTGTAGAGTCTTATCAAGTTTGTTGTTGACTGGAGCAATCTTCAGTAAAGATTTCATCAACCAGCCCATCAAGAAAAGGAAACAAAAGAGATAAAAAGGAGGGTCTTGATATTTTGTTTTAGCTTGGCTTTTCAATATGGTACAATTTCTTTGATCCATTGCTATGGATCCTATGAATACAAATCCACAACTATACTTTCTCAAAAAAGGGATCTTCAGATTAATTTATGTTAGCTTTGCAATATCACAGTTTCTTTGATCCATTACTATGGATCCTATGAAATATATATCCACGACAAACAATGCTTTGCAATATCACACAATTTCTTTGATCCATTACTATGGATCCTATGAAATATATATCCACGACAAACAATACCTTCTCATGCCATGTACTAAGATCGAGATGTCCAGCCTTTTCGAAATTCAGGGGGAAAAAAAATACAAAACCAAAAACCTCAAGGAAAGCACGACTCATTTGTGATAGAGGATCCAAAGATCTTCGCACTTATTTCAGCAATTTCAGCAATGTGGACCATATTGAGTCAAACGGGTGCTTTATATGGTTAATTGCAGCCTTGTCTTCGACCACATCATATTTTTCCAACCCCAATAGAATTCATCGAATTATAACATTGGACAGATGAGCTCTGAAATTTTTAGCAAAATCATGAGTCTACTAGTTTCAATTTTTGCTGTATTGCAAACCAAATACCTTACCAAATTGAAATGCACCGGCAGCAAAATTTACCCCAAGTGACCTCAGATTGTTCTGCAAAAGGGTGATCAGACTTCAACCAAATCTAATAGAGGTAAACATGTTGACATTTCTGGGAATACACCTGTTTTTCTATGCTAAGCCTATAAATACATTTTGCTCCTTCAGTGCACAGGAAGGAAAGGCCCTCTAATTCTAAGGGGAAGTAGATAATCAATGTTTCTCATGTCAAGGTTTTGATCACTCATTTGTTCAAAGCCCTAAGCAAGTGCAAGAAGGTGTATAACTTTTCATCCAAGTCAATCAAACACTGAAGGATGATGGCTATGAAAATACATACTCAGTATTGGCTCCCTAAGAGGTCACACATGTTTCAATTAAAGGTCTTTCAATAGTAAAGACATCAAGCGCGGCAACCTCTTATGCGATGCCTGATATTCTTGGCTCTACTTTAAACCTGACAGAGTTAATTATATATATATATATATATATATATATATATAAAATAAAAAATAAAAAATAAAAAGAGGGGAAGTGATGACGGTGCAAGCATAAGAGGTCCTAAAATAAGTCATTTTGGCAGCTTAGGGTTAAACACAATGGCCCATAATGAAAAAGATATCTTTTAGATCCACGAATAAGTATCTTGCAGCATATTTAGGGTCCTTCAAAATGAAGAATAAGCTGCTCAAAGTTTTAGTATTTTAGAAGTTTCTACTTACTTTAGTTTCTGGAATGTAGTAAACTTCCTATAATAATGAGTTTCTCCTATTTCTATATTGGTTAAAGTCATTACATTGTGTTAGCACTTAAAAAAACATAAAAAAAAGAAAAACTCATTGATGTAAAATGTGAATAAGGTGAATGAAAGAATAAATAAAACTTAATCATTCAATGATTTGTATATAAAGCATGCCTAACTAAATTATCTTTTTCTTTCTTACTTTTTTCCTTCTTCTCTATGTACATGTTGATCAAAATTTCCTATACTTTTGACAAACTGATTTTTTATTTCCAAACAAATTCAGAGCCTTTCCAATCACAACTCATCATTTTTCCCATTGTAGACGATCTATCCTAAATGTTATTTCTCCCACACATGTTATTTCTCTCCCTCTCTCTCTCTCTCTCTCTCTCTCTAAGCTACCCACATATTTGCCTATATATGTAACGCATGAAACAAACTCTACGATATTAATAACTACATTTTCTACATATAATTTATTTACTCGGTTTGATATTTTTGTAAATAAAATAAAAAAATTAAGAGAAATAGTGTTGTTATTTACTTAGTGATAAGAATATTAAAATCCAATGTTTAGCATTACCATGTCCAACATATTCATATTGTATTTGTCTTTGCACCCAATATTCATGTCTTCCCTTCCTGAGAAATAGATCCACATCTTATTAGCAATAGAAACGGTTTACTTCTTTCCAAGTAATCATGTGGTTATATGCAATCATGAATTAACAGCAGCTAAATCCAATTTGCACAAGGGGAAAAAGAACAAAAAGGAGGTCATGATTTAAAATTCTACATTTTTTTAACAAGCATGCTTGATATTTCTCTATGTGCCATCAAATATTGGAAGAGCATTAATTAAAAAAATAAATAAATAAATAAATAAATAAAATAAGTAACACACAAACACAATTTGAAGTCCACGTATAGTAGCAGCATCCAAAAGTCTGAAACATAAAATGCTTTGAGAAAGATGAAAAATCATGAGGACACAACATCCTGGTTGAATTATGAAAATAATTGGGCGGGGAAGAGATACTGTGATCGACTAAATTTTGCACTAAGAAAAATGTCGGATCAATGGAGAAAAATACTTTAATACCAATACATAAGAAAAAATTGATATCCAAAACTACTCACTATAGAGGTATTATCAAGTGAAAACAACAAACGATGCAAATGACCGCATAATGGGAATTGAAAGAACAGAGCGGTGAAAGAGAGCATTAAGAAAAGGTTGGTATAAAGAATTATTTCTTTACCATTACATCTAAAGTTTCCCTCAACTTGCATGTATAGATCTCTTGCTGCTCCAATTATGCCCAAATGCCCATAATGGGGGAAGGATGACATAACAGTTTGCCTCACATCAGCATGAATATGATCATTACTGCACCAAAAATAAATTAAAATAAAATTTCATTCAGTCTGAAAGAAAGAGGCAAGAAAGCAGAAAAGGTCATCCAATGAATCAAATTAAATACTTGTTATATGCATTTGGCACTAGGATGTATTGTCAACTTGGATCATTTTAAAAGACCAAAAAATAAATAAATAAATAAAACAAAACTTGGATCATTTGGAAGTAATGAATTTGGCACAGGGTTTGGATGGTTGGAATACACATTCGGACACTTTGTGTCCAGCAATATTGACCAAGCCTGCATAGACCAACACTGCCCATAATAATCTGGTTTTCAGGATATACTAAATCTGGCAGGACCTTGGGAGAGAATTTTAAAACCCAACTTTCAGGATGTTGTTCCTCACCCCGTATCAATACTAGTATGTTAACAATTGAAATGTATGTACTCAAATCTCAAAATGCAGCGCAAAGCTCTAGTTTTGTGGGATTGACCACCACCAGCACCCTTCTCCCACATGAAGAGAGACAGGCATATGCTTTGACCATTGTAATGTGAAAAAGTTGCTTAGCTTTAGCACATAGCATATTTCCTTTTTAATGATAGAAACTAAGTCAAATTTAAAACGTCAAATTTATTTTCCTCCTCTTTTTGCATAGGAAAGTTCGGACAAAAACTATGAACTGCTATAAGGATTTAATCAAAGCAAAATCTAAAAATGTTAAAAGGCAATTAGACTATTAAAAAACTAGTGTAATCATATCTGTTTATAAAAGAAGTCAGAAAATGCAAAAAATTGTTAAAACTATTTCACATAAACCCTTCTTCTTCACCCTTGTCCCCACCCCCCCCCCCCCCCAAAAAAAAAAAGGAGTAAAAAAAATTCTCTAACAACAAAAACAAAAGAACATAGGTTAAGAATGAGTAAGGCATAAGCAGGTTAAGCTACATCTCCTTTTTCTTCTTTTCAGTTAGAGATATTAATGCATGCTCCATAGCACTTAAAAGGGGTTTTGCAAGTAGAAATTTAATAGAGGTTAAGTGGAGGTTTTCAATGCAAAAAGTTATTGATATAATGATAATTTTAGTCCTTTTAATGAAAAAGAAAATAACTTGTACTTGCAAAATCCTATATTTCCTACCAAAAAATTTTTTCATTTGAGTTGAAAAATATGACAAGTAGAATAAAACAAAGTAGAGGTAAGTAGAGCAACAATAAGGTGTCTCAAACACCCCCTTGGAGAACACATCTTATTTAAAATAGACAGGTTCCATCATGAAGCATTCACGAAGACAAGAAAAAGGTTTATGCGTACATGCGGCAGACACAAGCGCAAGAGAGAGAAGAGCGAGAGAGAGAAAGAGAGAGATGGACAGACAGACGGATACACTGGCAAAGACAGAAAGAAACAAGGAGGATAGAGACTGAGAGACTTGCTTTATCAACCCATCCAAGTCTTCGACCGTAAGGGTACACTCTCCACATAATCCATCAGTTATGAGGTCTTCTGGAGTCTCAGTTCCACGTACAGCAATCACCACAGTTCTCAGCTGGTGTGAAACTAAAACAAAATATGCAGCCTGACACTTGGCCTGAAATGTTACGGTAAAGATATAAAAAGAAAAGATGGAATGAGTTGAGCCAAAAGAATAAGATATTTCAATGTTTAAATATGTAAACCTTGTGAGCAATATTCACTAAAGAAAGCAATTATTTCTTTTGCAACAAATTTCTGATTAACCAAGTATTGCTGAAACTTGAACCAGGAACATGGACAGTGCTATTTGTCACTACTAAGATTCAATGTCTCTTCACCCTTATAATTATAAAGTATTTCCACCTAATTTTTCTCAGCCAAAACATTCACTTATTTCTTTTAAGTAACTAGGACAAAATGGTAAAAGCTCACCACTATGACACAGAATCATCCTTTCAACAATATCCGTTTGCAGCATGATGCATTTCAAAGAAGGAAATCAACATTAAACTTAGCAAAAAGCTTTCAGTTTGGAATATACACGAGTTTTCCTGATAAAAGTTAACGATTGCTTTGCTAAGGATAATAATAACAGTGTGAAAAGAGGGCCAACTAAGAGATTTATACATGATATCTTCATGATAAATGATCAAAATATATATGTGTGGCCCACCACTAAGATTGTGATGCCACATGAACCCCCACATACAGTGCAAAAACCCATTTATAATCAAAAAAATTAACCATTAAGCCAATACATCTTTCTTTAAGTATAGAAAAGAGTAAATGTGTAAATAAAAGAGCACCAAAAGACTGCAACCTATTAAACTTAAGAGATGGGGAATCCATGGAACAGGCAACATCTTCCTTGCTGTTAAAAACAAAGGAAAAGAATAAAGAAAAAGAAAGAAAGGTAAAGAAAGAAAAAGACGAGGTAAGTCTTTACTCAAATGCAAAGATCAATAGAACTAGAAAAAGGATTTCTATAAACCGTCAAAACACTCATATTTATCACGCCATAAATAGGGGAACCAAATTTGTTGATAAAGGTTAAAAAATGATCAAGTTCTTTTGATTATGATTCTTCCTCTCTCTTTACAGCACAATAATCCCCACCAAGCCCACAATTCTAATACACATCTTTCACAAGCACCGAGAGCATACAACACATTAAAGTCAAGCTCCTGTTTGCATAAGCATGCCTATACAAGGGCAACACCTGTAATTTAAGCTTTGCGAGCACAGAGAAGAAGAAAAGACAGAGATCCTTGAATGAACAAACATAACTCCCAATGAACTTGGTTTCTTATGCTTTCTTTTCTTATAAACATATATTTTTTACTTTATACCGATATGCTCTTGGTAATATAAATATTTGCATGTTCTTGATTGATATTTGTGGTACTTGTTGGCTATTCAATGATTGGTCTTACATCTGAGGTATCCTAAATGATTGATAGATGTGCTAACTGACTTCTGGTCTGTCTCATGATGACCATTCAGAGGAAAGAGACAAACTAAAAATTCAATTTAATATTATCCTAACAAACTTCTAGTCAATTTTCATCCAGAAATAATACAGGATAGACAAACTCCTGGTTCTTCAAAATATCCTCTCTATGTTGTCCAGCCAAATTGTCCTCATGCATATGCAATTAGAGTAAATATTGATCCATGCTAACCAAACATTTCAGAATGTCCTCTAGGCAATTAACTGCAAACATGTCTACTTGAGACATCCATAATGTCTCACCAGTAATTTCTATGCTTCTGCTCTTAACACATCAGAACCAACAGCACTTGCGACAACCATGATACAAGCATACCACATATAGATGCAATCATAAAATCACTGATAATTTATACAGGCAAATTGCATAACACCCATGTGGCTTGCACGGTTGGCACATTAAGTCCTTGTGGTTTTTAAATTGGCAAATAACCCTCCATGGTAAATGCTTGTCAGCAAATAAACAGAGCCTCTTAATTTGCACCGAAAATAGAAATAAAAAAAAAAAAGGCAGGGCCTTAATTTTATTTTTTAGGCACTTCTTTAATCTCTCCCTCTTTCTTCTTCCTCTTCCTCCAAGAATGAGGCTCTTCTCACCCTTGAATTTTTTCACAAGAAAACAAAGCCATAAGCAAACAAAAAAAAAAGAGCATGAATTTTTCATTACTAAGGATGATTTGTTAAGATCTATAATACCCACTTCAATAATCATATGGAAAATGAAAACTTTCCACCGCATATCCCTTCCCAAGGTTAAAGAGAACTTAACCAAATCCATAGAATCTGAACATAAGATTCCAAAAAATATGATCGTATGCAGCTAGAATTCAATTTGATAGATAAAACAAAACCCAGAGATCAATCATCAGAAATCCATAATTGCTAACCCTCAAATGATCGAATCAAATCTGATATGTACCCAACATACAAATTTCATGACCAGCAAGAGTTCACATGGCAATTCAAACCAGACAATTAGATTTGATCATCCCCATCTTCACCAGGATATCCAGATAAGGAACGATGATGTTGTGACCAGATACATGATGAAGGTATTCCATCTACTCATTTTTCTTTCAGATCTCGTTTTCAGTTTAGATTTTTGATCTGTCCATGTTTCCTTTCAACTGATTTCTTTACATGTAGTTTCTATAATCATTCTTCTAACTCACACTAGCTGGTCAAAATGATTCCCATGTGTTTCTTTGAACCTCATGAGTTTTGTAAAGAAAACTTCAGTCACCCATATCCCAACCATATCTTGGATGTATCCTGCCTTTGTCTAGTCCATATCCGTCGAAAAGCATTGGATATGCCATATGGCATATTCGTCACATATCCACAATACTATGGAACTCTATTTGGAGTATCCATGCTTCCTAGACATTTATATTATTAGGGCTATATTTTATATTAAGATTTAAATTTATGTCTGCAAAAGAAGTTTGGGAGAAAAATTGGTGCACCTTTTATTTATAACAAATGAATTTTTTTTTTTTTTTTTTGGTAAGATAAAATGCACAAAATTCAACAGTGTTAGAGAGAGAGAGAGACTGAGAGAAAGAGAGAGACGAATGAAGATACATAGGCTACACAATGGCTAATTTTTTTTTCTTGTGATGAAAAGTGTAACTCATCGTATGACGTAGCCATTCATTGACCCGACTCTCAGCAACTTTAACTCTGTAACGATCATGTCGGTCAATACAAAGGCCATACCAGCCATCCCCAGATGGGGAAAATGGTTCTAATTCTGGCCAAATCGATTTCAGCATAGTCAATATTGTTCTATAATGACTGTATATTCAAGCTAGGAAAAACAATGAAAGAAAAATTCATTAGTGTTTCAAATATCTCTTCAACCTTTGACCCATTCATTGTGCACTTCATTCAACAACAAATAAGATTATCCCTCTAGAAATAACCCATCATAACAAGATTATCCCTCTAGAAATAACCCATCATACAAACTAGATTGCAAGAAAAATTTATATATGAACCGACCTGACAAACACGTCCTTGACGAAGTGCTTCTGGGGAGGATTTCACATAATTCAAGAAGGCTGCAGCATGGCCCCTCCACCAATTATCTCCCTCAAGTAAAGGCCGCCTACAATAAAAGCGAGTTATTTTTTCTGAATACCCAAATATATGTTCAAATATTATAACTAGAAATGAAATTTAAAACAACTGATTAGTCTATATATCACATGACTCACTCACTCATTTGAATAGTCACACACTCGTATTTTCTCTATTTCCAAAATCATACTTAACAGCAACATATTTTTCTATAAGTTATAAGCATTAGAACCTTAGTCTAAAACATCTGCAAACACAACAGCTGCCTAACTTTTATAAAAGCCAAGATGCATAGATATAATAAAGACAAACTTAGCTTACAAAGAACAGATGCAATTAGCTTAAGATCCTCCTTCCCTTTCTAACATAAATAACCTTATCAAATTGATATGTAATAAGGTAATAATTCCCCCCCCCCACCCTGGGGGGGTTTACAGAACCCCTTTGTGAACTTCATACAAATGTTAGCCTCTAAACAAGCACCAAGTAAGATACCCTTTGGATTCATGACCTGTTGCGAGTCCAGGCAGTCAAAAGCCCTTGCCTATAAAACCACGCACAAGGAAATAAGATAAGATTTCTCCCAACATCAAGGAGTGGACCCTGCAAAAGCAACATACACTTTCAAGGAACAGATCTTCAACTTGTAATTTCTGTCTCGGTTATACTTCAAAAGAAAACGGAATGAATCTTAAGCTACACAATACCGTGTATGCGGCTTCAGCATATTGATGTAGAGCAACAGCTTCTTCTATGTATTCCTTGGGAGCATCATTTTGTCCTTCAAATGATTTAGGAGACTCACTATGCCGCTGCAATAAAGCCAGTCCTACAATAAATAAATAAATTCAAATTGGAACTGGATTTCAAGGACAAGGTAGACGGGTAAAAAATTTGACACCCAAATTGTTAGCCACAAAAATTTGCATTCCAGAACCATTATGGATGTAAAACTGCAACGCATAGGACCTCATTTTTGTAGAATGAGCATGAAATACATTTCTTGTTCATAAGATGCTCAAGCATGTAACCAATCATTATTCAGCGGTGTTAAAATAATTTACCAGGATTGACCATGCATATTTGTGTGAATAGCATATACAACAAATATATATGAAACAAAACTTGATCCTTTCTTCTCACCCACCAATTAATTTAAAAAGCCATTGGTAAAACTTCAGTGTTTGACGCAGCACATGTTTTGGACGTTGCTTTTCATGATTATTGGTGTCTAAGAGGTGATGTTTGGTATGGTGGTCATAACCATGTTTTATTGAGCGTAAATACATAGAAGGCAATGAAAAAATTATTTTGAAAAAAAAAAAAAATGCAGAATGCTGACACATAATGGTCACTAAGGGTAAATTGGAAAGAAATGGGTGGATGCATCATTCACACGAGTTTATGCAGTGAGAAAACAGAATATTTATCTGTAAAAAGCCATGAGAGAGAGAGAGAGAGAAATCAAAAAAAAAAAAAAAAAAAAAGCTGTTAATATTGATGCAGCACCATAACAGTCCTTCAGAAATAGTTTTTGTTGATATTTCAGGGATACTGTTAGTAGGCTCAAATTAGGATTTAGAATTATTTAGTTTGATTACCATAGAAAAGAAAAAGAAAAGAAAATTGTATTACATTCTACATCGTTTAAGGATTATGGCCTCCAAACAAGGGCCTAGGTTTATGCAATAGTAAGAATTGAATGACAAACAGAATACTTAGTTGGAATATCTCTTGGTGTGTGTTCTTGATTTGTATCAATCTTGCTTTTCTTCCAGTTCTATCCAATGGCTAGTTTTATCCCCCACAATTGCTCTTCTCCCTCATCCTTGTCTCTCCTGTGTTGGTTCTCCATCAAAGTTTTTGTTTTAATGCTTCACTCTTCAATTAGGAAGGGTGTCTCTATTTCAGTAATTTTTCATTTTATTGTGTTCTTCTTAAAGTGCTTTCATAATCTACCCATATCCTTTTAATTTTTCTCGTAGATGCAACTAACATCATTCCAAAGAAAACTAAATAAATAGAAAAGTTGAGCCATTTGTTGCCTGATAAAAATAATTCAAACAGAACTTTCTTATCCCGGCTAACTCCAACAATATGACATAATGGCTCTGCTACCCCACACTAGTCTTTCTTTTTTATTTAATTAGGTCACTCGGTCATCATTAGCTTTTAGTATTTTGTTGCTCTGATTGCAACTACATGCCAGCTTTTCAAACTGAATTGGAAGTTTTTTAGACACCCCTCATCCGGGATATGGCAATCGGTAGAAAATAAGGGGAGGAGATGTATTAGCATGATTCTTTAGGCCAAGGTTGTTGGTTATGTGGCCTCTTGGACAAGATCCTTGGCAACTTAAATAATCAGATGACAGTAGAGGTTTTTAGAGATCATATTAGTGTCTTGGGGGTGAAGAAAAGCCATAGCAATGGAGGTACATAACTGACGTTGATCTGTTACTCTCGTGGTTGGGAAAAAGGTCGAATATTCTGCATGGTGGTGAGAAATTTAGAGAATGGTAAGTCTCAAGACAGGTTCCGGAAGTATTTTTGGAGGATGGGAGGAGGATCAATTGGCGAAACACCACTATGAATAGAATGAATGTCGATTCCAGTAGAATGAAATTGGCGACAAGGTATTAAAAAATCAGATAATCCATATTCTAAGAATATTTCTCTGTATTAAAACATCAGATAAACCATCTTCTCCGAGTGTTCCTGTCAATAGGAAAAGGCTATTTCATGATAAGCTCAAACAATGATATGGGATGAGAAGTAATGGCAGAGCAGTCGAGAAATCGAGAAATAATAGCAGAGCAATCAAGAAATTGATCCCCAATAGTCAGGTTTGGAATCCTGGCAAAATTCAATCAAGACATTGGACCAATATGGTGAAGGATGTGTCTCAGTGGAAGGTGGTTCCATGGTGGAGATAAACCAGGATTGCCAGTCACTGTTCATGGTGATTCTAAGGTAAGGAACGTAATGAATCTGAATTGATGGCTCAATCCTCAGCAGATTTCATGGGAATTGTTCGAGAAAAATAATTCAAATCAATTTTGCAGATGGTTGTCGATTATTTATAGAAAGGGGGACAATGAGGCGATTTATCAGGTGAGACTCAGAGAAGACAATGAACAGTGAAGGTAGGAATTGGCTCAATTAGAGTGGGAGGTGTGGGCTTCCTTTGGTGTTTTGGGCTAGTAAGCAAATGGGTGGGTTCAAATGGGTTATGAAAGAACCTCCCAAAAAGCTTTTGATTGAGTTAAAAAATGGAAGAAGGTCCGACAGGTGAAAATGAATCCTGTACCGCTGAAAAAACCAGTGAACAAGAGGAAAAAGCTTCTTCTCCGAAAAAATGCCGAGATCACCATTTCCAATTACTAAAACTGTTAAAGCATGTTTTGTTTGACTTAAAAGTTGGTCAAACCTACTTTTAAATAAAAAAATAAGAAGCGAAGAGGTTTTTTTCAAGATTGTAAGTAAACCAAACGACTTAAAATAAGTCAAAAGTCAGAAGTAAAGCTTCTGATTATTAACTTACCACTGTAGCTACTATTTAAAAGCTGTTTAGTGGAACTCTCAATATATTAACTGCAGAAAAATCAAGCATAGACATAATTATATGAGAATGACACAACTAGGAATGTGACAGGACACAACATGGATATAAAGGAAGCTTTTAGAACAAACTTTAAAGAAAGCTGCATGTTATCAACCTATCTGCCTGATAAAGAAATTGCATTCGATCTACAACACAAACCTGCCAAGAATTCCAGATGTCCGGTGCCTGTGGCACGATAAGCAACAAGATCACCCAACAAATGTGCAACTGAATTGACTTCATCTTCTTCCAGCACAGTCCTGGATGAACAAAGTAAAAGCAGGAAAATTACGAAGTTCAATTTTTCAGCTGCATCCTGTAGGGAATTTTTTGAAAAAAATAAAATAAAATAAAATAAAACAAAACCAACAAACAAACAAACAAACCAATTCTTACATGTATCTGGCACGTCCCAAACAGCACAAAGCTTCACGAATGCCATGATCAAATACCTCCCGGTAGTGAGATTTCCACGCATCTTGGGTTCCATAAAACGATCTCCATCTAAGCACCTCAGATCCCGCAAAACATTGAAACACCACCATAAAACAGACCATAATCATAAAAATAATCAGCACATTTTCCTTCCATGTGATTCCATTTGAAGCAGGACCTGCATTATACAACAATGTTTCAATAATCTAATTTTCACAAATATGAAAAGCAAAAAGATGAACCATTTTCTGAAGTATGATTGTTGTTTACTCAAGTATAAAAGGAGTCCCAAGGCTAGGCTCCCAGAATCTTTTTAGAAATTGGAAAAAATAACAATCAAATTAAATTAAATTAAAATTTGAAAGTAAAAGTAGAGAAGAGAAAACTAAAAAAAAATGAAAATAATAAAAAAAGTAAAAATAAATTATCCATAAAAACTTAAAATAATAATGATGATGATGATGATGATGATGATGATGAAATTTCATTAATTCAACTAGTTCAGATTCTTTTATGCCACTCATTCATATCTAAAGTCATGTATTCAACTAAACTCTTGAACCTTATTTTTACGGATAACTTACATCCAGATTTTTAACGATCTACTCCGATGTTTCACTAAATCTCCTACGGTTAAGGTCTCTTCGTAACTTGTACATTTTTAGATCTTTGTTGCACATATCCAAAACACTTTAAACAATAATCTCTCATTTTATACACAATTAAACTCACATATAATTTAATACGTATCTCTTCATTTCTAATCCTATCTTTTCTTATTTTACCACACATCCATTTGGACATTCTCGTTTCACTTACAATAATTTTATATTATTGTTGTTGATTAATAGTCCAACACTCGGTGTCATATAATAATGTAGGCCTTACTACAATTCCATAAAACTTCACCGTCAACTGCAATGGTATTGTGCGATCGCAAAGAACTCAAAATACACTTCTTCGTTTCATCCAAACCACTTGAATCCTATAATTCACATCTCATCTATGTCATCATCGCTTTGAATAATGGACCAAAAATATCAAAAACGTTTACTTTTCAATACATCTTGTCCCTTCAATTTAATCGTTTAATTATTTATTCATCATTTTGATAATAGCCACTAAATGAATATTTCATATACTCAGTTTTGGATTGATTCAATATAAATCTTTTGGATTCTAGTGTGTACCTCCATAACTCCAATTCGACACTAATACCCACTCTAATTTTATCGACCAACACCACATCATCTACAAAAAGTATACACCATGATATTTTACCATATCATCTGCGAAAAACATGCACCATGATACTTTATCTTGTATGTCCTTTTGTTATTTCATCTATCATTATTGCAAAAAGAAATGAACTTAATGTCAAATCTTGGTGAATCTCAGTGTTAATTGAGAAACTATCACTTAAATCCCCCAAGGTGATAATAGGTCCCTCATATATATTTTTGATAAAATTAATGCATTTCAAGGAGGTCCCCTTCTTCATCAACACCTATCTCTTGAGCCCTATCACATTTTTTTTTCTAAGATCAAATTTCTTTTATAACCAACTCAGTATCCGGAATTATAATTCGACTAATTCGGTTCGAGCGTTGTCGGGCCTAATTTAGAAAAGAATTCTTCTAATGTAATCTTTTCTATTCCCAAATTTCAAACATGAGACTTGGTTAACGGACCTAGTATCCTTATCCACTAGACCTACTGTTCATTGATTACTTTTTCTAAATCCATGAATACCATATGTAAGTCTCTAATGTGCTCTAGATGTCTCCATCAAATTTCTGAACAAGTGAATGGTTTTAGTGATGGATCATCCTTACATGAAGGCAAATTGATTTTAAAACACTTACCTCCAATCTCAATATATACTCCATCACTATCTTCCACAACTTCATAATATGACTAATAAGTTTGATTTCTCTATAATTAGAATAATCTTATAGCAACTTTATTTTTATATAGTGATACAATTGTACTCTCTCTCCATATTTGGGATATTTTCTTGATTTGCCAAATTTTATTATTAAAAAAAAAAATCTATCAGCATTTCTATTCCCACATCACCCCAACACTTCCACACCCTAATAGGGATATGATGGGATCCTATAACTTTATTATTCTTCATTTTCTTTAAGATCTCCCTCATTTCATGAAAACAAATCTTACATTTAAAATTTCTATTGATCTCCTCTACAAATATCACCGATATCACCGATATCTTTTTTGTCCCCCAACATTAAAAGAGTTATCAAAATAATCTTTTCAACGCTTTCTTATATCCTCATTTCTTACAAGGACATAATTGATCTCACTCTTAATACACCTAGATCTTTTCCCTTCCTGTCCCTTAATTTCACAATTCTATAAAACTCTTTTTCTCCATCCTTAATTTTTTTTGTTTCTTATATGATTTATTATACACATTGCTTTTTGATTCGTAAATAATTTTCTTTACCTCTTTTTTTGTAATCATATTCTCAAACACATTGTTGTCTCTCTTACTTTTAAGACTTGTGTAACACTCTTATTTGGTTCGTATAAAAACTCATGACATTTATGAACTTATTACACAGGCTGATTCCCATCTCCTAGCTAAACCTCTCTTGGTGTGTCTATATATTTTCTTTCTCCCGCAAGTAGGATTGCCTTCTGCAAATTCCATGTAGAGACACACTTAATTTAAGTTTTTAACTTTAACATATATCTGAAAACCTAGTCTATGACAGAAGGAAAGATCATTTTCCCTCACATTTTCCCTAGCAATGTGAAAAAAGAAATGATTGAACAAGATAATAATTATTGATCTCACAGCAGCTGAAACCTCACATCTCACATACAAGGAAGTTGAAGAAATAGTTCTTCATTGCTTCTCTCTCCATAATGATGTCTAAAAACAAAAAATATTTAGGGGTATGAGGACATTTATATGTCCATCTTCAATTTGCTAGATTTGATCTGGTGAACGAAAACAAGGTATGTTGCAGAAATTACTGCAGCAACACTATAACAAATAACAGTATCATATTGAGTTCCTATAGTAGCTTAATGTAGCAACTTCCCCTAGCAATGTGAAAAAAAAAAAAAATGATCGAACAAGATAATATTTATTGATCTCAAACCAGCTGAAACCTCACATTTCAAAAGAATCACACCCAGTGAACTTGCATCACATATACAAGAAAGTTGAAGAAACAGTTCTCCATTACTTTTCTCTCCATAATGATGTCCAAAAACTAAAAATATTTAGGGGTATGAGGACATTTATATGTCCATCCTCAATTTGCTAATAATACTATTCTCTATCTTAAAAAGGATAGTGAGGGTTTCAATGACATGATCATTCATTTTAATATTTAGAGAAAATTTTTGGGCTTAAGATCAACATGTCCATAGTGATTTTCTTTTCATTAATGTTCTAGTGAAAGTCTTGATTATTTGGTGGCTATTAGTGATTGTGAGAGTAGGGAGTGACCTATTTCGTATTTATGGGTGCCCTTGGGGGGGAGCTGGGGTAAATCCTAGGAATGTGTATTTTTGGGATCCTGTTGTGAATAAAATCAGTAACAAAGTTGGGAACATTTCTAACATTAGGCAGGCATATCACCATTATCCAGGCTTACGTCTCTAGTACACCCTTATATTTTCTCTCCCATTTTAAGATTCTAGAGTGAATAGTGAATAAGAATGAAAATTTGAGGAGAGACTTTTTTTGGTCTGGAAGTGGGTTAAATAAGAAAGATTATTTCATTAGCTAGGATTAGATATCTAGTCCTAAGTTTGAGGGTGGGTAAGGGTCCCATTAATTCGGTAACCAATAACTTCTTTAAGCAAGTAATGGATGTGGAGATTGTCTCTAAAACCCAATTTTCTTCACGGTTATAAAAAGCAAGTATGATCTCTCAAAATAGATGAAATGCCAATGCGGAAGTGAGAGTTTCCTATTGTAGTCTCTGGAAATCCATTTCTCATGTATATAACACTCCTCTCTTTTGGCACCCTTTTAAGGTTCATGATGGCTTTCATGTGTTGTTTTGGTCGGATTCATAGATTGGAGACTTGCCCTTATCCAAATTTCATTGTACTCCTATTAAGATTTTTATATTTGAGAGGATCGTTCGCCTTCTTAGGACTTCAATTGTTTACGGAATTTTAATGATAGAGAAGTTGTTGAATTCACCTCTTTGATTCATGATTATGAACCTTCCCTAACTAGGGTGAGGAGTCTTGATTCCTTGGGGGTTTTTACTTGTAATTCTCTCTTTCATCTTCTAACTAGTTTTCACCAAAATCCTTCTTTAAACAATTTTATTTGGAAAACAAAAATTCTTACTAAAGTTAATGCTTTAATTTGGTCCATGATGCTTAAAATTAGTACAAATAATCTTCTTCAAAAAAGACCTTATAAAAGTTATCTCCGCAGACGCATGTGTCCAGTGCAACAGCAACTTATATTTAAAAATCACATTCTTACATTGCACTATCACAAGAGTGATCGGAATCGCCTTTGCCCTGTGCAACAATGTTTTGTGTGCCCTAAGAGAATTTTTTTATTTGCTCCTCATGAAATTTAGAAGTTTTAAGGGGGGAAATAATTCTCTATTGTTGTAGAAATACGCACTTTTGGTCATTCCATTACGTACTTTGGAAGAGCAGAGTGCTAGAATCTTCTGGGAACAGACTATTGCAACTTTTCTATTATGGGTCAAAATTATTTTTAGATGCCAGACCTGGACGTCTGGTCTATGTTACTACAAGGAAGAAGAATAAGAAGATAGAGAGGGTTAGGAATTCTTTAGAGTCTGTAAGAGGGGTAGAAGTTAGTCAAATGAGGATTCTTAGTTGTAATGTTAAGGTTCTAAGAGATATATGAAAGAGAAGAAAGGTTAAGGAAACTATCCTTGAATTTGATCCCAACACAAACTTAAAGGAGGTAGATGCCATCTCAGTAAACTCCATTTAGGTTTCTAGATTTAAGGGTTGGCTGTGTCTAACTTATTGTTGTTCTTCAGGCAGAATCATTATTATTTGGGACGTTAGAACTTTTTTTTGTTACATCAAGATTTGAACTCGAGATCATCAGGTTGGAGGAGAGGGTTGTGACCACTAGGCTATCCCTTTGGAGACAGACATTAGAACCTTTCATCGGTTGGATAGTCTTCTTAAATCTTTCTCCCTAGCCATTCTATTTCAGGTTAGAGTATATCATTGTTGGTTTACTTGGTCCGAGTTCTCCTAGGTTACATTATTCCTTTTGGGCAGAATTGTATGAGATTTTCAGATTTGTTCCCCAAATTGGTGTCTAGGCGGGATTTTAATGTAGTTTGATTCCCTTAAGAAAAGCTTAATGGGTTTAGGACTACTACTACCATATTGGATTTGACTCCTTTATTAGGGAGTGTGAGCTACAAAATATTCCTCAATCTAATGCTCAATTTACTTGGTCTATGTCCAGAGAGGGTAGGGCACCTTCCGGTAATGATCGTTTTCTTGTTTCTGATGAGTAGGAGTTGTTGTCTACTAATTTTAGGCAAAGTTCTCTTACTAGAACGACCTATGATCTTTTTTCCTACTCTGTTTGAGTCTAATCACATCAAATTGGGTCGTAATCCAAATAAAGAATTGTTGTATCAAGATCATGGACATTATCAAATAATTGGCTATACATATGCTAATTGGGCATGGCGTCCTTCTTATGGGTGGTCTATGACCGGGTATTGCGTGCTTATTGGAGGTAACTTGATTTTTCATGGAAGGGTAAGAAACAAATTATGGTAGCAAAATCGGGTGCTGAAGCTAAGTATAGAGCTATGGCCTTAACTACATACGAATTGCTATGGCTGAAGCATTTACATAAAGAATTGGGTGTTCCATTCTCTACACCTATGAAATTTGTGTGTGATGATCAAGCTACTCTGTGTACTGCATCTAACAAAGTTTTCCATGAAAGAACAAAACACATTGAGATAGATTGTCATATCATTAGAGAGAAGCAGCTTTCTAAGAAATTCACCGCCAAATTTGTTGGTTCACATCATCAGTTAGCATACATGAATACAAAATCTCTGCAGAGCCTTAGGTTTAATTACATTTGTAACAAGATGAACACATATGATATTTATGCTCCAGCTCAAGAGGGAGGGTGCAATAAGGTTAGTGTGGTTATATAATTCATACAAAAGGGCATAATTGTAAGTTAAATTGATAATTCATGTACATATGAGTATGTTTCCATGAGTGTAGATATATAATCTATTCACTAATTTTCTCTTAGTTTAGTATTCACACCATCTTACAGGAAGATGAACCCTCATAATATCTCGGATACTAGAATTTGAAATATTTAAACTTTGAGTGCTTTTACTTGCAAATCTTTGTTTTATCATCTTATTAGTCTTATCCAACACTTTCGTTTTTTATCAAACAAGTTCATTTAGAAGGCTAAGGTTCCCATTAAGACTAAGACTTCATTTGGTCCATGATCTTTAACTAGATTAATATTAATGATCTACTCCAAATGAGGAGATCTTATAAAAATATCCCTCCAAATATGTGTCATGTGCTTAAATTGTTAAGAGTGTGGACACCACTTATTTCTACATTATACTACCTCACGAGAGAATAGAACCACTTATTTGAGATATGCAACAATGATAAGAATCTCCCTGAATTGTTTTTAACAAGATTTTACGAATTTGGAGGGAAAAATGATGCTTGATGGTTTGGAAATGTGCAGTACTCGTCATTCCTTCATGTATTTGCACAGAATGAAATGAAAGAATTTATAAAAGTCAAAATATTTACTCCTCTTCTTTGGGATAAAATTGTTTTCTATACTTTTTTGTATGCTCACGCCTGTGGGGTCTACAATGATTATAGTATTAAAAAAATGAAAGGGATTGGAGGACGGTGTTCATTAGTTTTTTGTTGTTCTTTTTGTAATTTATTTTTACTGATCATGAGGATTTATTCTTCTTTGGAATCATATATATTCCCATTCGCCTCTAATATAATTTTCTTTTTTCTATCAAAAATTCATTTTTTATACTTTTTTATTCGTTTATGCATCAGAGATTTATAAAAACTATAGTTTAGAGAATTTGAAGAGAAATTGGAGATGGATGGTGCATTAGTCCTTTTGTTCTATTACACTTTGTTTCTTCTTGCTTATGAGGCTTTTTCATCCTAGGAGTTCTTATACATTCTTTCATGCATCTAATATATTCTTCTATTTCTATCAAAATAAATAAACAAAAATCCTTATGGTCCTATTTTATTTATAAAAATAAGCTTACTGATATTCCTCATTACTTCCTCTCCTCTTTTAGAGTTTGTATTGGGACAGGAAATAGGATTGAGAAATTGATGAGAGATTTTTTTTGGTCGGTAAGTGGGTAAAGTAAAAGGGATTATTTAGCAAAATGGGATCATGTGTCTAAGCCTAAGGCTCTCCTTTGTTTGTAAGTGGCTTTAGAGATTCTCCTTAAAACCCAATTCTTTAAGACATAAGGTTATTGGAAGTAAGTTTAATTACCGACATAATAGATGAGATGTTTCTTATCATAGTCCTTAGAAATTCATCTCTCAATTATGTCACACTTATCTGTCTTGTGTCTTTTAAAGTGGGCAATGGATCTCATGTCTTTTTTTGGGAGGATCATTGAATTGATGACTCCCCCCTTTCCTTCTGTTCTCCCATCTCCATTGGCTGTCTAGACTTTGTTTGGTTCCTATCAAAGATATGGGAAGGTGATTCAATTTCTTGGAATTTTTCATTTTATAAGAAATTTTAACGATAAAGAGGTCATAGAGTTTTCCTAGGTGATGAACCTTCTCTTAATGTCACTCACATTAACATTTGGAGTCTTGATAAATTCGATAATTTTTCTTGCAAATCTCTTTTCTATGATCTTTTTAGTATTGCCAAACACCCTCCTTTTTTGTTTAACTGATTTTATTTGGAAGGCAAAGTTCCTACCAAATTATGACTTTTCTTTGGTCTATGGTACTTAACAAAATCTATACCAATAATTTGTTATAAAATAGAAGACCTTTTAAAGTTCTCTCTCCGGGTGCATATGTCATGTTCCATAGCAATTCTAAAAACAGAAATCATGTGTTTTTGCATTGTTAAATTGCGGTGATAATAATTGGACTTGTTCTAAGAGTATTCGTGATTTGTTTCCTACAACTTTTAGAGATTTAGGTGCAAATAGATGCTCATCTTATTTGGAGACATCCATTGGTGGGTATTCCTAGGTGCATTTGGAGAGAGCATAATGCTAGAATTTTCATATTTAAAGGAAGAAAAATGTACAGAACTCCCAAGGATGAGAAATCCTTAGAGAAGGAAAAACAAGTGCATCACTAATGGCTCTCGAATCCCTCACAACTCTTTTAAAATATAATCTTTATAAATCCCTGTAGTATGAGTTAAAAAAGAAATATAAAAAATTAACCTATTAAATAATGATGTCTAAAAACTAAAAGCCTCTTGTACTTCCACTTCCCCTCCCGCAATATCCTGCCCAAGAATATCCTTTAAATATTGTCTATCCTCTTCACCACCAATGAAGAACTAGCAAGCAAAGATATGAAGTACACCAGAAGGATTGAAAAGGTACTCCTCAACAAAGTAAGTGTGAGGATTGAAGCTACAAGAGGCCAGCTGGATGAGAATGTGGTAGAAGCTGAACATGTGGATGACAGAATGGTGCCTAAGGGGCTTTTGGTCTATCAACGCAAAAAGAAGTTGCACCAGAATTTGGCTTGAAATAACTGAATTGCAGCAGAGAATCTAGGGAGGTTATGGGGGGTTAGAAAACATGTTTAAATAGGGATCAAGGAGAGGGAAGGAAGGCATGATTCTTGCTATTGGTAGCTGTAAGCTGTGGGTGGAGCTTAGGCTCTGAATCTGGAAAACTGAACTTGTAATTTGCTTTACAAATTCAATGAAATTCTGAGATTGTTTCTTTCAATCTTTATCTTATTTTCTAGAGTTCTGGAAATACCTAACAATTGGTTCGACCTGCCATTGCCTCTCCCCTGCCCCTCTGTCGACTATCCCTTCTCCTCCCGCCAATCTTCATGCCGCAAACAAGGATGGAATCTAAATTAGAATCCCTCGAACAGAGTGTTGCTGAAATTGGTAAGAGTGTTGCAACCTTACTTGACGAAATCACTCACCATCGCACGCGACTGGAGAAAATGGACTCCTTGGAAGATATGGTTGCCGCTTTTCTGCGCCAAAAACATGAAGGATGCGATGAGGCTGGATCTTCGTCAGCGGCAAACACTGCTGGTCAAAACAGTGCCTCTCTCAAAGTTGGCTCCATACCCATCTTTGGCGCTCCTACGACATCCCAACTGCCGTTTAAAGCGACCTCTCACGATGACTCTTCCTTCGCCTTGCGGAGAATCGATCTCCCCTGTTTTGAGGGTCATGACCCTGCCGCTTGGGTGGTGCATGCAGAACAATTCTTCTCAATCAACCATATTAGTGAGGAGGTGAAGGTCGCCATGGCCATGGTTTCCATGGATGGTCCTGCGCTCCACTGGGTTAACTGGCTTTATAGTCAAAATCCATCTATCTCATGGAACGATTTGACTTCAGAACTTTTCGATCGCTTCGGTGGCGGCCTCTCCGCAAATCCGTTTGAAGCCCTCGCTTCGACAAAGCAAAAGGGACCTGTCGACGCTTACATCGACGAATTCGTTGCCCGTGCAGCGCTTGTCAAGGGGCTGAGTTCTTCGATTCATTTAGGGCTTTTTCTCAATGGCCTCAAAGACGAGATTCGAGTGCAAATCCATTCGCACGAAGACCTCTCACTCTTTCAGACTATGAAGCTCGCACGGGAAATCGAACGTGAAATTGGGTATTTCACTACTGGGGTTCTTTCGGGTAGAGTAGAGGACACCCAAGTACCCATCGGGCAGCGAAAATGGGGCAGATCAAACCCGACCCATGGAGGATCCACTACGCTATACACTCCGAAAGCGCCTACCCGAAACCAATTTTCTTATGCTTCACCTCCTACTCGAGATACTTCACCATTTCCTCGACCACCTTCGACTTCGATTTCTCACCAGTCTTCGAACACTATCCCCGGTACCTTTCGCCATATGTCTCATCAAGAACTCGTGGACCTGCGATCCAAGGGGTTATGCTTCAAATGTAAACAACCCTACCACCCTTTGCACAATTGTCCCAACAAAACCCTAAGGGCGCTGATTTTAGGCAAAGACGAGACTCCACCAGCTGACGACATCACTGTGGATGGTGGGTCTACGGAAGATATAGAACAACAAGGTATTTCCCTTACTTCTCTTGAGCTTCCTTTATTCTCTATGGGCGGAATTTCACGCCCTAAAACCATGAAACTCTTCGGAATTCTTGCGGAAACAAAATTAATAGTTATGATAGATAGTGGGGTTAATCATAACTTTGTCTCAGAAGACGTGGCTTTTCAATTGGGACTTGTTGTTCAACCCACCGACCCTTTTTGGGTTCGCTTGGGTGATGGAAGGCGACTAATTTCTTCGGGCTTATGTCTCGGGGTACCAATGGATTTAGGGTGTCTTGTAATTAAAATCGATTGCTTCTTGTTTCCTTTGGGTGGAGTGGATATTATTCTCGGTGTTTCGTGGCTTGAGACCTTAGGAGAAGTCAGGGTTAATTGGCAATCGATGACTATGAAGTTTCAATGGCTTGATAAGGTAGTTTGCTTGAAAGGGGACCCTGCATTGGTTAGGACTCCTTCTTCACTGACTGCATTAAAGAAACTGAGGGGGGTTGAATATGGAGCCTAGTTATGGGAGCTTAACTATGACACTGAGCTGCAAAACCAGGCTGAGAACAACTTGACTGAGGATCAGCAAAGTGAGTTACGCTTACTATTGCACCATTATACTGGGGTGTTTGCTGATAACATTCAATTACCACCTAGGCGACCTACTGACCACCAAATTCCATTATGGTCTGGGTATGGTCCAGTTAGTAGCCGACCATATCGATATAGTCATGAGCAAAAAAATGAAATAGAGAAGGTAGCTGAAATGCTCACAGTGGGGATCAGTCGCCCTAGTTCAAGTCCTTTCTCCAGTCCAATATTGTTGGTTCGGAAAAAGGATGGGAGTTGGCGTTTTTGTGTAGACTATCGAGAGTTGAACAAAACCACCGTCCCAGACAAGTATCCAATTCTAGTAGTTCAGGAGCTGCTGGACGAATTGCATGGAGCTCACTTTTTTTCTAAGTTGGATTTACGATCTGGCTACCACCAAATACGGGTCAAGGATTCTGACATATCCAAAACAGCCTTCCGAACACATTCTGGACATTATGAGTTCATCGTCATGCTATTTGAACTCATGAATGCCCCTGCCACATTTCAGGCCACGATGAATGATGTGTTCCGTCCTTACCTTCGAAAATTCATCTTGGTATTCTTCGATGACATCCTTATTTACAGCCAAACTTGGAAAGATCACTTGGCTCATTTGGATACAGCCTTGCAGATTTTGTCATCAAATTCCTTGCTGGCCAATAAAAAGAAATGTCACTTTGGATAGCAGAATGTTGAATACTTGGGCCACATAATCTCAGCAGAAGGTGTTAAAATGGATTCAACAAAAGTAGCTTACATTCTTAATTGGCCCACTCCCCGTTCTCCAAGGGATGTTAGGGGATTCTTGGGGCTCACAGGCTATTATAGGAGGTTCATATGTGGATATGGGAAGATGGCTAAACCTCTTACGGAGCTACTTAAAAAAGAGGGTCAGCATAAGTTTATATGGACGGAGGAAGCAAAAAGAGCCTTTGAGACATTGCAGTCTGCAATGGTTCATGCTTCAGTATTAGCAATGCCAAACTTCACTCAACCGTTCTTAATTGAATGTGACGCATCGGGACGTGAAGTAGGGGCTATCCTCTTACAGCATGGGAGGCCCATTGCGTTTTTCAGCAAGTCTCTCTCTGAAAAGTCTCTATCTAAGTCCACCTATGAAAAAGAATTGATGGCACTCGTGCTAGCAATTCAGTATTGGCGTCCGTATCTAATAGGAAGGCCATTTATGGTGAAAACTGATCAGAAAAGCTTGAAATTCCTGCTGGAATAGAAGATTTCCACACCTACACAGCAAAATTGAGTTTCCAAATTACTTGGCTATGATTTTAAGGTGGAGTACAAACCGGGTCACACAAACAGGGCAGCGAACAGTTTATCAAGGCTGCAGGATGACTCTGATTGTGCTATGGTGTCATGGCAAATATGGGAAGATTGGAAGCAAATAGAGAGGGAAGTCGATGAGGATCCAAAGCTGGCAGCACTGAAACAAAGGTTAAGAGAAGATCCTAACTGTAGTCCTCCATATGCCTTGGTAAATGACACGTTGCTGCACAAAAAGCGAGTGGTGCTATCGGAAAACTCTAAATGGATTCCTATTTTATTGGCTGAGTTTCATGAAACCCCGGGGGCAGGACACGCGGGCGCTTTGAAGACCTACAAGAGATTGGCAGCAAATTTGTATTGGAGAGGGATGATAAAATCAGTCCTAGGCTTTGTTGCAGCCTGTTTAGTATGTCAACAGCACAAATATGAAGCCAGATCACCTGCAAGACTTTTGCAACCATTGCCTATTCCCTCAGTGGTGTGGGAAGATATATCAATGGATTTCATTAATGGTCTTCCTCGTTCGCAAGGCAAGGACTGCATCTTTGTGGTGATTGATAGATTGTCTAAATATGGGCATTTCATTGGCTTGAAACATCCATACACAGCCAAAATAGTTGCTGAAACTTTTGTTAAAGAGGTGGTTAGATTGCATGGAATTCCAAGATCTATTGTAAGTGATCGCGATCCAATTTTCTTAAGTTGCTTTTAGACGGAGATCTTCCGTTTGCAAGGCACAAAATTGAAGATGAGTAGTGCCTATCATCCGGAAACCGATGGACAAACTGAAATTCTAAATAAAGGGCTGGAAACCTATCTTCGATGCTTTGCATCAGAGCAGCCAAAAGGATGGTATACTTGGCTGCCATGGGCAGAGTTTAACTACAATACAAACTACCATACATCCACCGGAATGACTCCTTTCCAAGCTGTGTATGGACGTCCTCCTCCCACAGTTCTGCGCTTCCTTTCGAGTGAAACACAAGTGGAAGCCGTGTCCAAAGAACTCATGGATAGAGATGAAGTTCTGAAACAACTTCAGAATAACCTTCAAAAGGCACAGCAGCAGATGGTGAAGTTTACCAATGCTCATAGGAGGGAAGTTCAGTACAATGTAGGCGAAATGGTTTTCCTTAAGTTGCGCCCCTACAAACAGCTCTCACTCCGTAGTAAGAGCAATGCTAAGCTGGCTGCCAAGTACTTTGGACCATTTCCTATTGTACAAAAGATTGGAGCAATGGCCTATAAAGTCCAACTGCCTGAAGGATCACGAATACACCCCATTTTTCATGTATCCCAGTTGAAAAAGATGATAGGAAATCAATCCCCTGAACCAACTTTGCCCCACATGTTTGAGGTAGACAGCACTCTATGTGAGCCAGCTGAAATATTACAAGAGAAAGTGATAACTCACGGGGAAAAAACCACTAAGAAATTGGTGGTTCAATGGAAAGGAGGCACTAAAGATGATGCTACATGGGTGAATCTCTCAGATTTTAAAGGACAATTTCCTTATTACAGCCTTGAGGACAAGGCTGAAGCTTCAGCAGGAGGCAATGTGAGGATTGAAGCTACAAGAGGCCAGCTGGATGAGGATGTGACAGAAGCTGAACATGTGGATGACAGAATGGTGCCTAAGGGGCTTTTGGTCTATCAACGCAAAAAGAAGTTGCACCAGAATTTGGCTTGAAATAACTGAATTGCAACAGAGAATCTAGGGAGGTTATGGGGGGTTAGAAAACATGTTTAAATAGGGATCAAGGAGAGGGAAGGAAGGCATGATTCTTGCTATTGGTAGCTGTAAGTTGTGGGTGGAGCTTAGGCTCTGAATCTGGAAAACTGAACTTGTAATTTGCTTTACAAATTCAATGAAATTCTGAAATTGTTTCTTTCAATCTTTATCTTATTTTCTAGAGTTCTGGAAATACCTAACAGTAAGCCTTCCAACCTTAGAGAGATACCTCCTTTTCCACTCTAACAGTAACTATTTCACACCTTGCCTCCACTACATCCCAACCGATTGCAAAAGCTCCACAATTAACTCCAACCCAATCTATGTTGAACTATAACTTTTAAGAATGAGCATGTCCGTGTTAGGTTTAGGCATAAACAATATGAGACTTTTAACTTATAATATCATAAATATTTTTATAATTTTGCCATGTCCGATTTTAAAACCAAAAGCTCATTTTTATCAAAGTTCAACTTAATACATGAAATTGCTTTGAAACAGAGATCGCTACTTGTTAGACAAGAATTTGCTCCACTCCAGTATCACAAAAGTTAATAGTAACACCTACAAATATGGGAGACCCTCATCACCCCCTCCCCACCCTCTGACCTCAAATACATGCATTTAACACCACCTCTATCAGCTGCAATCCTCATTCTGCTCAAAACTTCCATTACCAGATACAAGGAAATGGGTAGGTGTCTGAGACCTCTACCCGATCAAAAGGAGGTGATCTACACCCATTGCCAAAACTAGAGGGGTAAATCTTTTTTTTACTCTAATCAGTTCAAGTCCACCATTTCTCTATAAATGCATCTTTTGTTCTATAATAAAACTAACACTAAACACAAAACCTTGTCACGTTCATCAATCTTAAAACAAATATGTAGTTTGTTGAGCTACACCATAAACCCCATTACAGGCTGAAATGATAAAGTATAGAAAGAGAAAGAAAAAGAAATGGACCAAGGTAAATGATACATTTTTCTTAAGCTAAGTGTTGTTAGACATATTACCTTCTATAGTGTAAATTTTCAACTTTCCTAGAAATACAGCATCAGACCAATTGGAATTTAAAACAATTTTAAAGGAACTTTTAATTTGATCTGAGAAACCATACATTTTTGTACAGTAATCTTTTGCTAAGGTTGACAAATAGTATTTTTAAAATAAGAAAAAAATAGCCAATGAGCACTTTTTATTGGAGGAACGAAAAACTCCGCAGAACTGTGTGTCATGATAAAGATGGGAATATGGTTTTGCAATTTGTAATTTGTACCATGCGGTGAAGCTTAACTAGTTTAGACAACATTTGCAGACCTCCTCCTAAGTTCTTAATACCAATATAATTACATTTCCACATGCTTTGCACAGGCATTAAATCTAAGAATCACTAGAATGTTGTCAAAGGTAAGATTAAGTGCTAAGGAAAAGCTAGCAAAACAATGTTTAAAGCTACCTAGTCAGCATAATTTCCTGGGAAACTACAAAATCCGGGCAATAATCCAATTATAATTCATCACACCGTTGTCCAACAGGACGGAAAATTATACTACTCACGTACATACACACACACACACACACACATAGATATATATATATATATATATACACACGCACACATATATATACATAGAGAGAGAGAGAGAGTAAAACTCCAAGAGGGAAGAAATGAAACAGACCTCTAAGGCATCCATCAGCAGTGCCATCATGAGAAACATATCTAGCAACAATGAACATAAAATAGGCGACTGTAGCAAACTGCAACACCGTAATCGCCATGACAATCCGAGACCACCGAAGCCATGTCTTATACATCACCTGCTTCATCATGACCCCAACTTTAATACAATTTCTCTTTATGCAAACGAGAGGAGGGCAAAAAAAAGGGGGGAAAAAAAGAAAACCTAACTCTTCTTTCGCGGCGAATGGCGGAGGAATCGTCAGCAGAGGAGATGATTGTGGTGGCGGTGGCTCTCTGCGCGACAGCTGTGCGGACCATGGCAGCGATTCGGACGCAGGAAGCGAGGACGATGATTGCGACGGGGAGAACGTCGTGTTGTCGACAGGCAGGGTAGGAGAAGAAGAGGATGAAGCTGCCGAGGAAGATGACGACGCCATTGGAGAAGGCGAGAACCAGAGCGGAGAATCTCACATTCTTCAGCGTCGACATGGATTGAAGGAGAAATTGAGAGGATCATGAAACGTGAAATGTATTGTTGGATTGGAGATCCATTTCCAAAGCTGGAGGCTTGATGGTTAGGGGGTGGGGATCTTCTGCTAGACAAATCGGGCAAGTTTTAAAAGATTTGGGGCGGTCCATTTATGGACAGCCTCCGTGCCAATCTCTATGGGCCAATGCAACCATAGGCTTGACAAAATCAATGACACTTCACCACATCCAATCTAGCATGTCCATCGTAATGATAGTAATTAATTAAGCAACAATGGATATAGTGGGATATGATATTAAATTATTTAACCGATATCTCATATTCAATTCTTGAAAATAAAAATGAAATTATACACAGAGAATAATCCCGGAATAGGGTCATTACAGATTCCAAACAGAATTAATCGAAATATAATTTCAGATACCTGTGATATATGTCCAAAAAAAACTCAGTCATTAAATCTAGACCGACCCATCCATCAAATCTAACTGACTCTCGAGCCACTCATTATACAGATCAGTTCATAAATTGAACTGTTTATACGATCAACCTGTACAAATCTATAAGTCAATACTAAGTCAACTATCAATTCACATTGTTAGAAAAAAAGCAAGATAAAAGCAAGAAAAAACGGATGGAAGAAAAGTAGATTGAGAGGGAATGATTTATGTATTGTGTATAACAATAGATTGTACAAGGACTCAATTTATAGGGTGATTACAAGAGATTAAACCCTAAAATACGAAATGTAAGAATTAATAGAATATTTACAATATTGATAAAAATAAATAAAATAATTACAATGCTGAAATTTCGAAAGATCAATATTCTCAGGAGTTCTTTAATTTGAAAATCTCCAAAATTTCTTCAATTTAGGAATGCCAATATTGGAAAGTCAATATTCCTTACACCCCCTCAAACTCAAGATGAGAGTAAATAAGTCATCTTGAGTTTGTGAAGTAGGTTATCATGATACTTAGGAAGATGTGTCTTGGTAAACAAATCAGTAGGTTGATCGTCTGAGGGAAGAAAGAATAATTGAAGGTCACCATTAGTTATATGTTGACGAATAAAGCGGAAATCAATCTCAATGTGATTAATTCGTTCATGGAAGACATCATTATAAACAATTTGAATAGCACTCTAATTATCACAATATAGAAGAGTTGGTGAAGAAACAGGTATACCAAGTTCACAAAGAATCCTCTAAAGCCATAATAATTCTACTGTAGCGTCAATAAGGGCACGATTTTCTGCCTCTGTACTAAAGTGAGCTGTAAAAGTATGTTTCTTACTATGTCCAGAGATTAAAGAATTGTCAAGAAAAATACAATAGCCAATAGTAGATCGTCAATCAGTAAGATCACCAACCTAACCAGCATTAGAATAGACACGTAATTGTAAAGAGGATGAGGCAGAAAAGTAAAGTCCATGAAATAAGGTGCCTTTAACATAACGAAGAATCTGTAGAACGATAGCAAAATGAGGAGATGGTGGTACAGCCATAAACTAACTGACAATGTGAACAGTATAAAAGATATCAAGACGAGTGGTAGTAAGATAAACAAGACTATCCACAAATTGCCGATATAAAGTAGAATCAGAAAGAAGAGTGTCATCTGTAAGAGAAAGTTTCATATTTTGCTCAGGAGAAGTGGAGGCAATTTTATTGTCTAAAATGCCTGAACGAGAGAGAAGGTCAGAGACATATTTTACCTGAGACAAGTAATAACCAGAAGCTGTAAGAGTAACTTCCAGTCCCAAGAAGTAACTAAGATGATCAGGATTCTTCATTTCAAATTTGCTTAAAGAAAATGTTTGAATTTAAAGATTGCAACAGTATCGCTTCCAATAATAATCATATTATTAATGTAAAGAAGAAATAAGACTGTACCATGATCAGTTTGCTGAATGAAGAGGGCAGAATCATAAGCACTATGAGAAAAGCGAAAGTCACTAATAGTACTACTGAAAGTAGAAAACCAGGCACAGGGAGCCTGTTTTAGGCCATATGAAGCTTGATGAAGATGATAGACTTTGTTGATAGGATGTGAATAACCTGAAAGTGGTTTCATATAAACTTTTTCTTTCAAAACTCCATTGAGAAAAGCATTTTTAATGTCCATCTGATACAAGGGCTATTATTTAGCTGCAACAACAACAAGCAAACTGTGCACAGAAGCAAGACGAGCAATAGGGGCAAAAATTTCTTTATAGTCAATGCCATATTCCTATGTGAATCCCTTTGTAACTAGCTGAGTCTTGTATCGTTCAATAGTCCCATCTGAGTGGGTTTTGATTTTATAAATCCACTTACATCTTACAAGAGTTTTATCTTTAAGAAGATAAACTAAATCCCAAGTATGTGTGTTCTCCAAAGTTTGAAGTTCTTTTTGCATAGCTTGCTGCCAAAGATGATTAGTACTAGCCTCTCGGTAAGATTGAGACTCATGTAAATTGAAAATTATAGAATAGCAGTGGTATTCAAGAAGACGAACAAGAGGTGCTCTGACTCTTGTACGTCGAGAAGTAGATTCAGAGGTAACTCAGTTTTAGTGGAGGGAGGTGTAGGTCTATCATCTGGGAGAGGATCTGAAGGAGGAGTCATAAGAGTTGAAGTGTCTGTACATGTATCAGAACTAGAAGAAAATAAATTAGAAGACAGATTAGTAAGTAATTGATAGGTGGTACGAAAATGGGATAGGAAAGAAAACATGATATTTTCCCAGAAAATGATATATCGAGAGACTTAAAAACAATTTGATATAGAATTCCAACATCTATATCCTTTGTGTTCAATCTCATATCCTAGGAAACAACACAATCGAGCCCGAGGTTATAACTTATTATGCTCATGGGATTGAAATAACACAAAGCAAGCACACCTAAAAACTTTGAGAGAGTTATAAGTTGGTGGGGAGCCATATAAGCGTTTATAATGAGAGATATTAGAGATTGTAGAAGAAGGTATTCTATTAATGACATATACAGCTATAAGAGCTACCTCACCCCAAAATTGTGACAGAAAATATGTAGAGAAAAGTAAAGACCAAGTTATGTCAAAAATTTGCAATGTTTTCGTTATGCTCTACCGTTTTGTTGGGAAGTACCTGAATAAGAATGTTAGACAATGGTTCTATGTTGCTTAAGAAACATAGTAAGGGTAGACTCAAGATATTCTGATACATTATCAATCTGTAAAATTTTGATGGTATGAGTGAACTGAGTTTGAATCATTGATGCACAATTTTTATAAATTTGAGATAATTTTGAACGGTTTTCATCAAATAAATCCATATAAAACGGGAGTAGTCATTAATAAATACAACAAAATATTTTGACCCACTCATAGTTGGATAGCAGATGGTCTCCAAATATCAGAGTGAATAAGATCAATGGAGTACTAGAAATAGAATCATTTGTATTAAAGGATAAGACAGATTGTTTTGTAATTTGACACAAAATACATTGAAGAGATTCATCAGTAACAGAACCTAGTGAACCCGAAGAAATCAAAGAACGAAATTTATTAAGAGATATATGACCCAAACGAAGATGCCATAAGTGAAATGAGAAACGAACAATGGCAGCACAGCATAGTGAGGAACGAGTGATAGGAATGTGAAGAGAAGTAAGCTTGTATAGACGTCCAACTTTACGGTGTCCCAAAGATCTTTCTCGTTTGTGGATCCTGCACACGACATCTAGTAAAAGTGAATATTATGTCAAATCCAAGTTCACATAATTGACCAACAGAAATAAGATATAAGATAAGTGTAGGGACAAAAAATGTATCTGGTAAATCTAAGAAAGAGTTGGAGAGATAACCAATATGAGTGACTGACATGGTAGAGCCATCGGCTGTATAAATCATAGGTGGTGTGATAGGAGTGGATAAAGAAGTAAAAGAATGGGAATTATGGGTCATATGGTTAGAGCAAGCAGAGTAAAAAAACCAAGGAGAAGTACTTGATATGGTTGAGAGTGCAACTTGGTTGTGATTACCAAAAGAAAGAACCTGTTGTAAGAGGGTTTGAAGATCACCAAGAGATATTATAGGCTGGGAAGAAGAGGCGGTAGAAGCAGAATCCTTAATAGTAGCAGCAGCAGACTGTGAGATATGTCGAGAACCAGCAACAAAACGATTTTGGGATTGAATGGCCTTATTTAGGCAATTCTCAATAAGATGACCTTTCTCTTTGTAATATCAATATTCAATCATAGGATTAGTAAGGCACCGACTAGAAAATATGTCTTCGCTTCTTACAGAATCGACATTTAATAGTGGGACAATTAGGGAGGATATGACCTGGTTTCTGACAATTGCGATAGAAATTTGGAAACTTTGGTCCTCAAGTAGTGGTGGCCAACACGACGTCACTATGTTAAGGTTTGAGTAATCCCAGACGAGTTTCTTCTGATATCAACTCAGAAACTGCAATTTCAATTGTAGGGAGAGGATGTCAATGAAGTAGAGAAGCTCTAACATGCTCAAAATTAGATGTTAAAGCCATAAGAAATTGGACTAAACGTCCTTGGTCTCAATATATTACATATTTGCTAGCGTCAATTGTACACTGCCAATGGGGTTTAGAGAGAACAAGTTGATCTCATATTGACTGCATACGGGCAAGAAAATCATTGATTGACCGACCTCATTCTTGTCACAAAGAGTAAAGTTCAGTGAGCAGTTGATATTGATGAGTCAAATCTGATGTAGTGTAGTGACTTGCAAAAAGATCCCAAACTTCTTTAGTCGTCTCAAAATGACTAAATTGCAATTAAATTGAAGGTGCAGGCGTGTTACAAAACCAAATGAGGATTTGGTGATTTTTGTTCCCAATCTTCAAGACGGTTAGTAAAATCACCATTTGATTCGTAATTAGATTTTATAGGCAATTTGATATCTCCCGTAACATAATGCCATAGCCACCTTCCCTTAAGGAAGCTTCTCATCCCTTGAAACCAGGTTTGATAGTTGTATCCATCAAGCACAACTGAAATAGGTTGAGAAATATCTAACTTCTCTATAACTAGACAGAAAAGAAAATGTCTAATTGCAGAGGAGAAAAAATAGAATCAAATCAAACATCTAGTGCTCTAATACCATATTAGAAAAAAGCAAGAAAAAACAGAGGAAAGAAAAGCAGACTGAGAGAGAATGACATATGTATTGTGTATAACAATAGATTGTACACGAACCTAATTTATAGGGTGATTACAAGAGATTAAACCCTAAAATATGAAAAGTAAGAATTAATAAAATATTTATAATATTGATAAGAATAAATAAAATAATTACAATCACTAAAAAAAATGACAAATACCAGCAGCAACCTTTACCAGCGGATGTCAAAACTGCTGGTATTGATGGGTCTTTACCGATGGAAAATAAAAGCCGCTGGTAAATATAGGTCAATACCAGCAACTTATTTTAACCGTTGGTAAAGTTTTGCCTATGTCATCTGTTAATGGATTTGGACCGCTAGAATAGTTCTGAGCCCATACTAACGACTCGTGAAGTCACTGGTAAAGGTCAGTAGCCCTGCCCTCCCCACTTTTTTCTTCTCCACAAATCACAAATCCTATTCTCCCTAAATCGTGAATCCTTGTAACCCTCCCTCCCTCCCTCCCTCTCTCTCTCTCTCTCTCTCTCTCTCTCTCTCTCTCTCTCTCTCTCGATACCTATTCATTTGGTAGGGATCGTTGGGTTATGAATCGAGTATTAGGTTTTTGATTGCAAAAAGGTACTTGACCAAGAACTCTCTCTCTTTCTCTCTCCTCTTTGCATTTTGCGTGATTCAAATAAAAGAGGAGGAAGTGATAGATAAGTGAGCATCGACGTCAGGCTCTGAAGTCAAAGTCGAAGTCGTAGTTGAAGGTGAACTGTATCATAGGGCAAGTTCCTCAATCTCTACCCTTTTCTTTTTCTTTTGCTTCCTAAGGTTAGGGTTTTGCAGTCTCTTCATCTCTCTCTTCTTTGTGATTTTAAGTTGAAACGATTTCTCAGTAAGAGTGAAGTGTTTGAATCTCTCTCTCTATAATTGAATTGGTTCCATTTGGTTCGAAATACAACCAACTCTGAGCAATCAAGGGAACTTAGTAAGGGAAAGGAAACCAAAATAGACACTTGGGCAATGAATTCTTCTGCTAAGCATTTGTAGATAAAAATTTCTTTTCAATTATTAGATGTATTTCTTATGTAAAATTTCTTATCATTTTACATTTTCTTTTTATTATACCAGGTTTCTATTTGATGAGAGCTATGTGGATTGCAAATACTATGAGTATAAACTTATTGAAGAAGAAAAGGCTCTAGCTCCAAGTAGAGAATCCCAGGCATCCTAGGCATATATTTGTGTGCAATGAAGAATTATGTGATGATGTTTATGATGTGCTCAAATTAGTTTTTTTGATGTCACAGCTTCAGGGAATGTTAGACGGTGATTGAGATCATATGATGTAGCAGCACGTGTGGACTTGTACAAATTGAGGTGCTTTGGTTTCTATGTGTTTGACGGCTGCAAGTTCTGTGCATTTCTATTGGTACAACAGGGAGAGGAGAGTCAGAGTCCCTTGTACTTCTGGTGCTACAACAAGTTCTGTGCAGTTCTATGCATTTTTATATCTTTGGCTTCTATGTCATTAATGCTACTTTGTCATTAATGCTACTTAGCATATTCAATTTGGAAGTTTGCTAATTTTACTGTAATTTTATTTTCCTCTTCTTTTCTTCTCAGGAAAGAAATTTAATGTAATATTTTGTTAACCTAGGTTGACACTGCTATGAATTTTATGTGCTACATTTCTTGACTATTTAATGAACTTTATGATATATTTTTTTCGGTCATCTTGTGAATTGTCAATAATTTGAAATGCTAGGAATGGTGGCTTTCTCCCCTTGATCTTCGTCTTTTCTTGATCATTCCACCTATAGATGGCATGCTGAACAATGAGGAGCTTTTTATTTTCATTGTCAAAGACTTAATCTATGCCAATGGCCAGCCTGACCACTTGCAAAGATCTTCATCTATGCCAGCGGCCAGAAGCCGCTGGCAAATAGGAGACCTATGCCAGCGGCATTTGCCAGTTGCCAGCATTGCTGCTGGCATAGGTCCTGATCTTTGGCAGCGGCCATGCTGGCCGCT
The DNA here is from genome assembly GCA_037126225.1 of Dillenia turbinata. NCBI lineage: Eukaryota > Viridiplantae > Streptophyta > Magnoliopsida > Dilleniales > Dilleniaceae > Dillenia > Dillenia turbinata. The sequence continues at coordinate 18,852,655 of JBAMMX010000012.1, read as the reverse complement.
GGCATAGGTTTTAGCCACCGGTAAAACCTTTTACCAGCACTGATATAGCTAGTTGAAATTTTGGTCGCCGGAGAAGATTCCAAGGCCTTTACCAGCGGCTATTAAGGTTTTTACCAATGGTTTTTTATTGCTGTTAAAGGTATTTTTTTTTGTAGTGAATGCTGAAATTCCAAAAGGCCAATATTCTCAAGAGTTCTAAAATTTAGAAATCTCCAAACTTCTTCAATTTAGGAATACCAATATTCGGAAAGTCAATATTCTTTACACATGTAACTTGCAGATTTTTATATAACCCTTGCATAGCTATTATAACTTTTCTTAGTATTTTTGTTGGATTTTGTCATATTCAAGAAGCTTAAAAGAAAAAAGACAAAAAAATTCACCTTTTCAATGAAACTATCTCATAATCATAATGATCTCCTCTTACCCCGTTCAAAAATGAAAAGTCTAAAGGAAGTGAAAAAAAAATTAACGTATTACAAAGATTCATTAAAAAAAATTATGTCACTTAATAAATCTATCTCATTAATGATGATGTCACTACTTATTCCTTTAAAAAAGTAGAGTTTAAAGAAAATTACGTATAAAATATCTTTTATAAATAATATTTGGGAAAATATCTCTCTCACTAATATAAGTTTGGATTAATTAAAGAATTTTCATTTTATAACATTTATAAAATATTATTTATGGTCTAAATTTAAAATATATATCATCTTTTATAAATATTGTAATTGATATTTTATATTTATAAATATAATTATATATTTTTATATTTTAAAATAATAAGAAAATCAGCGATTGAATCAGTGACCTAATAGTTCAATCGGTTGAATCATAAATTTCAAGACATACGGATCAATTTATTTAATAACTATGATCATAACAGATTGCCACTTTTTTAAGTGCCACAGATGGAAGAATAAACCCTCTATTCAAAATTTTCAATATCAAGCTCAAATGGAGATTTAGAAGCTGAGTTTATAATGCAAAAGACAGCCAATTGGGCAACAAAGGTAAGAAACAAGCGTTCAACTAGCAATGCATCATATCACCATGGAGATGGTCTCACATGTGAAGTCACCACAGTAATGCAAGTCACAATACTCTGCCCACTCCATCTCCACGGCTATGCTTCAGAAGTTCACGTCGATCCCCATGCGAGGCTGATTTGATTTCCTTTATGATTTCATCTCCTTTTTTTGATTTTTTTTTTGATTTATTTGTTAGTTAATTGCCTGGGGCTTGTAGAACTCTAATACAAGTTATAGCATTACTTTGTTATTTTTTTCTTATTTTAAATCCGTACACAGTTTCTTACTTATTCATTACTTTAGTTTATGTTTATTTAAACATCTTATTTTCTTATTATAAGATAGGATTTGGTATATCTTAATAGTAATGTTATTTCTTCTTTGTTCGTGGATTTATTTGATAGATCAGTTTTAGAGTTTGTAAGTCTGGAGAGTTTTGGGGGATATATATTATAACAAATCCCACCACCAATTTCCCGCTGCAATATTATCATTGCAAAGTGAAGATTATTTGGACAACATTATCATCTTATCCAGCAAACCTGGATTGAGGATGGAAGGAGGACTACTCCTAGGCTGCTTTCCCTGAGCATTCTAAAATAGATTTGGAAATAGGTATAAACTATTCTCTATCAAAAATTAAAATTTTTATTATTTATGATGATTTTGATAAGAATAAGTTCTTGAAAGTGAGTTATAATGATTTCATCATTAATTTAGGCTCTTAAATGCATAGGGTTATTGAAGATAAAATGTCTTGTGGGGTTCTAGAATAGTGGAATAGTGTACAAGATAATAGAAAGGGATTGGGTTGTAGGCTTGTTGTTACATGGAAAAGGATCACGCAACTTTTAAATCTAGATTTCTACCCCACTATTTTACTAGCTAGCTATCATCTACAAAATTTCAAAATAGTCTCTCCATTGTGTTTTGGAGATTCGGGGTTCGAATCAGTCTCCTTGCAAAAAAAAAAAAAAAGGAAAGACTGTCTAGATATTCCCTTCTCCAGAGTCCACAATGTGGGAGTTTCGACACTGAGTACGCCCTTTTTCATAATGCAATGGTCCTAAGAGTAAAGTTGGTTGAACCCGTAGTAATTCCTACTAGGATTGTGGAAGTAAAGCGCGAGCAAATGGTGAAAACGTAAAAGATATTAATAAAGCCAACTTTTTGTGATTATTCAAAAGTTATTTTGAAGCCTAACAAGGAGGACTATAATATGAATAATGATTTCGATGTAACATTCGAAATTAAAAAGTTGAGTTCTCTTTAAGCAAAAGAAGGAGAAATTATTCTCAAGAAAGAAATTGAGGAAGAAGTCACTCACTAGTGTGGAGGATAGTGAAGAAGAAAATATACTAGTAGAGCAAATTTTTTGTGACCATCCAGAAGTTATTTTTCTATCCTTGGCAAGACAAAACATGGTACAACATGGGAAATTAAAGAGTTGGGTTGTCCTTGGCAAAAGAAGAAGAAATCTTTCTCGAGGAAGAAGCTACTTATGTAGAAGATGTAAAGATGGAAAGATCAATCAGATTGGTTCGATGAGGTTATTCAAGAGGCAATTGAAATTTAGAAACATGTGTTGGATCAACAGAAAGCATCAATCGTCAATTTTGTGGATGTTGAAAAAATGAAAGAGGCGAAAAGGATTTTGGAATTTAGGGTTAATGAAAAGTCAAAAGAAAATATTCTTGATTTTATTCTAATAAAATTTTGAATTATTTTTTGTTTAATTCTTTTTACATGCATATATGGGACAACAAGAAAAAACTAAAGTCTTTAAATTTTGGTGTTCTTGATAAGAATGTTTGGAGTTTTAAATTTAACTCAAGTACACATTGTTTCAATATTTTTGAAAATATTTCTTACATGTCCAAAAGAATATGTGATTTTTGACATCTTTATTAATGGATATTTGTATTTTTTTTTATTAATCAAATAGATAAACTTGTTTTTATGTTATTTGTGTACATGAATAACATTTAGTGGTTTGATATAAGTGATTTATATATGTGATCAAACTGATGAAATATATGAGAAGTATAAATCATATGTATATCAACCAAAGATAAAAGCTTAAAGTTGATTAATAAACTGACATATTTTATCATGTATAGTCTACAATTTAAGAGTCTCCTATTAATCTAAAATGATTTGTCTTTATCATCAGATGGGGTCAGAATTCAATAGAAGTTAGTGTAGATAACTAGTATTGAATATGGCTTGCAAAGTGATTTCATCAAATACACTATGCAATAAAAATCTACACTCTACAACTATATATAGTTTATATATACCTTTAATCTTGAGTAAATGTGAATAAATTTGCCAAATCAGACTATGGTTTTGACATACTATGAGTGAGATTTTTTATGAGTCAAAAATTTCGGGATTGGACATGTAATATTTGTTTGTTGAGATGTGCATATGCAATAGAGAATTTATATCATTGTATCACTTATTGCCCCTTATTCTCCAAGTTAATTTTATAGAAATTAACTCACTAATATATATTTGATCACATTGGATATTCTGGAAGTTATCAAATACTATCAGCTTAGGAGACAATTCAGACATTCTTGCATACTCCCTTTTGGACAAAAAACTAAATAAAATTAAATAAGTGAGGATGCGGTAAAAAGAATTAATTTACATAATCTCAATTATGTTATGGATATTATATAGAGAATTAGTATATAGCTAATAATTTTCCTACTCTTATAATTTTATTTTTGTGTTGGATTAGTTGAAAAAAAAAAGAAGGAAAAGTAATGTATAGAGATATACAAAGATTGGGGCTGATTCGTAATTTTTAGAAACTATTACGACTATTTATAATTTTTAAAATGTTGTTACGATAGCTTTGTAATTCTACAAAACTTTTGTAACTATTTTGTAATTTTCAAAATTCATGTGGCAGCTTTGTGATTTTGAGAAGTTTTAACAAATTATAAAAAAGTTGCAAACCTTAAGGGTTTGTGATATCCTCTTAGCACGTTTTTAAACCTCATAGCCTTCGTGAATCTCTATCTGGGATTTTTTTTTTTTTAAATATAGATATACTTAAAAATTGTGATTTTCTAATACACTTGAAATTAATTCTTTGATAAATCTGTTCAAACGTACCCAAAAACTAGAGTGAGTTATGGAATAGAGAAAATGATTGTGTATGAAATATTATGTAAGTTTCAACTTTGTCTACAAGAGGAAAAAATATTGTAGAGTTAAAATAAATCAGATTTCATTAAAAAATAATAATAAAGCAATCACATCGTAGAAAGAAGAGTAATATTCATTTTTAATATTTAATTCACATTTTTTCTTTATTTTATTGTAATACCATATTTTATTATTATTTTTTATTCGGTTTAAAATTTTAACTCATTGCATTCTTTGTTTATTGTTGAATCGAATAGGCATAACTTAGATTTCAATCTCAACAAGTGGTATTAGAACCATCGGTTAGGGTTGAAGCATGTTCGTCTACATTAATTAGTTTTTGTGATTTTATATATTTTTAAAATATTTTTTTAGATACTCAAAAATGGTTTGTTATTTTTATTTTATTTTGTTGAAACAATGTTTTCTTAGAAATTTAATGAGGAAATAAAATTATGCAAATTATCTTTTGTAGTTAAATGATTACTTTTGTGATTTCACATGAAACTAGAGTGTGGTGGCTATGATATCTTTTTTTTTTTTGGCTATCCGCAGTCTGTATAGAGGTATATGAGTGGTCGAAGCCTTTTTAAAGAATGAGATATTTGACTTTCTTTATCTTGCAAGACATATATTCAAATTCATACTGTTACAGCGGAATAAAGATATTGTAAGGCCGTGAAGTGGCCAAACTTGGTGAATCTATTAATGATTACTGAAATGATATTATATCCTCGGGAATGTGGTAGTCTCTCGATGAAATCCATACTTGAGACCAAACTTGGAAAGAGATAGGTAGTGGCTGTAGTAGGGGATAGTGAACATTTTCATACTTATTTCTTTGATAGATATCACACTCTTGAATAAATTTGATTCCAATTGTCTTTATTAAGGGTTAATAGAATGAAGATTTTACCCTTTGCAAAGTGTCACATTGCCTATAGTGACCTCCAGCAGTAGAACTATCCCTTTGGAAGTATTCTTGTTCTGAGTTGAGAACCACAATCAATAGAACTTCAAAATTCCATCTTGAAATTGGAAATCTAGCTTGTAGCCAAGTTGCTAGGTTAACTATGCTATCAATGCTTGGCACTCTACATCTCCATCAGAGCATTGAATGATCTCCAATATTTATTATGGTTTTATAATAGAGATTGTCATTACTGCATTTTCTTGTTGCTCTTCTTCTTGGAATTCCTTTCCTTGAAAGTGGATCAGCTACTCAATTTTCCACTCTTTTCTTGTATTGTATCTTAGAATCCAGTTTTGGTAATTTTGTAAGCCATTTATGTTGTAATGTATGAGTCAATTTCTATTCCAACAAATATTTCAAACTTTGATGATCAATCTTTATGATGAATCGATATCCTATCAAAAAATGTTTCCATTTGGTTACTGTCATTACCATTGTTATCAACTCCTCCTATATGGACAATCCTTTACTCCTAAGTCCTAAGACTTTACTCAAATAGGCAATCGGTTGCCCTTCCCACATCAATACAGCACCCATCCTTTAGAATATGCATATGTTTCTATTTCAAAAAGTTTGAAGAAATCAGGAAGTCTCATTATTGGTGTTGTACTCATTGCTGTTCTGAGTTATTCAAAATCTTGGTTAGCCTTTTCATTCTATTGGAAGTTATCTTTCTTAAGAAGATCATCAAAGGTCTTGTTATGATTCCACAATTTTTAACAAACCTTCTGTAATATCCGATTAAGCCTAAGAAACACCTTAAGACCTTAACTAAAGCAGGGGCTGGTCAAGAAATTATGCATTCTCTCTTTTGAGAATCCATTTTTACACCTAAATTAGAGACTCTATGCCCTAAATATTCCATTTGTGATTGTGCAAAAGTGCATTTAGAGAGCTTGACAAATAACAGATGCTGTCTTAATATCAAAAAGACTTCCCTAAGGTTTTGACATAGGTAGGAAGATTAGAATTGCATATCAAGATATCACTAGAGAAGACTAATACAAATCTGGTTGGGTTAGAAGACATGATTCATTAATGACCAAAAAGTGGTTGGGGTATTGGTTAAGTCAAAGGACATAACAAGGAATTCAAAATGACCATGACAAGTCTAGAAGATTGTTTTATCAACATCACTAGGCTTATCTTTATTTGATGATACCCTACTCTTAAGTCTATTTTGGAAAATAAAAATATATTGGAGCCATATAATTCATCTAGGAATTCATTTATGTTTAGAATTGGATGTATTTGATGGTTAGGCTGTTCAGTTGCCTATAATTTTACATAAAACCATTATGTATTATCTTTCTTCTTCACCAACAAGATTGAAGAAGCAAATAGACTAATGCTAGGCTTGTATATACCACTGCTCAACATTTCCTACACTTGTTTTTCAATTTCTGCCTTTTGAGAGTAAGTGTATCTATAAAGTTTGAATTTGAATGGTTAATTTTCTAGTTTTAAAGGAATATAATGATCAGGTGACCTTTCTGGTGAAAGTGTATTTGGGGTGAAAAAAATATTTTTGAATTGTTTTATTAGTGTGGAAACTATTCCCTGCATTTGACGGGAGTTGCCATATGAGTTCATAGCAAGAGTGACACAACTTTGCAGTTGTTGTTTCTTGAATTTCTTTGTGTCTTTTCTTTTGACCAGCTTTATCACTGAATGTTTTACTTTACCTACCAACATTAGTTCACATTCTTCATTAGAAAACTTGACATATAGTTGTTTAAAATCGAATATAATGGGACTAAAATTGTACATTCAATCTACTCCCAAAATTATATCCTATTCTCTCAAGCTAATTATCCTCAAATCAAATAAAAAATTATACACTTGAATGTTCTGTTTCACATTTTTAACTATAGTGTACCTAAATATCTTACTGACATCTACAAAGACAACATGTAATGGCTTAGCTGATTCAGCTTACATCTTTAACTCATCCACCAAGATTTAATTTAAGAAACTATTGGAACTCTTTGTATCAACTGACATAATTATAATTATTCCATGCAAAGGCCCTTTTAAAGAGCGACATAGTGTATATAAGAAAACATCAATAGCCTCTCCAGTCTCATCAATACTCCCGTCTAATTTCTCCCATATATCCTTTAATTTCGACTCCTCCCCTTTCTCTACTGCTATAATCAAGTTTAGATTCATGAACTTGTATTGATGTACTGGTTATATTTCTTCTCACGCCTAAAGCAGAGGTTATTGTTTCTTCTATATTAGATTTCCTGAGATAAAACTTTTTGCATATTATTCCCAATAACACTCCATGCTCACATACTTATACCCTTTCTTTTAGCATATTTGAGTGTTGAAGTGGATACTCTAGAATTCTTTTCTCTATTATTTACTTCTTTGGTATTCCAGTTTCTATTCAAACTAATTCTTCATTTCCTAGCTAGTTCTAAAGATTGTTCTCGTAATGCTGCAATCTCAAAAACTTATAATAAAGTTGTTGCCTTCAACATTCTTAACATAGATTTAATATCTTCTTTCAACTCACTAACGAAGCTAGAGATGAAGTAGGATCCAAAAGCCTAGTTTCTTGTGGAGCAGAACCAACCATAGTTCTTTAAACCTTTCTTAGTACTCTACCAAGGAAATGTTTTGCTGTAGTTCATTAAATTTCTTCACTTCATCTTGTGGTCTCTTGGTTTTAAATCTTTTACAAAGTAACTTGGAAAACACTTCCCAATCCTCTTCTTTCTTTACCAATTTCAACCCTTAATACCAAATCTCTACTCTTCCATTCAAATACATTTCCATTGTATTAACCCATTGATGACTTGATATTTGATTTACAGTAAAAAATTTGTTGCATTTCCTTAGCTACATGCATGGATTTTCCTGGTGAATCCTAGAAGTTCAATCTTTAAAAGTGATGAAGATGGGTTTTCCCCTCAGATAGCTACTCTGCCTATCTGAGTGGGAGTCTTGGGATGAACCGTGATTTGACTCTTGAGACCTACAAAAAGCCATCGAAGAGTGCTCCAACAGAGAAGATTCTGATACTCAAATCAAAAAGAGTGATTTTTGAATATGGTAAATAGACTGAAAAAAGTGATCTCAGCTCTGTTTTGTTGGTGTTTTTTTTTTTTATGTAAGATTCTAAGAGAACTTGCTTGAGTACCGACCAATGCTGTGCATATATACCTACGGTTCTTGGAAAGTACCGTAAGGTTTTGGGAGTCTCAGAAACCCTAATTTTCTTATGGGGGATTGTTGAATCCCCAAGAATATGTGGGGTTCCTCTGAGATATCTCGGAGATACACCATCTTGGTGGTTAGGGAAAGTTCAACCATCTTGGGAGCTTCCTTTCTTATCTGATATGTTTGTTAGGGCATGTTTTGAGGGACCGTCTTGAGAGTGAGGAAGATATTCTTGTAAGAAAAGTTTAAATTTGTTTAAAGATTTGTTTCCTTTGTGGATGGTTTTAAGTTATACTTACCATATGGGTTGATTGGACTATGATTGTAAGGCTTGTCAGCCGATAAGTGTAAGTGACTGAGGAGCTTAGGTGTCGAGGATAGAGATGATGGAGAAGTTGTAGGCGGTCTTGATTAAAGGGCCTAGTCCAAAGGCCCAAAAGATGGGGTTCTAGTTAATTTGGCAGTGGGTTAGTGATGGGCCTTTGGTCAGATATCATTATTTGACCCTACTCCTAAGGTTACCTTAAAGAAGGGAGCGTTAAGAGTATAGGGATGATCTAACTTTTTTCGAACAACATGGAATAAAGTGAAGGACAGAGGAATGGTCAGTTTGACTCTTGAAATAAGAAACGTGAGTGTTGTCGTGAGGAATGAAAGGCGAAAAGACATGTCATTATTGAGGGAGTTGGGTGGTCGTTTCGATATTTAATGTGGATGGGTCATTTTGTTTGCTGAATTATCGTTGAGGCTTTGGCTATAAATAGTAGGGACTTATCACAAGATTGCATAGGGTATGGTTCAATTTTGGTGTTGTTCATTAAATGAGAATACAAAATATAGAAAACAGGGTCATTTGGATGTGGCAATATGACATTTGTTGGGTGGTGGTTTTTAGTGTTTCTATAAGTTAAAAATGAAAGGTTTCGTATGGTGGTTTTTTTTTTTTTTGTTTTTTGAATACTGTCGACACAAGATTCTATTAATGGTGGGAACTGCCAATACGAGACCCTATCATGGTATCATGTGATCTAGGTCCGTGATGGTTGGTTTTTAGAGTCCACAAAGATGCCTTGCATTTGGTGGGGTTCTTGTCTCTTTTTTGTATTCCAAATTGGAGGGTCGGGGAGTCCTTATTTTGTGAGGTTAGATGGAGACAACTAGGCATGTTTAGTGTTACTGCCCTGTAAGAATGAAGAGAATGGGAGAGCTATATTCAAGATTTGTGTCTCCTAATAGGATGTGAGAACTTGATGCTGAGAAAAGAGCTTCCTTCTTCTCTTGTTCTCCCCCATCGTCATTTATGTATGAATTTAGGTTACTAGGTGCTAATGTATATTCTGATAAAACTATGTAAAAAGGGTTTTTCTAGTGTTTCTTATGTAAATATGTTATTGAGAAATGAATGAAAAGAATTGCCTTTTTATGTACCTCATGACTTTTTGAGTCGCTTTTATTGATATGTTTGATGTTCACTTCTTTTCTTGCCCTTGGGTTATTTCGTTTTTGTTCTCATTTGTAGTTTTTTGGCGATCCCGTTTATTAGGTGTTGTGAGTAGAGCTTTAGGCAGGGGAATCATTGCTTGTTGTTACGTCTATGAGTGCATCAAGTATTGTGCTGATGATGCCAAGAGGTGAATGTCTTTGAAAAATACCTCATATCATTGTTCCTTGAGATGGTTTATGGTGCTAGGCATTGCATCGAGGATACTTGAAGACGTTGCGCTTTGAGATTATATAGCATACCAGGCATTGTGCTAAGAGTATTCGAAGGGGTTGTGCGAAGAGTATTTGGAAGCATTGCGCCAAGAGTACATGGAGGCATTATGCCTTGAGATTATGTAACGTACCAGGTATCGCGTCAAGGGTACTCAGAGGCTTTACGCCTTGAGATTATGTAGTGTACCAGGCATTACACCAAGGGTACTCAGAGACATTGCGCTTTGAGACAGTTTAGCATATAAGGTGTTGCACAGAGAGTACTTGGAGGCATTACATCTTAAGATAGTTTAGCATACGAAATGTTGTCCGAGAGTACTCGAAGATGTTACGCTTTAAGGCAATTTAGCGCACCAGGCATTGCACTGAGGGTACTTAGAGGGATTTAGCCTTGAGACAATTTCATGTCGCGTTTTGTTAATAAATTATTTAATTGTAGGCCGTATGCTCATTGTATTGAAAGCGTATTGTCGATATTGATGACTCATAAAACAATTGATATTCATGATGAGAAGGTAATGAAGCTTATTAATGATAGATACGTAGATTCTCAAAGTCCCATGTGCATAGTATAACGGTCCTGTCTAATTGATTGAGTCGATAAGTCTTAGGTCTAACCATTAAATGTACTGTGTATTGGTCTTCCCAGTTAAACATGAGTTTGCCCTTACACTGTGGCTAGCTGGTTGTCTCTACTTTTCGAAGCACAAGGTCTTTAGGTCTGAATGTTATGGTTTTGACTCTCTTGTTATAGTATGGAGTCATTTGCTGTTGGTAGACAGCCATTCGTGCAGACGTGGCATCTCTCAATTCTGATAGAAAGTCTAGTTGTTCTTGTAGGGCGGACTCATTTGACTTTGTCTGGTATTGTTCCACTCGTAGAGAACGAATTCCTTTTTCAACTGGCAAGATTGCCTTTGATGCGTATGTCAAGTGGAATGGTTTTTCTCTGGTAACTCTTCTCAGTGTTGTGTAATAGGCCCATGGGATTCTACAGAGTTTGTCTGCTTAACTGCCTTTTGCTTCATCAAGCGTGGTTTTAAGTCCCTATAGAATAGTTTGGTTTGTTATCTTGGCGAGGCTATTCAACTGAGGATAGGTTACTGAAGTCAACCAATGTTGAATTCCTAGCTTATCACAGAATTTTTTGAATTCTTTGTTATCGAATTGCCTCCCATTCTCAGTAATTAGAGACCAAGGTAGTCCAAATCTTGTGATTAATGAGACCAGACGAGCTTCAGCATCTTCTTCATGGTGATTTGAGCTACAAGCTTTACTTTTACCCATTTGGTGAAGTAAGCAATGGTTACAATCAGGAATTTTTGTTGCCCCATTACGTAGGGGGATGGGCCGAGTATATCTATTCATTATTATGCGAATGGCCAACGACTAGTGATGGGATAGAATTTGGTAGAAGGTTGGTGGAGGACTAAGGAGAAGCAATGGTATTTGTCATATTTTTTTACAAAATTTTTTGTATTAGCTTTCATTGTAGGCCAAAAATAGCCTTGCCTTAAAGCCTTGTTCGCCAAGCTCCAAACCCCTAAGTGATTATCACATATTTTTTGTGTATTTCTTTGAGAAGATAATTTCCTTCTTCTATAGTCAGGCATATAAAGTATGGGGGAGTGAAAGACTTTCTATAGAGGGTTCCATCAGTAATGGCATAGTAGACGGCCCTCCGCCTAAACTTAGTCACTTCCATTGGTGACTCTAGTAATTGACCATTGCTTAAGTAATCTTGTATGGGGTCTTTCCAACTCGGTAATTAAAGTGTTGATAGAATCTTCTCTAATTCATCAATGCTAGGGTAGAGAAGACTCTCAACATACACTATTCGGCTGGTCACGACTGAATCCAAACTAGCCAACTTAAATAACATATCGGTTCTAGCATTCTCTGACTTGGGGATATGTTGTTTATAGACCCTTTGGAATTTTTATATCACTTCTTACAATTCTGCTAAATATTTTGCCATCATAGGTCCCCTTACTCGTAAGTGCCCTCAATCTGCTTCACCACGAGTTGGCTATCCATGAACACCCTTATCTAACGTGCATCTAATGAGGTGGCTATTCGCAGCCCTGTTAGAAGTGTTTCATACTCAGCCTAGTTGTTAGTAGTCTTGAATTCGAAAAAGAGAGTGTATTTGGCTTTAAAATCATCAGGACCTATGAGGATAAGCCCGACTCCACTTCCTAATGAATTAGAGGATCTGTCCATATGTAGGGTCCAGGAAGGTAGTGTGCATTCTTCTTGGGGACCGATGGGTATTTGCTAGTTGTTGCTTGGGTGTGTATATTCAAGGATGAAGTCAATGAGGCCCTAACCCTTGATAACTGATTTGAGTTGGTAAGTAATGTCAAATTTCCCAAGTTCAATATTCCATTTGATTAGCTGACCTGACATATCCTCCTTCTACAATATTTGCTTTAGTGGTTGAATGATCAAAACCACGATTGTATGTGCTTGGAAGTATGGGCGGAGGCATCAGGCTACTATGACGAGAGTAAGGGCCACCTTTTCAATGGGTTTATAGTTTGCCTCTACCTCCTGGAGGACACGGCTGACATAGCATAATGGTTTCTATATATCGGCGTGTTGGTGACCAATACTGCACATAGAGCATTGTTAGAGATTGATAGATAAAGGTAAAATTTCTCATCGAGGATTGGTCGGGAGAGCAATGGTGGTGATACCAGGTATTCCTTAAGTTTGTTGAAAGCTTCTTAACATTTGGTGGTCCATTCGAACCTTTCTTCAAAGCATCAAAGAAAGGCTTGTACTTCTCTACCTCTACATCTCCTTTACGGTCTTGGGAGGCGTCATGTCTATGATGGCTTGAATTTTTTCCAGATTTGCCTCAATTCCCCTGTTTGTGATCATAAAACCGAGGAAATTATCCAAAATGATCCCAAAAGTGCATTTTGTTGGAGCCTCATCTTATAGTGCTATGGGCTCTGAAGGTCTCTTCCAAGTTGGCAACGTGACTCTCCAGGCCAGTGCTCTTAATGAGCACGTCATCCACATAAGTTTTCACATTTCTGCCGATCTGATTATTGAAAACTTTGTTGACTAATCTCTAAAAAGTGGCTTCCGCATTTTTTAGGCTAAAAGGCATGACCCTGTAACAATAGGTGGCGAATTCTGTAATGAAGCTCATTTTCTCCTCATCTTTTGGGGTTATCAGATCTGGTTGTAGCCCGAATACGTATCCATAAAACTAAAAAGTTGATGTCCTATGAAGTTATCCATAAGCTTATCGATGTTAAAGAGTGGATAACTATCCTTCGGGCAGACTTTGTTAAGATTGGTAAAGTTAATGCACATTCTCTACTTGTCATTGGTTTTCTTTACTATAACCACATTAGCCAACCATTTTGGATATTTTACTTCTTTAATGAAGCCTGCTGTCAGAAGTTTCTATACTTCCTCTTGGATCGCACGTTCACATTCCAGAGTGAATACCTTCTTCTTCTACTCTACGAGTTTGTAGCTCGGGTCGATGGTTAGTCTGTGAACAGCAACAGAGAGATGGATCTCTGATATGTCTTCGGGTGACTATGTGAAGACCTTAGAGTGATGGTGGAGACACCTGATGATGGCCTCGTGTAAAGTCGTTGACAGCTTGGCTCCAATTCTGACAATTTGTGCAAGGTTGTCGGTAAATGAGATCTCTTCCACCTCCTTGCCAGGTTGAGGAATGTTTGTTGATACGGGGACATCCTGGAATTCAGCCATTTCTGTTGAGAGGTGTTCTTTGCTTTTCCCAAATGGTGATGGTTGAGGTGGAAGATTACAGTTGATGGTAGCAATGCCTCGTGCTATTTAGAATTTGACTTTCATGTGTTTTGTATTGGGCAAAGCCTCTAGGCAATTTAGGCTAGATCGATTGCGATTGGCATTGTAAGGTAAAAGGGATTTGATTACATTCAACACAACTGTAGTAGTGCTTTGATTTGGAGGGGTTCCTAAGGAGAAAAGTGCTTTGGTACCTTCCAGGCACAATGATTCTTCGAAGAGCCCCCTTATTGGGACTGTTCGGGGTTAGAAGTTTATAGGGACGAAACCCATCCGTTGGAAGGCATCCCAGTAATGGATGTCACAACCTAAACCTTGGTAATTAGGATTCTCTTGACTATATACAAACCTATCTCCATGGTGATGACAAGAAAACTGTGGATATCTGAGGGAACTTTAATTAAGTCGTTTCATTGAAGCTGATCGATGGCCTCCTTTTTTTTAGACATAATGGTGATGGTGCCAAGAGTTTAGGTGGAGGGCAAGTTTCTTTTTAGTCTGTTTCTATAGATAACACCAATCTGATGGAGGTGAGTTTTCTCCTCATATACCTATTCTACTTGTCTGACTGAGAGTCTTAGGATAAAGCGGGATCTAATACTTTAGACTTGTAAAAAGCTGCCTGAGGGTACTCTGAAGGAGGAGACTCCAACGATCAAGTCATAAAGAGTGGATTTTGAATATGGTAAATAGATTGAGAAGAGTGATCTTGGCACTATGTTGCCGGTGTGGTTTTTTTTTATGTAAGGTTCTAAGAGAACTTATCTGGGTGGCGATTAATGTTGTGCATATATATCTATAGTTCTTGGATAGTGTCGTAGGGTTTTGCAAGTCTCAAAACCTTAGTTTTCTTGTGAGGAGATTGTTGAATCCTGGAGATTACGAGGGGTTCCTTTGAGATCTCTCAGAGATACACCACCTTGGTGGTTAGTGAAAGTCCAGTCATCCTGGGAGCTTCCTTCCTTATCTGATATGTTTGTTAAGACATGTCTAGAGGGATCGTATTGAGAGTGGGGAAGATTCTTATCCTCATAAGGAAAGTTTAAACTTGTTTAAAGATTTGTTTCCTTCGTAAATAGTCTCGAGTCGTACTTGCCATATGGGTTGATTGGACTATGATTGTAAGGCTTATTAGCCGAGGAGTGAAAGTGACTGAGGAGTTTAGGAACTAAGGACAGAGATGATCGAGGAGTTGTAGGCGGTCTTGATTAAAGGACCCTGGTCCAAAGGGCCCAAAGGATGAGGTTTTGGTTTATTTGGCACTAAGCTAGCGATGGACCTTTGGCCAGGTATCATCAAAAGGGTTTGGTAAGAAACCACAGAGTCTTTGTTTGATAATTGAGATTTTCTGTCCACCCTTAACCTTCTATCACTTGAAGTGAGTAAAAGAGGAGATTTAGGAATTCCTTCAATACCATGTTCTTCATTCTTGTCTTGATTTATCATTTTCAAGAAGGTGCCAAATCTTGCATCTATATTAACCATACAAGCTTCTGTCTTTTGGGTTTGTTCATCCAATTTTTGTTCTAACTAGAAGTGAGCTTCTTTCATCTTAATTGCCATTTCTTGCATTTTCACTTCTTGTTTTTTAACTTGTTCTTTGATAGGCTTGTACTAGGTTCCTTCCACCATCTACTCATTATTTGCCAAGAATTGGAACCTCTTATACCACTTTGTGACATTCTAGTTCACAAGAAAGAAAAACAAAGCATGGAAAAATAGAGTAGTGTGACAAGGCTTTTGCAATGGAAGGAGTAAACGAAGGTAGGGAAGAAAAGGAACAAATAGATGAGAAATATATATATATATATATATATATATATAAATATATATATATATATATATAAATATATATATATATATAGAGAGAGAGTATGCTGAATATCCAATTTAATGTTATTTTTTACTTGTCTTCCTTACACTAATATGTGCATTAACTCTTTTTAACCACTTAACTAACCAACAAACTAACTATTGGCTGTTACATATAAGAGGGAATGGGTTAGAATTTTGTCATCCCACCAAAACAAGAGACAAGTCTATCCTATACCTTCACAGTCTTTTTTTAATAGTGTGGGAGGCATTTTCAATTGCAATAGCTTACTCAACCACTTACCCAACTGTTAAAGCATGCACAGTAGTTAGTGATCTTGTAACCGGAATTAGTTAGGACTGTTAGACCGTTAGGTAGTTGGCTTAAACTTTGTATAAAAGAAGAATTAAGATTGAGATGAAATGACAGTGAATTGAATGATGTTTCTCACTCCCTACCTCTGTTTCTTCTCTTTTTCTCTCTCACTCTCTACTTTTTCTCTCTGTAACTTTATCTTTCTCTTCTCCCTCAACCCTTCTTTTAATCTAAAATTCTCTACAACATTTCCATCTAACATTAATTTTCAACCTTCATGTTTATAGCCTCTCCATGCTATGTTTTGCTTAAACATGCTCTGTTCCCTTTCATTTTCTAAAATTTAACATCTTTATTGTTGAAAAATGGGTTGGGTCATAACAAAATGGTATCTGAGTCATAGATATTCGGAACAAGAATTAGAAAAATGGCGGAAGGCACAAGGTTTAAGGCCATTGATGAGCAACTCAAGAAACAAGACACAAGGATGCAAGAAATTTAGTCAGAACTTGAAAAGAAAATGGAATAACAAAAACAAAAATTAGATGCCAAGATTGAGGCTGTCATAGCCAAAATGGACAGCACATTCAATACTATTTTGCAGATGATGAATAAGGATAAAAATGATGATCAAGAAACAAAATGAATGGTTAGATCTCCGATCCTTCCAACTCCAATGGAAGGAAGAACAAGAAATGAGCTGGGATCACAATCAATCAAGAATGATGCAAATAGTAGAGTCCAACTACCTAATCCATAGAGAACTATGCTACCCATATTTACTGGGGAAGATCCTCGAATGTGGTTAAAGAAATGTTAGAAAATTTTCTCAATTTATCAAGTACCTAGCCACAATTGGGTGGACACTGTCGAACTATACTTAGATGGCAAGGCTGAGATTTGGTTTCAAGGAGTCAAGTTAGTCAAGAAGGATATCAATTGGGAGGAATTCTCTAAGTTGTTATGTTTGCACTTTGAAACCAAAGGATCACAAGATGTAGTTGAAGAATTTATCAAGCTACATTAGCAAGGATCAATGGTAGAATATCAAGAGAAATTTTAGGAACTATGGTCCCTTATGCTCCATACTAATCCTATGCTAACAGAAATATATTTCATATCAAGTTTCATCAGTGGTCTGAAAGAGGAAATCAAGCCAATACTTAGAATGTTCAAACCCACAACTTTATTACAAGCTTTTGAAATTGCAACCCTTCAAGAACAGTCTTAGAGTTGATTAAGCACAAAAGAATTGACATGAATAAGAACTGGGATCCAGAAGAGGTTGAAATAGGGATCAAGTATACAGTAGCTCACAATACCAACTTCAAAACTCAAAGAATATTGCCACAGGAGATGCAACATTATAGAGCTAACAATTTTTGTTTTAAGTGTGGAGAGAAATATGCTCCTGGTCATCAATATAGACTTAGAAATCTCAATGTGATCCTAGCTGCAGAGGACAGAGAAAGACTGGGATTGGAAGGAAACAAAGAGCAGGAAGGAACAACTTGGGAGGACATGAGCTTTATTAAAGTTCATAATCCAAATTTTAATCCTTGAAGGCAAGGATTTTGAAGGAGGGGAGATATTGTAACAGTGTGGGAGGCATTTTCAAATGCAACGGCTTACTCAACCACTTACCCAACTATTAAAGCATGCACAATAGTTAGTGATCTTGTAATTGGAATTAGTTAGGACTGTTAAACTGTTAGGTAGTTGGCTTAAGCTTTGTATAAAAGAAGAATTAAGATTAAGATAGAATGACAATGAATTGAATGACGTTTCTCACTCCTTACCTCTGTGTCTTCTCTCTCTCTCTCTCGCCTTCTTTTTCTGTTTGTAACTCTCTCTTTTTCTTCTCTCTCAACCCTTCTTTTAATCTGTAATTCTCTACAACATTTTCTTCTATTACCATATTGATTTTCAACCTTCATGTCTATGGCCTCTCCATGCTCTGTTCCCTTTCATTTTCTAAAATCTAACGTCTTTAGTGTTGAAAAGTGGGTTGGGTCATAACACTTTTCCCACATGAGCCCCAGACCTCAGACAGGACATTATGATATTCCAATATTAATAGCTTTATTTATTATTTTCTTATGATTACTTCCTTCAACTGTATTTTTTATTTAATTTTTTGGGTCATGAGACTATTTTTGTTGTGAACAATTTTTTGTCCTAACACGGAGGGGGCCATTGGTACACATTTTTTTTCTTACTTATTATCGTGATGAAAAATTGTGTACAAAAACTTTTTTTTGTTTTTTTTTGTTTTGGTCAAACAATGGTATGAGACACAAAATTTGCATGAGGAATTATTAATTTATAACCTAATTTAATTGTTGTCATAACATGTAATTTTTACTATTGACACAGATTATTAAAATTATTAATTTTAAATAATTACAAATTCTAGGATAAATTCTAGGATAAACTCTTAAGAGAATCTAAACGATAATCTATGTCTAAAAACATTATATAGAACCACACTATCTAGAAAATAATATTTGATTACAGGATCCTGACTTTTCTTATTTACCGATAGTCATCAAATGATGGAATGATATAATAGGTAGTTGAGATACTCAAACGTTGTCACAAGTAGTTAAAGGATAATCTGTTTATGGTAATAATGTGAAAAATTAGTAAATGTGATGATTCTATTTGTTTATTCCGATTGCAGATTTATGTATATATGCACTATAATTTAACTGTTCTATTGAATTAATGATCTGTGTGTGTTTTGCATTGTCTAGAAATGTCACAAGATTTTTTTAGTCAATTTGGCTATTATTTTAAATACGTTTATTGTAAATTCACTATTGTGATTATTTTCTTATATGTTGATAACATACTTATTGTTGCAATCAATATATAAGGAATTATAAAAACTAATAAGTATCTAATCTCGAAATTCAAAATGAAAGACTTAGAAGATATTTATATTATCTTAGGTAGTAAAGTTGTCAAATGTAGTGGGGGTTATGAATTGACTCAGACCTATTACGTGAACAAAGTACTTGATAAATTCAAACACTTGGATTTTAAGTTAGTTAGTACTCGTTATGATGTAGTTTGTAAAACTTCAACTAATAATAATTGGCCAATAGTACAATTAGAATATGCTAGTGCAATGGGCAATTTAATGTATTTAATGCATTATACTAGGCCGAATATTTCATTTGCAGTTGGCAAGCTATCAAGATATACAAGTAATCTTGGTATTGCACATTAGAAAGGGATAAGTAGGGTTCTTGGTTATTTGAAAAGAACTGATAATATGAAATTGTTCATAATAGATACCCTGGTGTGCAAGAAGGATATATAAATGTTAGTTGAATAATTAATGTAAGCGACAAATAGCTTAACACTCGATTGAGTACTTTTACTAGGCAAAGGTATGATTTCATAGGGTTTAAAGATGCAAACTTGCATTAGTCATTCAACCATAGAAGTGAAATTCATAGCCCTAGCAACTTCGGGCAAAGAAGCAGAATAGTTGAGAATTCTCCCACTCGATATAGATTGGCGGCGACGGGAGATATTAACTATCTCCCTGTATTAAAATAGTGAAGCAACTATGTTTAGAGCATTGAGTAAAATCTACAATGGAAAATCTAGATATATTAGTTTAAGACACAATTATATGAGACAATTGATAACTAATGGTGTAATATCAATTGTTTATATGAAATCCATTGATAACTTGGTTGATACTTTTACAAAAGAACTCTCATAAGATACAAGAGAAAAGACAATTGATGGTATGAGGTTAAACCTATAAATATTTAATTACTATAGTTGAAACTCGACTTCTTATAATATATGAACTAGTCAAAAGTTTAATAAGAAAAACAAACCATGATAAATGATTGTAAAGCAAATATTAGTGCACTTTAGGTGTTATGACACTCGAATCGAGTCGGCTAGTGTTAATACCCAAACTTGGCTCAAGTGTTGTTTTGTTAGGCTCAAGCTCGAGCTCGTCGAGCCTACATTTCCAAAGCTCGAGCTCGACTCAAAGAGTCATCGGGTAGCTCGAGCTCAAGTGTCACGGGCTAAGCTATGTGAGATTGAGCTCAAGCCCAAGCTCAAACTTAAAATCATACCTAAGCTCGAGCTCGAACCCAGGATTATACTCGAGCTTGATTTTAAATTCTGGTTCCCAATTTCAAAAATTGATAGAATTTCATTTGTTTTTTGAACATTCCAAATCCAAATATGCTTTTATTGAAAATCCTAACTGAATTCATTTACAATCCGGTTTGCAACCACAGAACTACTAAATAAAATCTATAATAACTATCAAATAAAATCAAACCACATAAGTTTGCAACCAACATAATGTCATATAAATGAAGGTGCTCAAATTAAGTCTAAAAACAACATTCCCCAGCAACAAGCCAACAACATCCTCCAAGAGTCAAAGTTTTCGAAAAACAACATCATCTAGCACTCAAAAACTCAGTAGCATCCTCTAACAAGTCATAAACAACAACTCAACAGCATCCTCTAGCAACATCCTCCGGCACTTAACTGCTCAATTTACATAAGTCATAAGTGTTATGAAAATAAAACTATATCAACAACAAAAATAAGAAAATAAAGTCAATTAATTGTTTGTATCATGCTTCTCTATAATAATATCAAGGGATAATATATCAGAGATCATTGCAGTCATAGCATAGCTCATTTATTGCTATTAAGGGATAATATATCAGGGATAATATTAAGTCATTCATGCCAAAGATGGATAGCCATATGTGACCACACACATAAACACATCTATAATGTTTCTTCCCTTACCTACCTAGGGACAACCATATGACTTTGTTATTATTTGCAGATCAAGTACTTAGTCATCACAACAATGGCTCTAAGGGTCTTGGAGGCCTCATTTTCATCTTTGGAAGCTCTCTTGGTGCTTTGCTATTGGTATATATTTTTTTTTCTGCAGCTTTCTTTTATTGTATTTGGTGGTTTTATTTTTCTAGACTGACACTTGCATTGCATTCTTTACCAGCTTCTGCACCAGGTCTTTGTTACACCCATCATGTATGACTTTTACAACTATAATGCTGACAAGAAAGAGTTTTCTCAGCTGTTTGTCAAGTTTACATAGGTCTGTTATCAATAAGGACCTGTATCTTTTTCCACCTTGGGGGATGTTATAAAAAACCTTTGGAAATTAAACTAGAAGTCATAACTAATATTTTTTTTTTGATTTTTTGGGATTGCAAAACTTGGCACTTGTTGGAGCCTTACTTTTCTTCATAGGCATGAAGAAATCGATGCCCAGAAGGCAAGTGAAAAAGAAGGCTTCCAAGACAAAAATAGTTTAAGGAAGACTCAGTTCTCATATCACTGCATTCCCCACACACAATCAAATCTGCCTTTGCCACCAAAGAAATAAATTATTCAGAAAGAAACAAGAACCAGCTGCCATATTCCTTGTTTGGTAAACAAAACATGTGCCTAAAACAACATTAAACGAGGACAAAAGAGACAATTCAACAGAACATTTCGCAATTCAATAAAGCAAGAGCAAAAATAAAGCAGGAGGACAAAAAGCACAATGTAATAAAAATACAAAAACCCTAGATTCACAATTCAATAAAAGCACAATGCATTCACAATTGAATAAAGCAGCAGGACAAAAGTATGTGCCTAAAATAGCATGTGCCTAAAGCAGGAGCAAAATGAACTCAGCCCAACAAATCAACACAAATCCTAGATGTAGCAGAACATTTCACAATTTAATAAATTAACAAATCAACATGAACTTAGCATAATTTAACAATTTAACAAATCAACATGAACTCAACAGTTAGCACAATTCACAAATCAACATGAAATCGACATGTCGCAAATCAACAAATCAACATGAACTCAGAACAAATTGGGAGAGAGAAAATTTCACAAATCAACATAAACTCAGCACAATTCACTAATCAACATGAACTCACAATTCAATAAATCATCTACAATTCAACAGAACATTTCGTGGATCTCTGAAACCCTAGATTCACAACAAAAAACCGAGAGAGAGAGTTTATCTTCGATTCGACCTTTGAGTGGACACAGTAGAGCAGATCTTTGTAGGACAGAGAGGTTGAAGACGCGATGGGATGCAGCGGAGTAGCGACGAGACTCAAGAGCTAGGTCGAGAACAAGATTAATTTGTGAATCAAGCGAGAATGAGAAATATGCAAATGAGGAAGAGAATAAATACAAATCAAAGAGGAGAAAAACAAAAACCAAAAAAACCTAAATTTAAAAATTGCAAAATCGCAAAAACCCTAGAGAGAGAGAGAGTTTACCTTCGAGAGATGCAGTAGCATAGATCTTCATCGCACAGCAAGGATGAAGACGACGAGAAGGGATTATGTAACAACGTGAACGAGACTTGAGATCCAGATGAAAGAGGAAAGAGGAAAGAGGCACTCGATCCAGATAGTTGAGATATTGGAGCTGGAGGGTAGGGTTTTCGGAGATCGCGAAGATTGCGTAATTCTTCGGGGAGGGTTTTAGGGAGTCATGCATGAAAATAACATTAAAAAACAAAAAAAAAAAAATTTAAAACAACTCTTCCTATGAAAAAATTCCATTTCTAGGGCCCACAAGTCACGTGTTGAAGACGCGTCATGCACAGTGCATGACGGGTCTTCAAGACGCGTCATGTTCGTTTCCTCTCTCCTTCTTATCCTCTTCTTCTTCTTTTTTTCTTTCTCCTCTGCCGTGACTGCTTCCTCTCTTTTCCTCCGCGGTAATCTCTCTCTTCCTCTGCCACGACAGCTCCCGCGGCGATCTCTCTCATCTCTCTTCCTCCGCGGCGATCTCTCTTTTCCTCTGCTGCTACATCTCTAGCATAGATCTGCTGCGCGCATCTCTCTCTTCCTCCCGCGGCCTCCTTTCTTCCTCACGAGCCACGAAGGTACATTGCAAGCGATCTATCTTCTAATTCACTCCTTGACACTCCTCAGCACAGATCTGTAAAATTCGAAGGTATATTGCTCATTTGAACGTGAATGTGAAATCTTTTACTTGAATGTGAATGTGAAATCTCTCTACACAGATTTGTAACTCTATTCTTAGTTTTTCAAATATGAAATCTTTCATTTGAACATAAATGATGTATGTTGAAAGAATAAAATGTTTGTGTGTTCGAAACTATGGACTGAGGGAGAGGGAGGAATGAGAGATGTTTTTTAAGTAGAAAATTAAATTTTTGGAATAGTTTTTGAGGAATTGAAATGTTTAAGTTGAGATTTATTTATTGAAACAATTGATTATAAATTTTAGGATTTTAGGTTATTTGAATTAGGGTTTGTTGAATTAGAGTTGTTGAATTTAGGGTTTGTTGAAATTGAGGTGTAATTATAAGTTGTTGTCAATCATTTAAATTGTAAAAATTAATTTATTTTTATTAGATTATGACAAGTTGATTTTTGTTATTCAGAAAAAATGACAGAAATGGTGAGATTGCTATGCTATAGTAATGACGAAATTATAAAAGGTGAGGATGGAGTTGGTTATAATGGAGACCCTTCGAAATTGATTAGGGTGAGAAGGGATGTCTGTTATAATGAGTTAGTGTTGAAGATATGTAAAGGATTTCGAATCAATTCAATGACATAACATGTTGAGATTTTTCATCATTGTCCCGTGTCATACATACAAAGTGGAAATACACGATTTCAATTGGTGCCAATTAGTAACGATGACGATGTGTTAAATTTGATGGAGTTTGCGGTGGGTATGGGAGTAGGTACCACTCATGAGTTGTATATCAAATTATACGAGGGTGGAACGTCCGTGCAATGAGATGATGATTATACGGATGACTATCCTCGTATCGAAACTCGAGTGAATTTTACTCTTGCAGATATGGATGTGGGTAATGATATTGATGAGGAAGAAATAGCGGAAGAAGATGTAGAAGAAAAGGAGAATAACGAAGAAGAAGAAGATGGAGAAGTTGGTACGGGTGGTTGGGGTGGTACTGCGAATGAGATAACGATTGGATCATCTTCCGTCCCTGTACTTGTCGGTGGTGGTCAGAGATTTGTGTATGGCCAAGTAGACGACTCAATTCCCTTTATGACCACGGCACCCGGAGGTGATTGCTATGTGACCTTTGAGGAAGATTGTAGATTGTTAAACGATAGTTGGACTTTTGGCGATGAATTGAAGAAGGGGATGAGGTTTGAGTCGAATGAGCAACTTATTCATGCTATCAAAATGCATCATGGTGAGCATCACCATCAATTTCGTGTGGGGAGATCAAACTCTACACTTTGGACAGCAATATGTAGTCAAAGGGATGAAGGTTGTAGGTGGAGGTTGAGTGCTTGTAGGACTAGGCTACTTGATGCCTTTGTGATTACTGTTGTTGAGGGACTGCATACATGTATTAATATTGGGTTGATATAGGATCATAGGCAGTTAGATTCCAATTTGATGGCTCATTATTTTCTAAACTATATGAGGTAAGATCCAAGTGTAAAAGTTGTTTTCCTCCGAACTGTTATGACTGACAAGACTTCATATGCAGATTCCCGGAGGTGAGTTTGGGCTGCGAAAAAAAGAGCTATAGAGATGGTATATGGGGATTAGGATGACTCTTATAAGTAATTGCCTCGACTTTTGAATCCCATAGTCGAAAAGAATCTGGGAATACAAGTAAGTTGGAAGTTGGGTCCGTCAAATGTAAATGGTGAAATGGTTTTTGAAGCTTTGTTTTGGGCATTTGGTCCTAGTATCATGACATTTAGGAGTTGTCGGTCATTAATAAGTATCGATGGGATACACCTATATGGAAAATACAAACACAAGTTGTTGACTGCTTGTAGTATGGACGGTACAAATCACATTGTCCCGTTGGCATTCGGATTGGTTGATACAGAATCACTTGTCTCCTGATCGTGGTTTTTGATGTGTGTGCGAGAGTATGTTGTTAGAGATAGGGAGGGTCCCATTTGTTTAATTTGTGATCGACATAAAGGGATAAGGGCAACAGTTGCTCGTCCAGAGTTCGAATGGTTACCTCCCAATGCCGTGTGGAGATTTTGCATGCGTCATGTTGCAAGTAATTTCAATATGCATCACAAAAGTCAAGCCTGTAAAAGAGTTGCAACCATTGCCGCATTATAGCCACAACCTAAGAAATTTGATTCATATATGGCGAGGATGAAGGAGATAAAAAATGATGCACCCGATTATTTTACAAATATTGCCCCTAAGCAATGGACTCTTTCTCACGATGGTAGCTTTCGTTTTGGATATATGACAACAAATATAAGTGAAAGCTATAATGTTATGTTAAAGGGTACAAGGAATCTACCAGTTGCAGCCTTAGTACTTAAGACTTTTTATAATTCGGTGAACTATTTTGAGGCAAGATTGGGTGAGGCGAGGGCGGGAATAAGTAGAGGGGAGCAATACACAAAGTATGCCTCAACCTTTTTTGGGAGATGGATGAACACGACAAACCTCCATGCAGTTGTCTTCTTTAATAGGGAGAATGAGATTTTCGAGATAGAAACCAGCCATAGACAAACAAGATATGGTCACAAGGGAGGTAATAAATAGATTGTAGACGTGAAAAATGAGAATTGTACATGTGGAAAGTGGCAAATCTATAAAATTCCTTGCTCCCATGCAATTGCTGCGCTTACTAGAATGATGATTGATGTTTATGTGATAGTCAGAAAATGGTATACGTGGGAACATCAACTTAAAGTGTATGATCATCATTTCTCACCGATTAGAGACAAATATCCAACCATTATTCCCGATAGATCACTTAGACGTGAGAAAGGAAGACCTAAATCATCTCGATATCACAATGAGATGGATCTTCAGGAATCATCTTCGCGGACATCATGTGGGAGTTGTAGTGCAGAGGGTCACAACAGAAGGAGATGTGCGAGGCAAATTAGATGTGGAATTTGTGGCAGGTAGGGGCACAATCGAAGGCATTGTCCAAGCCAATCGAATCCCAACGCATGATATATTGGTGTACTTGAATTTGTCTTTTTAGTAGTAATGTTTATGTAATTTTTGTACTATGTATTGATGTACTTCTTTTTTCAAAGTTAATGGAGATTTGGTGTTGTTTTCTGTAATGTTTTAAGTATTTACGGTTTCCTTTGTAATACATGCTCTCTTTTAAGTTTTTATGTGTTTAGTATTGAATGAATTAAAAATTAAGCTTTTATTTTCTTGTAGATGGATCCTGGACCTTCTGATTCTAGTGTTCTATGGTTGCAGCGACGTCACCGTTCCTCGACGGTCTGGGAGGGAGACGACTAGACTTGGCTTATTTGTCGTCGACGTGAGGCTGTTTTATGGCGTTGGCAGGGTGGTCAGCTTGACGAGCGACTACTTCATTTTCTAGAGCAGTCAAGTTTTTTAGGACTAGGTAGGTTACATTTTATTCAGTTAGATTGGCACTTGATTACAGCTTTAGTAGAGCGTTGGAGGCTGGAGATGCACACTTTTCACATGCCCCATGGTGAGCTAAAAAATCACTCTACAGGATGTAGAGGTGCTTTTTGGTTTATGCATAGATGGCCTTCCTGTACTAGGTAGGATGGCTGGTGTTATTTGGGGTGATGTTTGTGAGAGATTATTGGGAGTTAGGCCTCCACGCTCGACTTTTAGAGGTTATAGTTTGAGTATGCCCTGGTTGTCTGATTTTGTTGTTCAGTTGCCCATTGGTGACGATGTTGTTCATATTATTCAGTGGACACGGGCATTTATTTTATTGCTGTTAGGGGGTATGATTTTTGTTGATAAAATAGCATGTTATGTACATTTACAGTACTTACTGTTGTTAGAGGATTTAGGTGTTTCAGGTACACGTAGTTGGGGTTTAGCATGCCTGGCATACTTATATAGATAGCTTTGCATAGCCTCGCACGTTGAGTCTCGTGAGATAGGGAGAGTCTTAGTTTTGTTACAGATTTGGGCATGGGAGAGGTTTCCTTACTTAGCTCCTGTTAGACGGAATGTACAGATGGCAGATAGTCTACTCGTTATGCGGTTGAGGGCAGATTTTGATGTTACTAGTCTCTCTACACACGTGGAGTCGGTGTATAGAGAGGCACTTGATAAGCAGACTATAGATCATGTCGTGTGGGTGCCGTATACTAAGGAGGTACTGTCTACCCTCCCCGACTACTATTATAGGGGGAAGGATATTTGGTATGCATGTGTACCGCTGATCTGTTTTAGTATCGTGGAGTGGCACTTTTCAGATAGAGTGATCCGACAGTATGGAGGGTTTCAGCATATTCCTATTCCTTGTGATATTGAGGATCGACTCCATGACACTACTACAAGGGGTGGATATGATATCAATTGGTCGATGGAGCATGCAGGATAGTAGATATTTGGACTGAGCGACACGACCATTTAGTTGAGCTAGACACGATGTATGGTCCCTTCATTTCACATGCCTATTTTAGTTGGTATCAGAGCATCTCCCGTCGATTTATTGGTCGTCGAGGTGCTTGTTTGGGTTACATGGTAAGTGTATAATTTCTTAATTTTCATTTCATTTATATCAATGATTTATATTTCTATTTTAACTAACATATATATCTTGTTTGTAGTGGAATATATTGCACCAGATTAGAGATGATGAGGGTGCGGATGTGCATACGTTGGCGGACTCAGCCATCTCAGTTATGACCGAGGTCATGAGTTATCTTTTGAGACCTAGACCGTCCAGAGATGCTGACGAGGGACATGACGAGGGATGTGACAAGGACCGAGCACACGGACGACAACGAGGGAAAGGACGTTCGGGGAGACCACGACTGTCATCAGCTCATGCGTCACCACTACCGTCTCCACCACCACCTTCTATGTATCCAAACGTCACAGAACCTTCTCTCGTATACGGTGAGTCCTCATCTTTCTATATGCCTGTGTTCGATGATATCCCTCAGGTTTTTACTCCCGGTGCTCCACAGAGGGGGTCTCGAACCGGTATTCATATAAATGAGGGATTAACACAGGTTGAGAGAGACGATGCACCCTCCGCATATCGTGTATCCCCACCTGTTTTTTCTGAGCCTCACCACGAGGATGTAGGACCCTCTCAGATCACGCAGATAGATGATTTGGGCTTAGTTTCTCGTAATGATAGTATAGATGCTAGAGGACTTAGGCAATATACTGAGCGGAGACGACGGCGTTGAGATTTATGTATTCCATAGTCTATAGATTTTCTTTTTATTAATAAAATTTGCATCAAATTGTATATTCATATTGATATCTATATTTATTATGTTGGTTTGCTCGTTTGTTGAATGGAGAATGGTTCGATGAATGGATGAATAGCTATTGTTTGGAGATTGGGTGAGAGTTGGATAAGTTGATGACTTGGATAAATGTGTATGATTTTATTTGTTTGTTGAATGTATTGTTTTGTTGATGAGTGAATGAATCGATATTGTTTGGAGAGTTGGATGAATTTATATTGTTTGCAGCAGGTTTTTTGAACAGGTATTTTCGGGATTCGACTTCAGCAACAGTGTAGAGTTTGGAGTCAGGAGGGCATGACGCGTCTTGAAGACGCATCATACACTGTGCATGACGAGTCTTTAAAACACGATTTGTGGGCGCTAGAAATGGAATTTTTTTGTCGGAAGAGTTGTTTTAAATTTTTTTTTAACGTTATTTCCGTACAATTCTCGGTTTTCGGAGTGTGGAGATGAGAGGAAAGAGGCACAGAGCTAGGTCGAGGAGATCAAGAACAATCGAGCGAGCATGAGAGGCACAAATGCGGAAGAGAAATGGGAAAAAAATGTAAAATGACATTTCCGTTCTTTAGGTTTTAAAACATTAGAATTATTATTTATAATTTATCAAAAAACAGCATATATATAAATATAATTTCATAATATGTCAAGCAGCTTGACAAATCTTCAAATTTGATATGGTTGAGATCGAGCCCAAGCTCGATGCTGAGATATCTGAACTCGAGCTCGACTTGAGCTTGGTTTAACCAAACTCGAGTCAAACTTTGATCGAATAGTATTATAGATATCCATGATATTACTCAAATATCATAACACCTCTAATATACCCTGTTTCGATGTGTTCATGACTACCATGTTAATAATGAGTATCATACTTATAATGAAGGTTAAGTTTTGGTTAAGAGTAGTGTGCATATAACGTACTTATATTTTTGGAACTTCACATGCGTGAATATTAGGAATGGTGCCATTTTTTACAGAAGAGGCTTTCTTTTGTAAATGTTCATGAATCGAGGAAGAAACAAGTGGCCTTTAATAATGCGTTAACTAGTGGGAATTTCTCAAGAAAACAACAGATTTATGAGTGTATCTCTCAAATTTGAACTCATTGAATTAAGATTTAATGTCTAAATCAACCAAAATTCAGTTCAAATTATGCAATGATAACACAATTTAAGGGTTCAAACTTAACAAGTACCTTTATGGCATGAATCTATGTGTTGGAGGTATTTTTGACCCACAGATAACTGCCATTTTCGACTCGAATGGGAAGCCTACGCCGATATGTTCGTCCGGTCTCCTCCAATGAAAAACCTGCAAAAATCTCACCGGGACTGGCTGGCGGGGGACTCCGACGCTCAAGTCAAGAAGGGTAATAATAAAAGGAAAACTGAATACAGCTGAGAGAAATATGGCTCTGTGGCCTCTGTCATGTGATGTATTGGTCGAGTGGATATCGGAACCCCCGTGCGTGTGTGTAGCATGCATGCATATTGTACAGTAAGCATTATATATATCGCATATGTGAAACGATGTGATACAATATAAAAGTATACGTATAAAGTCATACCTCTGATCGTGTGTAGAATCAGTGTAAAAACTGTACCTCTGGTGGAATATATTTGGGTATGAAAACCTACCACCTGATGATATAGAACTGGCTACTGAATTGGGCATGGAGCCCTACCTTCGTCGGTGTGTGTAAATGAGTATGAAACCTCCCTCTGAATGACATATAAGATTTGGTATAAAACTCCTCTCTGAACGATGTATAGAACTGGGTATAGAACCCCACTCTAAATGATGTATAGAATCGCCTCCCTTTCGTGTGTCAAAAACTGAGTCCTCCCTGAGGGTTGCCTATGCTCTGTATTTATAGTCTTCCAAGGGTGTAGAAAACCCTAGTTTCCTTTTATTTGAAATCTTTTAAGATGGTTAGAATTGTAATTAGAGACTTCTGAAAGATTTAAACTTCCTCAAGAAATATGGAAATATTTGACCTTGATAGTGATTGTCTTCCTTATCGGATAATTATGTATGATTTTGGAGACCTATTAAATAAGGTACCATCATTTGCCCCCACTCCTAATTGCATTTTGAAGATATGGTATTAGGAGTAGAGTGGATTGTAAGAGGCCTTTCAGAAGATCGAAAGGTCAAGCGATCAGCAGGCCAGTAGACTGAGAGATCAAATGGTCGAGAGATCAAGTCATCGAAACATCGAGTCATCAGGTGATCGAGAGATTGGCAGATCGACAGGTTCAGTGATCGTGAGATCCAGAGGTCGAACAATCGAACAGAATACCAGACTGACAGGTCGAACGATCGAGAGAATACCAGACCGACAGGTCAAATAATCGAGGGAATACCAGACCGTCAGGTCGAATGATCGAGGGAATAACAGACCATCAGGTTAAAAGATCGAGAGAATACCAGACCGACAGGTCAAACGATCGAGGGAATACCAGACCGTCAGGTCAAAAGATTGAGAGAATACCAGACCGATAAGTCGAACGATTGAGAGAATATCAGACCGACAGGTCGAACGATCTAGAGAACACCAAACTGACAGGTTAAACAGTAGATCAGGGTTTCATAGGCCCGCTCGGGGAATTAGATCCCTATCGGTAGATCGGGGTGACTTGGGCCCGTTTGGGGAGCTCTATCCTTTATTGATGACACGTTCGAATGATAGGATCTGGCCGACTTAGACCCGCCGAATGATAGGAGTTGGGCGACCAAGGCCCTCCAAACGACAGGAGTTAGGCGACTGAGGCCCTCCGAACGACCAGAGCTAGGCGACTGAGACCTTCCGAATAATAGGACCGGGCGACTAAGGCCCTCTGAACGAATGATAGGAGCTGGGAGACTGAGGCCCTCCGAACGAACGATAGGAGTTGGGCGACTGAGGCCCTCTGAATGATAGGAGCTGGGCGACTGAGGCCCTCTGAACGATACGAGTTGGGTGACTGAGACCCTTCGAATAATAGGAGCTGGGTGACTGAGGCCCTCCGAACGAACGATAGGAGTTGGGCGACTGAGGCCCTCCGAACGATAGGAGCTGGGCGACTGAGACCTTCCGAATGATAGGAACTGGGCGACTGAGACCTTCCGAACGAAACGAGTTGGGCGACTGCGGTCCTTCGAATGATAAGAGCCGGGCGACTGCGGCCCTCCAAAAGATAAGAGCTGGGTGACTGAGGCCTTCTGAACGATAGGAGTTGGGCGACTGAGACCCTCTGAACGAACGATAGGAAACTTTAGATAGATGGGCCAACAGGCCAAATGATGGAGAGACCAATAAGTTGAAATATCAAGCGATCCGGGAGTTAGGAAACTGACAAAAGATTGAAAGGCCGATAGGCCGATAGGTCGAAAAATCAAACGATCCTTGAGTCAGGAAACTGACAAGAGATTGAGAGGCCAACAGGCCAAACTATGGAGAGACCATCAGCTCGGATAGTCGAGGGTAGTATAGACCCATTCAAGGAGATAAATTCTATCGGTAGATCAGGGCGGCATGGGTCTATTCAGAGAGATAGATTCTAAAGATAAGTCGGGGTGACACAGGCCCGTTCAAGAAGATGGATCCCAGTTGTAAGTTAGGGCGACACAAGCCCGTTCGTACTAATCGTTAAGTGGAATGTGGAATGACAAGATTTCTTATGAAAAGGGAACGATCGTCACTGATAGTAGGCACATAGGCTCTCAGAGTTTGGGATGACATATTTGATGTGCACGAATGATAATAGCTAGGAGACTAAGGCCCTCCTAATGATAAGAAATCTTTAGAGAGTTGGTGTCACGCCCCGAACCGGGAATCGTGAACAGCCGCCCGTTGACCTGGATGCCGGCTGTATTTCTACAGAAAATCGGACAGAACCTCCCCATAAATCGGAGGTCTCCCATGTACAAACAAACCTGTATAAACCTGTATAATTCAAAATCATTATATAAATTAAACACATGGCCATCCCGGCCTCAAAACAATCCACCAAATCTCCCAACCGACATCCAGACAACGCAAGGCTAACAAATCACTAACAGTCCTAGCCACAGACCTCTACTGTCATGCCCAACCAGAGCATGAACAGCCGCCACACCGAGCGGGCCTAAATTTATACAATTATATTACAAATTCCCAAGTTAACTCTTTAAATATTTACAAATGCCTCAATGCAAGTGAAATGAGAGTTTTGCAAACAGAAGTCCAAAATTATACAGTTATCCCAAAATATGTACACGGTCAACTACGGACCTCAACAAGACCACGCAGGGTCGACAATAAAATATGAAATTCATCTTTCCAATTAAAACTTAATCTCACCGTCGTGAATCCAATCCACCATCAAGCCATCAAGCCTCTAAAGTCAAATGCGTCGCCCTAGCACCATAATCCTGTCTGGGGAGGGAAAGAGGAGGGGTGAGTACTCAGGGAAGAATACTCAGTGAGTGAGTGGGTCAATGTAATCGTGCAATATGGGATGTGAAACTGGAGTGTCAAAATATCAGTATACAAATCATATTTCAAATCATCATGCTTTTCATTTCAACAATATATCATTTGCATGCATCATCAAGTCAAATATGCATCCAAAATACTTTCATCAAAATCATAGAGCTGCCAGCCGTAAAACTCCCGGCAGAGGTCTACCACGACCTATGACAGGCGCACTGGGGGTGTTATATGCGATTTTATTTAAAGTGCTCTCTACCCCGGCGTTGGCGACGGACCTCGTCCAGGTGCTAGACTTGGAGAGTGTATCCAAATCCTCCCCCTTTCGGGTTCAACCTGCCTAGTACCGTGTCGTAAATATAATCTCGACAACTCGTGGGATACCCCAGGCCTAGGCATATCCGGACGCTACCAAAGCGCCTCTCACGGTGTCCTTCGTAGCTACGGAACAATACATATCACAGCCCTCAAGGCCAATATCAATATCACAGTACAAATCACAGCCCTCAAGGCCAATATCAATATCATATCAAAACATGTGCCGTAAATCAGGTTCACAAACCAAATGCAACATATTTCATAAAATGACACATTTTACATTTCAACCACATGGATGCATATTTCATAATTCAACCACATTTTCGGACACTCCATCGGTTCACAAAAATCATTTTCAAAGCCAGTCAAAACATTTCACGCACGCGGTAAATCATGCTCATTTATTAAACTGTTGTAAAACAGAGTTTACATATTAAACGAAAACATTGAAATAAAACCCACTCACCGTATACGGGAGGGTCAATCACTCCCTACAATGCACAACAAGTGTCGAAACTGTGCTCCCCTCAATCAAGACATCCAACACTTACGCATGTATGTAATCAGCAAGTTTCAAACCTGCGCAGTTATAGAAAATAGGCTATAACTTCTAATACACCTTTACAAATCAAGGGTTTCTTATTTCATTTTTAAAGCTAAGGATGTCTAATGTCTAAGGCAGACAACCTCACGTCATTCGGAGCTGTGTAGAGAAAGTTATGCTTACAACATACCCACAAGACTCAAGTGATATTACTCAATCAATCCTACACAAAGCTCACACCAATCCAATCTCTCGTCGTACCTAAGAGTCAGCATATACACCAACACACTTTTATTCAAAATTCTTTATCAACTTCTTCTCTTCAAATACTCCAATACAATTCTATACATTTATCATATAAAAACAAACACATGCTTCTGCTCATTCTTGACAATTGCACATTTTCATATCACTTTAACACACCAATATCACTATATATATGCATACACTTTCTATACCTTATTTGCTTACTAGAGTCATTCCAAATCTCTCCAATGGATTCGATCAATACAATTTTACATCTACATAGTCACTAACCTCTATCCAAAATTCGGCATGCATAAATCCTCACTCTTGGCCTCAATTTCACATATACATAGCCAATAACACACCACACTTAAATGCCAAAAACACAAGTACATCAAATCCACATTTTAACACTCAAAATCACATTAAAACCCATCAAATTTCATATTGAAAGTTCTACATTTTCCTGTACATGTTTCCTTAGGGTTTCTCCCCTCAATATGTGCTCATTTCATCACTTTCATTCCATTTATAAACAATTAATCAAATCAAAATCAAGCCTGATTCAATCCTAAAACCAATCAAAATTGGAAATACGCTTAAAATAAATAAGTTTCCTACGAACTGGAAAATCTTTGAAAAATCATACACTTTTCGATTCTCATCCGATTTCTTCAACCCATATGTCATTTCAAAGGTATTGAAACCTATTTTCATAATATAGAATTTGTATTTAACTTACCTATATGCAACATCAACAATAATGTAAAACAACGTATCCATCCTTAGGCTAAAATCCCAAATTTTGACTATTTTCATACATATGTCAAATTAATCTCTACAGGAAAGTATTCAAATCAATTCAACTCGATCTCATTATCCTTTAATATGCTTCGTCCATACTAAGCAACAGATTTCGCATAAATTTTTAAACTTAATCCTCACATTCCGGCATATTCAAATCAATTTTCAACTAAAGCTATACAACCGAATCAAACAAACCTCTATCATTATCTAACACGTTCTATTATGCAACGCAACCCTATTTATATCAAATTCTAAGCTTAACATAAATAATTTCATATGAAATTGCAGGAAAGTACATTTCCTTTTAATCTAACTTATTTCAAGGCATACATAAAATTTCTAATTCTAATTTCAATCCTAAATTCAATAAAATAACTCAAATATCGAAAGGATTGCATTTCCCTCACCTAGGGTTCACTGCGGTCCAAAACCCTAACGTCCGTGCGACATTCGATTTAGTCCGAAACCTACAATGCTTTCAATTCGAAGCAAAAGTCAGCAAATTTAGTATAAATCTCTAAGAAATCGAAACCCTAGAATTTGGGTTAGGGTTTTATCTTACCTTTGCAGTGGACAAGACAGTCGACCTAGGGCTGTCGATTGGGGCTTCCGCAAGTGGCAGAAAGCGCACAGCAGAGAAGCAACACAGCAGCCGTGCGCAGGAAGGGCTGTCAGCGCGTGCTGGGAGCAGGGCAGTCGCACGCTGGCACGCGCGCAGGAGGGGCTGTCAGTTGCGCAAGGAACAGCGCGCGCTTAGCAGAAGGCCGCCGCACGCAGCTCGCGCGAGCAATCGCGCTGCTCGCGGGCAACACGCGCACGAGCAGGAAAGAGGCAGGCGGCTGTGGGTGGTCGACGGTGGACAACGAAAAGGGGCGGCATGGTGGTTGCTCCGGTGGAGGACCGCGGTGGCGGCGGAGGAAGAGAAAGCCGCGGGAGATCGGGAGAATGAGAGGGAAAGACTCGCGGTGAGAGAGAAGGATAGAGAGAGTGAGACCGAGAGGGAGAAAGAGAGGGAGTGAGGCGGTGGGGTGGCTGCGGTTGGCAGTGGCGACGGCGGCCGCAGGACGGAGGCGCGACGGGTCGCGGCGGGGGAGAGGGAGCCGCGGGGATGGAGAGGCGGTGAGAGAGTGAGAGAGAGAGAAGAGGAAAAAGGGGAAAAAAGAAGAAATTAGGGCTTAGCCCTAATTTTGACCCCTTTTTCATTTTTTTTTATTTATAATTATTATATTATTATTATTATTATATTTCTTTTTGTAAATAAATAAAAAAAATTAAATGAGTAATGTATAAATAAATAAATGAATAAATAAAAAAATCATCTATATATTTTTCATACTCACTTTATTTTACAAATCGGAAATACGGATATTTTAAATATCCCAAAAAATTCAAATTACATACCTCAAAATCAAAAATCAATATAATTAAAATTCTCTCTATATAAATAAACGAAAAAATATTTTATTTAATTTCATGAACAGTATACTTGTACGGACACCGCAGTGTCGGTGTTACAGTTGGACCGCATCTACCCATTCGGGGAGTTATATCCCTCATTGATGACACTCTACATTTGGAAAAGTTCATTTGAGAGAACTTAAATAAAAGAATATTATGAGACAGATAACCGATAGATTATCTATGCGAGGCCGAGAGATCGAATGAGGTCAGGAGGTCAAATAACCAAGCGATCGAGAGATCAGGAATTGAGAGATTGACACATCAAATGATGAAAAGACCAACAGGTCGAACAATCGAGAAATCAATGGATTGTGAGGTCGATTAACCTAGAAGTAGAATAATGGAGAGACTAACAGGTCAAAAGATTCGAATAATCAGGAGAACTAGAGACCAACGGGTCGTTAGAGACCAATAGATCGAATGATCGAGAGACCAACAAGTCGAACGATTCGGATGATTAGGAGGTCTAGGGACCAACGGATCGTTAGAGATTACCAAGTTGAGAGATTTAAACAAAAGTGCTTATCCAAGCAGTGATCAAGAGTTTTGAGTACGCGTGTTATGAAAAGTAAAATATCTGAAGGCTAATCTGGAGTTTGTGTCCGGCGATACGAGAGGCTGGTGGCCGAAAGAAGAAAAAATAGGGCCAGGCCACAAGTTGTCGAATCGATAACAGTATCCTTTCGTTACAAAGAGTCTGTTTCTTCTGCTATGCTATATGATGAGTAAAACCTCATATGAATGAAAAGAAACTCGCTTGTCACTATAACACCGACACTGTAGTGCTCATACTATTGTACTCCTGTTCGGGAATTAAATAAAATATTTCTCAGTTTATATATATATATATATAGAAATTTTTATTTATCTTGATTTTCGATTTTGTGGTCTTTAAATTGAAATTTTTGGTATATTAAAATACCCGTGTTTGTAAATGCATAGTACATTACATTGTTGATAAATTTGGAATTATAATATGAGTAGATTATAAATGAATATATATATATATATAAATATGTATAAAAAAAATTGAGATGAGCAAAACGCAGCGTTTTGGCCTCCTCCCCACAAATTTCGAATCAGGGCATGAAGCCCTAATTTGCTTTCCCTAATCTCTCACCCTCTTCGTCTCTCTCTCACTCCTTGCTCTCTCCTTCTCGCGATCTCCCCCGCACTCTCCGCCCTTCTCTTCCGTCTCCCTCCGTCAATGCTTCCGCCGCGACACGACACCACCACCGCTCACCTCTCAGTTCTCTCTCCCTCTATCTCTCTCTATCTCACTCACTGTCTCACTCTCTTGAACTCTCTCTATCCCGCAGCTCTCTCTCTTCGCTTCCCTCACCCTCCACCGCAATCAACCACCATTTCATCCGCCATCAACCACCACGTCACCACCCACGACCGTTACTCTCACTCTACCACCCTCGGTTGTCCCCCTTTTCTGTTTTCTCTCTCTTTTGTCTCTCTCTAAATCTCTCTTGCTCGATCTCTTTCTCCCAGCTCTGTTTCTCTCTCGGTTATCTCTCTCTCTCTATCCCCCTCTCTGTTCTCTCACTCTCCCCCTCGGTTACACTCTCTGCCTTCTTCCTCTTCCCGCGCGCGCGAACAGTCTCTTCCCCTCTCCTGCGCGCGCGACCACAGAGCCCTCTCCCTCTCATTCGCTCACTCACTTACGCGCGCAGACTCCTTGCTGCAACCTCTGTTGCAGCGTAGCAACAGATACTTGAAACCCTAGACTACCTGCACTCATTCCCTGCAAAGGTAAGGGTGAAATTTCTGACCTATAGATTTAGGGTTTTGATTCTTATAGTGATTAAGATTTATTGCTGAAATTTGCTTCAATTTGGAAGCATTGCAGGTCCTGGAATGAATTGAATGGTGAACGGAAGCTAGGTCTGCGATCGGAGAATGCATTGTCTGACTTTATATGTGATTATTTAGGTTAAGCATAGAATTTTATATGAATTGGGCTGTTCTGGATGATAGAATCATATTAAGTTGATTAGAACAATTTCTCTCAGAGTTTCATTTGACATATGCATGGAAATAATTGAAATTTGGGATTTGAGTTTAAAGATTAATGCAGTTTTTTTATTATAAGTTGCCTTGCATATAGTAATCAAAATACGATCTTCGTATTATGAAAATAGATTTCCATACCTTGAAAATGACATATGGTTTGAAACATTTGGATGAGAATTTAAAAGTTTATGATTTTTCAAAAATTTTCTATATTGTAGAAAATTAATTATTTTAGACTTGCTTCCAACTTTGAAAGATATTTAGGATTGAATTTGACTTGACTTTGATTTTGTTAATTAATTATAAATGGAATGAAATTGATGACATTAGAATGTATACAAATATTGAAGAATTTGGATTTGTATGTGTAAGGATTGTTGAATGAGGAATATTATGAAGGAGTGGTGAATTTAATTTGGTGTGTTGCATGCCGAATTTTAAAGGTTGAATGTTACAAAAAGTACAATGCAATTATGGACTGTTTTGGGGTATACAAAGAGATAGGGTGTGAAAATGATGGTTGAGTGATTTAAAGTGGCATTGTTTGTTAGGAAGGTATGAGAAACCTTAGAGCTTTTGGGTTGAATTGTGTGCCTTCGGAAATGAGGAATTGAAATTTACATTTGGTGATGAAAATGGGACAGCGCATGAGCACATTTGAAGCCTAGCTATGAAACCCTAAGTCTTGATCCTAGACATAGGATTTATTTAAAAGTATAAATTTAATATAGTGGCTTTTGAAATGTGTGGCACAAATCATATATATACATATTGTGTTTTGTCATTGTAGTGACACTTGGTGATCGAACGAGGGGAGCACGTTGCTTATACAGTGTGGTACATTTTGGGGAGTGACACACCCTCCCTGAACTGTGAGTGGGACCCTAATCTCTTGCATAAAATGGTGAAACTTGTTTTCTGTCGTGTTTTCGATAAAACATGCCTTTGATATGCATTGACTCGACGTATGATATCAAATTTCAAATCTGTTTTGTGATTATTGGAGTGTCGTAAACTTATGTTTTCCATGACTATGCATCCATGTTTGAAATGAAACAAAATTGTGCCATTACTTGAAGATTTGATACGTTTCCTTTTCTACTGTTGCATTAGTATGCTGATTTGAAATGATTTGATGAAATGTATTGGCATACGGATTTGAAATGTTTTGATGAACTATGTGGGTTAGATGCCCACTAGTTATGTGATAATATGATATGATGATATGATGAGATGATATAACTTGATTGATTCCGTAACTACGAAGGGCATTTGTAGAGACATGGGTTGCCCGGATATGCTTCTGCAGGAGGTATCCGCAAACGTCATTTTATATGGCTATAAGCACGGCCGGTTGAACGCACGTAGGGGGAGGACGTATGTGACCCCACCGTCTAGCACCGGGCGGGGTCCTATACAATATGATGAGCTAGCTCTAGCGAACTCATGGCCAACATCGGGGTAGAGAGCAACTTTTGAACAACCTTGCATAATAAAACCTCTGATGCGCCTGTCCATGGTCATGGTTGACCTTTGCCAATATCATTTTTGGCTTGCTCTATGTTATACTTGATTTTTAAATGGATGCATATATGTATGATGTCGTGTGATTGATTTAATGACTTTATTTTACTAAACATAACATGTTTTATTGCAAATCGTGAATTATTGTTTACGGATAATGTTTGACACTGCAATGGTTCACCTACACTATTTGTGCTTGATATTAATCCCCTCACTCACTAGGTATCTTCCTTGATACTCACCCCTCTTCTTCCCTCCTTCGGACAGGATTATTGTGCTAAAGCGACACTTCAGACTCTAGAGGTTGTGGTGGATCCGGTATTCATGACGGTGAGGTCTAAGATTAAGTTGAAATCTGAATTTCGCACTTTATTTTGACCCTGCGAGGTCTTGATATTGAGACCCGTAGTTTGCTGTGTACATATTATGGGATGACTGCATAACTTATGGACATTTATTTGCGAAACTCTCATATTTCACTTGTATTGAGGCATTTGTAAGCATTTAAAATGTAACTTGGGAATTTGTTATATAATTATATAAAATTTAGGCTCGCTCAGTGTGGTGGCTGCTAATGCTTTAGTTGGGCATGATAGTAGAGGCCTGTGGCTAGAATGCTAGTAATTTTTATAGCTTTGCGTTGTCATAGATGTCTGCTGTGAGATTGGTTGATTTTGGAGAGGCCGGGATTACCATTTGTTTATTTGACAGGATGATTATTAATATACAAGTTAAATTGTACATGGAAGACCTCCAAAATATGGGGAGGTTTTGCCTGATTTTCTGTAAAAATACAGTCGACATCCAGGACAACGGGCGACTGCTCACGATCCCAGTTTGGGACGTGACAGTCACCCTCGCATTCTTGTGATAAGACTAGGCGACGATGGCCTAACATTCGGCAGGAGCAGGTCGATGTGGGCCCGTTTGGGGAGTTAGGTCCCAACTTAATAACATATTCGTTCAGAAATATTTGGGCGACTAAGGCCCAACAGCCGATTAAAGGTTTTAGAGATTAGGGTCGTGTCCGCCCATTCGGGGAGTTCATCCTAACTTAGTGACACATTCATTAGGAAAGATTTGGGCGATTGAGGCCCGACGTTCGATGAGAGTAGGGCGACACTGGTTCGTTCGTTCAATAGAATCAGGGCGACTCAGGCCCGACTTTCACTCGGGGGGTCAGATCCCTTCGGTCGATAGAATCGAGTCGTAAAGATTTTTCGGCTTATCAGTTAGTCGTTTCCCACGGACGGTGCCAATCTGTTGGAGGTATTTTTGACTCCACAGATAACTGCCTTTTTCGACTCGAATGGGAAACTAGCACCGATATGTTCGTTCGGTGTCCTCCGATGAAAAACCTGTAAAAACCCCATCGGAACTGATCCAGTGGGGGACTCTGACGCTCAAGTCAAGAAGGGTAATAACAAAAGGAAAACTGAATACAGTCGAGAGAAATATGGCCCTGTAGCCTCTGTCATGTGATGTATCAGTCGAGTGGATGTCGAAACCCCCGTGTGTGTGTAGCATGCATGTGTATTGCACAGTAAGTATTATATATGTAGCATATGTGAAACCATGTGATGCAATATAAAAGCATACGTATAGAGTCATACCTCTGATCGTGTGTAGAATCAGTGTTAAAATCGTACCTCTGGTGGAATACATTTGGGTATGAAAACTTACCCCCTGATGATATAGAACTGGCTACCGAATTGGGCATGGAGCCCTACCTTCGTCGGTGTGTGTAAATGGGTATGAAACCTTCATTTGAATAACATATAAGATTGGGTATAGAACTCCTCTCTGAACAATGTATAGAACTGGGTATAGAACTCCTCTTTGAACGATGTATAAAACTGGGTATAGAACCCCTCTCTGAACGATGTATAGAATCGCCTCCCTTTCGTATGTCAAAAACTGAGTCCCCCCTGAGGGTTGCCTGTGCTTTATATTTATAGCTTTCCAAGGGTGTAGAAAACCCTAGTTTCCTTTTACTTGAAGTCTTTTAAGATGGTTAGAATTGTAATTAAAGACTTCTGAAAGATTTAAACTTCCTCAAGAAATATGGAAAGATTTGACCTTGATAGTGATTGTCTTCCTTATCGGATAACCATGCATGATTTTGGAGACCTATTAAATAAGGTACCATCACTATGGAATTAGTATTTCATAAGTGTAGGATTG
Source organism: Dillenia turbinata (assembly GCA_037126225.1). Lineage (NCBI taxonomy): Eukaryota > Viridiplantae > Streptophyta > Magnoliopsida > Dilleniales > Dilleniaceae > Dillenia > Dillenia turbinata. The sequence continues at coordinate 18,810,836 of JBAMMX010000012.1, read as the reverse complement.
TTGAAAACTTGTAAGTTGGTTTTGTAGGTTGTAAAATACTAATGAAAGTGGAGAAGAGTTGAAGTCTTCTCAAGTTGTGGCTTAAAGTCACGTCCATTCAAGCTATAACTTAAAGTTATATTCTTTCAAATTTAAACACAAAGTTAAGTTCTTTTGGATTTGAACACATTAAATAAGTGTGTCTATTTACTAAAATAGATATAAGTTAAAGCTGTGTGTTGGTTTTTTTTTTTTTTTTTTTTTTTTTTTGGTTTGAACACATAAAATAAATTATGTCCAAGCATTTCAATGGATAAATTTTCAGGTTTTGAAATGTTATGTCACATAGGCAACCATGAGATACTTTGTTCCTATAAAAGGATGATAAATACATATATATTTGGTTACATAGCGATTTAAATTTGAGATCACCGGATTGGGGGAGGGGGTTGTGACCACTACACTATCCCTTTGGGACTAAAATGGTGACATTTTGAGGCACTATTGCGTTTATGAATAAACATTGAAATAAGAATAAAACACATAACAAAAATTCTCTTCCCTTCTAAGTTCTAACTCATTACTCGGTCTTTTTTTTTTTTTTGAGTGTTCTAGAGTTAGAACTCTTGAATTTTCATTAAAAGTTTTTTGTAGACTTTATTGTATTCTAAAAAATTATTTATCATATAACATTTCAATAAATTATTTGGTAATGGGAACATCTAGCACTCTAAGAACAAATTTATATACTTACTTCAAAATCTTTCAAAATGTAATTTCTTATTTCCTAGAAAGTTACTGTAACACCAAAAATCTGGTGTTAGGAATTTTGTAAATATCTATATAATATAATGAAAAATTTTGAATTTTATTGATTTTCGATTTTGGGGTATTAAATTGAAAATTTTGTTATATTTAAAATATCCGTGTTCCGATTCAAAGTACATCCCATCTTGAGAAAATTGGAACTTTTAAATATAAAGTGAGTATAAATATATATAGATATATATTTATTTATTAAAAAAAAGGAGAGAGAGAGAGAGGACGCAGCGTTTTGGGGCGAAACGCTACGCCCTCCCTTAATGAAATTAGGGGTTAGAAACCCTAATCTTAATCTCTCCCTCTCATTCGTCTCCCTCTCTTTCTTGACTCTCTCTCTGCTCTCTCTCGCCACTCTCTGCCTTCCACCGCCACCGTCACCACTGCCTTCGTCCAACCGCCACCTATCCTAGTGGTCATTCATCTCTTTCTCCCTATCTCTCTCTTTCTTTCTTTTTCTCTCTTTCCCGCGTGCGATAGTAGCGTAGCACTCTGTCTCCCTCTCCCTCGCTCACTCACTTGCGCACGGTGTCCCCTGCTGTTGTAACTCCCTTTTGCACCCTTCGCAGAGCTCTAAGTCGATAGCAGCAGCAGATTTCGAAAACCCTAGGCCGAGATCGCGATTCCTTCTCTGCGCAGGTAAAGACTGATTTCTAATCCTAACTCTAGGGTTTTGATTTTTCTAAGTAATTAGGCCTAATTGATAAACTTTGCTTTAGTTAGGAAGCACTGCAGATCACGGATTTGATTGAGGAGGCATTCGAATGAGGGCTGTGAACTGTGAAAATCCAAGGTGAGGAAATTTCTAGTCCCTTTAAATACTGATCGAATTTAGGCGGAATTTAGAATGAAAGACTTATATATATGTCCTGAAAATATATTGTATTCGAAGGAAATGCATTTTCCTGAAATTCTGTATGTAATTATTAGGGTTGTCTAAATTCTATATGAATTAGGCTGTTTAATATGAAAGAGACATGTTAAACGATAATAGAATCTTATTGGGTTGATTAAAATAGCTTTCCTTGAAATCCCATTTGAAATATGTCTGAAAATTTAGAGTTTGTGTAAAAATTTGGGGAAAAATTTATAAACCCTAGAAATATTGATAAATTGACATTGTCATTATGATTATTGGTTAGGAAGGCCAAATTAGAAATTGCAAAAGGAATTTTATTGGACTTGAATTGGAAATTGGGAGTGGATACCCTCCTAAGAGGTGAATGGATGGATTGTGTATCATATGAATGAGTAAATGATTTTAAATATGATTTAAAAATTGAGTTTTGAAATGAATTTGCAAATGGAATTGAAATTGTTTTGTGATTGTGGTATGCCTAAAATGAAATTGTGAAATATCTATGACTCTTGTACATGATTATTGAATTATTTGCACCATGTTACTTTGGGATACTCATGTGAATTGTGAAATATTGCTCTACCTCATATTTGAGTATGCATTGATTTATAAAATGAGTTTGTAATATGGTGTTGGGAAAAAGGACTGCAGTCTGAGTCTTGCTACGGACCGTACCATATGGGGCGGCATGACTAAGGCCGTTTTATATTTAACTTGATGGTAGGCGAGATGGAGAGCCACCTCAGGCTGCCAAATAATATGGTAACACCCCACGGAGTTTCGGGCCAACGCCGAAGTGGAGGGGATTTTATGAAAATTATAAAAAACCCCTTGGCGAGTCTTGTCAACGGCCATTGGCAGAATAATGTTTTCGGTAAACTCCAAAAATTATGAAAAAAAAAATGAGATTTGACTAGTTGATTTGATTTTATGAGTCATGGTGGATTGATATGAATGATTTTATGAGAATGAATTTCATTTTGACATATAATGATAGTTAATACATATATTTGGTATTACCACCCTCACACCTTATTTATATTACATGCCACTGCACTTCACTCACTAGGTATTCTAAAATACTCATCCCCTCCTTTCAATTCTTTTCAGAGGAGGCGTAGACTTTGGCAGGTATTGGCTGATTCAGAGATATTTTGGTGATCCACGATAGGTATTGGTGGTGGATGCTATTTTTTTTGAGATTGATGTAATTTTATCTGTGGAAGAAACCTATTGTACTATTCTTTTGAAGTTTGGATTTGATTGATACTTGTCGTATTTTTTTCTGGGACGAGTATCGGTAGAATCCAAACTTGGTTGATGTGGAAAGTGTTTATAATTGTTTAAAACTTATTTTTGTAAAACTTATTATTCTTAATTGGGATATTTGGAATTTTATTGGAATTTGTTGAAATATTTTTGAGATTGTGACTTTGTGAAACTCTAAAATGGCTGGGAAGACCACATTGTATGCATGCATGTACAGGATCCCCTCCCTAATTGTGTGCCAATGCATGCTTGTGTGTACAGGGATGGACTGGATGGGTCCTTTGCATGCAAGTTGTTATATGATTTATTGGTTTGATGAGTTTATTGTTTTGGAAGATATATTGAAAAATTTGAATATCTTGCGCTATTCCGATATATGGAGAGGTCATGCCTGTATGCTGAGATAACGCAACGGTTGTTATATGCTCGATGGAAGGGTCAAGGCGTGACAGTTACAATCTTTCGTTCATTTTCTCAATACTATTCCCAATTTTCCCAAAGTAATTGAATGGAAGTTTGCAAAATAGCAAGTTAGAGTACACAATGAGATTTCCACTCTGTGATTGCTTCATCAAGAAGTTACAGAAGATGTTGGTATTCTGCCATCTCAGTAGGTTAATAGTCTATTTAATTGTATGATTACTAATTCTTTTAAACTATGTAAAATAGTGATTTAATAATTATTAATTATTAAATACTATTATCAATGATCTGTACATGCAGCGGTCGGATGTCAGATCCCCTTAATAAGATTTTGAATTCGAATATTAAAAATAAAAAAATAAGTATTGAAAAAACCATCTTCAATGTTTAGTTGGATTAATCGGATTAAACACGGATACTGATTGATGGTAACTATCCACGTAAAAAATAAAATTATATAAATATTAATATTGGGATTCAACAATCAATTGTATTGTGGCACGTCATGCAGGTAGAGATCCTTAGTGCGATAGGGCAGATCAGCTTGAGCCTGAGGAATTAGTTCCAACATTGGAATGTGAACACATTCACTAACTGGTGTCAGGTCTTTAAAATTGATTTTTCCTTTTTTTGGGTGTCTTGAAAAGGGTGATCCAGTTTCAGATTCTGCCATTTTGTCTGATACAAAAATGTGATGTCATCATCAATCATCTATACATCAATAAACTTCAGCCATCTGAATTCCTATGAAACATGACTTCTTGATTTATACTGCATTGAAAATGTTTTTAAGAGCAGATGATATATACCATGTAAGTACATTGAAACAAAGGATTGATACATTTCATCATCCCTAGCCTTCATAATTTCATCGCATGGTAAGCTTTTCTCCTTTGGCCCTTTTCTTTAGGGTTTTAGTGGGCACCAAGCACATTTGGATAAGTGATGATCAGTTCAAAAGGGTAAGAGTGTCCAAGGACTTGAAAGTAGCAGAGGGTTTGGATGAGTGATTTTGTTGAGATGTAATCATGGGAAGCGAATGGACGTACTTGCAATTGGGGCAGGAGGGAGAGGCTTTGGAGAGAATGACAAGAAGATGGCAATTCAAGCAAGCCAAAGCAACCATGTTGCTATTATTTGATGGTTCATTTGCCTTCGAGGTAGCACCTGATTGTACTTCAGAAACATGATTCCTTGCTGGGATTGTTGAGATATTGAGCTCAAGGTCTAGCTTTTGATCCTTTGGCCAATTCCAGCTCTTCCTCAACGTTTTTCTGTTCAAGTAATACATTCTTCCTGACTGAAATGATTTCATCATATACAGCACACACAGAAAAAGATGAAGAACTCGTCATTTGCATATAATAGGATCTAAGAGAAGAAAAGTGAAAAAAGAGAGGACAGATATTTTCTACAAAACTCATTAAATAACCAACAACAATATGGATATAGTTTTACGAGAGATTCAATGTAGAGAGGTCCCTTCAATAATAAATATGTTAAACTTCCCATCCCATGCATCACGCATCATTTATTTTGTGTGCATGAGAGAGAGAGAGAGAGAGAGAGAGAGAGAGAGAGAGAATACCTCAAGATCAAGACATTGCTCCCAATCCGCAGGGAGAGGATCTTTGAGTTGAAGATCGACGCTTGTTTGAATGACAGGGTCACCCTTGAAGAGTTGATGATCCGTGAAGGACTTTCTCTTCTTGGAAGGATAGTTGTCGTCATTATCCAATACACACCTAGAAGGAGCCAAAGTGAGCTCTGGGAGTTCCATGATCCTATAAAACTGTTGGCTACTATTCCTCACATTCTCTTCCTTGAGACCAAGCTGATCTTGTTGAACAAGTTCCTTCATCATATCTTCTCTAGTTTCTCACTTTTCTCACCTTCTCAAGAGTTACAAGGAAAAACACAAAAAGAGAGTTGAGAGGAAATATAGATGGTGTGATATACTATATGAGGAAAGTTTGGCAACAAGAAAGTGCAATTTTAGGACATGAGAATTCTCCTCCTTTGGATTGCCAAAGAGTGATCAGTGAAAGTCATGCAATAGAGCATTGTCTACTTAAGAGGGTTCTTAAATTGCGTTTCATCAAACCACATGAAAAGTAGGGCAGGCCAGAGCATTTAAGTTGGCAAGTAGAGATCACTTAAATGCCTCCCAAAATCCTAACTCACTCACACAACATTAAAAGCCACTCCCTCACGAGAGAGAGAGAGAGAGAGAGAGAGAGAGAGAGAGAGAGTAACACTTTAACACCCTCCCTTTTAATATCTCAACTGTATGCGCCAAACTTAAAATTCTTCGAAAACTGCAACAAATTATTTCTTGACTCATAATACATACTCCAAACTAATTAATGTATCCCATGTTGAGCATAAAAGACATAGTTCATCGTATTAAAGAAGTAGCATATTTTGTTAAAGGTTTCTATGCTTTTGACCAACTTTGCTAGTTTTGCCTCCCTATACATGGTCTGTATATTATTGAGTCCATTTTCCATGTTCAATGAATCCCTCTCCAATACACAGTTTTTATTCTAGTAGGGGCTCAAAGCATAACAAATGACAAAATAAACATCGGTTTCAAAAGTTTGGTTCAGAGCAAATGGGACAATTCGTATAAAGCAATCATAGTGCGCATCAACAATAAGCTTATTTAGTCAGTGGTGACCAATATAGCCAAATAGCCAAATGAATTCAAAAGAATATAATCACTCCTTTTGTTTCTCAATGAGTATCCTTAAGAGAGAACGAGGGAATTTGGCAGAAATTACTCAATTTACCTCTCTTTGCCAAAGGTCAAAATTTGAGTCTTGTTCCTATCCGTGTTGCCAAGCTAGAAAAAGAGTAGCATTATAGGGACATTCTACTGTTCCACAGAGCTGGTAATCGTTAGATCATTATTCAACAACCACCATTACCTGTGACATGGAATAAGTAGAATGATCGATATCCATTGATGATATTTCAATGGTCACAAATTCCATAGGTATAAAACAAGCTGTAGTTTTAAGCTGCACCCACTTGTATCAGATCATGGAAAACATAATCCATTTAAGCAGAGAAAGAGAATTGGTGAATTGCAGACATAAATAGCAGCATTGAATAGGTTCATCCTAACTCCAATATTGCAGTAAATGAAAATGCCAGAGAACAACATAAGTGTGTGCATATGAGGGCATTGCTTGCAGAGAAGTAATTTTGCTAGGCCTTGAGAGTACAGTTCAGAACTGTGCCATATGCATATTGTTAGGTTCACACATAATTCTCAACTTCCATTTTCAATTTTAATTTTAGAAGTTCTCTCTCTTTAAGATATAGCCAAAATTAAGAGTATTTAAGAGAGATTATTAGCAAGACATCTTTGGAACAAAAAGTTAATAGGAAATTCAAAATTATAACAAAATGTAGAATTTAAATTGCAGAAAGCCCAGATGGATTTGTCATTCGGAAGGCCATGGCCATGAATATTGTAGACCGAAATTAATGTTTGAAAAATGTGAGTTTGTTAAATGGCTTGGAGATTGCAGTAATGGCATTAAAATCTTGCATGCAAATATATAGATTTTGTGAAGAGCAAAGGCATTAGGATATGAGGAATAAATGTGGGAAGGAGAGGGTTTTGATGACCTTCTTTACCAGTGCCAACCACAACAATAAATAGTGATCTCTCTCTCTCTCTCTCTCTCTCAGGTTGTTGGGGCATGAACCCATTAAATGAATTTTCTTATAAATGATTCTTAAAGGCCTATACCAACACCTTTTCGTGTATTCAATACCCAGCAAATTAAATAAATAAATAAATAAAATTAATGGACAGAGGATTTTTTTTAGGCCCTCCTTTGTGTTTGATGCTGTCCATCAAACATACCCCAAATTTTGTAGAGGGGGTTCTTCGTCACAATTAATGGTGCCATGCAACATTAATTGCTTAATGCTATCCAAATTAAATTATTTTTTATTTTTGTTTATTTTTTTGGCCATTATTGGAATTTTGACAGAGCTGGCACCTCCATTTTAGGGATGGGCATAAACCGGAAGATCCAAAAAGCCCACCTAGTCCACTAGTCTGAATGACCCGTGTATATCATTATCAAGGTATATTCAATTTCAAGGGAAGCTAAAACCTAGGGGCCATTAGGGCTATAAATGAACAATTTTACAGATTTATCCCACTAGTATGTTTGATATGTTCAAATGATCATAAAGAAGTTAACATTCTTGTCCTTCTTAGTGGGCAAAGGAAGTCCAAAGGGAGTCCCTACTTGTTCCAGAGTAGTCCTAGAAATATTTTTGAAACCGTTAGGACCATAGTAACGTTAATTTTTTTATAAATTCAAGAAAATTTCAAAATAAGAAAAAAAGGAGACTAGACAAACCTTTATTATAGGAAATAGTTTAGAGTTTTATTTGGTTGATTATTTGAATCAAAACTCCAATATGTTTTTGAGTTTATTAAGAAAGATACCAATTTAATTTTTCATAAGTTGGTCTAGTGACTAGACACTCATTGTAACACCGAAAATTCGGTGTTAAAGATGTACTATGAAATATTTTGATAATTATAATTTTTTTTTTTTAATTTTATTGATTTTCAATTTTGGGGTATTAATTTTAAATTTTTGGTATATTTTAATTGTCGTGTCCGCGAATCGTAGTAAATCTCAATTTTATGAAATTTATATCTTAGTGAAATGTGGGTGTATATATATATAACAATTTAATTATCTATTTATACATTGATTTATATATATATAAAAAAAAGGGAAGGAAGCGCAGCGTTCTGGACCAAAACGCTGCACTCCCTCTCCCCAAATTCGATTAGGGCAAATAGCCCTAATCTCTCTTCATCGACTCTTCGTCTCCCTCTCTCATCTCCTTCGCTCTCTCATTCTCCGCCCCTCTCTCCTCCGTCGCCTCACTCCCCGGCGAGTTCCACCATCGTCGTCCAGCCAACTGCGATCATTCCCCTGTCTTCTTTCCCTTTCTCTTTCGATCAAACCCTTTCTTCCCTCTATTTCTTTCTCTCTCTCGTTCTCTCTCTCTTCCCTTCGATCTCTCTTTGTCTCTCTCTTTCTCCCACGATCTCTCTCTGTTTCACACTCTCCCTTTCTCTCTCTCTCTCTATTCCCTCTGCTCTCTCTCTTTCCCACGCGAACAGAGAGCTTCGCTCTCTTCTTCTCCCCTTTCGCGCACGACAACTCCTCTTTCTCCCTCTGTTCGCTCGCGCACTTTGCTCTCCCTCAGCCGCGAGCACTTCTGGGATCTTTGCAGAAGCCCAAGCCGACAGGACAACAGAGTCTTGGAAACCCTAGGTCGCAGGTCTGTATAGGTAAGAATAGATTTTTCGATTTTAGTTTTAGGGTTTGAATGTTCTTAGTAGTTAGGTTTAATTTCTAACATTTGCTTCAAATTGGAAACGTTACAGGTTTGAGACTGAATCCAATGGCGAATGGAAGCCAGGTCTGCAAACCGAGAAAGCCTAGGTGAGAGATTTTTGATCCTCTCAATAAATTGAGTAAATTTAGGGTTAAATCTAAGGTAAAGAGATCTGTATATGTTAGATTCGTTTAGGATGCATTTTCTGATATTTTATATATAATTAGTAAAGTTCAGTGTTGGATAATTCATAAATTAGACTCTTTGATACGGAAGAAGCATATGTTGGGTTGAATAGAGTAGTTTCCTTAAAGTTTAAATCGAAATATGCATGAAAAGTGTTAATAGTTATGTGAAATTGGAAGAAAATCGGGAAATATTGTGACTTAAAGTCCATTAGAGATGTAAATGATCTTCAGGTGATGAAATGAGAATTTATAAATTGTGGATGTGCAATTAAGAGTAAACTAAATTAGGAAAATGTGAAAACCCTTGTTATAGGGATTTTATTTGATGATAATTACAATGTTTGATTAAGTTAATCATTTGGGAAAGTTGAAAGGACTCAAATCGAATTAGATTGATAATTAGAGAATGAATACCCTCTCTAGAGGTGAGTGGATGGTTCATTGTATTCATGAATGAGTAACATGTTTTAAAATCACTTTATAAATGATTTTGAAAAGTTTTATATGTTTTATATTAATTGTTTTGTGACTGTGGGCTATTTGGACTGGATTGTGAAGTATGAATGCATCCATTGTGTTTAAGAATGCTTCTGTGCCATATGTTATTTGATATTGCTCTATGAATTTCTTTGGTATGAGATTATTGATTATTTGTTGGAAATTATGGCACATTGTTTGTGAAATGGATTGATTGAGAAATGAAGGGTGCTGGATTGTAAATGGCTATAGGCATTCCCACCACAGAGCGACCCGACAGGGTGGCGTGGTTTGGGGTTGGATGTGCGGGGGAGTTAGACGTCCCTCTCTCTGCCGAAGTCGTGCTATATCTGGATTGCACCCTGGTGAGGTACGAGCCAACGCCAAGGAAGGGGGTATGTTTTGAAAACATTGGATAGAAAAAAACCCTTGGCGGGCTTTCGTCTAGGTTCGGCCACCCTAAGACGGAAGTGTTTTCGATGGGATCCCAAGATTTTCTGAAAAGATGATTGATATGGATGCATATTTTATAAATTGTGATTTACTAAAATGTTTTATGTATATGAATTGCTATTTATAAGACATGCTTTGACTGCTCCACATTCACCCCTTGTTTATGAACACAATTACACCATTGCACTCCACTCACTGAATATTTCCCAATACTCACCACTCTCTCCACATTTTTCAAACGATTCTTAGTTCAAAGATTGGACGTCGGAGTTTGCGAAATATTTTTGCTTACTTGTATAGGTATTTGGCAAATACATGATTTTTGGAGAGTCGTAGTTCTCAAAACCATGGAAAGGGAAGTTCTATACATCCCATATCGTGTGGATTTTACTGATACTGGCTGAGTTATTTGGCAAGTACCGGTAAAATCCGACGATTTTGATTTGTACTTCATTATTTTGATTTAACTATTTCTTTGTTTTTGGGAAATGTTTATTTCTGTATTGGGACATTTGGATTGTAATTCTAAACTTCGATACTTTCTTTGAATTTGTAAAGTTCTGTACACTTCATATCATTTGGACTTTACTGATGTTAACTTGATTGTTTCAGGCAAATATTAACAAAATCTTACGACTATGATTTGGGACTTCTTGTATTTTAAACGCTTTATTTGTATTGAGAATTCTGGTTGGCTGCGATAGCCACATCGCATGCGTGCATGTACAGGATCCCCTTCCCCGATTGTGTGTCGACGCATGCTTGTGTGTACAGGGAATGGACCAGAGAAGTCCTTTACATGTGTATTGTTACATGCTTTCCTTATTTTGATGAATTGTGTATTGGGAGAATTGTTATGCTGATTTGTAACCTTACAGAGTTCTGGTATATGGGGAGGTTCTGTCCGTATACCGAGACTACGTAGCGGTTGTTACGTGCTCGATTCGAGGATCAGAGCGTGACACTCATACCCCTTATACAAGTTCTTGAATTCAAGTCTTGCGAATGGAACAGCTATCAGAAGAGTTTTACCCTTAAGAATCCAACCCGACTTGAACCAATTTTTATCAGGGTTAATGTGATTATCAAATACCAATGGTTTATTTTAAAAAAAAAAATTGTCTTTCCACATAGAATTCACACATTTCTCGTCAAGTTCTTCCAATTCCGGACATAAGTATAGCTCAGCAATTATTAGTCAAGAATAAGAGGGTTAGTTCTCTTTAATTCCCTTGAATAACTATCATGTAAGCAGGTGATTTTAGAGACAAAACCATAGAACTTTACCAGAATAGAACTTCTTATAGCCAATTCGCTTTTCTTAAGGATATTTTTGATGGCTTTGCATCCATCATTTCATGCGTGGCTTTCAATATTAAATCCAGTAGCAACAAGTGCAATATTTGATTGCTCAAATTCATAAACAAATTCGTAATGCTCGGTGATCTTGGATATATATATATATATATATATATATATATATATATATCATATTTTTTGGCTACATTTTTGGTGAATACTGAAAGATTTTGAGTATCGTTGTCTACATTTTTAGGTACAAGGGTGTCAGCTAATTTCCTTAGCAATGACTATTGAGATAGTATCAAAAGAATTTAAAATCATATTCTGCTAGCATTAGAATTCAGGGAAGTCATGAGCAATAAGGGAAGAACCACCAGAGTTGTGTGTTTGGATCACCATTTGACATGATAGAAAAGAAAAAGAAAAATGGGTGTTCCAAATGTAAGCAAGGTTCAACAATGCAAACAAGGACAAATATTTCTCTTACACTTGTAGAGATAATGGTATGAATCCTAGACCTCTTCGACACCACCCCCCGCCCCCCCAAAAAAAAAAGAACAAAAACAAAACAAAAACAAGGAAAAAAGGAAAACCTTACCACATGGTGAAACACATGTATCCTTAGCCTTTTCTCGCTTTGGTGAAGACCAACAATTGGCTGTAACGACCATATACGAGCCTGTGTCTTTGCACATTCCATCACATGGGATAAGGGGAAGATCGGAGGATTAAACTCAAATCACTCCAATCCTATGTGCACCATTTAGGCTTCAATAGAAAGGCAACATATAAATGTGAAGAAAACATATAGCACAGTTTTCCTAGAGATGAAAGCTACTTACCATAATAAAATAAAGTCGAATGCAAGTTTGGAATAATTCTAGGAATTCAAATGAGTTAATATGGTAATAACCATAATCACTATCACAATAAAAATTTCCATGACTCGCCAAAGTAGAATGAGCATGTAAAATGAAGTGCTTACAGGTCCTGTAGTGCACACTGTTGATCGTAGGTGAAGAGATGTTTAAGTGGACCCAATCATGGTTCAGGACCAGACGCCAGTGGTTCCAGTTCCAAGGAAAGAACTGAAACTAGAACCGAAATCACAATCCCGATTCTGAAACTACCTCTCGTGGTTCCAGTTTTGGTTCTTACAGGTTCCAGCTTCAGTTTTGACAGTTCAAAAAAAAAAAGACTATAACAACAATCACAACAACTTCAGGACTTGAAGATTGAAGAACGAGAAGAACCCGAGATTGAAGCTCTTCAGAGAAATTAACTGAGAAATCTGATGAAGAACCAAAATTTGAGGCTAAAATCATTTGTCAATCAAGAGGCTGAAGCTGAAATCCGCTGTGGGTCACCTTCAACCTCTTACCGCAATTAACTTCTATCTTTGGTTCTCCGATCAATTCCTCTGTCACTTTCTCTCCCTTTCACTTTTAATCAATTCGATTTCACCTTGATTTCTTCGATCGTTGATCAAATTTTCTTAGATCAGTGTCTAAGAAAAATTGAAGGAGAAGGAGAGAGATGAGGGGTAGAGAGAGAAATCAAATGAGAGAAATAGAGACACAGAGAAATCAGAAAGAGATGAGGATGGAGACTCTGGAGAAGGTTGAGCAATCAAAGGAAAGGAACCACGAATGAACTAGGATCAGGAAAAAAAAATGAAAGATGTACTGGAAGAGGAATGGTACTCTCACAGTTTCGGCTCCAGTTCCAGACCTGTCCAGTTCCGGTGTTGTTAGAAAAACGTGACTCATAACAATAAATAATAATTTTTAAAATTATAAAAGGTGAATCTGTGATATAGTTTAATCGGTAGTTTAAAAAATTTTAGAATCACAAATTCTGAATACGAATAATTCATAGTCGGGATGATAGTCATAATAATCGAACAATCAATGCGATATCATAACGTACTAACCCTTAATCCGATAATTTTACGTTGATCAAAAAACTCTCTGAATAATTATTTTTCTCAATAATTATTCACTATCTAATAAATCTCAAAGCTCAAGTATTCTCTCAATAAAATTTTTTCTCTCTCTAAGATCCACAAAATTCTATATTCAGTAGAATTATTAAAAAGTTATTTTATTTTCCAACTCCCGTAGGAGTTGTATAGAGAGAATCAAGGGAGTGAGGATTATGGGTAACTACTAATTATCCTCTTATTTGATTTTTAAATATTTACTAGTGGTAAAACTACCCCATATGAGCATTAACCAATATCTCTCACTTGCACACGAAGGCATTTTACTTCCGCCATAAGATCACAGTTCATGCAATCCACCATATCATCTTACAGGGTTTTTATACAGGATTGGACGTCGTGCGATTAACGAGTACACCTGCAAACAAAGACTTCTCGACACACCTATTAGGATGATCGAGTAGTCACCGTTAGTATCAAAAGAAAGCTCGCTGTACCCCAGATCCATAACTAATTACATCCATCGAGCTACTTTTCTCATCGAAAGTAATTCCCTGATATCGCTTGACTATGTATCCACTATTATGTTTAAATCCTTACATGGACGAACATAAAAGATCGATCGGTAAATACAACACAATGATACAATGTCAATTGGTTTTCCTTTTCCCAAACTTGAATCTATTGGTCTCAACTCAGCTGCTTTATTAGACCTATCCCTCATACTTCAATTTATCTTCCGGACCATCGGTAAACAGACTAAAATAGCAAACACTGAATCAAAACCTCAAGAAACAGTCGAAAGTAATAAGGGCATAAGAGATCCTACCCAATGGATCTCGAATCTCACACAGTGGGGTTTAGGGATAAATTTCAATTTATTGTCTCAAGTAATACAGCTCCCACTATCCCAAGTCGTCTTAACACACGCTGTATGAAACACGTGTTACAGTGTTATTCCCCCATCTCTAAAAAAGGACATATGTTAGATTTCTCTAACATTGTACAGATATAGGGACTCAGTCTACACATAAGACTTTACCTAGAGATCTCAGAGAGAATACCTCAGAGATAATATCACAAATCACAGGTGATATCCGAGATCTCAAACCTGGCTACTCATAGGCAACATGGAATGACCTCATCCTGAACACGTATCATGATGACTTATGTTCTAGCAGAGCCACTCTCAAAGCCTCTTACAGCTAGAAACCGTCTTATCCTCGCTTACTCAGAGCTGGAGGTGGTCACTCGTGTGAGAGAGTCGACCTCGCCTGCTTGACATATCTATTATCACATCACAAAATATATATATGATAATAAAAGCAAGTGCATTAAATGAAAATATAACACAAAAGTGACTGAATAATGCACTATAATCATATATATATATCAATAAGTAAAAAGCATCAATGTCATCAATAAGTACAAACTGAGAAATGTCAGAAGATACCCAAACCCAATGACTTTCTATGCCCTAGAAAGGAGTCTCTAGTGATAGGTTTGGTGAAGGGGTCAGCCACTATGCTGTGTGTCGAAATGTACTTGACGGTCATTTCACCATTCTCGATGATGTCTTCAACGTAATGGTATCTGGTGTCAATATGTTTGGTCCTACTATGAAACTTAGGGTCTCGAGTGTAAACGATAGCGGCCTGATTATCACAATAAATCATTACTGGCCTCTCACTATCTACTACAATCCCTAAGTCATCCAGTAGTCTCTAGAGTCAAACACTTTCGTGAACTGCAACTGAGCATGCCATGAACTCAGCCTCCATCATAGATAGAGCAACACAGGTTTGCTTCTTACTGCTCAAAGAGATGGCCCCGCCATTGAGCAAGAAAGCAAAACCTGATGTCGATTTGTGCTTATCCAAATCGCCTCCCCAGTCGGCGTTTGAATAGCCCACAAGGGGTAAATCACCTCCTCCGTAACACAAGCAGAAGTTTGCAGTTCCTTTTAGATATCGAAAAATCCTTTTTACTGCTCTCCAGTAACCCCTTCTAGGATTTGCCTGATATCTGCTCACCAGACCGACTGCATAACAAATGTCCGGTCTAGTACACAATATTGCGTACATTAAACTTCCCACTGTACTGGAGTAAGGTACTTTACTCATTTCCCTTACTTCTTCCTGAGTTTTCGGACACATTCCAGGCTCAAGTCTTCACCTTTGGCGATGGGAGTATTTATGGGATTACTGTCACTCATCCCAAAACGCTCAAGAATTTTCCTAATATAGGTCTCTTGTGAAAGAGCCAACATCTTTCTCGAGCGATCCCTCTGGATCTGAACTCCGAGGATGAACTCAGCTTCACCCATGTTTTTCATGTCGAAGCTGGATGACAACCACGCTTTGATGGTTATTAAATATTGAATGCCATTCCCGGCCAACATTTTGTCATCCACAGACAACGATAGGATCACAAAAGAGTTAACGGACTGAATTAGATAGACACAATGATCCTCCTTGACCATCGTAAAACTGTAAGATATCACCTCCTCATGAAATTTTAGGTACCACCGCTTGGATGACTGCTTTAGGCCGTATATCGACTTCCGAAGTTGACAGACCTTATCCTCCTGACCTACTAGAACGAACCCTGGAGGCTGTTCTATGTAGATCTCCTCATCCAGGCTCCCGTTAAGGAAAGCGATTTTAACGTCCATCTGGTGTAACTCGAGATCCATACTAGTGACAATCACCAAAAGTAAACGGATCGAAGTAAACTTGACTTCTGGGGAGAAAGTCTTCTCGTAGTTAATACCCTTAGTCTGCGTGTAACTCTTGGCTACCAGACAGGCCTTGTACCTCTCAATCGATCCGTTGGCTTTTTTTTTTTTTAATTTTGAGAACCAACTTGTTCCCAATGGCCTTTCTATCCTCAGGTAAATCAACTAGCTCCCAGACTTCGTTGACTCTCATTGATTCCATTTCCTCGTGCATGGCCTGCAACCATTGGTCATTTATTGAACCCTCAAAAGTCTCATGTACAGTCCTCGGCTCTTCATCGTCCTCGAGAGTCACCATGAGGATCTCATCCTCAATTGGAAAACGACGACGATGCACTTGTCCCCGACTACTCCTACGAGGAGAGAGAGTCTCCACACCTTCAGATGGATCGCTCCCACTAGGACCAAGATCCGTAATCGATTCTTGAGTCTCGCCACTGGGTTCGGCTGAGCCGCTAGGCTCAGCTATCTTACAGAAGATGAAGTCTCGATCGATTTCTCCTCTCTTAGGGAAATCACTCTCGAGAAAAATGGCATCACGAGACTCTATCTCAGTGACAGTGCCGTCCGTATGTTCTCCTAGGAACACATGTCCCTTGGAGTGTTCAGAGTATCTAATAAAGATACACTTCTTTCCTCGCAGACATAACTTGTCGTACTGATGCGAGGAATAAAGAACATACGCGGGGCAACCCCATGGCCTCAAATGGCTAAGGTCAGGCTGTCTCCCTGTCCAAAGCACATATGAGGTGCTAACTACGGACTTCATTGGAACACGGTTGAGGACGTAGGCGGCAGTCAACAACGCATCCCCCCAATGGGAGATAGGTAAATTGGCCTGTGCCATCATCGACCTCATCATCTCCAACAGAGTTCTATTTCTTCTCTCGGCTATTTCGTTTTGCTGAGGAGTAGCAGGAATAGTCAACTGTCTAGTAATGCCTCTATCGAAACGGAGCTATTTAAACTGCTTAGACAGATACTCGCGCTCCCGATTGGTTCTGAGAGTTTTCACCCTCATGTCTAGCTGATTTTCAACCTCGTTGATAAATCTCCTGAAGTACTCTAGTGCCTCAGACTTGTGCGAGATCAGGTAGACGTAACCGAAACGCGTGTAATAGTCTATGAATGTAATAAAATACGTGGCTCTGTTTTGGGCTCTCACATTCATGAGTCCGCAAATGTCGGAATGGACCAATTGCAATGGAGTCCCAGCTCTCATTGCTTTCCCAAATGATTTTCTAGTGGTTTTATCCATAAGGCAAAACTCACACACGGGCAACTGGATCTTGGTTAGCGGGCCCAACAAGCCATTCATAGCTAACAGGGTCATCCTCTCTTGCCCTATGTGGCCAAGCCTACTATGCCATATATTTACATCATCCAGTACACTATCAGATGCAAAAGTAATAGTAGAAGAAGAATAAATCTCATAGAAGGAAATTATATCCAGTACATAAAGTCCCTCATTGATCAAACCGGAACAAATCAAAGAACTGTCATATGTAATGGAAACTCTAGAGTTTCCCAACAATACAAAATATCCTAGCAAATCCAAACATCAGACAGATATAAGATTCTGCCTAATCTCAGGAGCATACAATACGTCATGAAGATATAAGACTTGGTCACTTCGCAGCAATAGCTTGCAAGTGCCAATCCCTTTCACTTCTATAAATGCTCTATTCCCCACGTATAGCCTCCTCGCCTAGGGACTCAAATGGCGGAATTCCACGTATGTGCTCTTATCGCGAGCTACATGGTCCGTGACTCCTGAGTCTACAATCCACAAAGGAAAAGAGTTAACGAACATCACACTAGATGACACGTAACTCAAACCATGTAAAGAAGAAGGACATACCTTTCGCTCACCACACTCGCATACGAAATGCCCAAGCTTGCCACACACGTAGCACTGGACTTTGCTCTTATCGAATTCTTTCTTCTTGCGCTTTTGTCTTTTGTCGTCGGTCTTGGCAGGTTACTTCTTCTTGCCTTGGCCCTTGGCCTTCTTCTCATGCTTGCGCCACTTGCGCTTTACTCCTCGGGAGCCCTTACTCGACTCCGCAATATTAGCATGAGTAGAAGAAGACCTAGCCACCTCCTGACGCTCCTCCTCGAGCTCACAGTGTCTACTCACATCAATGAAAGTACGAATACTCTCAGTATAAGTAAGATAGGTCTTAACCACATCCCAGGAGTCAGGCAAGGACTGGATCACACTCAGTATTTGAAGCTCATCAGACATCGGCTCCCCCATATTCTTCAGAGAGGCGATCATACTCGACATGTGCATTAAATGTTGCTTCATAGTATGATCGAGCCTCTTCTTATAAGTGATAAACTTATAGGTTAGCATCCTCAACTTAGGAGCTGAAGGGGAGCCATAATACTCTCTCAGAGCATGCCAGATCGACTGTGCAGTAGGATACGGCTCGTAGATGGGAATCAGCTCATCCTGCATGCTGCTAAGAAGGATCACCCTCGCTTGGCCATCATTCTTTTTCCAAGCACGATATACCTCCTGACCCCATCGTGCTTGTGCCGTGGTACCCTCCCCGGGGTCCACCATCTCGTTCTTAAGAACTTCCCTGAGCTCTTGTTTCTTGAAGACAAACTGAAACTTCCGGTGCCAAATATCATAGTTATCATTGTTCAGCTTGTTTTCCTTCACGAGATCTAGAACGACAATTTTCGTTGCAGCCATGTCTCTGTCATACAAAAAAAAGAGATATTAGTGACAATTGATACTTAAATTCACAATTTTATGTATCCTATGAATCACCAAAACCAAAATGACTCGAGTACAGACCCCAAGACGAGCGTATGAGTCAACAGACACCATACACCACAATCTGGGATTGCATCTCACCATTCGGATTAGGATTCGGTACATAAAAATCCATAATTAGTAACCTTTTATCATAAAACCCTCAAAAAATTAGAAAAATCCAATTTTTAGGACAGCCTACGCGCCGTCGGGAGGGTTTACTCATCGCTAGACCCCCGGCAGCGCGTCCCACGCGCTCTCACGCGCCGAGGAGGCGCCTGGGCACGTGTAGGACGCACAGCGCGTCAGGCACGCGCCTGCATGCACCCTCTGCGCATCGGCGCACGCGCGTGGCCCGCAACCCCGGGTCAGATCCAGACGCAGGTGCGGGTCAGAACCCGAAACCAGGTCCAGATCCCGGGCGCGGGTCGGGTTTGAACCCGGGTTGGTCTAGACTCGGTCTGGACCTGGCATCTCACGCGCCTCCATGCGCGTGAGAGCCACACTCCCGTAGTCCTGTGCACAAACGTGCCTCCATGCTTGTGTTGCCACGCGCCTCACTATTGAGCTTTGTTTTCGCCCGAATCGCTCTATAACTGGGTTTTTCGACACGTTTCCGAAAATCTCAATTTTTGATATCAACAACATGCAATATATATATCAAAATATAGATCTAGTAGAGAAAAATATAGATCTACCAATTTTATGTACTAATTTGACTTAAAACTCGTCAAATCTGGGGTTGAAGGGTACGGTCAATATTCACGACCGAATGTTTCAACCGGAATTTTTTTGGCCTAAACGTACTCAGAAAATTACGAAAAAATTATATTCGTGTTCTACGTGAGTTGGGTAATACAGGGGTATAATTGGATTCATGAAACTCATCCGTGATCCGAACCCCAAATTTTATATCATATATTTTTATACCCAAATTTAATTATGAAAAATTATTTAAAAATATTTCTAACATGCTCTGATACCAATGTTAGAAAAACATGACTTATACATGCAGCGGAGGCAATAAACAATAATTTTCGGAATTATAAAAAGTGAGTTTGCGATATACCTCAATTCGGTGATGCAGAAAATTTTCGGAACCGCAAATTCTGAACACGAACAACTCGCAGTCGGGATGATGACCACATTAATCGAGCTATCAATATTATGTCACAACATACCAACCCTTAACCTGGGGATTTCACGTCGATCGGAAAACCCTCTGAATAATTGTTCTTCCCAATAATTATTCTCTCTCTAATGAATCTCAAAACTCAAGTATTCTCTTAATAGAATTTTTTCTCTCTCTAAGACCCACAAAATTCTATATTCAGTGGAATTGTTAAAACGTCAATTTATTTTCCAACTCTCGTAGGATTTGTATAGAGAGAATCAAGGGAGTGGGGATAATGGGTAACTACCCATTTTCCTCTAATTTGATTTTCAAATATTTACTAGTGGTAAAACTGCCCCACATGGGTATTAACCAATAGGTCTAAGCAGGACTGTGACCATCTTACTTCGGCTCCAGTTCCTCTCCCTTACCGGCGATCGCTCAGCCACTGTCTACTTTCCTTATTTCTCCCTCTCTCTCTATTTTCCCTCTCTCTTTATTTCCTCTCTAGCGTGATAGGACTCTTGCCTTATCTCTCTCCCACGTGCGACAGCCCACGCTGTCTTTCTCCCTTGTTCGCTCGATCGCGTGCTGCTCTCTCTGCTGGGAGTTTTTTGCGACCTCCATTGAAGCCCCATACCGGCAGTCGTCGACCTACAGACCTTCGAAAGCCCTAGGCTGGTTCCTGCGATTCCTCCCCTGTGTAGGAAAGGGCAGATTTCTGATTTTTTAGTCTAGGGTTTCGATTTTTCATATTGATTGAGCCTGATTACTGAACTTTACTTCGATCTAGAAGTATTGCAGGTCCTAGACTGAATTGAATGATGCACGGATGATAGAGTTGTAAATTGTGAAACCCTAGGTGAGAGAAATTCTAGTCCATTCGTTAATTGAATGAGTTTAGGCTGAATTTAGTATGAGAATTTTGTAAATGTTCTGAAAATGTGTGAAATTTGAAGAGAATGCATTTTCCTGAAATTTGATATGTGATTTCTAGGGTTAAGTCTAAATTCTATATGAATTTAGATTGATTAATGTGAAAGAAACGTGTTAGATGAAATTAGAAATTTGTTGGGTTGATTAGAATAGTTTTCCTTGCAGTTTGAATTGAAATTTTGAATTATTGGTTAGACAAAACGATTGGAGTTTAAGAAGGGACTTCATTGCATTTAATTTTGGTTTTGGGAGTGACCACTCTCCCAATAGGTGAGTGGATGGTCTATTGTGGCTTTAATGAGCAAATTATTTAAAGTTTCTTTACAAATGATTTTGAATAAATTTTCACATGATTATTGAATTGATTTGTGATTGTGGGAAGTCTGAAATGTGAATTTGTACTCAATATACATCCATTGTGTTTAAAATTGAAAATGTGCCATGTGATTATTTGATATTGATTTATAAATGCTAAATTGTGGTTTGGCAATTATTAATGGAATTTTGGCATAGTGATTGAAAAAAATCGAATGAATGTGGAAAGGAGATGCAATGAAAATGGCCATAGTCATCCCCCCACGGAGCGACCCGACGGGGTGACGTGGTTGAGGGTTGGTTTAGATTAGCAGGGGAGACAGATGTGACTCTCTTTGCTGTATGTCATACTGGATCTGAACGCACCCCAGAGAGGTACGATTCAACGCCAAGGGAGGGGGAAAACAGTGTTTTGAGATATATGGAATGAAAACCCCTTGCGGACTTTCGTCCGGGTTCGGCCAAACCTGGTACGGGAGTGTTTTCATAGAAGGACCCATGATTTTTGGGAAATATAAATGTATGGATGCAAATGTTTGATGAATTACCTTGATTTTCTGAGTCATTTCATATATGCAAATGTTGTTTATGAATTATGTTTTTATTACCCTACATTCACCCCTCATTATTATCACAACACCATTGTGCTCCACTCACTGAGTATTTCTCAATACTCACACCTCTCTTTCAATCTTTCAGAGGAAGCTTAGGTCTGTGTGACAGTGATTGGGGCTTGTGAAGGATTATCCTCCTGACTCGTAAGTATTCAAGCAATATAGGGTTCATTTTGATGTGATCTGAAATCCGTGGAAGGGAAAGCTTGTGTAATTTTTGGTATGAATTTAATTGATACTTATTCCGTATATAGGAGCAAGTATTGGTAGAATCCCTACATCATTTATATTGGAACTTATTCATTTTCTTTTAAATTCCATTTTTGGTAAAACTTATTATTTGAATGGGACATTTGGTTTGAAATGCTGAATTTCGATACTTCCTTTTGATTTTATGAAGCTCTGTACATCTCATACCGTCTGAACTTTACTGATACTAGCTTGTTTTCTTCTGGGAAGTGTTAGTAAAATCCTACGACTATGATTTGAGACTTTTTTTATTTTGAATGCTTCATTTATACTGCAAACTTTGAAGTAGCTAGGATGGCCATATTGCATGCTTGAAAGTACAGGAACCCCCTCCCCAATTGTGTGTTGATAGGTGTTTGTGTGTATAGGGACGGACCGGATGGTTCCTTTGCATATGTATTGTTATATGATTTTTCCTATTTCTGATGGATTTGTGTATTGGAAGAATTGTTGTACTAATTTGTAGTCTTACAGAGTCCTGGTATATGGGGAGGTTTTGCCCGCTTACCGAGATAACGCGACGGTTGTTGCGCGGTCGATCCGAGAATCAGGGCGTGACAGCTTTATTGGTATTAGAGTTTAGGCTCACGATTTTAAAAATTTGATGGTTTTGAAATGTTTTAAAATGTTTCCAAATGTCCCAAAAGTTTTCTAAAGACTTTGAAATGTTTAATTTTTGAAAAAGGTTTAGATCTTTTAAAAAAGGTCTTCGGAGAATGTAAAGGGCCTTCTATGGATTTTCTAGGAAATTAGAAATATTTTTTTAGGGGGTTAAGTATTAGTTTTTGCTTAACCCTTTGACTTAATTATAGTTTTTTGTTTTATAGATTATTATACCTCCATAAAGGAGAATGAGGAATGTGAATGAGATTCCTCTACCGGAGCATGAGGATGAGTCGTCCTCGCATGCTCTGCCTCCTTTTGCGTCCACACACTCGGCTCCTTCCTCCGGGATGTCAGCTCCTCCTATCGTCGCTCTTCAGCAAGTAATAGAGTGGTGAAGCACCTTCGGAGCGCAGTATCAAGCTCCACCTCAGACTTCAGCTACTCCTGTTCTGGCTGCTACACCCAGTACCCCACTAGAACCCCCTCCTCCGGTTGCTACACCAATCAGTAGTCCCCTAGTTTAGTTATCCAAACTAATCAAAGAAGCAAGGCAACTGGGATGTGAGACCTTCTCCGGATCTGGTGATCCTGTAGAGGCAAAGAAGTGGATTAAGAGAGTTCGAAAAGCTGTGACGGATATGTGAATTTATGATAGACTAAATCTTATGGTGGCTGCTAGATTGTTGGACGACGATGCCAGCACTTGGTGGGATGGAGTAGAAGAAAGGGCAAATGCACCTCTCACTTGGCATGATTTCCTTAGGGAATTCGATGAGAGGTTTCTACACCTGATTCGTTCGGGACATGAAGAGAAGAGAATTCTTTCGACTTCGTGAAGGAAATATGTCCGTAACGGAATATGAGGTGAAATTTAGAAATCTATCTTCTTTTGTACCGGAGCTGATAACCTCCGAGGAGTACCAGCGCTTCAAGTTTGAGGATGGGTTGAATTTGAACATCCAGGAGAAGATGTCAGTTATAGACGAGCACACATATAAGAATGTGTTGCAGTTGGCCTTAAGAGCTGAACAAATGGTGCTCGAAAGAGGCAATGTGAGGGATCATCATGGAAAGAAGAGGTCCGATGGATTCATACCGGGCCAAAGCTCTAAAAAGAATAGAACTACATGCTCTTATAGTGGCGGATCTGTTATAGGGTTGGTTGGCCTTCCTCAAAGCCAACGCAAGCCTCAATTTGAGAACTCTATTCCTAGCGCATCCTTGGAGATCAAATCAATGGATAACACAAAGGAGCAATGTAAAACTTGTGAAAAATTACATTCAGGGGTTTGCCGAGAACTCAAGAAGTGCTACCACTGTGAAAAAGAGGACCATTTCCACATTGTCTGTCCAGAATTGAGACGAGGAGGTCAATCAAGCCAAGGCCATTCTAGTGGATTTAGGGGCAGCCAAGTCAATATTACTACCCCACCTTCAAATATCACTATACGGATAAGGACGGGGAGCAACACAGTAGCTGCTCCGCCTCAGCGTCTGTAAGGGCTCCCACTAGGATCTATGCGATGACTAATGAAGAGGCCCAAGTCAATCCCGACGCATCATAGGTAATTTCCATTTAAATTTAAGTTCAAAAGTTGAAGATGTGATATATATGATTTATAATTATGATTTGATGGCTTGTGATTATGAATTAAGGAGTGTGATGATATGATATTGTCGATGGTTTATATTTATAGGTATGATGAAAATCTTTGATACCGATGCTCATATACTCATAGATACTAGGTCAAATAATTCTTTTGTAAGTTTGAAATTTGTAATACATTCTGATAGGCCCTTAGTCCCACTGGATGAAGAACTGTTGGTTATCACACCCTTGGGAGAGCATTTGATTAGGAATTCAATATATAAGTCTTGTGAGGTAAAAATTGGTGAGACAATCCTTGAAGCGGATTTGATTCCGTTGGATATGAAAAATTTTGATGCCATCTTAGGTATGAACTGGCTAAGTCTTCAACAAGTTTCAATGAACTGCTTCACTAAAGAAGTGGAATTCAGTAGGCCAGGCATCCCTTACTTGTGTTTGTTGGTGAGCGGCGAGTACTGTCGAGCTGTGTGATTTCAGTTCTTGAAGCATGGAGGTTAGTGCATAAGAGCTGCGAAGCTTACTTAGCTCACATCATTGATACTACGACGGAAAACCCTGATCTAAGCAATATCCCTGTGGTGAATAAGTTTTCGGACGTCTTTCCGGAAGAGTTGCTTGGGTTACCACTGATCCGGGAGTTTGATTTCACTATAGATCTTGTTCCCAGCACAACGCCAATATCTATTCCTCCTTATCGAATGGCACCGGTGGAATTGAAAGAACTGAAGATTCGGCTCCAAGAGTTGTTGGAGAAAGGGTTTATCAGGCCGAGTATGTCGCATTGTGGTGCTCCGGTTCTGTTTGTGAAGAAGAATGATGGAATCCTCCGGCTATGGATTGACTACCAACAGCTCAATAAGGCAACGATCAAGAACAAGTATCCTCTTCCAAGGATTGATGATCTTTTCGATCAACTTCAAGGAGTTAGTGTGTTCTCAAAGATAGATTTGCGGTCAGGTTACCACCAACTGAGAATCAAGGGTGATGATGTTTATAAAACCGCATTTAGGACGCGGTATGGGCACTATGAATTTCTGGTAATACCCTTTGGGTTGACGAATGCTCTTGCGGCCTTCATGGATCTCATAAATCGAGTGTTCCATCCCTATCTTGATAGATTCGTCATAGTCTTCATCGATGACATTTTGGTGTATTTCAAGAGTAATGAAGAACATTCTGAACATCTTTGAATCATTTTGCAAACTCTTAGGGAGAATGAGTTGTATGCCAAGTTTACCAAATGCGAGTTTTGGTTAAGAGAGATTGGGTTTTTGGGACATGTGGTTTCCAAAGATGGGATTTTTATGGATCCAAAGAAGGTAGAGGTCATTCTGAAGTGGAAACAGCCTAAAAATATCACCGAGGTTAGAAGTTTCCTCAGATTAGCAAAGTATTATCGGAGATTCATAGAAGGATTTTTGAAGATAGCAGCTCCGATGATAAATTTGACTCAGAAAGGAGTCAAGTTCGAATGTAACAAAAAGTGTGAGGGTAGTTTTGAAGAGTTTAAACGAAGGTGACTTTCGTTCCTATCCTTGTTCTCCTTACTAGTAGCGGTGGTGATTATGTTGTATATAGTGATGCCAGCAAGCAAGGATTAGGGTGCGTGCTGATACAAGATGACAGGGTGATTGCTTACGCTTCTCGCCAACTAAAGAAGCACGAAGTGAACTACTCAACTCATGATTTGGAGTTAGCTACCATTGTGTTTGCCTTAAAAATTTGGCGACATTATTTGTATGGGGTTACTTGCAAAGTCTTTACTGACCATAAGAGTCTCAAATACTTGCTTAATTAGAATCAGCTCAATTTAAGACAAAGAAGGTGATTAGAGCTGATCAAGGACTATGACTTGGTAATTGATTACCACCCTGAGAATGCGAATGTTGTTGCTGATATTTTAAGTCGCAAATCCTCATCTACGGCATTCCAAGGGAGTTTTTACCTCTCTTGTTTAGTTGGACTCCGAGCACTTGGAGTCAAGTTGGCTAAGGATGATGACGGTACTTTATTAGCCAAGTTTGTGGTCAGACCGACGTTGGTGGATCGCATTCGGGAGCTTCAGGCTACTCATGATGAGTTGAAGGGCATTGTTGAGAAAATCCAGAAAGGGGAAGGTGGTGAATTCCGGATTCAGGATGATAGAATTATATTGTATGGGAAACGAATATGTATTCCGAAAAATGAAGATCTCCGGAAGGCTATACTCGAAGAGGCACATTCCTCGACTTATGCTATGCATTCGAGGAGTACCAAAATGTATCGAACTATCAAAGAATCATATTGGTGGTCTGGGATGAAGAGAGAGATAGCCGAATTTGTGACGAAGTGTCTTGTATGCCAACAGATCAAGGCCGAATATCAGAAACCGGCAAGAGCACTTCAACCACTACCAATTCCCGAATAGAAATGGGAACATATCACTATGGATTTCGTGGTGGAATTGCCACGTACTCTGAGCCGTTACGATGCAATTTGGGTGATTGTAGACCGTCTCACCAAGTTAGCTCATTTTTTGCCGATTTAGAACACCTATTCCTTGACAAGATTGGCAAAGTTGTACATTGATGAGATCGTAAGGCTTCACGGAGTACCCGTGTCCATTGTATCGGACCGTGATCCTTTATTCACTTTTAGATTCTGGCCAAAACTGCAAGAGTCCTTAGGGACTAAGTTAAAATTTATCACTGCTTTCCATCCTCAAACCGATGGGCAATCCGAGTATACCATTCAAGCATTGGAAGACATGCTAAGGGCATGTGTTATAGATTTTCAAGGCAGTTGGGATAGGCACCTTCTGTTGGTTGAATTTGCTTACAACAACAGTTATCAAGCTAGCATAGGGATGTCTCTCTATGAAGCTCTTTACGGAAGGAAGTGTCGTACCCCATTGTGTTGGGACGAGGTTGGGGAGAGAGATTGAAAATGTAGAAATGATTGAGGCCACTAAAGAAAAAGTGAAGTTGATTCGGGAAAGAATGAAGGCGGCTTAAGATCGACAAAAGAACTATGCCGACAAGAGAAGAAGACCTTTGGAGTTTGAAGAAGGAGGTATGGTGTTTTTGAAGATATCTCCTTGGAAGGGCGTAATTTGTTTTTAGAAACGAGGAAAGCTAAACCCTCATTATATAGGTCCCTTCAAAATTCTTAATAGGATTTGACAAGTGACAAACCAGCTAAAATTATTGTCGGAGTTGCAGAGGATCCATGACTTTTTTCACGTTTCCATGTTGAAGAAATATTTACTGGATCCCTCACACATATTGGAAGCACCTCCAGTAGAATTGAATGAGAATTTGAATTTCAAGGTACAACCGGTAAAAATCATTGATCGACAGATCAGACAGTTAAGGAGCAAACAGATTCCTATGGTCAAAGTGTTGTGCAGAAACAATCAAGTTGAAGAACAGACTTGGGAGACTGAAGAATTAATGAGGAAGCAACACCCAGCAACACCCATAGCTTTTTGATGTATAAATTGTATTTTTTGAAATTTCGAGGACGAAATTTGTTTTTAGGGGGTTAAGTGTTGTAATACTGAAATTCGATGTTAAAAAGTTTTGTTAATGTTTCTATAATATAAGGAAAAATTTTAAATTTATTGATTTTCGATTTCGGGATATTTAATTAGAATTATTGAATATATATAAAATGTCGTGTTCGCGATTTGTAGTGAATCTCACTTTTGTGAAATTTAAATTTAGTGAAAAGTGGGTGTGTGTGTGTGTGTATATATATATATGAATAATTATTTATTGATTTATTTATTGATTTATTTAATTATTTATTTATATATAAAAACAAAAAAAACGAGGAGGCATTACATTTTGGCGAAAACGCGGCACCTCCCTCTCCCCAAATTATTAGGGTTACAAACCCTAATTATCACTCTTTACTCCCTCTCTCCCGTGGCTCTTTCTTTCTCTCTCGATTTGCTCCGCCCCTTTCTATCACTCTCTCTACCTCTCCCTTACTGGCGATCGCTCAGCCACGGTCTACTCTCTCTATTTTCCCTCTCTTTCTATTTCCTCTCTTGCGCGATAGGACTCTTTCCTTCTCTATCTCGCGTGCGCGATAACCCACGCTGTCTTTCTCCATTGTTCGCTCGACCGCGTGCTGCTCTCTCTGCTGAGAGTCTTCTACAACCTCTACTGAAGCCCCATATCGGCAATTGTCGACCTACAGACCTTCGAAAGCCCTAGGCTGGTTCCTGCGATTCCTCCCCTGCATAGGTAAGGGCGGATTTCTGATTTCTTAGTCTAGGATTTCGATTTTTCATAGTGATTGAGCCTGATTATTGAACTTTACTTCGATCTAGAAGCATTGCAGGTCTCTGACTGAATTGAATGGCGCACGGACGCTAGATCTGCAAATTGTGAAACCCTAGGTAAGAGAAATTCTAGTCTATTCGTTAATTGAATGAGTTTAGGCTGAATTTAGTATGAGAACTTTGTAAATATTCTGAAAATGTGTGGAATTTGAAGAGAATGTATTTTTGAAATTTGATATGTGATTTATAGGGTTAAGTCTAAATTCTATATGAATTTATGTTGATTAATGCGAAAGAAACGTGTTAAATGAAATTAGAAATTTGTTGGGTTGATTAGAATAGTTTTTCTAGAGTTTGAATTGAAATTTTGAATTATTGGTTAGGCAAAACGATTGGAGCTTAAAAAGGGACTTCATTGGATCTAATTTTGGTTTTGGGAGTGATCACTCTCCCAATAGGCGAGTGGATGGTCTATTGTGGCTTTAATGAGCAAATTATTTGAAGTTTCTTTATAAATGATTTTGAATAAATTTTCAGATGATTATTGAATTGATTTGTGATTGTGAGAAGTTTAAAATGTGAATTTGTACTCAATATGCATCCATTGTCTTTAAAATTGAAAATGTGCCATGTGATTATTTGATATTGATTTATAAATGCTAAATTGTGGTTTGGCAATTGTTAATGGAATTTTGGCACATTGATTGAAAAAAATCGAATGAATGTGGAAAGGAGGTGCAGTGAAAATGGCTATAGTCATTCCCCCTACGGAGCGACCCGACGGGGTGACGTGGTTGAGGGTCGGTTTAGATTAGCAGGGGAGACAGACGTGACTCACTTTGCTGTATATCGTATTGGATCTGAATGCACCCCAGAGAGGTACGATTCAACGCCAAGAAAGGGGGAAAACAGTGTTTTGAGATATGTGGAATGAAAATCCCTTGGCAGGCTTCCGTCTGGGTTCGGCCAAACGTAGTACGAGAGTGTTTTTATAGAAGGACCCCATGATTTTTGGGAAATATAAATGTATGGATGCAAATGTTTGATGAATTACCTTGATTTTCTGAATCATTTAATATATGCAAATGTTGTTTATGAATTATGCTTTAACTATCCCATATTCACCCCTCATTATTGTCACAACACCATTGCACTCCACTCACTGAGTATTTCCCAATACTCACCCCTCCCTTTTACATCTTTCAGAGGAAGCTTAGATCTGTGTGACAGTGATTGGGGCTTGTGAAGGATTATCTTGTTGACTCGTAGGTATTCAAGCAATGTAGTGTTACTTTTGATATGATCTGAAATCCATGGAAGAGAAAACTTGTATAATTTTTTGTATGAATTTAATCGATACATGTTCCGTATATAGGAGCAAGTATTGGTGGAATCCCTACATCATTTATATTGGAACTTGTTCATTTTATTTTAAATTTCATTTTTGGTAAAACTTATTGTTTGAATGGGACATTTGGCTTGAAATACTGAATTTCGATACTTCCTTTCGATTTTACGAAACTCTATACATCTCATACCATCTGGACTTTACTGATGCTGGCTTGTTTTCTTCAGACAAGTGTTAGTAAAATACCACTACTATAATTTGAGATTTCTTTTATTTTGAATGCTTTATTTATACTGCGAACTCTGGAATGGCTAGGATGACCATATTGCATGCTTGCATGTACAAGAACTCCTTCCCCAATTTTGTGCTGATGTGTGCTTGTGTGTACAGGGACGGACCGGATGAGTCTTTTGCATGTGTATTGTTATATGATTTTTCCTATTTCTGATGGATTTGTGTATTGGAAGAATTGTTGTACTAATAATTTGAGATTTCTTTTATTTTGAATGCTTTATTTATACTGTGAAGTCTGGAATGGCTAGGATGACCATATTGCATGCTTGCATGTACATGAACTCCCTCCCTAATTGTGTGCTGATGTGTGCTTGTATGTACAGGGACGGACCGGATGAGTTTTTTGCATGTGTATTGTTATATGATTTTTCCTATTTCTGATGGATTTGTGTATTGGAAGAATTGTTGTACTAATTTGTAGCCTTGCAGAGTTTCGGTATATGAGGAGGTTCTACCCGTGTACCGAGATAACGCGACGGTTGTTGCATGGTCGATCTGAGAATCGGGACGTGACAATAAAACATTTTATTTGCTTTTCTTTAAGTCTAGTTATTGTTCCAATCACAATTACCCTATTCTAACCCGTAACTGTTGAGTTCTAATTGCCCTAAACACTTCCTCTATTTCATTGCATCTTGAACAAACAGTTATTTCTAACCAAGCAACCATGTATGGGATAAAATGGTGCTTCTTTCTTCCTTTTATTACCGTGCTTATGGGGTGGGCACTCGGTAGTAATTCTGACTAATCATCAAAGAGATCGGTAATTCCCAAATTTTCAGTTCTATTCAACAAAAGATGAGGGCCATGAAGTGCTTCATGGTGACACTGATAGATAGTATAAATAACTTATTCTTTTCTAATCTAACTCCTAAATATTCATTACTGAACTTCCAACTTGCAAGTCAGATCTATTTTTATGTAGGCATATGCAAACCTGCCATGTTAACTGTGAACGAGTGCATAGAGGAGAAAGAAAGAGACACAGGTAAAAAAGGCCACTTTCATCAGAATTTCAATAATAATCACTCAAAAGCTTGTCCTAACATCTCTCTCTCTCTCTCTCTTTTGTATCCCCCTTTTATACGGGAAAGACTTAATTCCCTTATTTTACATGCATGGTCAAAATTTTCTGAGTTCTTTCTTATGGTAAAGGACTTAGTACAGATCAAAGTAATTCCTTTCGTATGAAACTTGCGTCCAGTATAAAAACAACTTGTGCCTTATTAATTTGTGATTGGTGTTTGGACTGTTGGCTGACTAGCATCTCATAGTCATTTTCTGTGTCAAATCAGCGCTTAAAGAATCCCACTAAGCATTGGCCTATATAAAATTAATAGTGTAAAACATCAAAAATTAAAGATCCCCAAATAATCCCATCCCAGGATTTTAGGTTTTTTTTTTCTTTTGTCTTAATTGTTCGGGTTGAACTTCAAAATTTGAGTTTTCAAGATTCGATCAACGCTATGAGTTGATTTTTACGGGTTTTCTTGCTCATATGGACCATGGTCAAAGTCCAAATAGAAAAAAATATGCAAATGTTGTCTACCTCAAAATTGAAATACAAACAATTTAATTTGTAAAAAAATAATTAATCAAACCGTATCACAGAGACATTAGTGACTGCCGTATCACTATGGTCATGGTCACCTTAGTCCTTCAATATCTTCCGATCGCCCTCCTTTCTCTTCCTAACTTTCTCTTCTTTTTCTTCTTCTTCCATTTTTTTTTTTTTTTTTTTGGGTATCACTGAGACATTAGTGACTGTCCTATCGCTATGGTCACGGTCACCTTAGTCCTCAATGTCTTCCGATGCCTCTTCTTCCTCCTAACTTTTTCTTCTTCTTCATCTTCTTTTTCTTACTTTTTATAGCTCTTCCAGATTCAAATAAAAAATGTAGGGTATATGTGTGAAGCCCCAGACAATGAATTTACAAACAGGTTACATGGTAATTAGAAAAGACAACAAACAGTAATGCAAATTTTATAAAGCCAGACAAATCATAAACAAAAGGGAAAAAGAAAAGAACCTCATTTTCCTTCAATAAGAGAGTCAACCAAACACAATTAATTAACACCTACACAATAAGCCCAGTATCATACTAGTAACACAAAGTCAAATTGCTAAAAATGTAGACTTCTTATATGAAAAAACTTTTTTAAATATTTCCCACAAAGTAGGTCGTCACTGAAAAGGATCGGATATAGGGATAGACATATCCTACATAACCAAAACTTACAAACATGGTTCTGGACTCATAATTTGGATATTTATATATTTGAAAGAAATCATGTATTTAAAAATGTTTAAATCCAGTATTTTAATTAAAAGAGAATTTCTTTTTTTTTTTAAAAAAAAAGAAAACAAAAAAGCATTATAAAGAGTATTGGAGGTGAGTTACGACTCTACAGATTTTGGCTCCTTGTTGACTCGAACGGTTGCCTTTGACGGGATGTGAAACCTGCAAAAATAGTCGGAGGGTGCTCCAATGGGAGAGGCTCTGACGCTCAAATCAGAAAGAACGATTTTCGAATATAAGAGAAACAAACTGAGAGATCAGAGAGTAAGAGGTTTCTTGTTATTAGTGTGCCCAGTGTGAAAGGGTAAGAAAGCGTACCTGACTTAGAGGGTTTGAGGGTATCTTATACCTGTCAATGTTATATGTTTTTTGGGGTATTTTAACCCTATTTTTCTTATCGAGTCGATTCAAAAATTTCGGGAGTTCAATATTTTGAAATGATCATGATCTTTATCGTATGAGAATTTTCATTTCCTGAGGAGATTATTTCCTTAATCGAATGATGTCGTTCTTAAACAGGAAATCAAAACAGTTAGGGTGTTTTAATATTCCTTTAGAATTGATAGAGCTGTTGGGTATCAGTCGGTTGTTTGGCTAAGGGAGGCCCTTCGTTTGTTCGATAGCCCTTCGTTCGTTTGATAGACCGATAGTTGAGTACCTGATCGGGGAGATAGATCTCATCCGGCAAATCTCGTTCGATAATCGGGACGATTACTGTAATATCGATTTTCGATGACTGTATATTATGTACGACTCCTCGTGATTTTATATATATATATGCATCCTTTTGAGACATATAAAATAAAAAATTATTTATCTATTTATTTATTTTAAGGTTTCATCTCAAAATCACTAAAATCGAAAATTTTATCGGTAAGCCGAAAATTTTCTCGGCAAGCGCTAATAAGGTCTAAAGAAGTCAAAAATGTCTAAGAGAATGCCGACACACTTAAATAGAAATATTTAAATGAAATTTCACATATTTAAGAAATTTCGAACAAAATTTCATAGGGACCAAAAATGCAAATTGTTAAAAGTTAGAGGTCTAAATGCAATTAAGAAAAGTTAAGGAATTAAGTTGCAAACTACTCAAGAATGAAAAATCGGAGCCAAAAGATTGGTCAAGAGGGTAGTAAGGTGGTTAGTGGCCACATAGGATTGTTCCACAATCAAGAAACCTTATTGGATGAAAATTTATGCATGAAATCTAATTAGAATAACTTGTGCTAGCTTGTGACACCTCTCCCCTTAACATGGATGTCCACAAGACACTTAATGGAGTGCATGGAGTTTGCTTGAATCCATGGTTTAAGTGCTAGGACAAGTGGAAGGTTGAGATAATATATGGAATGATCCAATAGTCAAGAATATTTTGTTAGATTTATAAAAGAATTTGCTTAGAAAAAGAATTGACTTATTTTCTTCATTCAAACACCCCCTTGCACGAAATATGCAGACTCCATACCCATTTTGAGTTCAACCAGGGAGCCAAAGAGGCAAGAACATTTTTTGAAATTTTTGAATTTCAATTGAAAGTATAGAAGTGTTGTATAGGAATTCATGTTGATGGTGATTTGATTTTGGCTGATAAAAATTCAAAGATTCATAGGAAGGGCTGATATATATTGTTAGCAATAGATCTTACAAAGGAGGTAATATGTCATAACTTATGCTAAGATTAAATTAATTGATGAGTAGTTACATTGGTATCCATACTAGCATGCTAGATATTGATTTTTAGATTGAGTCTTGTATAGTATTTTTATGATATTTCATTCTGTAGAAATAAAAAATATAAGCCATTTATTTCTTTATAAACTAGACTTCCTAAACTTTAAAATGGTCTATTATGTGAAATATTTCATAAAGGAATCGATTTTTGGTAATTTTTGAAAATTTAACATGTTTCACCAACTTTGTTTCATATTCTGTGTACGATTAGTACTTTGTGTAAATTTTTGAGGTATCTTCTATATGGAATTTGGAGAAACTTTAAACATGAAAGTTTTGTCTCTGTTTTATCTTTAATTTGAGGTAAAGATCACTTGAATTGAAGTTGTATGCAGAAAGGTATGGTGTTTTTACTAAAACTGTATAGAAGGAGTTTTAAAACTGAAACTGAGATTAAAATGGAGTTTCATAAAATTATACATTTAAAATCTAAAGAAGTCATAAACTAGAAAGTTTTAGATCTATGTTTTATTTTCAATTTGAGATAAGAATTACTTAAATTGGAGAAGTACACATGGAGATATGGAAATTCTCCCAAAACTGTGTATAGTTGATTTTAGGAACTTAGGTTGAAAAAGTAATAAAATTTTATAAATTCGTGTATTCAGAATTTGAATTTGATTTAAGCATAAAATTGGAGATATATGTCTTACCTTTAAGGGAAAATTTGAATCATTTGAATCCGATTGAGATTTTAGAAGATATCATGATTTTACTAAACCTGTGTGTGATAGCTTTTGTAGGAATTTTTCTCTAAGTATGGAATTTGAGATTTTATCTTAAAGAAAATATTTTCATATGCATTTTATAGACCAATGATATGATATTATCGAAATAATTGAATTAATGAATAATACATCTTGTTTAACTTAGGCATAGGGTTACGTTTTCGTACGAAGGGTGACTCATTTGAGAAACGAGGACAGTTAGAGGGAGTGACATACCCTCCTCAGTCGAGGTGAGTGAGACGAACTATTTTTGACTTTAAATGAAAAATGGTTTTGATTATGATTTTTATAAATAAATTTTGAAAAATGATTTAGAAATATTTTAGAGTTTGTGGCATGTCTGGAAATGATATTTTGTGAAAATTACATCCTGATATTATGATAATTGATAGTGCCATGTTTTTCTTTTACGAGTAAAGATTTATAAATGATGATATTGATACATGTGTATGATTATGGGATGGTGTATAGTGGGTGTAACGCATTCTCTACCATGGTATTGAGCGTTTACTCGACGGAGTGACGTGGTGGGGTAACACGGGAGCAGGGGTTTGAGTCCCCTTATTTTTGACCAATGGATCCAGTAGATGAGCACCACGTGAGGATCGTGTCAACACCAAGGGAAGGGGGGAAAACATATGTGTTTCATTTTTATGACATTTTGGTTATTCCTTGGTGGATTTTACCCTAATTAAGCCAAACTATGTATAGAATGCGTTTTTGACACCCCATGATGCATGATTGACGATAAGTATGCATATTATTTTGAATTACACGATATATTGCAAATGAATGAAATATAATTTGAAAATGATGGTTTGATTTGCCACTTTCACAAATTCATTTATTGTCCTTATATAGTCCTTGCACCTTACTCACTGAGTATATGAATTATACTCACCCCCTCATATTTAAAATTTTCAGCTTATACTGCATTTAATTTTCTTTGGAGTACTGTTCTATGAGTTTTACTGAGAGATGCTATCGAATAAGTATTCATACCATCCTTGTTTATGATTGGACCGCGCATATAAATATTATATGTAAATTGGAGGCAAATGTTTTAAAGAAATTTTTTTTATTGAAAACTATCTTTTTCAATCTTCTGTTATATGATTTTGACTTAGGATATCGAGTAGGGTTATGATATTAGTCATAATATTAGTCTTGCGTTACCTCGATATGCGAGTAGGGTATACCCGTGTTTCGAGGAGTTACGGCGGCCTATTGGCGTGCTTGACCTACGGATCAGGACGTGACAGATTTTGGTGGTATCAGAGTGCTAGGTTCTGTATCTACTCTATTTCGCTTCCAATATTTGTAAAATGTTTTTCAAAGAGTTTATAATTTGCCTTCTATGGTCCTATAATGTTAATCCTTATTAGGGGTTAGGTTGGCTCCTAACCCTTTGATTTCTCACTCTTAAGTACTAAGCGTGATCCTTTGTGTAGAACTATGAATCACCGAGAACGACCGAGACGTACCACCGAGACCCCGCTCTAGGCCGCATCATCATCTCAAGCACCTCAGGCCCCTCCTGTAAGAGAACTACCCCCACTGCTCTCCATACTCAGGGAGATGATGGGATGGTGGATGGCCCACTGAGACCAGATGCGAGCACTACCTACATCGGTGGTTGAGACTCCGCCTATACCTGCAGCGGTACCAGCGCCCTCTCCTATACTAACAATTACGCTAACTACTCGATAGATGACAGAGGTCTCCACTTTGCTGAGAGAGGCTAGGAGTCTATGGTGTGAGTCATTCCCTAGGACCCACGACCCCATTGTGGCCAA
The DNA here is from genome assembly GCA_037126225.1 of Dillenia turbinata. NCBI lineage: Eukaryota > Viridiplantae > Streptophyta > Magnoliopsida > Dilleniales > Dilleniaceae > Dillenia > Dillenia turbinata. The sequence continues at coordinate 18,774,320 of JBAMMX010000012.1, read as the reverse complement.
GAAGTGGCTCAAATAGGTCAAAGAGGCTGTGGAGGACATGAGAGTTGAGGACAGGCTTAAGCTGGCGATAGCAGTCAGACTGTTAAAGGATGATGCTCGTGACTGGTGGGACGACGTCAAGGATAAAGCGGATGAGCCGCCGATTTGGCGTGACTTTCTGAGGGAGTTTGATTCCTAGTATTACACGATGTTCGACCACAACATGAAGCGGTAAGAGTTCCTAGAGTTGAAGCAGGGGTAGAAGTCTGTATCAGAGTACGAGACTGAGTTCCACAGACTGACGACATTTTTCCAAGAGTTAGTGGCGATTGAGGAGACCAAAAGATTCAAGTTTGAACATGGACTAAATGTTGCCATCAGAGATGGGATGACAGTCTTCGAGGAGGATACATATGCTAGAGTTTTGCAATGGGCACTAAGAGCAGAACAAAGCATCAAAGAACAGAATAGACTCTGCGACCAGCAAGACCAAAGGAAGAGGCTTGGATTTGGGCAGGGACAGAGCTCCAAGAGGAGCAGAGGCTAAGATTTATATAGCGATAGCCCTAGACAGGGACCCAGGACCACACCTTATGGGCAGTATGGGCAGTCATTAGCCCCGATGAGTACACCGGGAGGTAGTTTAGGCACTACGCCATGGTCCGGAGGAGTGCAGAGAACGTCCAGCTTGATTTGTAAAAAGGAACATCCAGGCCCATGCCAATTCTCTGGTAAATGTTATCAGTGCAGAAAGGAGGGACACTTCAAAGACCGCTGTCCCGATTTGTGAGCTGAGGGGTACAGTCATGCCCCAGATTAGAGTTTTCCTTATGACCCTAGGGGTAGCTCAGCACCTTCTACGGCACCTCCTCATAGCACTGTAGGGAAGTCTTTCACTTGGAGTAACATGCCTACTCCACCTCCTCGTCAACAGCCCAGGACGCAGGCCAGACTATATGCTATGACCGACGAGGAGGCACATGCCAGTCCAAACATAGTAACAGGTGCTACCCCCATTCCTCATCCTGATGATGTACAAGAACTTTAGACTATGATGTATTTCGGTGAATTTTGAAAGATGATATATATATCCATTTTGAGATTTTATTCTTAAGTAATTTTCAATTATTTTAATGATATTGGGCTAATAGACTTTAAAAATTAGGGTGATAGGCACTATGATTATCTTCAGAAGAGATGCCCGTGTGTTGGTTGACACAAGGGCGAATAGTTCTTTTGTGAGCACGGACTTCACTCATTACACTAATAAGGTTCTAATACCACTGGATAAAGTGCTATTAGTCATTACTCCCTTAGGGGAGCAGATTGTGAGGAAAGAAGTGTACCGAGACTGTGGAGTCGAGGTGGAGAGCACAGTGTTAAGAGCAGATCTGATTCCACTAGACATATGAGACTTTGACGCCATCCTGGGTATGGATTGGCTATACCGGCATAGAGCTTCAGTGGATTATTTTGCTAAGACAGTCGAATTTCGGAGACCAGGGTGTCTAGTATTGGTTTTCCATGGAATTAGATGGGTTCCCCCGAATTGTGTGATATCAGTTTTGAAGGCCCGTAGATTGATGAGTAAGGGCTATATAGCATATCTGGCGCATGATGTGGACACCACAGTGAGGGACCAAGAATAAATGATGTCCCAGTGGTATAGGAGTTTCTTGGTGTATTCCCCAAGGAGCTTCCTGGATTACCTCTAGTCCGGGAGTTCGATTTCACCATTGATTTGGCACCAGGCACTGCGCCTATCTCCATTCCGCCATATAAGATGGCCCCGACAGAGCTAAAAGAGCTAAAAGAGCTAAAAGTCCAGTTATAAGAATTGTTGGATAAGGGCTTCATTAGACCGAGCACTTCACATTGGGGAGCTCTGGTATTATTTGTCCAAAATAAGGATGACACTCTTAGACTATGCATCGATTATCGACAGTTGAAGCGGGTAACCTTAAAAAATCAATACCCATTATCTCGAATTGATGATTTGTTTGATCAGTTATAGGGGGTCCAGGTTTTCTCTAAGATCGACTTGAGATTTGGATATCATCAGCTATGGATTATGGAAGGTGATATTCCCAAGATAGCCTTCAGAACCTGGTACGGTCACTTTGAGTTCTTAGTGATGCCGTTTGGGCTGACTAATGCCTCAACAACTTTTATGGACCTGATGAACCGGGTATTCCACCCCTTCCTGAATAGATTTGTAATCGCCTTTATCGATGATATTCTTGTGTATTCAAGGAGTGATGAGGAGCATTCCCAACACCTATGGGTTGTATTGTAGACACTCTGTGAGAATGAGTTATATGCCAAATACTCCAAGTGCGAGTTTTGGTTGAGAGAGATTGACTTTCTGGGTCATGTGGTTTTGGCTGATGGGATCTTTGTGGACTCGAAGAAAGTTGAGGCTATTCTGAAATGGGAAAAACCACAGAGCGTTACGGAAGTGCGGAGTTTTCTTGGATTGGCAGGATATTATCAGAGGTTTGTAAAGGGATTCTCCAAGATTGTTGCTTCACTCTCCAACTTGACGTGGAAAGAGGTCAAGTTTGTTTGGGATGACCGCTATAGGAGAGCTTTCAAGAGTTTAAACAGCGACTAATGTCAGCACCCATCCTTGCTCTCCCTACTAGCGATTGTGAGTATGAGGTATATTGCGATGCCAGCCGACAGGGACTAGGTTGTATCCTGATGCAGAAGGATCGGGTCATCGCTTATGCCTCCTGACAGCTAAAGAGACATGAACTGAATTATCCTACCCACGACTTAGAGCTTGCTGCTATTGTGTTCGCCTTAAAGATTTGGCGACACTATCTATATGGGATTACTTTCCAAGTGTATACATATCACAAAAGCTTGAAATATCTATTCACTCAGAGAGAGCTCAATCTCAGGCAGAGGAGATGGTTGGAACTTCTCAAAAACTATGATCTGATTATTAACTACCACCCGGGGAAAGCAAATATCATTGCGGATGCACTAAGTCATAAGTTATCATCGTCAACACCCACTAAGAGTTCTTATCTCTCGTGTCTTATTGGACTTTGCTCACTAGGAGTCAGACTGACCGCAGATGATTTTGGACCACTTTTGGCCAGATTTGAGGTGTGACCGACTCTACTTGACCACATTCGGAAACTTCAGTCTACAGATGAGGAGCTTCAAAGGATTGTTGAGAGGATCAACAATGGGGAAGGCAGTGACTTCAGAGTCAGGGATGATGGCATAGTAGTTTTTTGGATACGTATTTGCATTCCCAAGGATAATAACCTTAGACGTGGTATATTGGAGGAGACTCACTCTTCAGCCTACGCTATGCATCCTGTGTAACACCGATATCTTGGTGTATTCACTTATTGTACTCTTTTCATGTTATATATAATATTTTTCATATTTCTATATAAAAAATTTCACTAAGAAATTTTTTCGCTAAAACCGCTCCCGAACAATTTCGGTCCCAATCGTTGAAAACTCAAAATTTCAAAAATGACCACTCAAGATCCAATGATAATGAGGATGACTCTAGAGTATATAAGGACCTCAAATTAGGGTAAATTTTACTTTGTAGAGCTAAATTACAAATTTCCAGAAAAGTTACCCGAAAACCCTAATTTGGGTCAAAGGGTGTTCAGAAAGGCTAAACGACCACGTCTTGATGCGGAATGAATTAAGTTAGGTCTAATATGAGATTTTGGGTCTAATATGCAATTATGAAAATTTTTTGGATCAAAATGGAATTTTTATAAGTTAAGGGGCTTACTTGCAATTTATAAGAATTTAGAAGTAATTTAATAAATGTATTCTCCTAAAACCCTAAGCAAACAAGTGTAGAGAGGGAGAGAAATGTGATTGGCCAAAGATGTGAAATGGTGTGAACAAATATGAACATGAGAAGTTGAAATTGTTGACTTTGGAGAATTAATCCAAGGGTGAAGATTTATTAAGAGAGAGAATAAACTAATTTGAACCTTAAGATTTAGTTAGTGGGACCCACACATTGAATGAGGGTGTGAGTTGTAGAGAGTGAAAGAGATTTTGTAGAGTGAGAAAGAGATGGAAACCCTAATTGTAACATATAATCCAATGGCTTTAAATAGATCTTGAATTGGTTGATGGCTTGGATTGATTTAGGCACTTAACAAAGGTTAAAACCCTAACCTTTTCCATACTTCCAAACCGTGAGAGATCCAAAAGCAAGAAACAAACAACTCTTCTCCATTTTTCTCTCTCAAGACCGTGAGTTTCATGGAAGGGACTACACAACCCTAATGTTTTCACATAAACCACATCCTCACAAACCCTAGATAACATATCCAAAAATTGGAGCAAAAGGAGGAGCCTAGTTTGGTGAACAAGAGTGGCCAAATCCTAGAAGGTGTGTAGAAATTTCTAGGTTTTTGGAAGCTTAGTTCAAGCTTAAAGTAGTCATATTTGGAGGTAGAGTCCTTCTTTCACACTTTAGTATAATATAAATTTATTTGGCATCAAAAAGAGACATTTAATTTTGTGAATCTAGGTTGGTCAAGAGTTAGAAGCAAGGGGGAGATGGAGATCTTTTGAAGAAAGGCTTTGTTTGGATTTGAAACATAAAAAATTTGAGGTATAAAAAAAAATTCTGCACCTTGTTGGAAAATTTAGAATTTGTGCTTGGCCAAGAATTTGGAGATGATTATATTAGTTGCTTGAAGAATCCTTGGATCCAGTCGAAGGTAAACCCTAAATCCATGGTGAAAGTTACAGCCAGTTTAGATGTTCTGTAGAGAAATACCCTGTTCTATCATGTTTTTGTCGTGAACTTTGCTTCAATTTTGAAGTATCTTTTGGTCTGAATCACCCTAAGCCTTAGTTATGAAATTTGTAGATCTATGTCTTATCTTTAATTTGAGATATGAATCGTATGATTTGGACATGTGTGGTGAAAGTTACAGTCAGTTTTCCATGACTGCATAGATTAGAAATTATGCAATCAAGATCACTTAGAATAAATCTTCATGTCTTTGTGTAATTGAAGTAGATTTAAGCTAGAAATGTAAAGAATTGTTGTTAAATGGTTAGCTTTAAGTGAAAACTAGAAGTTATACAATCCAAGACTGTTAGTTCAAAGTGCAATGATTTTCTTAAAACATGAATGTATGAAAGTGAGCTTTAAAAATGGTTGGTGATAACTCTAAACATAGAAACATATATTCTATTTTGCATATCATGCATTTAGCATCTTAGTAACATTGGAAACCTACAGATATAACCTTGATCCTTAGTCATAAATAAGGGATTTAGTGAAATTTAAAATGAGCTAACCATTGTCAACTATATGGCATCCAAATTTACATATCCATTATATTATCCTCATAGGACACACAGTTTGAGACATATCGCAGGGAGCACATTTTTCGCGTTTTGAGATCATTTTAGGAAGTGACAGACCCTCCCATCTACTATGAGTGGAACTTTGATGCTGTGTTCTTGATTGAGGAAAAATCCATGTTTTTAAAACTTTTCAAAATAACATATTCTATGACATGTGTGAAAGTATGAGATTTGATCTATGTTTTATAAATGCTTCTTTTGTGATCATTGGAGTGTCTCAAAAGATCGATTCAAATGATATGCATCCATAAATTGTATTGAAATGACATCGCGCCATTCTTTGAAAACTTGATATGATTTATATACTTCCTTTGTATTGACACACTGATTTGAAATGATTTGATGAAATGTGTGGGCCGGATGCCTACTTGTGATGTGATGATGTTCTTTGTGAATTCCGTAGCTACGAAGGGCGTTTGTAGAGGCACCAATTGTATTCGGATACGCTTCTGCAGGAGGTATCCCCAAACGTTATATGTATAGTTGCGACCAGTTGAACCAAATCGAGGAGGATATATGTGACGCCACTATCTAGCATTGGGCGGGATTCTATACATGGTTGATTATATATGTGTGCTTTGATATGGGCTAGCTGGTTGGTGTGGCCCGTGGCCGACGTTGGGGTAGAGAGTTAAATGTTTTATACTTCTATATGAAAAACCCCCAATGCGTCCGTCATTGGTCGTGGTAGACTATTATCGGGGATATTTTATTGGCAAAATCTTAATGATTTCGAAATGTTAATGGATGCATATGATGATGTTATGATGTATGATTCATGATCACTTGATTTTTTTTTGGAAATGCCATGTTAATTTACAATGTTCTTACGATTTAAAATATGCTTTGACACTCCGTGCTCATACATGGTATTGATAACATAACGTTGATCCCCTCATTCACTAAGTATTTCCCTATAATACTCACCCCTCATTTTTCCATGATGACAGAGGTAGATTTGGCAAGGAAACATATCGTGAGACTTTCGATACACTTGATATACTTTTAGAGACATTGAGCTTTGGGTATGGTACCAGTCACTCTTCTGCGATGAAATTTGATAATGTATATATTTTTGGGGTTCATAAAATGACCATTGTACATTTTATCGGGATGACTGTAACTATGTTATGTAAATGTAAATTGAAATTCTCGAGTTGTTGTTTATCCATGCATTGAGACAACGTGTTGCGTTTTAAATTTTTTTTTACTTAGGAATATATTTTTGAGGAAAAGTAGGTTTTAAACAGGTTGCACAGGTGGTTTTGTTAGCCTTGCGGTGTCCCAGAATATGGGGAGGTTCTGTCTATATGCTAGATATCGCAACGGTTGTCGCGTGCTCGATTCAAGGGTTGGGGCATGACAATTCTATTGGTATCAGAGTTCTAGGTTGAGAGCTATGTTTTATGAAAAGAGTTTTGAAAATATTCCCAAGTATATTTTCAAAAGTTCTTAATGCATGTGAGAGTTTCTTTACAGTCATGAGATCCTGGTACATGGTTTTAGACATATGAGTTCTTTTATTTTTAGGGGGTTAGATACGGTTCGTATTTAACCTAGCATATCATTTCTATCAGTTTTTAAACCGATAACTTTGTTCATTTTAGGGGGTTAATTACTTCGTAACTAACCTTAATCCTTGAAACATGACTAATGAAATTTATTCCTTACAGTACTATGACGATTAAGCGGGACACTAGGTTTGTATCCCCCGAGCCACTTCCTAAGCCACCTAGAGTGCCCGAGGATACATCCTCATCACGTGTACCCCCTCCAGCGCCTTCTCAGCCGATTAGTACTACCGTGGTTCAACCACCATCACTCGAGGCATTTAGGCAGATCTATGAGTGATACAACACATACGAGATTCATATGTTACCCCCACCACCACTGATGGCCGCGCCGATTCTTGTGGTAGTGCCGACTCCTGCGACAACACCTACTCCTATGACATCGGATCCTCTACCGGTGGCCAGTCCTTCTTCAGTATTTGGTCCGAGTGATACCACCTCCCCACACTTAGGTGCATCCACGAGCTGACTCAGCTAGTCAAGGAAGCTAGACAGTTGGGATGCACAAACTTTGCGGGACTCGGTGATACCATTACAGCTAAGCACTGGGTCAACCAGATCCATCGGATTTTGACTGACTTGGGGTTGAGTGAGAAGTACAGGCTACGAGTAGCAGAGAGGTTGTTAGATGGGGATGCCATCACCTGGTGGGAGGCTATCTATGATGATGCTACCGAGCCACTATGGTGGGAGGACTTCTTGAGGGAGTTTGACCACAGGTATTTCTCAGAGTTTCAGTAGGACAACAAGAGGGCAGAGTTTCTCTACTTGTGGTAGGGGACTAGGTCAGTTGTAGAGTATGTGGCAGAAATGAGGAGATTAGCAGCTTTTGTCCCCGACTTAGCGACAACGAAACAGTTGAGGTTCAAGTTTGAGGATGACTTCAACTTGAACATTTGGAGGTATATGACGGTCACACCCAGCTTTTCCCTAGCAGAGATAGTTGATTCAGCCCACCGTACAGAGGAGATTATCAGCGCCGAGGGTAGACAGAGGGAGAGTAGGGAACAGAAGAAGAAGAGGGCTAGGACCCAGGTTAGTCAGAGCTCAAAGAGGGATAGGACTTCTGGCTTTCATGGAGGCCCCTCTAGACCAGCACACTTTGGACAGGGACCACATCCCTAGGGGTTTGGAGCACCAACCCCCAGTGCCACAAGTCAGACCATAGTTCAGCGGCACCCTCCTTGTCGCAGATGTAGTAGGCACCACCCTCCGGGAGCTTGCAGGGTACCTATTACGTTCTTCCAGTGTGGGAAGCCGGGACATATCAAGAGCTCGTGCCCTGATTTAGGACTTGGAGGTCAGACGACTTCAAGTCATCCGAGTGGTCTGCGGATAAGACAGTAAGGAGCACTTGCACCATCGAGTTATACTGCTCCACGGACAGCAGCCGGGAGCAACACTGTACCTGGTCCTTCACGACTGTAGCCGAGGGTACAGGCCTGCGTGTATACTATGACGCAGGAAGATACTCAGGCGAACCCAAATGTGATCATGGGTACCATGATAATATTCGGAGTCGACGCTCGTGTTCTTATGACACTGGGTCGAATTATTCTTATGTGAGAGCTCCTTTCTCTCAACAGTCGAGTAGGCCATTATCGCTGCTAGATAAGGAGCTATTGGTTATCATTCCTCTTGGCGAATAGTTAATCAGAGATTCTGTATATAAAGGGAGCGATGTCATGATTGGGGAGACAGTGTTAGAAGCAAATTTGATTCCACTCTACATGATAGACTTCGATGCCATCCTAGGGATGGATTGGTTGAATATTCATAGGGCTTCCGTGGACTGTTTCACCAAGGAAGTAGAGTTTCAGAGGTCTGAAGGGCCACTACTGACGTTTGCGGGTTAGATACGGGTATTACCCCGTTGTGTAGTGTCAGTGGTGAAGGCTAGACGGATGATAAGTCAAGGATGCATGGCATATCTGGCCCACATGATAAATACCACCATAAAAGGTTCGAAGCTTGATGAGGTCCCCATGGTATAGGAGTTTCCTGACGTATTCCTCGAGGAGCTACCCGGATTACCATCAGTTCGGCAATTTGATTTTGAGATCGATTTAACTCCGAGGACTACTCCTATCTCTATTCCGCCATATAGGATGACACCGGGCGAGCTGAGAGAACTCAAGGTTCAGCTATAGGAATTGCTGGATAAGGGATTTATCCATCTGAGCACTTCACCTTAGGGTGCTCTAGTGTTATTTGTGAATAAGAAGGACGGTACTTTCTGACTTTGTGTTGATTATCGACAATTGAACAAAGCCACTATCAAGAACCGATATCCGTTGCCCCGCATTGACGATCTGTTTGATCAGCTTTAGGGTGTTAGAGTTTTCTCAAAGATAGATCTCCAACGGGCTATCATCAGTTACGGATTAGGGCCGAGGATGTATCCAAGACTGTATTCCGCACTCGATACGGACATTTTGAATTCTTGGTCATGCCATTTGGGCTGACCAATACACCAGCCGCATTCATAGACCTGATGAATCGGGTCTTCTACAACTATCTAGATCAGTTCATCATCGTGTTTATTGATGACATCCTTGTATACTCATGGACTGATGAGGAGCATGCTTAACATCTTCGGGTTATTTTACAGATCCTTCGCGAGAGACAGTTATATGCCAAATTCACCAAGTGTGAGTTTTGGTTGCGGCAGATTAGTTTTCTGGGGCATATAGTCTCTGCGGAAGGTATTTTCGTTGATCCACAGAAAGTCAAAGCTATATTGAAGTGGGAATAGCCACAGACCGTGACTGAGATCCGGAGTTTCCTTGGTCGTGCAGGTTATTATTGGCGGTTTGTAGAGGGATTCTCTCGGATCGCTGCTCCACTATCTAAGTTGACGCGGAAGGACATCAAATTCCATTGGGATGATCGTTATGAGACGAGCTTTCAGGAGCTCAAGCAATGATTGACATCCGCACCGATATTAGCCCTTCCCACTAGTAGTTGGGAGTATGTGGTATACAGTGATGCCAGCTGACAGAGATTGGGTTATGTACTGATACAGGATGGTTAGGTTATTACATATGCTTCTCGACAGTTGAAGAAGTACGAGTTGAATAACCCGACACACGATCTCGAGTTGGTCGCCATAGTCTTTGCCTTAAAGATACGACGACATTACTTATACGGGATAACTTGTAGGGTATTCATAGATCATAAAAGTCTAAAGTATTTGTTCACCCAGCGGGAATTGAACCTCAGACAGAGGAGATGGTTGGAGTTATTGAAGGACTACAATCTTATCATTGATTATCATTCGGGAAAGGTGACTGTTTTGGCAGATGCCTTGAGCCAGAAGTCATCGTCTTCTTCTCAGACGACAGAGAGTGCTTACCTCTCTTGTTTGGTGGGACTCCATGCTTTGGGAGTCAGTTTGGTTAGTGATGATCGAGGAATACTACTAGCCCGATTTGAAATAAGGCCAACTTTGCTCGACCGCACTAGGGAGCTCCAGGGATCAGATGAGGAGATCCGAGGTATTCTTGATAGGATCAGCAAATATGATGGCAGAGATTTCTGAGTCCGTGATAACGGGCTAGTGGTATACCGAGAGCGGGTTTGCATTCCCATCGACAGCGATCTTCAGAGAGCTATTCTTGAGGAGGCTCATTCCTCCACTTATGCTATGCATCCAGGCGGTACGCAAATGTATCAGACTATCCGAGATAGTTATTGGTGGCCCGGTATGAAGAGGAAAATCGCGGAGTTTGTTACTCGATGCCTGGTTTGTCGGTAGGTGAAGGCCAAGCTTCAGCGACCCCCCGACACTTTACAACGTCTTCCCATTCCCAAGTGGAAGTCGGAACACATCACGATGGATTTTGTGATGGGGCTACCACGGACTTCAACATGGCATGATGCTATATGGGTGATTGTCGATAGACTTACCAACCAAGTCCACACACTTCATCCCTATTCATGGTGATTATTCTTTGGAAGTGTTGGCACGCCACTACATCGACACTATTGTCAGACTTCATGGGGTACCTGTATCGATAGTGTCAGACAGAGACCCCAAATTTACTTAGATTTTGGCCCAGATTACAGGTGGCGTTGGGCACTAGACTGAGTTTCAGCACAACATACCACCCCCAGACCGATAGTCAGTCAGAGAGGACCATTCAGACTCTAGAAGACATAGTGAGAGCATGTGTTATGGATTTTCGGGGTAGTTGGGATCGACATCTTCCATTGGTAGAGTTTGCATATAATAACAGCTATCAAGCCAGATTGGGATGCCTCCGTATGAGGCATTGTATGGGAGGAAATGTTGTACTCCATTGTACTGGGATGAGGTAGGAGAGAGGCGACTTAGCAGTGCTAAGATTATTAAGGAGACTAAGGAAAAAGTAAGGATCATCCGTGAGCGGATGAAGGCCTCCCAAGACTGACAGAAGGCTTATGCCGATAGAAGGCAGCGACCACTGGAGTTCGAGGAGGGAGACATGGTCTTCCTATGAATATTGCCTTGGAAAGGGGTGATTCGATTCAGGTAACGGGGTAAGCTGAGCCCCCAGTATATTGGGCCTTTCCGTATCCTTGAGAGGGTAAAAAATGTGGCATACAGGTTAGAGTTGCCAGATGAGTTTTCACACATTCACGATGTCTTCCATGTTTTAGTACTTAGAAAGTACCTGCCTGATCTATCACATGTCCTAGAACCTCCGCCAATTGAGTTGCGTGAGGATTTAAGTCTACCAGTTCAGCCCATGGCTATCCTTAATCGGCAGACTAAGAAGTTACGAAGTAAGGAAGTTTCTTTAGTCCGAATCTTATAGAGGAGTGACTAGGTCGAGGAGAAGACCTGGGAGCCCAAGGAGGCCATGAGGAGACAGTACCCTCAGCTTTTTTTTGTATAGTTTTCTTTTAGTTTAGAGCATGAAACTTGTTTTTAGAGGGTTAGAAAATGTAACACTGATACCTTGGTGTATTCACTTATTGTACTCTTTTCATTTTATATATGATATTTCTCATATTTCTATATAGAAAATTTCACTAAGAAATTTTTTCGTTAAAACCGCTCTCGAAAAATTTCGGTCTCAATCGTTCGAAATTCAAAATTTTCAAAATGACCACCCATGGTCCAATGATAATAAGGATAACTCTGGAGTGTATAAGGACTTCAAATTAGGGTAAATTTTACTTCGTAGAGTTAAATCTCAAATTTCTGGAAAAGTTGTCCGAAAACCCTAATTTGGGTCAAAGGGTGTTTGGAAAGACTAAATGATCACGTCTTGATGCGGATTGAATTAATTTAGGTCTAATATAAGGTTTTGGGTCTAATGCACAATTATGAAAATTTTTGAGGTCAAAATGGAATTTTTATAAGTTAAGGGGCTTACTTGCAATTTACAAGAATTTTGAAATAATTTAATAAATGTATTCTCCTAAAACCCTAAGCAAACAAATGTAGAGAGGGAAAGAAATGTGATTGGCCAAAGGTGTGAAATGGTGTAAACAAATGTGAATATGAGAAGTTGAAATTGTTGACTTTAGAGAATTAATCCAAGGGTGAAGATTTATTGGGAGAGAGAAGAAACTAATTTGAACCTTAGGATTTAGTTAGTGGGACACACATTTAATGAGGGTGTGAGTTGTAGAGAGTGAAAGAGATTTCGTAGAGTGAGAAAGAGATAAAAACCCTAATTGTAACATATAATCCAATGGCTTGAAATTGATCTTGAATTGGTTAATGGCTTGGATTGATTTAGGCACTTAACCAAGGTCAAAACCCTAACCTTTTCCATACTTCCAAACCATGAGAGACCCAAAAGCAAGAAACAAACAACTCTTCTCCATTTTTCTTTCTTTCAAGATCGTGAGTTTCATGGAAGGGATGCTTAAAAAAATTTTCTACTACACAACCCTAATGTTTTCACATAAACCACATCCTCACAAACTTTAGGATAACATATCCAAAAATTGGAGCAAAAGGAGGAGCCTAGCTTGGTAAACAAGAGTGGCTAAATCCTAGAAGGCGTGCAGAAATTTTCTGGGTTTTTAAAAGCTTGGTTCAAGCTTGTGAATTTCGTAGCTACGAAGGGCGTTTGTAGAGGTACCCATTGTGTTCGGATATGCTTTTGCAAGAGGTATCCCTAAACCTCATATGTATAGTTACGTTCGGTTGAATCAAATCGGGGAAGATATGTGTGATGCCACTGTCTAGCATCCGACGGGATTCTATACATGGTTGATTATATATGTGTGCTTTGATATGGGCTAGCCGGTTGGTGTGGCCCGTGGCCATATTGGGGTAGAGAGCTAAATGTTTTATACTTGCATATAAAAAACCCCCAATGTACCCGTCATTGGTCGTGGTAGACCATTACCAGGGATATTTTATTGGCAAGTTCTTAATGATTTCGAAATGTTAATGGATGCATATGATGATGTTATAATGTATGATTCATGATCACTTGATTTTTTTTTGGGAATGCATGCTAATTTATAATGTTCTTATGATTTAAAATATGTTTTGACACTCTGTGCTCACACATGCTATTGATAACATAGCATCGATCCCCTCACTCACTAAGTATTTCCCCATAATACTCACCCATCTCTTTTCCATGATGACAGAGGTAAATTTGGCATGGAAATGTATCGTGAGACTTTCGATACACTTGATATGCTTTTAGAGACATTGAGTTTTGGGTATGGTACCAGTCACTCTTTCACGATGAAATTTGATGATGTATATATTTTTGGGGTTCATAGAATGACCATTATACATTTTATTGGGATGACTATAACTATGTTATGTAAATGTAAATTGAAACTCTCGAGTTGTTGTTTATCCATGCATTGAGGTAACGTGATGCGTTTTAAATTTTCTTTTACTTGGGAATATATTTTTTAGGAAAAGCAAGTTTTAAATAGGTTGTACATGTGGTTTTGTTAACCTTGTGGTGTCCTGAATATGAGGAGGTTCTACCCATATGCCGAGATATTACGGCGGTTGTCGCGTGCTCGATCCGAGGGTCGGGGCGTGACATCCTGGTAGCCCAAAGATGTACCGAACGATTCGAGAAGGTTACTGGTGGGCGGGCATGAAGCATGAGATAGCCAGTTTTGTTACCCGGTATTTGGTATGCCAACAGGTGAAGGCTGAGCATCAGCAACCCGTCGACACACTACAGCCTCTTCCCATTCCTGAGTGGAAGTGGGAACATATCGCCATGGATTTTGTAATAGGTCTTCTGCGAATTTTGACACAACATGACGCTATCTGGGTGATCGTAGACAGACTCACCAAGTCTGTACACTTCCTTCCCATCCGCAGTAGCTATCCACTAGAGGGTTTGGCTTGCCTGTACATCAGTGAAATAGTTTGACTGCAAAGAGTTATAGTGTTCATTGTTTCGGATAGAGACCTGCGTTTTACTTCTCGATTTTGGTCCAAATTGCAAGGGGCCATGGGTACCCGACTGAAGTTCAGTACTGCATTTCACCCCCAGACAGATGGTTAGTCTGAGAGGACCATTCAGACACTAGAGGACATGTTGAGATCCTGTGTCATGGACTTCAAGGGTAGTTGGCACCAGCAGCTCCTATTGATCGAGTTCGCCTATAACAATAGTTATTAGGCTAGTATTAGGATGTCACCATACGAAACCTTGTATGGGAGGAAGTGCTGGATGCCCTTATGTTGGGACGAGGTCGAGGAGAGACAGCTCAGTTGTATAGATTTGATTGAGGAGACCCGAAAGAAGGTGAAGGTCATCCGTGCTCGGATAAAAGCTGACCAAGATAGACAGAAAAGCTATGCAAATAGACGACGATGACCTTTGGAGTTCGAGGAGGGAGACATGGTGTTTCTGAGGGTATCCCCTTGGAAGGGGATGATCTGATTCAGACAATGGGGAAAGCTTAACCCTAGATACATTGAACCTTTGTGAGTCTTTGAGAGGATTGGGAAAGTGACATACAGATTGGATCGACCTCTTGAGTTAGCACGGATTCACGATATATTCCATGTTTCGATGTTGAGGAAGTACTTTCCTGATCCTTCTAATGTACTGGAGCCTCCACCGATAAAGTTGAGCGATGACTTGTGTTTTCCCGTCCAGCTCATAGCCATATAAGACAGACAGACCAAGAAGCTACGGAGCAAGGAGGTCTCCCTGGTCAGAGTACTTTGGAGGAACGACCAGATTGAGGAGCAAACTTGGGAGCCCGAGAATGCTATGAGAAGACAGTACCCCCAGCTATTTGATGTATAGTTTCAGTTTAGTTTCGAGGATGAAACTTTTTATTAGGGGGTTAAGAATTGTAACACCGATTTTCGATGACTGTGTGTCATGTACAACTCCTCATGATTTTATATATATAAGCATCCTTTTAAGACATATAAAATGAAAATTTATTTATCTATTTATTTATTTTGAGGTTTCGCCTCAAAATCGCTAAAACAAAAAATTTTATCGGTAGGCCGAAAACGTTTTCGGCAAGCGCCGACAAAGCCTAAAGAAGTCAGAAATGTCTTAGAGAAGACCTACACACTTAAATAGAGATATTTAAATGAAATTTCACATATTTAAGAAATTTCAAACAAAATTTCATAGGGACAAAAAATGCAAATTGTTAAAAGTTAAATGTCTAAATACAATTAAGAAAAGTTGAAGGATTAAGTTGCAAACCACTCAAGGATGGACAATTGGAGCCAAATGAATGGTCAAGAGGGCAGCTAGGTGGTTAGTGGCCACATAGGATTGTTCCATAATCAAGAAAGCTCATTGGATGAAAATTTATGCATGAAATCTAATTAGAATATCTTGTGCTGGCTTGTGACACCTCTCCCCTTGACATGGACATCCACAAGACACTTAATAGAGTGCATAGAGTTTGCTTGAATCAATAATTACATGGTTTAAGTGTTAGGATAAGTGGAAGGTTGAGATAATGCATGGAATGATCCTATGATCAAGGATATTTTGCTAGATTTATAAAAGAACTTTCTTAGGAAAAGAATTAGCATATTTTCTTCATTCAAACACCCCCTTGCATGAAATATGTAGACTCCATATCCATTCTGAGTTCAACTAGGAAGCCAAAGAGGTAAGAATATTTTTGAAAATTTTTGAATTTCAATTGAAAGTATAGAAGTGTTGTATAGGAATTCATATTGATGGTGATTTGATTTTGCTAAGGTGATAAAAATTCAAGGATTCAAAGGGAGGGCTGATATATATTGTTAGAAGAGATCTTATAAAAGAGGTAACATGTCCTAAATTATGCTAAGATTAAATTAATTGATGAGTAGTTACATTGGTATCTATACTAGCATGCTAGATATTGATTTCTAGATTGAATCTTGTATAGTATTTCTATGATATCTCATTTTGTAGAATTCAAAAATATAAGCCATTTATTTTTCTATAAACTAGACTTCCTAAACTTTAAAATCGTATATTATGTGAAATATTTCATAAAGGAATCGATTTTTCGTGATTTTTGGAAATTTAGAATGTTTCACCAACTTTGTTTCATATTTTATGTACGACTAGTACATTTTGTAAATTTCTGAGGTATCTTTTGTATGGAATTTGGAGAAACTTTAAACATGAAAGTTTTATTTTTCTATCGTGTCTTTAATTTGAGATAAAGATCACTTGAATCGGAATTGTATGCAGAAAGTTATAGTATTTGTACTAAAACTGTGCAGAAGTAGTTTTAAAACTAAAATTGAGATGAAAATGGAATTTTATAAAATTATCCATTTAAAATCTGAAGAAGTCATAAACTAGAAAGTTTTAGATCTATGTCTTATCTTCAATTTGAAATAAGAATCACTTAAATTAGAGAAGTATACATGGAGATATGAAAATTATCCCAAAACTGTGCAGAGTTGATTTTAGGCACTTAGGCTGAAAAAGTTATAAAATTTTATAAATTCGTGTGTTCAGAATTTGAAGTTAATCTAATCATAAAAGTTGAAGATATGTGTCTTAGATTTTAGGAAAAATTTGAATCATTTAAATTCGATCAAGATTTTAAAAGATATCATGATTTTACTAAACTTGCGTGAGATAGGTTTTGTAGGAATTTTTCTCTAAGTAAGGAATTTGAGATTTAGAAAACATTTCCATATATATTTTGTAGACCAACGATATGATATTATCGAAATAATTGAATTGATGAATGATACATATTATTTAACTTAGATATAGGGTTACATTTTCATACGAAGGGTGACTTGTTCGAGAAACGAGGGCAGTTAGAGGGAGTGACATACCCTCCCCAGTCGAGGTGAGTGGGATGAATTTTTTTTGACTTTAAATGAAAATTGGTTTTGATTATGATTTTTATAAATAAATTTTGAAATGTGATTTTAAAATGCTTTAGTGTTTGTGGCATGTCTGAAAATGATATTTTGTAAAAATTGTATCCTGATATTATGATAATTGATAGTACCATACTTTTCTTTTACGAGTAAAGATTTATGAATGATGATATATGACACATGTGTATGATTATAGGATGGTGTATAGTGGGTATAACGCACTTCCTATCATGGTATTGAGCATTTACCCGACAGGATGACGTGGTGGGGTAACACGGGAGCAGGGGTTTGAGTCCCCTATCTCTGACCAACGGATCTAATAGACGAGCACTACGTGAGAACCGTGTCAACACCAAGGAAAGGGGGAAAAATATATGTATTTCATTCTTATGATATTTTGGTTACCCCTTGGTAGATTTTACCCTAATTAGGCCAAACTATGGGTAGAATGCGTTTTTGACACCCCATGATGCATGATTGATGATAAGAATGTATATTATTTTGAATTACACGATATGTTGTAAATGAATGAAATATAATTTGAAAATGATGGTTTGACTTTTCACTCTCACAAATTCATTTATTGTTATTACATCGTCCTTGCACCTCACTCACTGAGTATGTGGATTATACTCACCCCCTTATATTTAAAATTTTCAGCTTATACTGCACTTGATTTACTTTGGGGTACTGTTCTACGAGTTTTACTAAAAGATGCCACCGGGTAACTATTCATACCATCCTTGTTTACGATTGGACCGCGCATAGAAATATTATATGTAAATTGGAGACAAATGTTTTAAAGATTTTTTTTTTGAAAAATATCTTCTTTAATCTTCCGCTATATGATTTTAACTTAAGATATCGAGTAGGGTTATGATATTAGTCATAATATTAGCCTTGCATCACCTCGATATGCGAGTAGGGCATACCCATGCCTTGAAGAGTCGCGACGGTCTATTGGCATGCTCGACCTGCGGATCGGGGCGTGACAACTATAGCCCTATCGTTCAAGGGATAGGACGACTAAGCCCCTTCGGTAGATCGGTCGAATAGTCATAGAGAGTAGTCGTTTGTGCTTACTCATCGGTCGGTAGCTGTCTTTTATGGGCCTCATGTATGGGCCCCTTAAGTGCTGACCCTTCGAATTGGGTCTAGAGCTATATCCCATCATTTACTCCCAACTCATGGCTTTCTTTGCAATAAGGCACAATGAGTAAAGATTCATTAGAGTGAGGCGTGCTTGATATGTTATGGAAGCATAAGAGTGCTAGACCTATCCTAATCTATTCCACCCTTCATCACGAATATGGATGCATCTCATCAGAAGCGACCCCTTCATGGGGAATTGAAGAAAATTGATTACTCCATTTATGGCGGGCTATTCTCGCTGATCCATTTCCCTTACCTTGAGTCAATTAAGACTATTCTTTTACTGCTATAAATAGCTATGATGGGTGCTCGTTCCTTCTCAAGGAGAATTGAGGTTTTTCTCCCTTTCTGGGGGTTCTGCTGGGAGTGGTTTATCTTCGAGAGTTGTTTTGTGAGGCGTTTTGGTATGCGGGGCTTTGGGAGTGGTTTATCTTAGATGAGTGAATGACTTTTGGTAAAGGATCCCATCAATTATGGCGTAGTGTGTGGCTCTTCGCTTCAATTTCATCGCTTCCTTTGGTGACTCTGGCAGGCAATCATGCCTTAGATATTCTTCTATGAGGTCTTTTTAACTAGGGGACCGATCAATGGGGAGAACCTCTTTGGGCTCATCAATGCTGGCGTATGGCAGGCTTTCAATGTATACCGTTCGGTTAGAAGCAACTGAATCGGAACTAGCTAGCTTCAATAGAGTGTTAGCTTGTGCGTTCTTCGATCGGGGGATTTGTTGGATGTCGACTTTGCCTAGTTGTTACATCGTCTCACGCAGCTTACTCAAATATTTAGTCATGGTTAGGTCTTTCATTTTGTAGGCCCCTTCGATTTGTTTTACAACCAACTAGCTGTCCGTGAGTACCCTGACGTTCTGTGCCCCCATATTAATGGCGATCTGAAGACCTATTAATAAAGTTTCATATTCTGCTTGGTTGTTGGTGGTCTGGAAATTGAACCGGATGGCGTACTCTGTCTTAAAATTGTTCGGGCCTACCAGTATGAGTCCGACACTGCTTCCTGAGGAATTTGATAACCCATCAATGTGAATGGTCCACTTTGGGATTAGCCATTCTTCTTTATGGTTGGGAGATTTGTCTTCGAGCATTGTCGGCAAGGTACATTCGAGGATAAAATCGGCCAATGCTTGGCCTTTTATTGCTGGTCATGGTCGTACTAGATGTCGAACTCACCAAATCAATGTTTCACTTAATAAGCTGACCGGAAGTGTCTCTTTTTTGGAGGATCTATTTCATCGGTTGGTCAATGAGCACCATGATGGTATGGCCTAGAAATATGGTCGAAGGCGCCTCGTTAAGATGACTAAGGTATAGGCTATCTTTTCGATCAGTCAGTAGTTAATTTTGGACTCCTTTAATATCTGACTCAGGTAATAGATTGACTTCTGGGCAGCGGATTCCTATCTTACCATCATAAAGTAGAGCGCTCATTCGGAGATGACAAGGTATAAATAAAGTTCTTCCCTGAGGACGGGCTGCGAAAGTAGTAGCGGTTCCATCTAGTATTCTTTTAGTCGCTCGAAGGCGGCTTGAAATTCGGATGCCCATTCAAACCGTTGAGACCTCTTCAATACATCAAATATGAGCTTGTATTTCTTACCAACTCTGGACATAAACTGACTTAGAGCTGTTATTCGTCCTGTAAGATGCTACACTTCTTTTAACGTCTGGGGAGGTGACATATCTAATATCGCCTGTATCTTTTCGGGGTTGGCCTCTATCCCTCGATCAGCGATCATGAAACCTAGGAATTTTTTGAAGGCGATTACGAAGATGCACTTCATCGAGTTCAACTGCATGTTATATCGTTCTAATGTCTGAAAGGTTTCTTCAAGGTCCGCAACATGAGATTTTACGGTGATGCTCTTAACTAGCATGTCGTCAACATAGGCTTTAATATTCTTGCCTAACTGGTCTTTGAAGATCGTGTTGACCAGCCGTTGGAAAGTTATTCTAGCGTTTTTTAGGCCAAAGGACATGACTTGGTAGCAACCGAATTCGGTGATGAAGCTGGTCTTCTCTTCATCCTCTGGTGCCATTTTGATTTGATTGTAACTTGAATAGGCATCCATGAAGCTCAAAAATTGGTGTCCAGATGAGTTGTCTATGAGCTTATCGATGTTACGGAGTGGATAACTATCATTCGGGCACGCCTTGTTAAGATCGGTGAAGTCTACACACATTCTCCATTTGTCACTGGCCTTTTTTACTAAAACCACATTAGCTAACCACTCGAGATATTTGACTTCACGAATGAATTCAACCGTTAATAGCTTTTAAACTTCTTCCTGTACAACACGTTGGCGTTCGAGAGCGAATACCCTCTTTTTCTGTCTCACTAGTTTGAAATTAGCATTGACTATTAGCTTATGGGCTATGACGGATGGATCTATACCTGACATATCTTCTGGGGTCCAGGTGAAGACTTTGGAGTATCATTGTAGACAGGCGACTAAGGCCTATCGCAAGGAAGGTGATAGGTTGGTCCTTATCTGGACGGTTTGACTGGGGTCGCTTGTTAAAGGGATCTCAATCGTTTCTTCACCTGGTTCAGATTTTGATTTTGCCCCGGTGTTGTCCCTAAGTTCCAAGGCATCGATTGGAAAAGCTTCTTATGCACCTTGAGTCGCGAAGAGGATATAAAGATTAGGATCGCCATGTTTGGTAGCGACCCCTTGTAGTGTTCTAAACTTCACCTTTATGTATCTCGTACTCGGCAACGCTTCTACTTCATCCAAACTGGGTCTTCTGAGAATGGCGTTATAAGGAGAGAAAAATTTCACCACATGGAACAAGATATGGGCGATCACATGATTAGGGGGTTTTCCAAGGGTCACGAAACGGAAGATAATACCTTCGGGATAGGTGGGCTCATCTGAAAGTCCTCTAAGGGACTCAATAGGTGGCAGAAGTCGAGACGGATCAAGACCCATTTGATAGAAGGTGTCCCAGGTGAGCAGATCACAGTCAGCCCCTTGATCATCAAGCACCCTCTTCACGATGTGGGATTCTATCTTAAGGGTAATGACTATGGGGTCGTCATGACGGAGATCAATCCCTACCAAATAGTCATCATCAAAGCCTATGACTGTCCTTTTTCTCTTGGCAAGCATTACGCTGGGAGTGATGGTAGTAGATATCGTCATGAGCTTTCAAAAAATCAGTCTGTTTCCTACGAACGACACCAATCTGTTGGAGGTGGGTTACGGCTCTACAGATTTTGGCTCCTTGTTGACTCGAACGGTTGTCGTCCATGGGATATGAAACCTATAAAAACCGTTGGAGGGTGCTCCGGCAAGAGAGATTCTGACACTCAAGTCAGAAAAAATAGTTTTCGAATATAAGAGAAATAGACTGAGAGCTCAGAGAGGGAGAGGTTCCCTATAATTGGTGTACCCATAGTGAAAGGTTAAGAAAGCATACCTGACTTAGAGGGTTTGAGGGTATTTTATACCTGTTAGTGTCGTATGTTTTTGGGGTATTTTAACCCTACTTTCCTTATTGAGTCGATTCGAAAATCTCGGGAGTTTAATATTTAGAAATGATCATGATTTTATCGTATGAGAATTTTCATTTCCTGGGGAGATCCTTTTCTTAACTGAAAGATGTCATTCTTAAGTAGGAAATCAAAGCAGTTAGGGTGCTTTGACCTTACTTTAGAATTGATAGAGTTGTTGGCTATCGGTAAGTTGTTTGGTTAAGGGAGGCCCTTCGTTCATTCGATGGACTGATGGTTGAGTACCAATCGGGAGGTAGATTCCATTCGGCAAATCTCGTTCAATGATCGGGGCGACTATGGTCCTATCGTTCAGGAGATGAGGCGACTAATGTCCTAAGATTGATCGGTCAAATAGTCATAGAGAGTAGTCGTTTATGCTTACTCATTGGTCGGTAGCTGTCCTTTATGGGCCTCATGTGTAGGCCCTTGAGGTGTTGACCCTTCGAATTGGGCCTAGGGCTTTGTCCCATCAAAGAGAATAGAATTTTTATCCTAATTTGTATAAGGATTGTAAAACTACCTAGAGGGGATGAATAGATTGTTTCGCAATTTTACGAGTGATTTTACATGTTTTTATAATTTATGAGAGACGAAAATAGAAAGTAGGATAGGAATCAATAATAGAACATTGGAAATACAAATTTTATAGTGGTTCTACCAACTCAATGTACATCCACTTCAAGACACCCTCTGGATTTTCCACTATTATCCCAAGTTGAACAAACTTGATTATAAGTTCAAGTTGGACCTCTTATAGTATTTTTCCACAAACATTAAATTACCAACCTTACCCAGAATGACTTTCTCTCTCTAAACCCCAAACTGTAAATCCCTCAATGGTCTTTGAGACTTTCAATATAGGAGATACAAAATGTTACAGGAGAATAAGGTCACAATTCTCAAATATAACAAAGTTGAGGCTTATAAAAGATTACACACAGAAAGTATATAAAAAAAATTAAGAACAAAGTGTGTTGTTCTAGAAAATAGAGTATTCAATGTGTTTCTTGTAAGATCATTCAATTGTCCAACTATTGCATCTATTCCTTCTTAACTTCATTTTTATATGAGACTTGAAGATAGACATTGAATTGGTAGGTCGATTTTGAATGTTGCTCATGAATGCTTTTTATTTGTCTCATTAAATGCATTTGCCCATTGGTTTACTCTTTTCATTTTCTTTTGCTGACCTTAGATATACTAGCCAATCAAATCATTTGCTTTTGCTGCATAAGAGTGGTTACGCAACACAAGCACTTAATCAAATATAAGTAGTTATGCTTAGTACATTAGTGCTTAGAAGTTAAGTGTCATGAAATATGAGATAATGGCACTTTGGTCTTAAGTGAAGTTCTTGAAAAGTCAACATATACTTAATTTTGAATGTTAATTTGCATTAAAATTTTTCACCAAACTCATCGGCTTTTAAATAAATGCACACAACTTTTGTTTAGAAATAACCGTTGGATAGCAAAATAAACACTCATATGTTGAATAAATTTGATTTTCTATTCAACACGCTAAGTTGACACATTTCTATTGCTC
Organism: Dillenia turbinata; assembly: GCA_037126225.1. NCBI lineage: Eukaryota > Viridiplantae > Streptophyta > Magnoliopsida > Dilleniales > Dilleniaceae > Dillenia > Dillenia turbinata. The sequence goes on along the minus strand of JBAMMX010000012.1, from coordinate 18,750,881 downwards.
ATGTCGATATTTTAATGTTTCTATGTCGACATGTAATAACGTGAATATTCTATGTCATGTGTCGACATCTTAATTGGCTTGTGTTGATATAATCTTTTATGTGTTATGTGTCTATTCTAAAGTGCGTGTTGACATCATAAAATGTTATGTCGACATCTAGTCTTTTATGCTCCATGTTCGTTTTAAGGCGTGTGTCGACATTTCAACATGCTTATGTCGACATGATCCTCTATGTGTTCAGTGTTCATTCTAAAGTGCGTATCAACATCACAATATGCTTGTATCAACATTTGGTAGTGTTGAATGTTCTAAGTTATGTGTTGGACACTAATTTCTAAGGAACGTGTTGACATCTAAATTTCTTATGTCGACATTTGGTAGTGGGTTTAGTGTTCATTTTGATTTCTAAAGAATATATCGATATCTTGGTAGGATATCTAGTGTTCTAAGCTATAAGTCGACATGTCTACAAGGTGGTGTCGACTTGTGTCTTTATGTCTTTATTGTTACTAGCATTTTTTTTCGTTGTTGTTGATACTTTATCTTATTTCATTAGTATGGCTAGGACTGGCAATTGGGTCGGATCGGTCGGAACTCAGTCCATTTTGAAGAGCCGAGTTCAGGCCCATTATTTTGGCTTGTTTTAATTATAGGCTAAGCCTAGACATAGTGGGCTTGGCCCGTTATAGGACCGGGCCCGTTTAAAGCCAAATAGACACGTGGTCTTTCTATACCAAAAAAAAGCCACGTTCTATACCCAAAAAAAAAAGCCACACAAACACATATCCTTTTTCATTTCCCCAATTTCTCTCTCCTCTTCTCACCTTGACTCAATCTGCTTTTCTTCACCAATCCTTCAAATTGAGGTCATGGTTATCACCAATCTTCGATCTACATCTCCTCTAAACCCCATCTTTGATCTTCTGTGAGACTCAGTAAGTCGAGGTCATGGTCATTATCGAAATGTTGTTGGTGTAGTGATTATTAAATCAAGGTCACAGTTATCATGAGAAGATGGTTGCTCATCGCCAATAACCTTAGGTCGAGAGCAACGATCGATTCGTCATCACCACAGTTCTGTCGATTATCGTTGTTCGTTGTCACCAACATCTAGTAACTGATTTCTCTAATTCGCTATCCTCAGGTGCTCACTGCTTGGCCACCATCAATCATTGAGGTTTGGTCAATCATGGAGGTGAGGCATCAGGGGAATCGGTGAGTCAGAAGGGCAGGATCAAAATTGAACAACGAGGGAAAATTGAGGAGATCAACTATCGGATCCAAGTTTATCGACCTCCAATCGATCTTCCCTGGCATTTATTTTCCCCTCTCTATGGCATTATCGACTGAGAGATGGTCCGACCATTGATTCGTCTCTCTCTCTCTCTCTCTATCTCTCGTTTTGGGTTTAAATCGAGTTCGAGCCTAGTCCAAAATGGGTCCAAACCCTTTTAATTTTTCGGGTTGAGCTTAAGTCTCAAATTTTTGAAATTTCTCGAGCTGAGTCCAAACTCGGCTTATCAAATTTTAAAATAGACCGAGCCCAAGTTTTAAAAGGGCCGACTCATAAAGCTCGATTGCTAGACTTGTATGGCCTTCATTTCCTATAATGTTGGATGCAACTTGACTTGATAACTTTTCCACCACTCAATAACTTTTCTAAACATTATCACCACCCCACTTTTTTTTATATGTGAGAGTGTCATGAACACAAATATAGACAAATTTATCGAACTAGTCATCAGTCCAACTAACCTTTGAAGTGTTAATGTTCTCCTCCAACTGTCTTTTTAGGCGTCCCATCTAACGCAAAATAGTTATCAATTATAATAATATTCATGAGTATAAACTGATATTATTTGTATGACGCACAACAAACACAGGACACAAATTAAGAATATACTGAGAATATTAGTATATGAACATTTCAAGAGATACATAGAGAACTAACATTTTGAGGGCAAGAAAATGAAAATTTTCAATTTCCATGGTCTCCATGGTAGCGGTTGAACCTAAAGTTTTTTTTTTCGGCTACTTCTAGAATTGAAATTTTAGTTGATTATATTTTAAGATGCGTAATGACTAATACTTTGTTTCAAAGCAACCATTAGAGTAATCATCTATGAATTTATAAGTCAAGATTAGATAAAACTACATTAAAAGAAAAGCAAAGCCTAAAAGGTGAGAGTCGGCTCCCAAAAAAAAAGTACGAAAAGGGATAACGTCAAACTCATCATCTCGTCACCGTCATCCTCGTCAAACCAAAAGAATCCTAGAAAATGAAAACTAAAAATTAGAATAACAAAAACCCATGAAAATCAAGAAATGTTTAATTTTTCATCAAAGAAGGAAAGTAAGTTAATAATTTCAAAATTCCAAAAAGAAAAATAATACGAGAAAAGTTATGAACCTCACTGCAAAGGAGTTCAGCTCTTGATTCTTACTATGACTAGCTTGAGAGAGAGATATATAGATAAATTGAACGCTTATGGGATTCCAAAAGCAGAGAGACATGGAGAAGTGAAAAATTTTGTATTTATTATGATTAATGTAAAATCTATAAAATAGTAAAAAAAAATGATCAAAACATATTTTAAAGATTTAAAAGTTGATGGCTTTTTTTTCAGCTTTTAAATTATCTGGTGGGGTTTCATTTTTCATTAATCATAATAAATACAAAAAAGAAAAGAAAATTGATGACACGTGTGTAATCTTTTGAGCTAGGGGAAAAAAAAGAAAAGAAAATTGATGAAACATGACCAAAAGCCTATCATCATTTATGCCTATACTCCAATAGACTGAATACATTAAAACGTGTCATCAATATGGGATAAATCTTCTTGTCAGGTACACATGGCCTACTCTCTCGGTACCTATCGACATGCTCCTTCTCGGTTAGTTAGCTGATCATCTCTAACACTTATGCGAATGTAAAAAATCACATTAGGAGATCTCATTAAAAAATGGCCCGACAACGAATCAGTCCAGATTAGATGGGACAAAGTTCGAATATTGGGCGGTGCCTCTATAGCCAGGGTACCCAAAAAAAAAATAAAATTAATGGAACATGGCCAAAGGCCCATCATCATTTATGCTCACACTCCAATAGACTGAACGCATCGAAACGTGTCATCAATATGGGATGAATTTTCTTGTCGGGTGGACATGGCCTGCTCTCTCGATACCTATCGACATGCTCCTTCTCGGTTAGTTAGTTGATCGGCTCCAACACCTCCTCAGTTCTTGGTATTGATTCACTAAGATAATATTCACTTTTACTTAAGTCATGAAAACATCCCATAATTAAGAAATTAGGAAGGATATCTTCAACTCTTATTGATAAGGAAAGGAATCCCATGAAAAGTTGGACTTTCCCAAACTATTAGAATCTTAAATCTCCTAGAAATCTTTCATTAAAAATCTCATAATCTCAAGACATTTTCATAAAAAAATTAGGGTTCCTAGACCCCGGTAGCATATGGAACTTACCATGTAGAAAGACTATATATATACATTAGGAAGGCCCTTGGCTAGATATGTTCTCTCGACCTGACACTTAGCAATATAGAGCTTTTTCTCTCCTCAATCTATTTTTCTTTTTAAAATCGCTCATTGACTTGAGCGTTGGAGTCTCTCTGTTAGAGTACTTCCGATGGTATTTTGCAGGTTCCATTAATCAGAAGGCTCTACAAACATTCATCTCGTTTGAGCCTGCGTAACTACTATCTGTAGATTGAAATCCACCTCCAATAGATTAGCATTGTTCGTGGGAACCGATTAGAAAGAAACTTATCCTACGTTCTGTACTACCGAAGATCATGCCTCCCAAGAGAAAGATTAGAAACACTTCCAAAGCTGCGTCCGTGATGGAAGGACAGATTGCTACCCTAACAGACACTGTCTAACTTGCAATACCAAATAAACCTATAGAAGCTCTTGCTACTCGCAATCAACCTCTGATGGAATCACCTTAGCAAGAGGAGACTTGGTCACCGATTTTACAATAGAATTAATTGATTCCACCCCCAACTCCAGTCTCTTCAGAAAAGGCCATTCGACCCCAGACGGAAAGGCTCGAATCTAAGATATAAGGTATGAGCAAACAACTAGAGGAGCTTAGTCGCGTCCTCGGACTAGAAGCAAAATCCTCTTCCCATAGGCCAGGTCACATATGTTCACATAGGCTAGAGCCTAGAGTACACTGAGGCCTTCAATAACTTCTTAACATAATCCTAATGATCTAAGGAAACAAGTTGAAGAACTCATAACAAATGAGCTTATACATGCCAATGCGGGAAGAGGTAAAGTTACTTAATATGCTGCCAGCCTTATACCATTCGATCCTGAAGTTTCTAAAGAGCCAATATTGCGTGACATACTTCTTCCTCCCATGGAAAGATAAGATGGCACCACTGATCCCGGAGACCATGTGGCTCAATTCGTGACCATGATGATCTCGAGAAACATGTCAGATGCAGCCATGTGTAAGTACTTTCCTACGACCTTAAAGGGTAATGCATTAACATGATTCAATTCGTTTCTGCCATTCGGTATCAAAAGTTTCTCTTAACATCGATAGCAATTAGAAGCTCATTTCGTGATCAGCAGAGAAGCCAAAAGAAAGTTCACTTCCCTCCTCTCCCTGTGACAAAGAGATGATGAGCTGCTGTGAGATTTCCTCGATAAGTTCAAAACTAAAATGATGAAAGTTTTAGGTTTAGACTATTGTATCGCATTAGCGGCCTTACTCACGGGGTTGTAGTTGTTAGGAATATAGACATCCATAAAAAAAAATCCCTCATCTACTATCCAGGAATTCTATGCTCATGCAGAAAAGTATATTGCCACAGAAGATGATGAAGCATTCAACGAGTGATGAAACCAACCAAGTCAGAGCGAACGCAGTCGATCACCCTGACAACCTTTGCCTAAGAAAAGCGGACAAGGACCCCTGCAACAATGAAAGTTCACTAGCTACACCCCTTTGAATGAAGCACCAAGCCAAGCTTTGCTTCAAATCAGGAACAATCCTTATATTAGGTGGCCCCCTCGCTCCGCTAAAGATGACTCAAAAATGGATAAAATGAGATACTGCCACTTCCATTGGGATTACTTCCATTTGACGGACGAATGTTGAAAGTTAAAGGATGAACTCAAGTTTCTCGTTAGAAGCAGTCATCTCCAAAGGTTTATAAGTATGGAGAGAGAAGGCCCCCCTCCTTAAGGCCAGTATGTTGTAAGGCATGAGAATGAGCAAAATGAGTAGTCAGTTCTAGGGGCCACTCGTAACCAACCAGATCGGGTAATTCTTCAGGTACAGAACGAGTACGACCCCTCGGTATCTTTCCTTCCAACTCACACCCTTATGGTCCAACATCAACGCAGTCAAGTGTACATGTAGTGGAACAGGATGGGGTAAATGGTGGCCCCAATCTTTCAGAAGACCAAAACGTCTTATTCCACTCCCAAAGAAGTTCTTGCTACCCGTGTCAAGAAGTCGTCCAAGAAGAAAAAACTAATGATCAGTTTTGATGATGACGATCTGATAAGAGTCGATCCAAACCAATGCAATTCTCTCATTATTACTACCAAGATTGGACAATATGTGGTAAAAAGAATCTTTGTGGACCATAGGGCTAGCTGTAACCTTCTCTATTGGAATGCTTTTTAGCAGATGGGTTTTAATCAAACATACCTTCAACCTCATGTTAGGCCAATTAAGGGACTCTTAGGCGAATGGATATACCCTGAAGGCACTATCTCATTCCCAGTCACTCTTGAAACATTGTCCAATCACGCAACAACTACTACGATGTTCAATATGGTCAACCTGTCTTCACTCTATAATGTCATTCTATGCCGACCCAGCTTAAATGCCTTGGAGGCACTACCGAGCACGAAGTATATGAAGTTCAAGTTTAGGACATCCACTGGCATCTGGATGTTATCCTGTGATCCGGAATCCTCAAAATTCTCCCCGAAGTAATCTTTAACCATTTTGTATTATTATTGTGTTTGCGACCTTAAGTTGCCCACTAGATACTCTTGTATAAGTTTTTTATATTATGGTTATTCTTTTAATGACACTTTGTTTCATTATGTTTCTGCAATAATTTGATCATACTGAACACACGTAACTGAGTTCCATTCTCTCAATCGAATGGACGTGCTATCAATAAGGGATGTATTTCCTCGACGGGTAGGCATGACCCACTTTCTCAATCAAACGAATATACTGTCAATAAGGGATGTATCTCTTTGACGGGTAAGCACGGTCCACTCTCTTATTTGAACAAACATGTCGTCAATGAACGATGTATTTCCTTGATGGGTAGGCATGGCTCACTCTCTTTCAATCGAATGAATATGTTGTTAATAAGGGATATATCTCCTCGATGGTAGGCATGACCTACTCTCTCAATCGAGCGAATATGTCATTAATAAGGGATGTATCTCTCCGATGGGTAGGAACAGCTCACTCTCTCAACCGAACAAAATATGCTACAAAATGACGTTTGATACTTAAATAAGAGTTCATGGCTAATACTCGAGAAGTTCGTTAATGAAGTTACTGCAAATGTTCATCAATTCAATTGCACAAGAACAAAAACAAAGAGGATCCCTTGACAAAAAGGAGAAGAAACCAGAGTACAAATATAAAGAAGACATGACAGAGATCACGATCGAGGAGGAGAAGTAGACAGGGGCACTGAGGCAAACCGACGACAATGTTTTCGAAAGGAACCTCATCCACACAAGCAACGATAAGGCTTGAGTCCCATGCCTCAGGATTGATCTCTTCACCATTGGGAGGCACACATCTGTCAATCCCGCTCGATGATTGATCTCCACAACGTACTACAACCTTTTGGATAACAGATACTGGGCATGCTTATGTTGATCTATAGATCTCATGATAGTTTCTTCTAGCTAGACTATCTTTTGATCGGCAACCTAGAGAGATCGCTCGCACACTTTAGTTAGATTCTCTATAGCTTGTAAGTGCACCTTATGTGCCCTAGCCACTGCCTCTAGCTCCTCACATTTCTTCAAGAGCACCTCGTACTATTAGAGCATTGTATTCATGTTAACCCTTAGATGCTCTATTTTATCATTCTTAATATTTAAGGTGGCCACAGATGCTCTTTCCTCCTCTATCTCCTTCTCTCTCTATGAAAGAACATCTTATAACCAAGAGATCTCGCCCCCAATTTGGTCTGCTCAGTGCTTCAGATGATCAATCGTCTACTCTCTCTTCAACTTTTGAAACTCTGTCAGGATAATGGTCTGCACAAAATAAATAGAGGTAATGTACAAGAATAAAAAATATAGACAAATTACTCTCTAATATAATTATATCATAAGTCCCGAAGACATGATGGCCTTGTCGCCCTACTTGAGAGATAACTTGTTCAACTCTAGTTCGGAATGATAAAAATCTACTTCGTCCACTATTCATTTAGCCTCACTACTGTCGACATAGCTATAGAGGTAGTTACCCGCACTGATTGATATGGTACCCCATTCCCTTTGTCCTTTTTCTGTCATAAGACTAAATAGGAATGGAAGGAGGAAGGGCAATCCCCTCTGGTACTCTTTGCTTGTGCTTCCTCGACATCAAAGGAACAGCAGAAGACAGCTCTGTATCGGGCTCTCTTATCAAGCCAAGATGAATACCTTCACAGTCCTTAAGGGATGTCCCTCGGTCTCCTCCTCTCATTTTCTCCTTACCCTCAATTCAACGTTCCCGACATTTTCTCCTCTCTCTTCAACCCTTGCACCACCCACCTCAGCACTCTCAAGACCTTCTACCTTAACCTCAGTCTCCTTTTCTGCTCCACCCATCAAATACATTATAGAACGATGAAGATGATCCCTAAACTCATGTTCGTTGGCCTCTATAGGCCCCGACACGGCTGTGGAACCCTGTTATTTATCCTCTCTCACATCTTCATCCAAGGAATTTGATAGCTGAATTTTCCTTTTCTTTTGCCTTAATGATGAAATGGGAACAGTATTAGACGATGGATCACTAGTGTCCGATGTGCTCTCCGCTTCTGTTACCTCTCTTTTCGATCATTATCTTATCTGCATGTCGATAGTTATCTCTTCAAGATCTTTTTCCTTGGGGAAAGCAAGAATATCCACGAGCTTCTTGTCCTTCTTCTCTATTAGAAGGGGTCTCTAGATCTTCATTTTCTTTCCCAACAGTAAACCCGCCAATGACAGCATCTTGTTATCTAAAAGGGTCTCCACAAATGCGTCTCTTTTTGGCCTTGCAAAAATCACTAATAGAATGAATGAACCATGAATTATGAGAGGGCTACGGGGTCCTCAACCGAACAAGCGGTTCTTTATCGGTATCCGACAACGAGGGGATTAATTCCTATTTAAAAACTCCACGAAGAAATGTTTGTACATCCAAATTTTGTCAATAGTTTCCTTATAAAAAAACTTCCAATCTGACTCCGGCCTGGTTTATAAATAAAGCCACCCTTCTGTAGGACCCCCACGGCCACGCCTTTTGAGTGAAAACACATATGCCAGAATCTTGAAGTCAAAATGGAGACGATAAAAACTCATCAATGATATCACGACCACCACCAAACGCCAAGCACCGGGAATCAGTATCATTAGAAATATGTTCCAATGAAACAAAACTTGAGCGATAGGACTTATATACGACACTCTCAAACCGTATTTGATGTACTATTTGTCAGAATGTGACCTTTCAGTACCTTGTTAACCCTATTCTCATCAGTAGCCAACAGAACAATATAGTCGTCCTCCAACAACATATCAGTCTGGACACCATGTAATTCCTCTAACATGATACTTCTGATATCGTTAATACCCCAATGAACATGTGACGATGAACCTTTGGCCATTTTCAGATCAACCTTGAGCGTACTTCCCAAATTTTGCAAAAACTAACTCTAAAGTTGCTTTACTGCACAAAAGGTGAAACAGTCAAAAGGTAAACACTATAGTACACTGGCCAATCAAACACCACACTTTATAAATCGTATTGGAGACAATTTCTAGATACCAAAGCAGTATGTGCCACATTTAATGCATCATGCTAACATCTTTTAAAATTCTTCCATTTAATGTTACTTTTGAAACCTTTCCTATGGAGCAACACTAGGAATGGGGGGTAAGTGAAGGAATATTGCCAAAGGCCCATCATCATTTATACCCATAGTCTAATAGACTGAACGCATTGAAACGTGTTGTCAATATGGGATGAATTTCCTCGTTAGGTGGACAGAGCTAAATCTTTCAGTACCTATTGACATGCTCCTTCTCAGTTAGTTAGCTGATTGGCTCCAGTAACTTCTTGGTGCTCAGTATTGTCTCACTAAGGTAATATTCACTTTTCCTTAAGTCATGAAAACATCCCATAATTATGAAGGATATCTTCAACTCTTATCAATGAGAAAAGAAATCTCTTGATACTTGGACTTTCCCTAACTATTAGGATCCTAAATCTCTTGGAAAATTTTTACCAAGAATCCCATAACCTCAAGACACTTTTATAAAGAAATTAGGGTTCCTACACCCCAGTAGCATATGGAACTTATGATGTAGAAAAACTATATATATGCATTAGAAAGGCCATTAGCTAGGTATGTTCTCTCGTCCGACACTTAGCACACAAAAAGCAGCATAGAGCTCTTTCTCTCTCTCAATTTGTTTTTCTTTACAAAACCACTCTCTGAGTTAAGTGTCATAATTTCTCCCATCGGAGAGCTCTTGGACTATATTTTGCGGGTTCTATCAATCAAAAGGCTCTACAATCGTTCATCCCATTTGAGTCAGTGAAGTTACTAATTGTGGAGCATAACACACCTCCAACAAAAACATTTAATAGTGGGGTTATCATATATATATGTATTTTAAAATAAAGATTACAAAAATCATGAAAATATATACGCTCACAAAGATTCAAACACAATATCTTGAAAGAAAACTTGAACAAGGATTTTTTAAAGTTCACACTTTTTTTTTTTCAAAAAAGAGAAATCTTCCTAAATTCATAAAAAATAATAAATTAAAATTTTCTATTTTTCATCAATTGTGCGGGTATTTAGTTGCAAACTCTAACCATGTAATAATTATGTTCTTCTAGATTTCTTGACTCTTAAGAATATAATTGGAATTGCGATTATATCTGTCAAACTTTTCATCTAAAGCATTAACTGTTCTAATGAAGTTAAAATAATGTTGTTACAATAATAATATTTTTTTGTCTAATCAACTAAAATCACTTCATATCACACAACATATACCACTTGTTTTTGAAAATTCAAATCATTCATTGAATGACATTTTCTAGTGAAAAATGTGCATGATTAAATTTTTTCTTTTTTACACCTTTTGAGTGTGTGTCTCCTATCAAATCTGGAAGATGATATTATTCACATTTATATGGTATTAGATATCCTTTCAAGTTAGGATAATCAGCATCCACTACATAATCTTGACGAAATAAAAAAATTAAATGTTTCATTGTTAGTTCATTAAAAAAAAAACATAGATATACACATAACACGGGAAACTTTATAGTGTAAAAATTTATGAATTGTATTCTTTAAAATGGGTACCATGTTCGGTCTCAGACCAATCAAGAATAATGAAGATTAGCAGCATGTCAAAATTATAGACTATCATGACAAGAATAATGAAGATTAGCAGCATGTCAAAATTACACACTAACATTATACTGCATGTTGAGTATACCTTTTTACCAATAAAACGAATTTGACTGTTTGAAAGAGAACTAGTAAAAATATGTGATCACTACAAAAAATAAGACTTTTACCAGCAGTCAAAAACCGCCGGTAAAGACCTCAATAGCCGCTGCTAAAGGTTTTAAGATCTTCTCCAGCGGTCAAAATTTTTACTAGGTGTATTGATGCTAATAAAGGGTTTTACCGGCGGCCTTGACCGCTGGCAAAGATATAGACTTATGCCAGCGGCCATACAGCCGTTGGGATAGGTAACCCATTTGCCAATGGCAGTTGGCCGCTGGCATAGATAAAAGCTTTTTCCAGTGGCCATGGCTGTTGGTATAGGTTTGCTTCAATCATAGCACTAGCATGGCCGTTGGTATAGGTCAAGCCGCTGGTATAGATCAAGATTGTAACCATTGGCACAGATTCAAATATTTTTCTGTATACAAATCCATGTTCTCTCTCTCCAATAACCATATACCTGTATATTATTTAATTAATATTTAAAAAATCAACATATAACTAAAATTTTTGATATACATGCTTTTTAACAAAATTATGCCCAAAGTATAAATTTATATACAAAATTGTTACAAAACCCAGTCATATTCAGAATTTAAGTCATTACAAAAACAAGTCATATTCAGAATCCAAATCATTACAAATTATCAAAAAAAAAAAAAATAGAATAATTCGGACAACTATGACTTCATCTCTTGCCAGAGTGAGAACTGTGACTTCAACTCTAGCCAAACCGTCTCCAACCGTTCAAACCCCACCTGTGATCAAAGAGTGCAAACAGCAATATATTAAAGAACCAGAATGTTGCAAACCTCCAGCGACATGTGAAATGGACTATATAAATGCTACCTTTTAATAAAATTTAGAAATTGAAAGCACAGGCGGACCATCTAAATTCTAGATATACAACTTTATTTTGATATCACCCTCACAGACTTTCAATAGCTCACCAGTGGGGCATCCAAATCCCAATTTAACTGGTATGAGATTCATGTTGGCAAGGTTCAAAGTTCAGTCCTCCATAATTGCACCAGGGAAGTTTTGAACCCTACACACATGGTTACCTAGTGTCCACATGCTGTGCACATGATTCATGGGCTATTAGGCATTGCCCAATGAACTGATCAATACACACCAAAGGGCAGGATTCCAACCATAATCAAATAATAATTATAACTCATTAGAGGCAGATGCATGCAAAGAAATGAGAAATTATTAAGCAAAAATGTATAAGACAAATAAGTGAAGAAACACAAGACTTGTTCAATCCCTGCAAATATTCTCCAGAAAATACCAAAAAGAAAAAAAGAAAAAGAAAAGATTCTGAAGATAAACACTAGACTTGAGCTCCAAAAAATTTCCAGAATGATGCCAAGCCAAAGAAGGTGTCTATTGTTCAAGTAAAGCTAGGAAACTTTTTTGTGTTTTGATAATTAAGCTGAATTTAAAAACTAAACCTTATCTGTCCTATACTATTATTTATCTTTTCTTGTCCTACTTTGTTGCATGGTTATTGATAGGTTAGAGAAAAAATGCCCATTCTGGGGGCCTAAAATAAAAGGCATTGGTCTTATGATGAAGAGTATGTTGTTCCGGTCAAAGATCAACTGATATCCAACTTTATTCGACTAGATATGCACCAGTGTTTGATGTATATCTATTTCAGAAATATATTACCTGCTTACTGCACCTTTTCTGATGATACTGGGAGTGTATATTGTCATGCAGAATTGACACAGCAATTGATAAGCCAGCCAGCATATTCTGCAGATGGAAAGCCTCGTAAGGTATGCTACGTTTTACACTTGATGCACCTATGAACCTTAGGGTCTCTTTGAGAGGGACAAATTTCATGCATACTGGGGGACTTAAGTTAAAGCAAGAATAAAAGAAGGGACAACCCATAGCCCTTCACCGTATGGTAGACCAGAAGCCACTGCAGCAACCATCAAATCTGCCTTCTTAGGTTCACTTTTTGCCCCACAAACACCACCTGACTCCCCACTCATATCAATTGTGAAAAATGCTCCTACTAGAATTGGTATTCCCATTACCATAGGAAGTGGCATCCATTTCCCAATCTAATGTGGAGAAAGATCCCTAACTAAGTAAACACCTACAGCAAAGGCAAAAAAAGGCACATGTAACTGTCTTCAGCTCTCATTTGCATTCTGACTTCTATAAAACTCAATCAGAGAGGTGTCCAGGTGATTATATTTTCCTTTCTCTTGCATTCGACATTTGTTACTACATTACATTTGCAGCATGAAGAAATGTATCAACATCAAAAGGGAAGAAAAATGGAGAAAATATGCCCAGTCTCCAATATCTTCACACACTCAAACACAAGTGCTCTAACATCCACATTCGTATGTCCAAATGTGCATCATAAGATAGACATTCAGAAAATTGACTTTCACTAGGATTAAAGGAGCATAGAAAAAAAAAACATATATGGTTCTTGTCTTTATTAGGATTAAAGGAGTCTTTTTGTGATTGGTGTGCATTATGAGCAGATGGAATCTAATAATAGAAAAAAAAATTGATGAGTGTTTAGTTTTAAGGAAAATATGACTATAAAAGTTATGATACGAAAATAGTATATATATATATATATATTATACTGGTATGTCGTAAAGTTGTAGTGCTTCCATAAGAAAATTGCTTGCGCGCTCATTATTACCACTGGCAAAATGTTTTTCAAAGAGTGCAAACATTGATTTTTTGAATTGAATAAAATCTTGTTTAAATTCTTCTTCTGTCACTGCTTTACCTTGTTGTGATTGTGATATGTTTTTTGACATAGAGGCAACAAGTCCCATGCATCTCACCCTACCTCTACTCTCAGTATCTTTGACTTGGGTAAAAACATCATCCTCCCAAGTGTTCGAATTAATTGGCCTTCCTTCGCTTTGGGATCAAGAGCTTTTAATTTCTTTTCTCATCATCTCCTAAAAAGTCATGCGAAAAGAAATTGATAAATAGAAAGTTTATAAACCAATTCGTAAAAAAAAAAAGACTAAAACATACCACAACTTCTGATGCAGCATCACTTATAATGGAGCCATCTTTTCTTGTTTTGCTTGCTATATACAATTCTACCCTACTTGGAGTAATGTCATTTGACTCCTTTTTCTAACACCAATGAAATGTATAAAAAAGATATGTCATTGGTTATCAAATAATTTACATATATACAAAAATAACAATAATAAAAATAAAACAAAGAAACAACCTTTTTCCTAATAACCAAAATGAAAAACATGTTTCTTAGGAATATTAGTCACTTGGATCTAGTGTATCTACAAAAAATTCACACTTCTTATTCAAGCAAGAATCACTCCAAAACAATCGAAAAAATTGTACCTTTCTACAATCAAAGATATTGAAGAGAGGCGAAACAATTGAAGTCGAACAGAAAATGATGGACTATGGCAACGGTTCAATCTGTGGCGATAGCAGAGATGAAAACGGTAGAGTCGAAGCGAAGAATCAAAGCTTTACAGTGACAATGGAAGTCAAAGCGAAGAATTAGAGTTTTAGTTTAGAGAGAGAGAGAGAGATTGTACCTTTCTGTAATTCGGAGGATTTGCACTTCATAGCCACACTTTAATCATAACCAGAGGGATTTGCGATTCATAGCCAGAGGATATTGATCGATTGAGAGAGAGGGAAAGTCTAGAGGGTAAAGAGTGAGTGAGAGAGGGGGACAGAGGCGTTCATGATTTGGGGAGAAGGAGATTCACAAATTAGGGCCTATTATAGGAACCTTTACTAGCGGCTCATGAATTCGCTAGTATAGAGCAGACTATGCTAGCGGTTTATTGCACATAGCCACTGGCATAGAAAGGAATTTACAAGCAGTTTAATAAACTACTGATATAGATCAAACTATGCTAGTAGTCCAAACCGAATAATTGCTGGCATAGATGGTACTTTATTAGCGGTTACACAGCCACTGGTATTGACCTACATCTACTAGCAGCTCTTCTTTCCATTGGAAAAGACCCACCAATACCGACGTTTTTCATGGCCGCGGGTAAAGCTAACCACTAGCATTTGTATTTTTTTTGTAGTGGATCCATATACAAAGTCAATGCATCTTTGAAAATAAAGTCAGAATATGCTGTATCCTTAATTTCTTTTTTGGAAGCATTTGGAGTCTTAACAATTTTACTAAGAAGAAAAAATAAACCATCCAAAATTTTACCAAACATCCTAGTAGTCTCCCCCAATTTTTCAAATTTATTTTGCATGGTACGATCTTGACCGGCTATGTACACAAATCCAAAGAAACACAACACTAACTTAATGTCATCATGTCTAGATGTAACGATCCTTTTATTCACTAGCATATATGGATGTAACGATCATTTTATTTACCGGTATGTATAGATTCTTTTAAACCACTCATTCATATCTAATAATTTACTTCCAATTGGTCACGTAACTCAGTTGGTTAGAACGTTGGTCTTATGAGCCGATGCTTGAAGGTCGTGGGTTCAAGCCCTGTTGGGACCACTAAGTCGATTAACTCCGTCACAATTCTGGAAAAGACAATAAGTTAACAGTCAGTATAAAATTTTTATCAAAACCATCGAGACCAATAATTATAAGTATATGATTTTAATTTATTTAAATAGCCATATAAATATATAGATGCAATTGATGGAAGTCATGTATATCCTTGGTCTCCTGCATCAAAATAAAAGATTTTTTATAGCAGTAAAACATCATTTGTGACATAATAATAATAATAATAATAATAATAATAATAATAATAATAATAATAATAATAATAATAATAATTTACTTCAACTCGTTCGGATTCTCCCATACCGCCTATTTCTATCTAATAACTTAATTCCAACTGGTCCTATAGCTCTAGAGTGTTGGTCTTATGAGCCAAAGGTCACGGGTCACCGGTTTGAGCCCCGTCAGGACCACTAAGTTTCTTTCCAACTCCATCACAACTCCGAATAAAGCTGTAGATTGACTATCAGTGTAAAATTTTTGTCAAAATCATAAAGACCAATAATTATGAGTATATGATTTTAATTTAATTAAATGTATTTACTTGACAAGATTTTTGCCATAGAAATACATAGATGCAATTGATTGAAGTCACATATGTCCTTGGTCTCCTTCATCAAGAGAAAAAATTTTTTATACGAGTAAAATATCACTGGTGATAAAATAACAACAACAACAACAACAACAACAATAATAATAATAATAATAATAATAATAATAATAATAATAATAATAATAAAAGTGCATTATTTTAATTCATTCAGATTCTCCTACGTCACTCATACTTACATAATAACTTAATTCCAACTGGTCTTGTACCTCAGCTGGTTAGAACGTTGGGCATATGAGCTGAAGGTCCCTATCCGGACCACTAAGTCAATTTCTAACTCCATCACAACTTTGGATAAAGCAGTATGTTGACCATTAGTGTAAAAATTTTGACAAAACCATAATGACCAATAATTATGAGTATATGATTTTAATTTATTTAAATATATTTACTTGACATGATTTTTTCCATAAAAATATATAGATGCAATTGATGGAAGTCATGTATATCCTTGATCTCCTGCATCAAAACAAAAATTTTTTTTATAGTGGTAAAACATCACTTGTGACATAAAATATCAAAATAATAATAATAATAATAAAAGTACATTATTTCAATTCTTTCAGATTCTTCTACGCCGCCTATTACTATCTAATAACTTACTTCCAACTCGTCCCGTAGCTCAATTGGTTAGATCATTGGTCTTATGAGCCGAAGGTGGCATGTTCGAGCCCCGTCCAGACCATTAAGTCAATTTCTAACTCCGTTAGAACTCCAGATTAAGAAATAAATCGATAGTTAGTGTAAAACTTTTGTCAAAACCACAGAAATCAAAAATTATAAGTATATGATTTTAATTTATTTAAATATATTTACTTGACACTATTTTTCTCATAAAAATATATATATGCAATTGGTGGGAGTCATGTATATCCTTGGTCTCCAAATCAAAACAAAAATTTTTTATAACAGCAAAACATCACTTGTCACATAAAATATCATACTAATAATAATAATAATAATAATAATAATAATAATAATAATAATAATAATAATAATAATAATAATAATAATAATACTGTAAGATTTCAACTTATTCAGATTCTCCTACGTTATCCATTCTTATCTAATAACTTACTTCCAACTGATCTCGCAACTCAGTTGGTTAGAGCGTTGGTCTTATGAGCCGAAGGTCATGGGTTTGAGCCCCATCGGGACCACTAAGTCAATTTCTAACTCCGATAGAAGTCGCGACACCCGTCGGGACCACTAAGTCAATTTCTAACTCCATCAGAACTCCAGATTAAGCAATATGTTGACAACCAGTATAAAACTTTTGTCAAACCCATAGAGAGCAAAAATTATAAGTATATAATTTTAATTTATTTAAATATATTTACTTGATATTATTTTTCTAATAGAAATATATAATTGCAGTTGGTGGAAGTCATGTATATCCTTGGTCTCCAACATCAAAATAAAAAATTTTTTATAGCAGCAAAACATCACTTGTCACATAAAATATCATTCTAATAATAATAATAATAATAATAATAATAATAATAATAATAATAATAATAATAATAATAATAATAGTGTATTATTTCAACTCATTCGGATTCTTTCACGTCATCCATTCCTATCCAATAACTTACTTCCAACTGGTACCGTAGCTCAGTTGGTTAGAGCGTTTGTCGTATGAGCTCAAGGTCATGGGTTCGAGCCTCGCTCGGACCACAAAGTCCATTTCTAACTCTGTCAGAACTCCGAATAAAGCAATAAGTTGACAATTGGTGTAAAATTTTTGTCAAATTCATAAAGACCAAAAATTATGAGTATATGATTTTAATTTATTAAAATATATTAACTTGAAATAATTTTTCTCATAGAAATATATAATTGCAATTGGTGGAAGTCATGTGTATATCCTTGGTCTCCAACATAAAAAAAAAAAAAAAAATTTATAGCAACAAAACATCACTCGTCACATAAAATATCATACTAGCAATAATAATAATAATAGTGCATTATTTCAACTCATTCAGATTCTCTTACGCCATCCATTCTAATCTAATAATTTACTTCCATGTGGTCCCATAGCTCAGTTGGTTAGAGCGTTGGTCTTATGAGCCGAAGGTCGCGGGTTCGAGCCCCGCCGGGACCACTAAGTCGATTTCTAGCTTTGTCAGAACTCCGAATTAAGCAATCTGTTAACAATCAGCGTAAAACTTTTGTCAAAACCATAGATACCAAAAATTATAAGTATATGATTTTAATTTATTTAAATATATTTACTTGACATATTTTTCTCATAGAACTATATAAATGCAATTGGTGGGAGTCATGTATATCCTTGGTCTCCAACATCAAAACACAAATTTTTTTATAACGACAACACATCACTTGTCACATAATAATAATAATAATAATAATAATAATAATAATAATAATAATAATAATAATAATAATAATAGTGCATTATCTCAACTCGTTTGGATTCTCTTACACCATCCATTCCAATCTAACAATTTACATCCAAGTTGTCCCATAGCTCAGTTGGTTACAGCGTTGGTCTTATGAGCCAAAGGTCACCAATAATTAAAGTTATATGATTTTAGTTTATTTAAATATATTTACTTACATGATTTTTCCGATACAAATATATAAATGTAATTGATGGAAGTTATGTATATCCTTGGTCTTCTGCATCAAAACAAAAATTTATAATAGCAGTAAAACATCACTTGCAACATAAAATATCAAAATAATAATAATAAAAATATTGCATTATTTTCACTCGTTTGGATTCTTCTACGTTACTTATTTCTATCTAATAAATTTCTTACCACCGGTCCCATAGCTCAGTTGGTTTGAGGGTTGTTCTTATGAGCCAAAGTCACTTGTTCAGGCCCTGCCGGGACCAATAAGTTGGTTTCTAACTCTATCACAACTCCGTATAAAAGCAGTGAGTTGACTAAAAACCATAGAGACCAATAATTATAATTATATGATTTTAATTTATTTAAATATATGTACTTAACATGATTTTTCCCATAGAAATATATAAAAGCAATTGATGGAAGTCATGCACATCCTTGGTCTCCTGTATGAAAACAAAAATTTATAATAGAAGTATAATATTACTTGTGACACAAAATATCAACCTAATAATAATATTAAAATTGCATTATTTTAATTCGTTCGGATTCTTTTACGTCACTCATTTTTATCTAATAACTTTCTTCCAACTGGTCCCGTAAGTCAGTTGGTTAGAGCGTTGGGCTTATGAGCTGAATATCATGGGTTCGAGCCCAATCGGGACCAATAAGCCGGTTTCTAACTCCGTCACAACTCTGGATAAAGCAGTAGGTTGATAGTTCATGTTTGTCAAGACCATAGAGATCAATAATTATAAGTATATAATTTTAATTTCTTTAAATAAATTTACTTGACATGATTCTTGTCATATAAATATATAGTGCAATTGATGAAAGTCACACATATCCCTAGTCTCTTGCATCAAAACAAAATGTTTTTATAATAGTAAAACATCACTTGTGACAAAAAATATCATAATAATAATAACAATAAAATTGCATTATTTCAATTTATTCGGATTCTCCAATGCTACCCAGTCCTGTCTAATATATATATATTTGGGTACAACTCCATTCCTATCAAATAACTTATTTTCGACTGCTCTCACGGCTCAGTTGGTTTGAACGTTGGTCTTATGAGCCGAAGGTCATGGGTTCGAGCCCCACCAAGACCACTAAGTCGATTTCTAACTTCATCACAACTCGGATAATGCACAATTTTAGATAAAGCAATAGGTTGACGGTCAATCTAAAACATTTGTCAAAACCATAGAAACCAATAATTATAATTATATAATTTTAATTTATTTAAATATATGTAGTTGATATGATTTTCTTGTAGAAATATATAAATACAATTGATAGAAGTCTTGTATAACATTGGTCTCCCACATCAAACAAAAAAATTTTTATAGCAGCAAAAATCACTTGTAACATAAAATATCATACTAATAATGATAATAAAAGTGTATTATTTCAACTGATTTGTATTTTTCTACGCCACTAATTCTTGTCTAATAACTTACTTCCAACTGGTCCCGTAAGTCAGTTTGTTAGAGCATTGGTCTTAGGAGTTGAAGGTCACAGGTTCTAGCCCTGCTAGGACCACTAAGTCGATTTCTAACTTCGTCATAGCTCCTGATAAAGCAATAAGTTGACAGTTAATGTAAAATTTTTATCAAAACCATAGAAACCAATAATTATAGGTATATGATTTTAATTTATTTAAATATATTTACTTGACAATTTTTCCCATTAAAATATATAGATGTAATTGATGGAAGTCATGTACATCTTTGGTCTCCTGCATCAAAAAAAAAAAATCATAGCAATAAATCATCATTCGTGACATAAATTATCATACTACTAATAATAACAAAAATGCATTATTTCAATTCGTTTGGATTCTCTTATACCACTCATTTCTATCTAATAACTTACTTCCAACTGGTCCCATAGCTCAATTAGTTAGAGTGTTGGTCTTATGAGTAGAAGGTCACGGGTTCGAGCCTCGATTTCTAACTCTGTCACAACTCTGGATAAAGTACTAGATTGACAGTCATGGTAAAACATATTTATCAAAACTATTGAGACCAATAATTATATGTATATGATTTTAATTTATTTAGATATATTTAATTGACATGATTTTTTCCATAGATATATATAAATGCAATTGATGGAAGTCATGTATATCTTTGGTCTCCTACATTAAAACAAAAAATTTTTATAGCTCTAAAACTTTGCTTGTGACATGAAATATCATACTAATAATGATAAAAGTGCACTATTTCAACTAATTCGAATTTTCCTGCATAACTTATTCCTATCAAACTTCCAATTGGTCACATAGCTCAGTTTGTTAGAGCATTGGTCTTATGAGCTGAAGGTCATGGGCTTGAGCCCTGCTGGGACCACTAAATTGATTTCTAACTTTGTCACGACTCTAAGTAAAGAAATAGATTGATGGTGTAAAATTTTTGTTAAAACCATCAAAACCAATAATTATAAGTATATGATTTTTAATTATTTAAGTATATTTACTTGACAAGAATTTTTCCCATTGAAATATATAAATGCAATTGATGGAAGTCATATCTATCCTTGGTTTCCTGTATCAAAGTAAAAACTTTTATATAACAATAAAACTTCACTTAGGACTGTTACGCGATTTAGGTATATCACGATTTCAGGCAAGTATACCCTAGTCGAGTGTTGTGTATAGTGCAAAACAAGTGTCGATCCCACAAGGATATTATGTATTATCAAATATAAAATACCCTATTTAAGTTGGACAAAACGAATCAAGATAATAAAAATGTTAAAATTATAAAAATATTAAAAATAGAAATATTGATGGACAAAAACCCTAAAACATCGATTTCATCTGTCTCCAATTATTTCACATGGTCAAAATCTTTCAAATCTCTTAAAGTTTATTGACTAAAGATTCATTCTTGATGATGACATATTTCTCAAGATTAGATTCACCCAATGGTCATGCAATGAAACCTTAATTCAACTAACCAACACCCAATGGTCATGCAATTTTGATTAGGCCGAACTGCATTAAGATCTATGGAATATCTGTAATCTAGAGTTTTCCCTAAAATCCCCACACACAGAGTTAATCATCCGTTGATCTTATAACCATATATGGATTTTATTGTATTGGTCAGATTTCATGCAATCTTCTCTCGATCTCATGTATGTAATCGTAAATCATCAAATCGCAGGTACCTATATGAATGAAACATTAAGTTCAACAATAAAATCTCATCAAAGAAAGAATATGCCAATGAAAATTTAAGGGAAAGAAATAAATCAAACCATATTATTAATCAAAGAATAGAATCCATCAAGTATTAGGAACAAAAAATCTAAGTAGACATGATAAAGAAAAACAAGAAACGTAAAGAAAACATCCCCTTTGCACCCGAAGGAGTCTTCCTCCAAAGGAGGTGACTGCTAGGGTTTCTCCTTTCCCCCCTTATGTGTAAAGGATGTCTCTTCCGTATAATCTAATTTCTAAGAATCCTAAATGACTTAAAATTCGTGGGTCTTCATAACAGCTTGATATTTCATTTGGACTTGGATTTTTAGAACTCATAGGCCTTGATTTTTAGTAGTACAACTATTTTGACTCAAATTTCAGATATCTTCTGACCTGACCCAACCTCTGAGATCTTCATAAGATATGTAGGCCTTATAGTTTTCTTTCCAACCCAATAAGAATCAGGTCAATCGGACATCGGAGCAGAAAATTATGTCCAAAATACTAACAGCTGTCTGTGTAGTCCAATATTCTTAAATAAGCCTAATAATCCTAAAATAAAACCCACGAAAATAATCAATGTAAAATCATAAAATAAAACCTAAAAATAGTCCTAAAAGTTATAAATAAATCCTGAAATAAAATAAAATAAAATAAATTCAAGTGTATAAAAATATCGCTATCAAATATCCCTATACTTGAATATTTGCTTGTCCTCAAGCAAGAATAAATTTTTTCCAAAACCAATTCTACATCCCAAGTCTCTAACCATATATATGACAAGTTCAAACCAGAATTACAATCAAAACAATCAATACTTCACAGTATCCAGCACTAGAGGAACTATTACATCTCATATAGTCTCATCGAAATAAAGAACAATGCAAGATTCAATCACCCTCACAATCAGTTCACTCAATAGAATGAAAGAAGATACTAATCAAATACTCAAAGTACTCATTTTATGTAAGGATATGTGTATCACTCAAATTAACATAATGAGATGACATTACCATAAGCTTTCTTATATATCAAATCTCCACCACTTATATATGAAATCATACACCAATCAAAAGGTCTTTTATTTGGTTGTAATGGGGTTAAGGTAAGGGATAGGATAATAGATAAGATGTAGGGTTAAAATGATTCACTAAGTATACCTAAGTATCAAAACATGGCATTATTACATTAAGACCAAAAAAAATATTAACTCTAGCTATGAACATGTAATGTGATATATCATTTATTCAAAGTAAAGAACAACGACCTCATTATAAGAGTGAACAATACCAAGAACAATGACAAAACAGAATTTTTTGCTATTTTTTTTCTTTTCTTTTTTTTTTCTTTTTCTTCCAATTTTTTTCTTCTCTTTTTCAACAGGTACTCTTTCTTTTCTCTTTTTTTTTTCATTTTTTTTCATTTTTTTTCATAACTCAATCAACAAGACAATGACTAATAACATATATAAAACTCAAACAAAACAATAATACCTAAAAACATAATACCATGCCATCAACTATACGTATATTAGTGAATTTTGGTTCAAAATCTGGTGCTAGAAAGATGAGTTATAGGGTAAATTATGTGGGTAACATATGAAAGAATAGGTTTAGGCTCAAATTGGTTAACTAATGGACAAAAAAATGATTGGAATGATATTTTTCAGAAGCCAAAAATGTGTAATCCTAAGTGCCTTAATCATTTTGGTGTATGAAAATCATGAATGTGGTCTCAAAATGCATAACAAAGCAAATTCTAGAATGACCAAATCATTTGTGATATACACTCAGCAAGAAAAATGAATAAAAGCAAAAAATTGCTCTATAAGGCTCAAATCCTCAGTAAGGTAAATTCGGTGTTAAATCTTGTATGTCTATCCTTTAAATCAACCATAAAAAGATGAATAGTCACTCATGTATCAAATAACTACTAATACCAATAGTCTATTATGCAATCCAATTCAAGACAAGTAACATACAAGAACTAGAAAACTCAAAAAAATCTAGCTGGCATGGAAAAATTTTTCAAAACTAAAGAAATTCAACAAAAATCAAAATTCCTAAATAAAAATGTTCTAATTCCTAAAAAAAAAAATAAAAATAATGTCCTACAAATCAGAATGAAATAAATAAAACATCTAAAACTTAAAATGCAATGCATCCCCCCACACTTAATCTAAACATTGTCCGCAATGCAAATCAATCTAAAATTAAGAGAAGAGAACAGAAAAACTCCCCTGATTAAGTCGGGAAAGTTGCAGCTTCTTCTTTAGCAATTTCTTCTCTTCTCATAAATCTTCACAGTATGTCCATTTATTACATCATACCATGCCTTTGTCATTCTCTTATCAATTATCGCATTCTCATATGTAAGCTTAACTTTGAAATCTCTTTAAGTTTCCTCTTGTTAGTGATCTCTTCCTTGAGAAATTTTTCGTATCTTGGCACTTGTCTGATGACAACTAAAAGAGGAATATTAATGTGCAATTTATTAAGAATTTCTAAAAATTTTTCAAATTCTACTTTTGCACGTAAAAGATATCCAAAAAAGAGAACATGGGGTTTATAATCACTAAAACATAAAGTACTTCCCTGTGCAGAATCTGGTGTCTCAGCCTCCTCATTCGTAGACTTTTGGATCTCTTCATTTGTCTCTTGTTTATCCTATTCATCCTTGGATAGATCTGGTTCCTCTTGCAATTCTTTCTCTCTTATCAATGAGATTGCATTAACCTGCTCTTTAGGATTCTTCTCAATGTCACTTGATAATCTATCTGACACACAAGAATAAAAGGCATTAGTTAATTGATCAATTTTATTTTTGAGCCTCTCAAACCTTTCATTTATTGCAGTTGCCAAATGTTCAATTGCCAACTCCCATGATGCCTTAGTCTCTCTTGGTTGTGGATTCTCTGAATAAAAATCTAGTGGCTTCACTCTCTGTGGTTCTCCTTGACTTCATGAAAAATTGATATGGTTCCTCCATTCTTGGTTATACGTGTTGGAGTAAGGGTTATCCTGAGATCTGTCAAAATTAGAAATATAGTTTGTTTACTGCACCTGTGGACACTCAAAAGATATGTGAGTAGAATCACCACAATAATCACAATATAAAACCTGGTTAGACACAACATTAAGTTGATTAGTTTTCATGCAATTAATCAAAAAGCCAATTTTCGCATTGAGCATGCTAAAACTATCAATTTCATGCACACCGGCCTTTTGCTTGGGAATCTCGTTCTCATTATACCAATCAAATTGGTTAGAAGCTATATCATCCAATAATGACCATGCCTCATTATATGACTTGCTCATAAATGCACCTCCAGCCGCAGTATCAATGATAATTTTAAAAGAATGTAAAAGACCACCATAAAAAATTTGTAAAATTAACCAGTCAGGAATACCATGATGTGGGTACCTTCTAATCAAATCCTTAAACCGTTCCCAAGCATTATATAAAGACTCACCCTCAAATTGCCTAAAATTAGTAATGCCATTACGTAGTTTAGCTGTCTTACTAGGTAAAAATATTTAGCTAAAAATGCTTGAGAAAGAATTTTTCAACTCGTAAAATGATTAGCAGGGAAGGAGTTCAGCCATACTTTTGCTTTTCCCTTAAGAGAGAAAGGGAATAACCTTAACTTAATGACATCTGCGCTGACTCTATTTAGCTTGATTGTGTCATTGATCTCCAAAAAATTTTTTAAGTGGTTGTTTGGATCCTCGAATGCTTCACCACCGAACTGATCTGCATGTACCATCCCAATGAGACTCGGCTTCAGCTCAAAATTGTTTGCCTCTACAGTGGGTCGCGCAGTGCTAGTCTGAATGTCTTGAAATCTGGGCATCGAGTAATCTCTTATTGCTCTATTCTCATGTGCCATTGCTTCTTCCTCCTTAACTTCCTTGACTTGTCTACGAATGGTTCGTAAAGTTCTCTCAATCTCAGGATCAAAATCAACTAAGTCAAGACTCTTGGATCGCAGCATGCACTGTACGGACACAAAAAATAACACAAAATTCAAACTTCAAAACCAAATGCAAGAACCACTCAAAAAAAATCTATATTACCTAGATAAATGTAGAAATCACAAAAATACAGCAAAATAATGAAAAAAGAGACCCAAAAAGACAATCAAAAAATTCTAAAAATCATGAAAAAATTAAAAAAATAGAAAATTCTATGAAAACGATAGAATTTGACGAAAATAGGGCCGTGCCTGTAGCTAAAGCTACCGGTTTTGTTCACCAGGCTGAAACCTTTCGAAACAAGTGATAATTTGACTTAATTCCTTAATCCGTTTTTAGACAGCCGAAAAAAAAGACCTAAAAAACCTAATTTTATATGGAAGAAATAAGAAATATATAAAAAATCCTAAAATCTGTATACCATATTTACCAAAAACAAGAAAGAGACAAGAACTAAAAAAAATAATATCCATTCTCAAACAAGATGATTTTTATTGATATACAAGAATATCCCCGACAACGGCATCAAACACTTGTTACGCGATTTAGGTATATCACAATTTTGGGCAAGTATACCTTAGTCGAGTGTTGTGCATAGTGCAAAACAAGTGTCGATCCCACAAGGATATTATGTATTATCAAATATAAAATACCCTATTTAAGTTGGATAAAATGAATCAAGATAATAAAAATGTTAAAATTACGAAAATATTAAAAATAGAAATATTGATAGAAAAAAACCTTAGAACATCGATTTTATCTGTCTCCAATTATTTCACATGGTCAAAATCTTTCAAATCCCTTAAACTTTATTAACTAAAGATTCATTATTGATGATGACATATTTCTCAAGATTAGATTCACCCAATGGTCATGCAATGAAACCCTAATTCGACTAACCAACACCCAATGGTCATGCAATTTTGATTAGGCTGAACTGTATTAAGATATATGGAATATCTGTAATCTAGGGTTTTCCCTAAAATCCCCACACACAGAGTTAATCATCCGTCGATCTCATAACGCTATATGGATTTTATTATATTGGTCAGATTTCATGCAATCTTCTCTTGATCTCATGCATGTAATCGCAAATCATCAAATCGCAGGTATCTATACGAATGAAGCATTAAGTTCAACAATAAAATCACATCAAAGAAAGAATATGCCAATAAAGATTTAAGGGAAAGAAATAAATCAAACCATGTTATTAATCAAAGAACATAATCCATCAAGTCTTAGAAACAAAAAATCTAAGTAGACATGGTAAAAAAAAGCAAGAAAGGTAAAGAAAACATCCCCTTTACACCTGAAGGAATCCTCCTCCAAAGGAGGTGGCTGTTAGGGTTTCTCCTCTCCCCCCTTATGTGCAAAGGATGTCTCCTCCTTATAATCTAATTCCTAAAAATCCTAAATGACTTAAAATTCATGGGTCTTCATAATAGTTTGATATTTCACTTGGACTTGGGCTTTTAGAACTCATGGGCCTTGATTTTCAGCACTATAGCAATTTCGACTCAAATTTTGGATATCTTCTGACCTGACCCAACCTCTGAGATCTTCATAAGATTTGTTGACCTTGAAGTCTTCTTTCCAACCCAATAAGAATCAGGTCAATCGGACATCGGAGCAGAAATTTATGTCCAAAATACTAATAACTATCTGTGTAGTACAATATCCTTAAATAAGCCCAATAATCCTAAAATAAAACCCACGAAAATAATCAATGTAAAATCATAAAATAAAACCTAAAAATAGTCCTAAAAGTCATAAATAAAGCCTGAAATAAAGTAAAATAAAATAAATTCTAGTGTTTAAAAATATCGCTATCAAGGACACAAATATTAAATTAATAATAATAATAGCAAAAGTGCATTGTTTCAACTGGATCGAATTCTCCTGCACCACTTATTTCTATCTAATAATTTACTTCCAACTGGTTCCATAGCTTTGTTGGTTAGAGCATTGGTCTTATGAGCTAAAGGTCGCGAGTTTGAGCCCCATCGGGATAACTAAGTCGATTTCTAACTCTGTCAAAACTCTGGATTAAGCAATATATTGACGATTAGTGTAAAACTTTTGTCAAAATCATAGAGACCAAAAATTATAGGTATATGATTTTAATTTATTTAAATATATTTACTTGACATTATTTTTCTCATAGAAATATGTAAATGCAATTGGTGGAAGTCAAGTATATCCTTGGTCTCCAAGTTCAAAACGCAGCAAAGCATCATTTGTCACAAAAAATATCATTCTAATAAAAATAATAATAGTGTATTATTTCAACTCATTTGGATTCTCCTACGCCATCCATTCCTATCCAATAACTTACTTCTAACTGGTCTCATAGCTCAATTGGTTAGCGCGTTGGTCTTATGAGCTGAAGGTCGTGGCTTTAAGCATCACTGAGACCACAAAGTCCATTTCTAACTCCATCGAAACTCCAAATAAAATAATAAGTTGATAATCAGTGTAAAATTTTTGTCAAAACCATAGAGGCCTAAAATTATAAATATATGATTTTAATTTATTTAAATATATTTACTTGACATAATTTTTCTCATAGAAATATATAATTGCAATTGGTAGAAGTCATGTGTATCCTTGGTCTCCAACATCAAAAGAAATTTTTATTTTCTGTAGTAGCAAAACATCACTTGTCACATAAAATATCATACTAATAATAATATTAGTGCATTGTTTCAACTCATTCGGATTCTCCTACGTCATCCATTCTAATCTAATAATTAACTTCCAAGTGGTCTTATGAGCCGAAGTTCGCGTGTTCAAGACTGTCGGGACCAATAAGTCGGTTTCTAACCCCATCACAACTCCATATAAAGCAGTAAGTTGACTAAAAACCATAGAAACCAATAATTATAATTATATGATTTTAATTTATTTAAATATATGTACTTAAAATGATTTTTCCCATAGAAATATATAAAAGCAATTGATGGAAGTCATACACATCCTTGGTCTCCTGTATGAAAACAAAAATTTATTAAAGATGTAAAATATCACTTGCGACATAAAATATCAAACTAATAATAATATTAAAATTGTATTATTTAAACTCGCTTGGATTCTTTCACGTCACTAATTCCAATCTTATAACTTTCTTCCAACTGGTCATGTAGCTTAGTTGGTTAAAGCGTTAGTTTTATGAGTTGAAGGTCATGGGTTCGAGCCCTGCTAGGACCAATAAGCTGGTTTCTAACTCCGTCACAACTATGGATAAAGCAGTAAGTTGACAGTTCGTGTAAAGTGTTTGTCAAAACCATTGACCAATAATTATAAGTATATAATTTTAAATTCTTTAAATATATTTACTTGACATGATTCTTGTCATATAAATTTATAGATGCAATTGATGGAAGTCATTCATATCCCTGGTCTCCTACATCAAAACAAAAATTTTTTATAGTAGTAAAACATCTCTTGTGACAAAAGATATCATAATGATAATAACAATAAAAATGCATTATTTCAATTTATTCGGATTCTCTAATGCTACCCACTCCTGTTTAATTTTGTTTGACCCAAATCCATTCCTATCAAATAACTTATTTTTGACTCATCCCGTGGCTTAGTTGGGTAGAGCGTTGGTCTTATGAGCCGAAGGTTGTGGGTTCAAGCCCCACCGAGACCACTAAGTCGATTTCTAACTCCATCACAACTCAGATAATGCACAATTTTTGGATAAAGCTGTAGGTTGACAATCAGTCTAAAACATTTGTCAAAACCATAAAAACCAATAATTAAAATTATATAATTTTAATTTATTTAAATATATATAGTTGATATGATTTTCCTGTAGAAATATATAAATGCAATTGATAGAAGTCTTGTATAACATTGGTCTCTTACATCAAAACAAAAAAAAAAATTATAGCAACAAAAATCACTTGTAACATAAAATATCATACTAATAATGATAATAAAAGTGTATTATTTAAACTCGTTTGTATTTTTCTATGCCACTAATTCGTACCTAATAACTTACTTCCAACTGGTCCTATAACTCAATTTGTTAGAGCGTTGGTCTTAGGAGCTGAAGGTTGTGAGTTCAAGCCCCGCTGAGACCACTAAGTTGATTTCTAATTTCGTCACAGCTCTAGATAAAGTAATAAGTTGACAGTGAATGTAAAATTTTTGTCCAAACCATGAAACCAATAATTATAAGTATATGATTTTAATTGATTTAAATATATATACTTGACATGATTTTTCCCATTGAAAGTTATAGATGTAATTGATGGAAGTCATGTATATCTTTGGTCTCCTGCATCGAAACAAAAAAAAAAATTTCATAGCAATAAAACATCATTTGTGACATAAAATATCATACTACTAATAATTTTAAAAGTGCATTATTTCAATTCGTTTGGATTTTTCTACGCCACTCATTTCTATCTAATAACTTATTTCCATCCGGTCCCATAGCTCAATTGGTTAGAGCGTTGGTCTTATGAGTAGAAGGTCACGGGTTCAAGGCCTGTTGGGACCACTAAGTTGATTTATAACTCCGTACCAACTCTAGATAAAGTACTATATTGATAGTCACGGTAAAACATTTATCAAAACCATAGAGATCAATAACTCTATGTATATGATTTTAATTTATTTAGATATACTTAATTGACATGATTTTTCCCATACATATATATAAATGCAATTGATGGATGTCATGTATATACTTGGTCTCATGCATCAAAACAAAAAAAAATTTATAGCACTAAAACATCTTTGTGACATGAAATATCATATTAATAATGATAAAAGTGCACTATTTCGACTCATTCGAATTTTTCTACAAAACTCATTCCTATCTAACTTACTTCCAACTATTCGCATAGCTCAGTCTGTTAGAACATTGGTCTTATTAGTCAAAGGTCACGGGTTTGAGCCCTACCGGGACCACTAAATTGTTTTTTAACTTCATCATGACTCCGAATAAAGCAATAGATTGACAGTTGGTGTAAAATTTTTGTCAAAACCATCGAAACCAATAATTATAAGTATATGATTATCAATTATTTAAATATATTCACTTGACATGATTTTTTTGCATTGAAATATATAAATGCAATTGATGGAAATCATATATATCCTTGGCTTCCTGTATCAAAGCAAAAACTTTTTTATAACAATAAAACTTCATTTAGGACACAAAATGTTATACTAATAATAATAGCAAAAGTGCATTGTTTCAACTCGATTGAATTCTCCTGCACCACTCATTCCTATCTAATAATTTAGTTCCAACTAGTCCTATAGCTCAATTGGTTAGAGCGTCGGTCTTATTTGCTGAAGGTCGTGGGTTTGAGCCCCATCGGGACCACTAATTCGATTTCTAACTCCGTTAGAACTCTGAATTAAGCAATATGTTGACAATCAGTATAAAACTTTTGTCAAGACCATAGAGACCAAAAATTATAAGTATATGATTTTTATTTATTTAAATTTATATACTTGACATTATTTTTCTCATCGAAATATATAAATGTAATTGGTGTAAGTCATGTATATCCTTGGTCTCCAACATCAAAACAAAATATTTTTAATAGCAGCAAAACTTCACTTGTCACATAAAATATCATTCAAATAATAACAATAATAGTGTATTATTTTAACTCATTAGGATTCTCCTATGCCATCCATTTCTATCCAATAACTTACTTCCAACTGGTTCCAACTGATCCTGTAGCTCAGTTGGTTAGAGTGTTGGTCTTATGAGATGAAGGTCTCGGGTTCGAGCATTGCGGGGACCACAAAGTCCAATTCTTAGTCCGTTAAAACTCCAAATAAAGCAATAAGTTGACAATCAGTGTAAAATTTTTGTCAAAACCATAGATACTAAAAATTATAAATATATGATTTTAATTTATTTAAATATATTTACTTGACATAATTTTTCTCATAGAAATATATAATTGCAATTGGTGGAAGTAATGTATATCCTTGGTCTGCAACATTAGAGGAAAAAAATTTTTATTGCAATAAAACATTACTCATCACATAAAAGTATCATACTAATAATAATAATAATAATAGTGCATTATTTCAATTCATTCGGATTCTCCTACACCTTCCATTTTAATCTAATAATTTACTTCCAAGTGGTCTCGTAGCTCAGTTGGTTAGAGCGTTGGTTTTATGAGCCGAAGGTCGCGGGTTCGAGCCCCGCCGGGACCACTAAATCGATTTCTAACTCTGTTACAACTCTGTATAAAGTAGTAGGTTGATAGTCTATTTAAAACTTTTGTCAAAACCATGGATACCAATAATTATAGTTATATGATTTTAATTTATTTAAATATATTTATTGAACATGATTTTTTCCCATTGAAATATGTAAAAGCAATTGATGGAAGTCACGTATATCTTTGGTCTCCTGCATCAAAACAAAAATTTATAATAATAGTAAAACTTCACTTGTGACATAAAATATCAAACTAATAATAATATTAAAATTGTATTATTTTAACTCGTTCGGATTCTTTCACGTCACTCATTCCTATCTAATAACTTTCTTCCAACTGATCTCGTAGTTTAGTTGGTTTGGGCATTGGTCTTATGAGCCGAAGGTTGCTGGTTCGTGCCCCACGTGGACCAATAGGTCGGTTTCTAATTCTGTCACAACTCCATATAAAGCAGTAAGTTGACAAAAATCTATAAAAACCAATAATTATAATTATTTGATTTTAATTTATTTAAATATATATACTTAACATTGTTTTTCCCATAGAAATATATAAAAGCAATTGATGGAAGTGGTGCACATCCTTGGTCTCCTGTATCAAAACAAAAATTTATAATAGTAGCAAAATATCACTTGTGAGATAAAATATCAAACTAATAATAATATTAAATTTGCATTATTTTAACTTGTTCGGATTCTTTTATGTCACTTATTCCTATCTAATAACTTTTTTCGAACTGGTCCCGTAGCTCAGTTGGTTAGAGCATTGGACTTATGAGCCGAAGGTCATGGGTTTGAGCCCTGTCGATACCAATAAGTCGGTTTCAAACTCCATCACAACTCCGGATAAAGCAGTAAGTTGACAGTTAGTGTAAAGTGTTTGTCAAAACCATAAAGACCAATAATTATGCGTATATAATTTTAATTTCTTTAAATATATTTACTTGACATGATTTTAGTCATATAAATATTAGATACAATTGATGGAAGTCATGCATATCCCTGGACTCCTACATCAAAACAAAAAGTTTTTTATGGAAGTAAAACATCACTTGTGAGAAAAAAAATCATAATAATAATAACAATAAAAGTGCTTTATTTCAATTTATTCGAATTCTCCAATGCTACCCACTCCTGTCTTTTTTTTTTTTTATTTTTTTTTGTGAAAACCCATTCCTATCTAATAACTTAGTCTAATAGCAATACTTTTATACATTTGAATTATATTATTTTGTTTTATTTTAGGCTTTATTTATTTATTTTAGGACTGTTTTAGATTTTATTTTATGATTTTACATTAATTAATTTCGTGGTTTTGTTTTAGGACTATTGGGCCTGTTTAAGGGGTTTTGGACTACACAGATGGTTATTAGTATTTTAGGCATAACCTTTTAGTTCGATATCCAATTGACTCAATTCTTGTTGGGTTGGAAAGAAGACTTCGAGGTCTACAAATCTTGTGAGAGCGGTGAAGCTGATTTAGGCCAAAAAGTATCCAAAAATTGGAAACAAGCAACTATAGTGCTGAAATTCAAGAAAGAGGAGACTTAGTTGAAGAGGGAAACTACTTGAGTTTATTTAATGAGAGATCTTTTGGATAAAGTTACTAATAACTTCAAAAATCTTCAACATCAATGATAAGGATCAAGTTTCTGAATTTTGGAACAGCAAGAGGATAAAGTTTATCATCATAACTCAAGTTTCTAAGTCAAAGTGAAAGATCAAGTCTCCTAAACACTCACAACCTTTTGTTGACTAGGTTTTTGGGGGTCTATAAATAGAGGAGCACCCTAGGCACAAAATAGGTATTATTCGAACACATTCTCACCACATAGATATTATGGTTTTATTTTTTTAGTTTTTTTTTTTAATTCTTAGGACTCAATAAATTTTATTTTTTGATTAATAGTATAGTTTGATTTATTATTTTCCCTTAAATCTTTATTGGCATGCTTTTTATTTTGATGAGATTTTATTATTGAACTTAATGCTTCATACATATAGGTATATGCGTTTTGATGATTTGAGATCGAATACATGCATGATCGATATAATTGCACGAGATCAGTTTGAGCAATAAAATCCATTTGAGATTATGAGTATAATCATTGGATTAATTTCATATATAGATTTTAGGGAAAACTCTAGATTATAGATGTTCCATAGATCTTAATGCAGTTAGACCTAATCAAGATTGTATGACTCTTGAACTTTGGTAAATTGAATTAGGCTTTCATTGCATGACCATTAGGTGAATCTAATTTTGAAAAATCTGCCATCATCAAGAATGATTCTTTAGTTAATAAACTTTAAGAGATTTGAAAGAATTTGACCATGTAAAAAATTAAAAACTGATGAAATTGATGTCTTAGAATTTTATAAAATTAGGATATTTTATTTATTGACTTAAATCTTTTAATATTTTCTTTATCTTTCATATCTTTATTATTGTGATTTGATTTGTCTAACTTAGATAGGGTAATTTAAAAATTGGTAATATAGAATATCCTCGTAGGAATGACACTTGATTCGCACTAACACAACACGTGACTAGGGTATTTTTGCTCGAAATCGTGATATTAAAATCGCGCAACAAGTTTTTGGTGCTGTTGCTAGGGATATTCTTGCATATAAATTAAAATAATCTTGTTTGAGATTGTACATTATTATTTTTTTATATTTTTTGTCTCTTTCTTGTTCTTGGTAAATAGGTTATATAGTTCTTATGGTTTTTCATATATTTCTTGCTCCTGTCCGTTTAGAATTAATTTCTTTTTAGGGTTTTTGTGGCTGTCTGAATATCAACTTATGAATTAGGGTCATGCGACCACTTACTTCAAAAGATTTTGGCCTACTAAACAAAACTTGTAGCTTTAGCTACGGACACCAACCTATCTTAGCTAAATTCTATCATTTTCATAGGTTTTTCTATTTTTTTTTATTTTTTCATGATTTTTAAATTTTTTTTATTATATTCTTGGGTGTCTTTTGTATTATTTTGTTGTATTTTTATGATTAATACTTTTATATAGATCATATAGATTTTCTTGAGTGGTTCTTGCAGACTAATTTGCAGATCAAATTTTGAACTCTTTTTGGTGTCAATACAGTGCATGCTACAATCAAAAAGTCCTAACCTATCCGAGTTTGATCCTGAGATAGAGAGAACTTTGAGATCCATTTGCAAACATGTTGGGGAGGTCAAGGAAGGAGTAATGGCTCAAGACAACAGAACTATGAGGGAGTATTTAATACCTAAACTTCAAGATATTCAGACTATTATTGCACAGCTTGCAGTAGAAGTGAATAACTTTAAACTAAAACCTAGACTTATTGGCATGGTACGGATAGATCAATTTAACTGAGAGACCTTTGAAGATCCAATTAGTCATATGAAGAACTTTCTGGAGATCAGTGACACAATCAAACTAAATGGAGTCAATCCTGATGACATAAGATTAATGTTGTTTCCTTTTTCTCTTAGGGGAAAGGTAAAGGTATGACTTAACTCTTTCCTAGCTAATCATTTTACGAATTGAGAAAATTTATCTCAAGCATTCTTAGCTAAGTGTTTTCTACCTAATAAGATATCTAAACTACGTAATGATATTAGTAGTTTTAGGTAATTTGATGATGAGCCTTTGTATAATGCTTGGGAGTATTTTAAAAATTTGATTAGGTGGTACTCACATCATGGTATTCCTGACTGGTTGATTTTGTAAACTTTTTCTGGTGGTCTTTTAAATTTTATCAAAATTACCATTGATGTTATAGCAAAAGGTGCTTTTATGAGTAAGTCATATGATGAAATATGTGCATTAGTAGATGATATAGCCTCTAATCAATATGATTGATCTCGTGAATGTGAAATTCCTAGGCAAAGGGTTGGTGTGCATGAGGTCGATAGCATTACTATGCTTAATACAAAAATGGACTCTATAGTTAATGCAATAAAAGCAAATCAAAACAATACTGTGACTAATCAGGTTTATTCTTGTGAATCATCTAGAGATTTTACTTATATGGTTTCTGAGTGTTCACAAGTACAACAAGCAATTTTTTTCCCAAACTTTGGTTAGCCATAGAACAATCCTTACTCTAACATGTACAATCCTAGGTAAAGGAGCCATCCCAATTTTTTATAGAGTCAAGAAGCACCATAGAGAGTGAATCCACTAGACTTTAATTTAGGGAATCTATAGCCAAGTGAGAGTAAGGCATCATGGGAGGTGGTAATCAAACGGTTGACAACAACAACTAATGAAAGGTTTGTGAGATTTGAAAATAAAATTGATTAATTAACTACTGACTTTCATTTTTATGTACCACATAGATTGTCAAGTGACACTGAGAAGAATCTCAGAGAGCAAGTTAATGCAATCACATTAAGGAGTGGAAAAGATTTGCATGAGGTACTATACCTATTCAAGGATGAAGAGGATAAACAAGAGATAAAGGAAGAGGTCCAAAAGCCTACGAATGAGGAGGTTAAGACACCAGATTCTAAACAGGAAAGTACTTTATGTTTTAGTGACTATAAACCCCCTGTTCCTTTTCCTGGGTGTCTTTTACATGTAAAAGTAGAATTTGAAGAGGTTTTAGAAAATTTTAAAAAACTACATATTAATATTCATCTTTTGGACTCATTAGATAGGTTCTAAGATACGTGGGATTCCTCAAGGAAGTGATCACTAACAAGAGAAAATTTGATAAGATTTCAAAGGTCAAGCTTAGAGAGTGGTGCTCCATGATTCTACAAAGAAAACTGCCACCAAAACTCAAGGATCCGGTAAAGAAAGAAAGTTACAGACAACAAGTTGGAGGAATGACAGAATAAAGCAAATGAGAATGCAATATTTGATAAGAGAAGGACAAAGGCATGGTATGATATAATAAATGGACATAATGTAAAGATCTATGAGGATAAAAGAATTTGTTAAAGAGAAAATTACAAGTTCACCAGCTTATTTAGGAGAGTTTTCTATTCTCTTTTCTTGATTTTAGTATTTGATTTTTTTTTATATTGTGGACAATATTTGATTTAAGTGTAGGATGAGCATGCATTTCAATTTATTTATGATTTTTTCTGATTTTGTTAGGAGATTTTTGAAAAAAAAAACTTAAAAATTTCTAGATTTGCTGAATTTCTTGAGTTTTGATAAATTTTTTCAATACCAACTAAATTTTCTCGAGTTTTTTAGTTTTTGTATGTTACTTGATTTGAATTGGGTTGCGTGATAGATGATTAACATTAGTACTTATTTGGTACATGATTAGCTATTCATTTTTTTATGGTTGATTTAAAAGATAGACATGCAAGATTTAATACCAAATTTACTTTAGTGAGAATTTGAGTCTTAAAGAGCAATTCATTATACTCTCATCATTTTTCTTGTTGAGCGTATATCACACATGGTATGGTCATTCTAAAATTTGCTTTGTTATGCATTTTGAGACCATATTCTTGATTTTCATGCACTAAAATGATTAAAACACTTAGGTTTACACACTTTTGGCTTTCAAAAAATTTCATCCCTAACATTTCATATCCCTTTAATTAACCCATTTGAGCCTAGAGTTTTTTTTCCCCCTTAAATTACTTGCATAATTTACCCCATGACATATTTTTTCTACCTCTAGATTTTGAACTCAACTTCACTAATATACTTATAGTTGATAGCATGATATAATATTTTTAGATATTATATATATATATTTATATGTGTTAGAGTTTTATAAATGTTTTTAGGTATTATCACATTGAGATTCAAGAAAAAAAGAGCAAAAAAAAAAAAAAAAAAAGAAAAGAAAAGAAAAGAAAATACCAGCAAAAAATTGAAAGAAGAAAAAAAGGAGAAGTATTGGTCGAAAAAAGAAAAAAAATTGAGAAAACAAAGAAAAAAGGAAAGGAAAAAAGGAAGAAAAAAACAGAAAAAACATTTTTCATTCTTGATATTGTTCACTCTTATAGTGAAGTTTCATTATATTGTTTTTTGCTTTGAATATGTGATATATCACATTACATTTCATAGTTAGACTTAGTATTTTTATTGCTTTGATGTAAATAATGCAATGTCTTGATGTTTTAGTATTTTTAGTGAATTATTTTTAACTCAACATTTTACTTATTATCATACTCTTAACCCTAGCCCTATTATAACCAAATAAAAAACCTTTCGATTGGAGTATGGATTTTATATATATAAGTGGTGGAGATTTGATATATTAGGAAACTTATGATAATGCCATCTCATTGTATTGAATTGAATAATACACTTAACCCTTCTATAAAATTGAGTGTTTTGAATAGTTGAATCTTAATTTCTTTTATTCTATTGAGTGAAGCCATTGTGAAAGTAGATGAATCTTGCGTTGTTCTTGATTTCATGAGGCTACAGGAGGTGTAATAGTTTTTCTAGTGTTGAATGCATTAAAATATTAGTTGTCTTGATTATAATTTCAATTTAAACTTGTCATATGCATGGTTAGAAATTTGGGAGGTTGAATTGATTTTGGATAAAATTTATTCTTACTTGAGGACAAGAAAACATTCAAATATGGAGATATTTGAAAGCAATATTTTTATACACTTGAATTCTATTATCTTGTTTTATTTTACGCTTTATTTATTTATTTTAGGACTATTTTAGGCTTTATTTTGTGATTTTACATTAATTAATTTTGTGGTTTTGTTTTAGGAAATTGGGCATGTGTAAGAGGTTTTGGACTGTATAGATAGCTGTTAGTATTTTGGGCATAACTTTTTACTCCAATATCTGATTGCTTGATTCTTGTTGGGTTGGAAAAAAAATTTCAAGACCTACAAATCTTGTGAAGAGTGTAGAAACTAATTTAGGCCAGAAGGTATTTGAAAATTAGAAACAAGCTGTTGTAGTATTGAAATTCAAGAAAGAGGAGTCCTTGTTAAAGAGGGAAACTACTTGAACTTATTTAAAAAGAGATCTTTGGGATAAAGTTACTAATA
Source organism: Dillenia turbinata (assembly GCA_037126225.1). Classification (NCBI taxonomy): domain Eukaryota; kingdom Viridiplantae; phylum Streptophyta; class Magnoliopsida; order Dilleniales; family Dilleniaceae; genus Dillenia; species Dillenia turbinata. The sequence continues at coordinate 18,712,003 of JBAMMX010000012.1, read as the reverse complement.
ACTTCAAGAATCTTCAAGATCAAAGATAAAGATCAAGTATTCAAATTTTGAAAGAGCAAGAGGACAAAATTTATCATCACAACTCAAGTTTCCAAGTCAAAGTGAAAGATCAAGTCTCCTAAGCACTCACAACCCTTTGTTGACTAGGGTTTTGGGGGTCTAAAAATAGAAAAGCACCCTAGGCACGAAATAGGCATTACTCACACACATTCTCATCACATAGATTTTAGGGTTTTATTTTCTTGTTTATGCTTAGTTAGTTTTTTTTTTTTTTTTAATTTCTAGGACTCGATGGATTTTGTTTTTTGATTAATTGTATGGTTTGATTTATTTCTTTCCCTTAAATCTTTATTGACATGATTATTGTTTTACGAGATTTTATTGTTAAACTTAATGGTTCATATGTATAGGTACCTGCGTTTTGATGATTTGAGATCGAATGCACAAATGACCACTATAATTGCATGAGATTAGTCTGAGCAATAAAATCCATATGAGATTATGAGCATCACCATTAAATTAATTTCACATATGAGATTTTAGGAAAAATCTTAGATTATAGATATTCCATAGATCTTAATGCAGTTCAATCTAATCAAAATTGCATGACAATGAGATTTTGGTTAGTCGATTAAGGGTTTTATTGCATGACCATCGGATAAATCTAATTTTGAAAATTTTGCTATCATCAAGAATAATTCTTTAGTCGATAAACTTTAAGGGATTTAAAAGAATTCGACCATGTAAAAAAATGAAAATAGATGAAATTGATATTTTAGGATTTTATAAAACTAGGGTATTTTATTCATCAACATAAATCTTTTAATATTTTTTTGATATTTAATATATTTATTATTATGATTTGATTTATCTAACTTAGATAGGATAATTCACAAATTGGTAATATAGAATATTCTCATGGGAATGACACTTATTTCGTACTATACACAATACTTGATTAGGGTATATTTGCATGAAATTGTGATATCAAACTTGTGTAACATAGTCCCGTAGCTTAGTTGGTTAGAGCGTTGATCTTATGAGCCGAAGGTCGGAGGTTCGAGGCCTATCGAGACTACTAAGTCGATTTCTAGCTCTATCACAACTCAGGATAAAAGCATAATTCTGGATAAAGCTGTAAGTTGATAGTCAATCTAAAACATTTGTCAAAACCATAGAACCAATAATTATAATTATAAAATTTTAATTTATTTAAATATATATACTTGACATAATTTTCCCATAGAAATATATAAATGCAATTGATGGAAGTCATATATAACATTGGTTTCCTACATCCAAAAAAAAAAAAAAAATTATTGCAGCAAAACATCACTTGTGACATAAAATATCATACAAATAATGATAATAAAAGCGTATTATTTCAATTCGTTTATATTTTTCTACCCCACTTATTTCTATCTAATAACTTATTTCCAACTAGTCCCATAACTTAGTTGGTTAGAGCGTTGGTCTTAGGAGCTGAAGGTCACGGGTTCGAGCCTTGCTGGGACCACTAAGTTGATTTCTAACTCCGTCACAGCTCTAAATAAAGCAATAAGTTGACAGTCAGTGTAAAATTTTTGTCAAAACCAAAGAAACCAATAATTATTAGTATATGATTTTAATTTATTTAAATATATTTACTTGACATGATTTTTCCAATTGAAATATATAGATGTAATTGATGAAAGTCATGTATATCTTTGGTCTGCTGCATCGAAACAAAAAAAAAAAATTCATAGCAATAAAACGTCATTTTTGACATAAAATATCATATTACTAATAATTTTAAAAGTGCATTATTTCAATTCGTTTGGATTCTTCTACGTCACTCATTCATATTTAATAACTTACTTCCAATCGGTCCCGTAGCTCAATTGGTTAGGGTGTTGGTCTTATGAGCAGAAGGTCACGGGTTCGAACCCCGCTAGGACCACTAAATTGATTTCTAACTCCGTCCCAACTTTGGATAAAGTACTAGATTGACAGTCACGATAAAACTTTTATCAAAACCATAGAGACCAATAATTATATGTATATGATTTTAATTTATTTAGATATATTTAATTGACATGATTTTTCTCATATATATATGTAAATGCAATTAATGAAAGTCATGTATATCCTTGGTCTCCTATATCAAAACAAAAATTTTTTTATAGCACTAAAACATCGCTTGTGACATAAAATATCATCCTAATAATAACGAGAAAAGTATACTATTTCAACTCATTTGAATTTTCCTATGCAACTCATTCCTTTATAACTTACTTCCAACTGGTCGCATAGCTCAGTTGCATAGAGCATTGGTCTTATGAGTCGAAGGTCACGGGTTTGAGCCCCACTAAGACCACTAAATTGATTTTTAACTCCATCACAACTATGAATAAAGCAATAGATTGATAGCCGGTGTAAAATTTTAGTCAAAACTATAGAAACCAATAATTATAAGTATATGATTTTTATTTATTTAAATATATTTACTTGACATGATTTTTTCCATTGAAATAAATAAATGTAGTTAATGGAAGTCATGTATATCCTTGGTTTCTAGCATCAAAGAAAAAACTTTTTTATAACAATAAAACATAACTTAGGACACAAAATATCATACTAATAATAATAGCAAAAGATTATTGTTTTAACTCGTTCGAATTCTCTTACGCCACTCATTCCTATCTAATAATTTATTTCCAACTGGTCCCGTAGCTCAGTTGGTTAGAGCGTTGGTCTTATGAGCCGAAGGTCGCGGGTTCGAGCCCCGCTGGTACCACTAAATCGATTTCTAACTCCATCACGACTCCAAACAAAGCAATAGATTGGTAGTCAGTATAAAACTTTTGTTAAAACTATAGAAACCAATTATAAGTATATGATTTTAATTTATTTAAATATATTTACTTCACATGATTTTTCCTATTGAAACATATAAATACAATTGATGCAAGTCTTGTATATCCTTGGTTTCCTATATCAGAGCAAAAACTTTTTTTATAGCAATAAAACATCATTTGGGGCATAAAATATCATACTAATAATAATAGCCAAAGTGCATTATTTCAACTCATTCGAATTCTTCTATGCCATTTATTCTTATCTAGAAATTTACTTCCAACTGGTCCATGATTTTAATTTATTTAAATATATTTACTTCACATGATTTTTCCTATTGAAACATATAAATACAATTGATGCAAGTCTTGTATATCCTTGGTTTCTTGTATCAGGGCAAAAACTTTTTTTTATAGCAATAAAACATCATTTGGGACATAAAATATCATTCTAATAATAATAGCCAAAGTGCATTATTTCAACTCATTCGATTGTTCTATGCCACTTATTCTTATCTAGAAATTTACTTCCAACTGGTCTCGTGGCTCATTTGGTTCAAGCATTGGTCTTATGAGCCGAAGGTCGGAGGTTCGAGCCCCTCCGGGACCACTAAGTCAATTTATAACTCTATCACAACTCCAAATAAAACAGTAGGTTGACTATCAGTGTAATACTTTTGTGAAAACCACATAGATCAATAATTATAAGTATATGATTTTAATTTCTTAAATATATTTACTTAACATGATTTTTGCCATAGAAATATATAGATGCAATTGATGGAAGTCATATAGATCCTTGGTCTCCTATATCAAAACAAAAAAAAAAATTATAGCATTAAAATATCACTAGTGACATAATAATAATAATAATAATAATAATAATAATAATAATAATAATAATAAAAGTGCATTACTTCAATTTATTCAGATTCTCCTACTCTATCCATTTCTATCTAATAACTTAATTCCAACTGGTCTTGTAGCTCAGTTGGTTAGAGTGTTGGTCTTATGAGCCGAAGGTCACGGGTTCGAGCCGTACTGGGACCACTAGTCGATTTCTAACTCTGTCACAACTCTGATAAAGTAGTAAGTTGACAGGTAATGTAAAACATTTGTCAAAACCATAAAGACTAATAATTATAACTATATTATTTCAATTTATTTAAATATATTTACTTAACTTGATTTTTCCCATAGAAATATATAAATGCAATTGATGGATGTTATGTATATCCTTGGTTTCCTTCATCAAAACAAAAAATATTTTATATCTGTTGGAGGTGGGTGTGCTCCACACATAGAACTGCTATGCCTGCTCAAACGGAGAACCAGTGCATTAGTTGGGTTTTTGTGAATGAAAAAACCTATAAATGTCCTCTAAAAGTGGTCTCATACAGAAAATCTGACGCTCAAATCAGAAAAAAAAATAGCAGATAGAGAACACAGATTGTGAAGAGCTTTGGATTTGCCCTGTTAGTCTCTAAATAATGTGTGTATGTAATGTGTAAAGAATATACTAGGCAGATTGCCTTTGTGTAGTATATATAGCTTGTGCATGTATGGCAAGTCTCTTGCTTAGGGGTTTCTCATGGAGAGATCACTGGAGATCTTTTGAGATTGCAAAGACTATAATCAAAGATCTTTAGGAGATTTAGGATCCTATGAGACTCAGGGAAATTTAACTTGTCATCGAGATTTCACACCTTATCAAGTGGGAATATAAAGATTTTCTTCCTTATCAAGTGAGATTACTCCCAGGAATAGGGTAGGTTCAAATTTCGATTGTTCATGATCTTGATTTACTTAACCTAGATGTTATTCGATAGAAGACCGCTTGAGAGTAGCTGAGAGGTTTAACCGAGCAACAGCAGAAAGGCTTAATTGAGAGTGTTCGACCAAGCACCTACTCGGTCCGCTCGGGTGCTTGTTGAGAGTCTTTTATGGGTTTTGTGGTTATGGTTTAGTGGACTTGAGAGTCTCTGGTTTTATGGTTATGGGATGTTGGGCCCTATACAATCATTTGCTCCCACTCCTAATGTCATTTGAAAAATGAGGCATTAGGGGGAGAGTGGAGGTGGTATGAATTGAGAAGGTAGAAAATGCATGAAAGTGAAGAATTAAATGTGAGACATGTTGCCTTAATTTTTGCGAATCATCTTTGACATACTTTTTATTGTGTAATTTGTTGTTGGTTATACATAATGTGGTGTTTGATATAGTTTTGTCAGTTTACTTTTTGAAAGAGAATTTGGGGATTTAAGATTTGCGAAATTAGTGAAAATGAGAGATGTCGAAAGGTTTTCAATCACAAGCTCATTGTGTTATTAGTGAGATTAGGAGTACAATGACAGAGGATGAATTGCAATGGATGGTGAATGAGATGGTGTTGTGCAATGATTATTGGTCACGGTTGCCCACAAATGAAGAAAAGGTGAATGAAGTATTAAAGGTGTGTGTTCTGATATATAAGGAGTATGCAAGGTATGGGTTTTAAGTGCCTTATATATATTTTTTGGCCAGGGTTTTGAAAGGTTCGAATATATTTCCAACCTTGTTAATTCTTAATAATTGGCATCTAGTGGTGACAATAGCTAGCTTTCTAAGCTACTACTGTTTGAGTTTTGTTTTGAGATTTTATCCTCAATTTTTTCTTTGAGGAGGTGTGTGTCTGGAGGTCTGACAAAGGGGTGGCTAGAGTCGAGGTGGAAGTTCTTCCACAAGTAGATTATTGACAAGAATTAGATAGAGAAGTTCTTTCTGTAAAGTGAGAATAAGGAGTTGATGTCGATGCTGCAGGAGGCTAGGGTAAAGACTTTTGTGGGTTTGAGGCCTTCGAAAGCCTCCCAGCATTTAAGTTTTGTGCACTCTGTAGAGAATTTTTGCTCATCCGAAAGCAAAGCCATCTATGTAGAAGCCCTCACAAATAACAAAATGTTAAAGCTGGCGGGCGGGACAATTGGTGGGTGAGCAGGTATAAATTGAGAGGACCTTTTTGGTGAAAAAGGAAGCGATGAACCTTCGTGATATCATTGCTTTTGCCAAGGGGGATGATCTTGTAAAGGTAACCATCGATAGCATAAGGAGGAGGAGAGCATATCGGAACAAGGTGCTTCATTAGTTGATGTCTCCCTACTTCGATTCTGATGAGGAAGAGGAGAAGAGTCTGCCTTAGAAAGTGAAAAAGGGGAGGAGGATAGAGAAGGGGGTTCAATAGGTGCATTAATAATGCCTTGGTTGGAGATAGCTGACTAGCTAAGAGTAGAAGAGGGCGAGATTGAAGTGGCCCTCCCGGAGATGCCAATATTGGCTTTCAAGGAGGGTGTTGAGAGGGGGCTCGCGGTAGACCAAAACATATGTCTCTTGAGCGCATGGCTTGGGACTTTGAACCTGGGACATCTTGTGCCTTTCCTAAGGCTATGTATATACTGAAGGGCAAAGGTGTCGTGCCAAAAGAAATGACTCCCCTTCCTATTTTTATTAGGTCATTTGACGGTCAGAAGGAGTTGAAAAAGAGTGTTACTGTCACGATTAGCATGGAAAATAATCTCTTCAATTATGTCGATATTGTTAAGGCGAGAAGTTCGCCAGCCAGCTAGATTACCATCCCTCCAAGTTAGAGTTAAATGGTTTATTTATGGAACAAGGTGACGAAGCCCTCATGGCTATTGGAATTCAGATAGGATTTTCCTCTTAGAGGTATATTTTATTTTAGTCCTTGCTTATGGCGAGCTAAGTTGATATGTTTTCTACAGCCTATTATTTTTGCTTGGTTCCAAAGGTTAATGAAAAACTAGGTGGTGGGATATTTGGAGCACTTGGTGAGCCAAAGGGATGAGGAGATCTTTGGTCTTACGCTACCCTAGCTTAGAAGGAGAGGGAAGCCAAAGAAAGGAAGGCAGCAAGTCCTGCCTTAAGTGATAAAGATAAGGAGTTCGAGTGTCTGAGATCTGACCTAGATTCTATGTTTTGGTAGTATGCATGGCCATCGTAGAGTGTGAAAGGTTAGAAACCACAACAAGGGTGAAGGAGGTGAGGTTACAGGCTACTAAGTAATCACACCTCATCTTAGAGAAGAAGCTAGTAAAGTTGGGGAAGAAGTTCGTACAAGCATAGCCAAAATGAGCTTTCCAAAAGGCTGAGATAGGCGGAGGATGTTCTTCATCGGGTAGGGCTAAAAAAAAGTATAGCTGCGGGTACTAGTAGTGCTGACTCTGAGGTGCCAGGTTCAAACTTAGTCAGTGCTCCTGGTGGTAATTCTTCTCGCAAAGTAGTGGATCAAGCTTTGTGTCGCCACTCTTCAAGCCAACTTTGAGTCCTTGTGGCAGAAGACTCTTTCTTCTCCTCAACTTCCTACGTCATCATCCCCATTAATTTTTGTATTCCTCTCCTTTTGATGTACCCCACCCCTTGAATTTGTAAGAATCTTGCCACCTTTTATTGTATCCCACACGTGTATTAAATGAAAATTTGTAGTAGCATTATTTCTTTATTCCTCGTCACCATTTCATTCTCGTTGTCATATTGATTATGTGTTGAAATAGAAAGATTTAAGTATTGACTTGTTTTCAAAGGCATTATAGCTAAGATAGAGTGTTAGAATCCTTTTAGGTGTTGAAGCTAAGAGGAAGGAAGTTAAATTCCGCTCATGAGGCGTAGAGCTGAGACATAAGGAGTTATATCTTGCTAGGGCCTATATAAGGTGTAGAGCCTCGAGAGTCGGTGTGTTAACCTAGTCTGGTGTTAGAACACGTATAGGACGCATTGCTGAGATAATAGAAGTTTGATCCCATTCGAGTGCTGGAACTCGTATGAGGCGTGGAGCTAAAGGAGTAGACACGCCAACCTGGTCGAGTGCTAAGACCCATATAGGACGTGTTGTTGAGAGAATGGGAGTTTGATCTTGTTCGGCTGTTGGGACCTATATGAGGGATAAAGCCAAGAGAGTGGGCTCGCCAGCCCAGTTAGATGCTAGGACTTGTATAAGACGCATTGCTGAAAGAATGGAACGTTGATCCCTTTTAGGTGTTGGGACCCATATAAGGTGTAGAGTCGAGAGAGTGGATATGTCAACCTGATTGGGTGCGAAGACTCGTATAAGATGCATTACTGCCACCTAAAAGTTGTTCTTGATATTGCATGATCGACATAATCAAATAGTTATAAAGAAGCAGCAAAGCATGCAAAGCAGAGATATTATTGTAATAATAATCATGGGGGAAAAATCCAAATCAAGAGCAAAACTAGAACAATGGCATAATAGTAGTAGGTGGTGGACATAAATTATTAGACAGAGGTGTTCTATAGATTTGGGTCATAGCTGAGTACTCCAATACTAAGAGGCATCCTGAACTTGATATTCATGTGCTTGGTGCTTAGCAATACTTCTAAAGCATTCATACTAGGCTGGCCCAAGATGGCATGGTAAGGGGACGACAACTTGACCATATTGAAGGTGGTTGTGGTAGTGGCATGGCTAGGTGGCGTTCCCAAGGTTACTGGGAGCAAAATAGTGCCCTCGGAGTATAGCCATTCGCATGAGAGTTCTTTCAAAAGTCCAGCGTGGGGTTGAAGATGTGCTTGGCTGAAACCCACTTGCCAAAAGGGGTCCCAATAAAGGAGAATGTAGCTTGCCCCTTGGTTGACAAAGATTCTCTTCACAATGTATTGGCCTATTTTGGCTATGATAACCAGCGTGTCATGTCAGCTTGAATCAATTCCTATGAAATCGTCATCACTGAAGCCAATAATTGGTCTCTTCCACTTTTACCCCTCGATACGAGTAATGAAATCTCCTTAGAGCAGATGCCTCGACCATTTGGAATACTAGGATGACTATCTGCTTAATCTGGTATTCTTATATTTCTACTTGATCAGCTAAACTCCCGACCAGAAAAGAACTATCGAGAGTGGGAAGCATCGACGAACCACACAGTGAGGAGTTTACACTTTGTATGTAAAGAATTACTCCATTTTCTTGGTTCTAGGTGGCTCCTAAAACTGGTGGCTTTTTTTGGTTCCGTGAGGCTAGTTTCGGTCCGACCCTTTGCATTTCGTTCCAAGGGGGGTTGTTTTCTTGTTCTATGATAATGAATCTCTAAAGCCTACCATCTCTAACTAAGACCTCGAGTTCATCTTTTAGCTTTCGACATTCATCTGTCAGGTGGTCGTAATCTCTATGAAAGTGGCAGCATCGGGTCCTTTCCTTTTTGGAGTCGTCTCCTATTGTGCGAGGGGCCATTTAACATAGGACTTGTTTCTAATTTGTATCAGGATAGGTGTGTTGTTCAAAGGAGTGTAGTTATTGAATTTATGATAGGGCAGAGGCCCTGGTTGGCTTCTCTTGGGCAATGGTTGCCACGAGGAGCGACTGCGCTTGTTTATTCCTATTTTGCCTTGGCGCCTATTGAATGCCTCAACTTCTTCTGTAGTGATATACTTTTCTACCCGGGCATAGAATTCTTGAATGGTCATCAAAAGATTTTTTGTGATCAAGATCCTCATTCCCAATGTCATAATCTAGTAAGCTGTGTTGCCAAAGCAATAAAATGGTCCAAACCCAAGAACTTCATCATCTTAGTCTTGAACTTGTCGAGAAATTCTCTTAGGGGCTCGTCAACTCTTTGTTGCAGGGATAAGGGAGGTGGATTTTCTCTAGGTGCCTCAGCTGATCACAAAGTGGGACTCAAATTTGTAACACCGAAAAAAATTCAGTGTTAGAATTTTTAATAAAATTTTTAATATAATTCTGAAATAATTTGGGAATGTGTTGGTCACGTGGTATGGGAAGAAGGTTTATGATCCTCATTTGATGTATTAGGTTAATATACGAATCCATTTGCGTCGTTATATCAAGTCCCTAAAATAGATTTTAGAGGTTGAGACTTAGTATATAGATATATCCCAAAGATGGGTTGATATATTGGTCTCTGAAAATAAACTTCCTAAAAGCATGACAGAGTATATCGATATACCTCAATGGAGTATATTGATATATCGATCTCTGCAGTGAAATCACTGAGAGCAAGATTTAGTATATCGATATATATGAACTCCTTCTTAGTTCTTCGAAAATATTGCTGGGTGTATCAATATGCCAAAAACCATATATCGATATGCAACAGTGGAAAAGACAATAAAACCATCTAAAGGCTTTGATTTATGAAGGGCACTTTGGTAAAATCCTAGTTCCACTATCATTAACACCCCAAAACACATTTCTCTTTTTATTTTTCTCCTATTCCCATCAAACACTCCTCTCTCTCTCTCTCTCTACATTCATATTTCCTCCCACATCAATTTTTCTTCCACAAATCAACCATTCCCTACACAAATTCATTCTATGGGTTTCCAAAATCCTCAATCAACCGTAGAAATGAAGGCTTGAACAGAAGCAAATCTAGGGTCTCTCTCTCTTCGAAGGAGAACAAAATTTGGGTTTTTAAACCTAATCTTCAAAAACCAAATCCAACTCCAAAATTGAAGTAATTTCTTGCTCTAAATTTTGGGTTTAGTTTCTTTAATACTAGATTTAATTATATTGTTGAGATTTGATGAATTTTCAATTGGAAATCAAAAACCCTAGAAATGGTGAATAGTGAAAATTGGGGGAAAATGAATGAAAAATTGTAGGAAGGTTCAAATGATGTATAAATGGTAGAAATAGAACCATGAACATGGATTATTGAATTTTGGAAAAATTAGGGTACGTGCAAAATTAGGGAAAAATTTATAAACCCTAAAATTGAGTATAATTTAACATGTAATTTGAAATTTTTGGTTTTGGAAGTCCAATTAGAACTTGAAAAAGGATTTTATTGAATTCAAATAGGAAATTGGGAGTAAATACCCACCCAAAAGGTGAGTGGATGATTATGTGCATATGAATGGGTAAATTGTTTTCAATTATGATTTATAAATTGAATTTTGAAATGAATTTGCAAATTAGATTCGAAATTGATTTGTGATTGTGGTGTACCTGAACTGAAATTATGAAATATCCATGACTCTTGAGATTGAATATTGAATTATTTGCACTATGTTACTTTGAGATACTCGTGTGAATTGTGAAATGTTGCTCTATCTTGTACTTAAGCATGAATTGATTGATAAATTGAGTTTGGTAACATGGTACTGGGAAAAATGACTATAGTCTAAGTCTTGCCATGGACCAGGCTATCGGGGCGGCATGGTTAAGGCTAATTTGAATTGGGCTTGGTAGTAGTTGGGTTGGAGAGCTGCCTCAAGCCGCTGTGATAACGTGGTAGTACCCCACGGAGCTCCGAGCCAATGCCAAGGTGAAGGGGATTTTAAGAAAAATTGTGAAAAACCCCTTGGCGGATCCTACCAATGGTCATTGGTAGGATAATAATTTCGGCATATCCCAAAATTGCGGAAAATGAATGTAAATTTGTTTGATTTGTATATATGAGTCATGGTGGTTTGAAATAAGCTGTTTTATACCAATATTTTCAATTATGGTATTGCATTTTGGAAGGCCGGGTTGGCCAATTTGCATGCGTGCATGTACAGGAATGGATCAGGGTGATCCTTGATGTATGGGAAAATGCATGCTTTTGATACTGGATGACCTAGGATGGTCCATGTTAAATTGTTTTTCAAACAGGTTGAATGCTTTGTGCTATCCCGGTATATGGGGAGATGCTATCCATATGCTGAGATAATGTGACGGTTGTCGCGTACTCGATAGGAGAGTCGGGGCATGACAAAATTGCTACCTTAACTATGAGAAACTCATGTTGTTTAGCAATAGAAGTGAGTTAAACCATGTTTGTGCATTGCCCTTCAAGATTATAAGGAAGTACTTGCACATGGCAACGTCCGACTTGTCCCCTGAGATCATGACTGTCACAAAGTGGGCCGTGTGATCTCAAGGGTCGATGGTGTCATTGTACCTCTCCATAGAAGGAAAGAGGACATCTCAGACATTGGCTCGGGTGGAGATTTTTATATTAAATAGCAAAGAAATATTAGCATGTTAGATGCTATCATCTCGTCCTATGCCAACACGTCTAAGTGCAGCGGTCATGAGCTCTTTGACATGCTTCTTTAAGTTGTTTAGATCATGTTGAGTGGACATTAAAGGTTCTATTGCCTTTAAGGAAGTCTACATGAGCATGTGTGGCTTGACCCTCTCGAGGAGGATGAAGCTTCTTGTTTAAGGGCATAGTTAAATTCTTCTAATTGTTTGCTCATGCTTCCGTTTGAGAGTGACTGACTCAGTTGGGAGATGCTGGAGCAGGGGTGGAGTCAGCCAGCTTTAAGGTTGGGTAGTAAGTGGTCAGGGATCTCCCTGCAAGGGTGGCTCAACCTAGTGCTGTGAGCGAATGATGGAAGCATCCAATTGATTAGCCAGAGCTGTTGATAGAGGAGGGTCCACGGGATCGGACATTCATCCTCCCACTTTAGATATTACTTTTAAGGTGTTATTTCCATTTTTCATTTTCAGTAGCATAGGGATAGGAATTGCAATGAAATAGGATGTGAAGTATCTTTGGCTAAATTTTTAGTCTATTCCTATAGACGGCGCTAATTTGTTAGAGATGGGTTCGCTCCACAGATAAAACTGTTTTGCTGACTCGAATGACGAACTGATATTGATGCATTAGCTAGGCCTTCATGGATGGAAAGACCTACAAAATGTCTTCCTGATATGATCTGGTAGAGAAAGCTCTGACACTTAAGTCAGAAAAAGAAATAGAAGACAGAAAGAGAGAGAGAGAACATATTGTCAAGAACCTTAGATTTGCCCTAGGTAGTCTATGAGTAATTTGTGTATGTAATGTGTAAAGAACATACATGATGGGTCGTCTTTGTTCAGTATATATAGCAAGTGCATGCATTGCAAGTCTCTAGTTTAGGGGTGCAAAAACCCTAGTTACCTTATGGAGAGATCACCAGAAATCTTTAGAGAGCACTGTATTCAAGGATTTTTAGGAGATTTAGGATCCTATAGGACTAAGGGAAATTCAAGTTGTCATGTAGATTCCTAACCTTATTGGGTGAGATTATGGAAACACCATTCCTTATCGGGTGAGATTACTCTTGGGATTAGGGGAAATTCAAATCTCAAGTGATCATGATCTTGATCTACTTGGTGGAGACGTTATTCGGTGGGAGACTGCTTGATATTAATCAAGAGGTTTAATCGAGAGAATTCGACCAAGCAGCGGCAGAAAGGCTTAACCGAGGTGTTCGACCAAGCGCCTGCTCAGTTGTCTTGGGTGCTTATCAAGAGTTTTCTATGGGCTTTATGGTTATGGTTTAGTGAACTTGGTAGTCTCTAGGTTATATGGTTATGGATTGTTGGGCCATATATCATCAATAGTAGTAAAACATCACTTTTGACATAAAATATCATACTAATAATAATAATAAAAGTGTATTATTTTATCTTATTTGGATTCTCCTACGCCACTCATTTCTATCTAACTTACTTCCAATTGTTCACGTAGCTTAGTTGGTTAGAGATTTGTTTTATGTGCCGAAGGTCACTGGTTCGAGCCCCGCTAGGACCACTAAGTGATTTCTAACTCTGTCACAACTCTAGATAAAGCAATAGGTTGATAGTCAGCGTAAAACTTTTGTTAAAACCATAGAGATCAATAATTATAGGTATGTGATTTTAATTTATTTAAATATATTTGCTTAACATGATTTTTGCCATAGATGCAATTGATGCAAGTCATGTATATCCTTGGTCTCCTGAATCAAAACAAAAATTTTTTTATAGCAATCACTTGTGACATTAAATATCATAATAATAATAATGATATAGCATTACTTCAATTTTTTTGGATTCTCTTATGCCACCCAATTTCTATCTAATAACTTAAAACCAACTGGTCCTGTAGCTCAGTTGGTTAGTGCATTGGACTTATGAGCCAAAGGTCACAAGTTCGAACCCCACTGGGACTACTATGTCGATTTCTAACTCCGTCTCAATTTCGGATAATGCAGTAGGTTGACAGTCAATGTAAAACTTTTATCAAAACCAAAGAGACCAATAATTGTAAGTATATGATTTTAATTTATTTAAATATATTTACTTGACATGACTTTTCCCATAAAAATATATAAATGCAATTGATGGAAGTCAAGTATATCATTGGTCTCCTGCATCAAAACTAAAAAAATTTTATGCAAGTAAAACATCACTTGTCACATAAAATATTATATTACTAATAATAATAAAAGTGCATTATTTCAACTTGCTCGAATTCTCCTGCACCATTCATTCATATTTAATAACTTACTTCCAACTGGTCCCGCAACTTAGTTGGTTAGAGCATTGGTCTTATGAGCCGAAGGTCATGGGTTCGAGCCCCGCCGGGACCACCAATTCGATTTCTAACTTCATCATAGCTCTAGATAAAGGAAGAAAGTTGTAGTAGCTTGATAGTCAGTGTAAAACTTTTGTCAAAACCATAGAGACCAATAATTATAAGTATATGATTTTAATTTATTACTTGACATGATTTTTCCCAAAAAATATAAAACTTTTGTCAAAACCATAGAGACCAATAATTATAAGTATATGATTTTAATTTATTACTTAACATGATTTTTCTCAAAAAATATATAGATGCAATTGATGGAAGGCATGTATATCCTTGGTGTCTTGCATCAAAACAAAAAAAAAATTATAGGAATAAAACATCACTTATGACGTAAAAACAACAATAACAACAATAGCAATAACAACAACAACAACAACAATAATAATAATAACAACAACAATAACTTTAATTCATTCGGATTTTCCTACGTCACTCATTTCTATCTAATAACTTACTTACAACTGGTTTCGTAACTCAGTTAATTAGAGCATTGGTCTTCTGTACTGAAGGTCGTGGGTTTGAGCCCTACAAAGACCACTAAGTTGATTTCTAACTCTATCACAACTCTGAATAAAGGAAAATGGTTACAATAGGTTGATAGTCATAAGTACATGATTTTAATTGATTTAAATATACTTACTTGATGAGATTTTTACTATAGAAATATATAGATGTAATTGATGGAAGTCATGTATATCCTTGGTCTCGTGCATCATAACAAAAAATTGATTGAAATATATTTACCTGACATGATTTTCCCATAAAAATGTATTGATGCAATTAATGGAAGTTATGTATATCCTTAGTCTCCTACATCAGTACAAATTTTTTTTGTAGCAATAAAACATCACTTGTGACATAATAATAATAATAATAATAATAATAATAATAATAATAATAATAATAATAATTCGAGTTTTCCTACACTATTCATTCATATCTAATAACTCACTTCTAACTAGTCCTATAGCTCAGTTGGTTAGAACGTTGATCTTATAAGCCGAAGGTCATAATAGGTTGATTGTGAGTATAAAACTTTTGTCAAAACCATAGAGATCAACAATTTTAAATATATGATTTTAATTTATTTAAATATATTTACTTGACGAGATCTTTCCCGTAGAAATTTGTAGATGCAATTGATGAAAGTCATGTATACCTTTGGTCTTTGGCATCAAAACAAACAATTTTTTATAGCAGTAAAACATCACTTGTGACATAATAATAATAATAATAATAATAATAATAATAATAATAATAATGTATTACTTCAATTCATTTAGATTCCCCTATGTAACTCGTTCATATCTAATAACTTCTTTCCAACTGGTCCTATAGCTTGCTAGTGTTAGTTTATGAGCCAAAGGTCACGAGTTCGAGCCTTGCCAGGAACACTAATTCAATTTCTAAGTTCTCCACTGAAATACAACCTAGAAAGGGTGAGTAGATTGTATGACACTTTTACAATAATTTAGATGTTTTTCGGTTTTTGAGATTGGTAGTAGGTTAAAGAAGTTGGGAAGAGAAATAGCACGAAGCATGACTGGAAGATAAAAACTGAAGTAGAGCACACAAGATTTTTACAGTGGTTCCACCAAATTCAGAGTACGTCCACTTTTAGGCTTCACCTGGACTTCCACTATTTACAACCTAAATAGTATAACAAACTTGCTTCTAAGTGCAAGTTAGACCTTTATAGTGTTTTTCCTCAAAACATTAACCCAACCTCTCATAGGTTATTTCTCTCCCCAAAACCCTAGACTAAGAAATCCGTCTATGGTCTTTAACTTTATGTATAGGAACAGAATAAATGTTATAGTAAATGAAGCTATAACTTCAAATATAATAGACTTGAAACTCATAGAAAGAATTTTACAAAAGTAAGAAGAAAAGCATATATTGCTTGAAGTTTAGAGTGTTGTAAGTATCAGAATGTTCAACACTTTATTTTTCTTTTCGACACTTCTCTTTCTCTCTTTCTTTTCTCTTTTTTTCTGTGTATTTATTGAGAGATGTCAAGAGAGCCGTTGTGGTTGGTGAGATATTGAATGTTCTTCATTAATGTCTCAATGATACATAATTTAATGCTTTCAACCACCTGTTCACTTTTCTATAGAAATAGACATTAGAAACAATGTGTCGACTAATATAAGTGTTCTATCAACTATTCCTTTTTGAAATTCAAAACCTATCTTTATTGTTAACATCTCCTTTTGCTTAGTCAACTATATCACATTTGTTGTCTCTTGGTAGTCTGCAACTTTATAAGCTTTGTTGACTATGTCTTATTCAATGTGTCTTGTTAGTCTGAAGTATTATAAACTTAGTCGACTATCATATGAATCATCATAAGTTGTGTTGACTAGTGTGTTAGGTTACCAGACTAAGTTTTGAAATTAGTCATCATCCTATCAACTAATTTTGGTTATTAGTCGACTATTGTTCTACCTTAGTCAAAAGCTTCATTGCATTAGTTGACTATAGTATTGATATTGCTTAAATGTAGACTAGATCTCAACATGTGTCGACTAGAATGTGTGACTTTAGATCCTTAGGCCAACTAATATGAGTGTCTTGTCGACTATTTCTTTTTGAAATTTTGTATCTTTGTTATTGACGCCTTTTATCATTTAGTCAACTAAGTGTTTTTTTTATAGTTAATTAGTCGACTAGCACATTTTCTTAGTTAACTATGTTCCTTTTGGTGTCTCTAGTTAGTCTACTAAGTTGAAAGCTTAGTCGGCGTTGCTGCTGGTTTTTCTTTGACTTAGTTGGAAGGATTTTACCTTATGTTGACTACTATTCAAGAACAATAGATGTTGTGTCGACTATTTCTAGTGTATTTCTCAACATTTTATAGTGCCTTGTTGACTATTTTTCTTGCTTACTCGACAATTTTGTTGTCTTAGTCAGCCCTTTGAGTTCTAAGCTTCTAGGTTCAAACTGACCTCAAATATTTGTCGAGTAATATATTTAGTTGACCAGTGATTCATCTCTATCAACTAATTACAAGATTTGAGTCTTTCTGGTTCTTTTGTCGACTAATTCCTGGAGCTTGTTTGGCTATCCAATTTTTATTCTAAGCTTTATGGTTCTAGGATTCACTAGAAGTCACCATTCTTTGGTTAGTCGACAAAAATTGCTTTCTAGGTACTTATGATCTTAGTTCACATCCCCTATTTGTTAGTCGATAGTTTTGTTTGAGTTTTAAGAATTCTCTAAGTCTAGAAAACCTTTGTCAGTATCCTCTACGTGTTAGTCGATAGTTTTGTTAGAATTAAAAATTTTTTCTAAGTTTGAACAGTCTTAGTTGACATGCTTATAATGTTAGTCAACTATATTACGCTCTATTTCATTACTTATCAACTAGGTTGATGGACTTGTTGACAACCCATGTTCTAATAAATAGCTCTATTATTTTTCAGTCGACTATGCTTATGTTTTTTTCGACTAGGTTGTTGTTTTGTTTTAATTTTCACTTAGACTCTATCAGCTACCACTAAGACTCAGTCGGCTAACACATGTTCTTGATGATCCTTGGACTTAGTCAACTACCACGATGTTTTAGTTGGCCAACCTTAAAATTTAGTAAACTTCTACACAAACTTAGTTGGCTAACATATAAATTTAGTTGGCTAACACATATGCTTTGTTGGCTAATATATAGGCTTAGTTAGCTAGAAATAAAATATAGTTGGTTGTTTCAATGTTTGTGTTGTACATGCTTTGGTTCTATGAACAAACTTAGTGACGTACTTGACTAGTCTTAACTATGTGTCAACTACCTAGTAAAATTAGTTAACTATTCTTCTTATTCTTGTGCCACGTGTCGATTCAACTATGAGGTTAGTTGAAAATTTCTTAGTAAAGTTATTATATCGACTAAATCAAAATGTCTGTTAAAAACTCATATGAAGAAACTACTCTTGATTTCTAACTATATTTTCCTAATTTTTGCTTCACTAATTTAATCTAATTTGCTTATCATCAAAACACCTATGTGTAATATTCTCCCCCTTTTTTATGATGACAAAACAAGCATAACTTTGGGATTAAGTTAACTTAACTCCCCCTCAAACATTGATCCTAAACATTCCGCTTAACAGCAGATAGGTAAATAATGATTAAATACTCTTAGAGCAAATTGTTTATTCGATGGCACTTAAAACCAAGGATCCTTCCAAATCCCCTCCAAAGTATCACCTAAGGCTCCTTCAAAAGCAAAGTAACTAACGGATGCTTGTTTAATAATTAATCATTTTCACTTTTCTCTCCACCTTTTTGTCATCAACAAAAAAGGCTACAAAAGGGGGTTCAGACTAATTATTCAAAAACTGCAAAGGGATTCAAGATTAAACTTAATGGGCAAAAAAAATGGCCCAAGCTTGAGGTCATTAACCTATCAATGGACGAAACCAAGCCTTATGTTCCCTAGGTCAATGTCTAGGGTGGTGTGAGTGGGATGCATAAGAAAGATATGCAATGCCAGTAGTTAACATGTAAGCAGATATCTATGTGTGTGCAGAGTTTTGAACATATTTAACAAAAGTAATGTCTTATAAGTATAAATCCATTCTCAAGGATAATGAAAACATATCTTAGCACATCCATAGTAATTAAGCATAACTAATAGCCAGATAATCATATTTTATCCATATTACATCTAATATCCATAAAAAGTTTGTAGCAGTATTTCCAACATACATAAAACATAGTCATAGTAGCATAAAATTATTTATAGAAAGAAAAACAACCAAAATATCCATAAGATATTTATTACAAGTGTCAAATATTTGAAAACTTAAGTATTTTTCAGCAGAGGATTACATCACAAAATAGCATTTTGCATGAAGATTCTATTGTTAGTCTCCCATCACTACCTCATTT
Organism: Dillenia turbinata; assembly: GCA_037126225.1. Lineage (NCBI taxonomy): Eukaryota > Viridiplantae > Streptophyta > Magnoliopsida > Dilleniales > Dilleniaceae > Dillenia > Dillenia turbinata. Next base: position 18,692,922 of record JBAMMX010000012.1, on the reverse strand, counting down.
GTTGAATGTCTATTCTCCAAAATATTCAACATTTTTTTTTAAATCTTGCTACTCTTTCTTCCAAATGTGATAGTTCGTTTTGAAGTTGAAGCAGTTCCTTTTCTAGATCTTCATCCTCCTGATTTGTGGGGTTCATCACTTGCAAAGGAGCTAGATTTGATGATTGAGGTGCATTTTGTGGAGGTGAAGGTTGATAGGATTGAGGTGGTTCAGGGATTTTAGAATTTATAGAGAAAGAAGAGCGTAGCATCAGGTTCATTGCTTATTTCTTTAGAGACATCTATCCTATGACTTAGGATGATTTCTATGATCAATGAGGCATATAGAAGATTTCCACTTTTTGTAGTTCCTATTTCTATCATTTTGAGAGGAATCAAGAAGTGGAGTCCAGGATTTTTGTTCCGCATAAGGCTTGCCATCAACCAGAAGTCTTCTAGAGTTATAAAACCATGCCTTACTGCTCTTGGTCTAAGATAGTAAATAATTATCTTATGAAGCAGTCTCTAATGAAGGCCTAAGGATGAGGCTTTGTAATCTACAGTAGTGAGTTGGTTGTTTTTAACACTATTTTAGTGTTTTCTAAAATCTTGGTTCCTAGGTATGCTTCACACTCCCTACTGGGTACCCATTATAAGCCACTTATACTGTAGATGGTTTTGGGAGATACCATTATCTCCATTCCTCTGATATAAGTTTTGAAATCCATGACTATAAGTGTATATGATCACTTCACTATCTTGCTTCTTTTGTGCAGTTCTTTCATGATCCTCTATATTACCATAAAATAATTTTACTAGCCTATTGTATGAAGGTGATAGTGGATAGATAAGACTAGAGGGACAGATAAGACTAGAGGGACATATTTTTCTAATGTGTTCTCCATAAGGAAAGCCTATCTTTTCCAAGAAATCCTAGTCTATTGATCTATTCTGAATAATAGGATTAAAAAGGAAATGATGATTGAAGAACTCACTGTGTTGTATCGAAGGGAAATCTATATGATTGAAACTTGAACTGCTTCCTGCCATGATAATGCAAGAGTTTGGGGTTCGATTTGATTGAAGGATTGAGAGATGTTGACTTTAGTTCAAGAATACATTGATTTGGGATTAGGGTTCATTTGCACCAGAGAAGAGGGATGGAAGATTTGGGATTATGTTAAGTTAAGGTTTCGAAAGATAGTGACGACTTGTAGGCCTTCTGTCGACTGAGATTTCATTATAGTTGAAAGGAATTTAACCCAACATTTAGTGCTTGGGTTTAGTTTAGGGAGAATGTGAGATGATTCGAGACCTTTTTGGGTTGACCTATTTTAGATGATACTGTATTTAGTCGACTAGCTACTAGTTAGCCAAAAAGATATTGTTTATCTGTCGGTTAATCTTAGTCGAAGCCTTTGATAGTCAAGAGACTTAGTCGACATGTTTGAGATATTAGTCGACTACATTTTGAATTTTCTATTGTCTAGATGAGTCACTTAGTCGACTACTGCTTAATTATTAGTTGACATGTTTCTCTAGGTCATGTATTTAGTCGACATCCTATTAATTAGTCAACCGAATCTTTAAGCAGTTCACATGAAGGTCATCACTTAGAAGACTCAAAACATTCACCTTTTGATTATGTTTTCTCAAGCAATTAATGTAGTCGACACATATAATAGCTTAGTTGATTAACCACACATGTTAGTCGATTATTTTCTTAATGAATTCCATTGAAAATATTTTTAACTTGTTACTTTATCTATGTTTGTCGACTATCTTAGTTATCTTGTCAATTATGCCTTAATCAGTCTTGAAGTATTGTCAACTACTTTTGATGATATCTCAACTTGCCTTGATTCATCTGACAAGTTAGTTGACTATTTCAAAAATCTTGTCGACTACCCAATATTTAGAAATATTATTTCTATCGACTAAAGTGATAATCTTGTCGATATTTTCCAGCTTGTGTCAACTAAGTCAATTATAATGTTACTGATATCGACTAGTTTAATTCTTTTGTTCACTGACATTTAATGACTTGTCGACCAACTTTTTGATGTGTCAACAAATTAGCTTTGTTATAAGAATTTTAAGGTTTTCTTTTTCTTTCAGTTTTTGTCTTCATTTTCACTTGGTAATTTCAATCATTCCAAGTTCTCAAAAAAAAAGAAAAAATATTTGTCTAGACATTGAGCAATTTGTTTTTGTGTTTCAATGTTTTCTAATATAACATCATTTTTAAACATGATTTCTAATGAAATGATATTTGATTTCCATGTACTTTGTTCTGGAATGATAAATGGACATTTTAGGTTGAATGTATTTGTGTTATCACACTACCAATCACAATATCCTAATCAATCTTCATATTCCAAACCACATTTCTTCTTAGAGTAAGGAATTTCTTTACGTTCATTATGGATACCTTCTTTTTCTAAGATATTTTCTAATTTTTAACCGATAGGATCATCCACATTATCATCATCAAAACATATATATATCTCCCTAGGATGAGATTTCCACATGAAATGATTTCTATATTGTTATGGATCTCTAATTGTAAGTTAAATAGTATCAGCTTTTTTTCTGGAACGCTTTTAGAATTCTCAATCAAATATTAAGTTCTTGACCTTTACTAAACTCATGGGATGTTTCTATAAAAATGGCCTGATTAAGACTCTATTCAATGCCTAGTATTCGCAATTCTACCCTAGAAACATTTGGCTAAAATGATTTCTTAATATAATATCCTATTCATTTCTTTTATAGTTTAAACACTATTTTGTTGATGACTCTTAGTAGGCTAGGATTTATTCCACAATTATAAAATCTCTACATCAATCTGTTTTTCTAAGTTCTTTTTTTGAGATTGTGCAACATTTCTTATTCTAAAACAAGAAAATCTAAGCATTCCTAAAATAATCATTTGTTAAGTTTGTAGAGTTTTTATCTCATACTCTGAATCTTAGTTCGGCCAAGAAATAGTCATGATGTTCAAAGAATTAGTTTGAAAGGACTTTAGCTTGTTTGCTTTTCATGCAGGTATCTTACAAATTAGTTTTGGTTCATTTTCTACAGATATTTCACTAGCTGATTGGCACATTAAGTTCATGTACTAATTTTGTCCCACAATTAGGCACTTTTCAAGACTTATTGACATCAGGCTTTTTTATGATGTTCATTAAATCTTTGCCTTTGGTATTCTAAAGCAAGATAAAATTACCTTCATGATTGTTTTTAAAGGTAGTTTGTCTTCTTTCTTTTCTTGCTTGGTGCAAAATTTTGTGAAGATTTCTAATGTATGTCCAAAATATCCACTGTGTTTTGAGTGCCTTTACCCTTAAAACACATCTGCACTAAGTTTTGGACTTTGCTACCCAATTTCCTTGATTTCGATGTTATTAGTTCTCATTAGTTCTCTTGGAATCCACTGCAGCTTTGTTTTACAAAATGTTTTGATCTTAAACCAACATTCACTTATACACTGTCCATTTTGAAAACAGTGCATACATTTTTGATAGATGGCTGGTCTTTTGGATTTCTTAGTATTTACTTTCTTCTTAAGATTGCGGTGGTTAGCTTTATGCCCAAGCTTCAGGCAATGATAACATCTAGTTTCTGGTTTAGTGCTTTTAGAGCTAAAAGCAAAGAAACTATAGCGTTTCTTTTGAGTTACAGTAGGATTGTAGCCTCGTCCTGCTTTGTCATACACTGCCCTTTGGGCTCCTAACATTAGGTCTAGTTTTTCTTGACCCTGGGTAAATTTGTATAGTAATGAACTAAGTTTTGTATTCTTATCTCTTTCTTGACTTAGTTTATCTTTAGAGTTTTACTGTTAGACATATCTTTTTCTTTGCAGGCATCTTCATGAGCATTCTTTAAGTTTTCTACTTCAAGATGTAAGTTCTTCATTTCTAATTCTTAAGCTATCATTTTCCTTCTTCAATTTCTCATTTTCAATCTTTAGCTTATTCTTCTTTTCTTTTACCTCAACCATTAGTTTCCTTAAGGCTCAATTTTTCTTGTTTATTTCCTTAAGTTCATTAAGAGAATCTAATAAAGTTTCATGCAATTCGTTTATAAAATATTCATCAACAGAATAATTAGAAGAATCAGAACAGTGATAGGAAGAATTAGAACAGCTTATCTCACTCTGTTCCTCTTCTCCAACCATTAAACACATGTGAGCCTACTCCTGGGTGGTCCCTTCATACATGGTCTCCAATCTTTCCAAACTTCCTTGGTAGTTATGCATGATGAGACTTTGTTGTACTCCTTTAGGCTCAGACGAAGGTAGAGGAGGTGCATTGCCTTACAATTTTATTGATAGTCTTTTTTCTCCTCTACAGTCATATTCTTCATTTTGGTTAGAACTTTCACTCCATTAATTTCTTCAGTGGGGAATTCTGCTTCTTCTTCTATGATTTCCCAGGCCTCCCCATCTTTGGCTATGATAAAGATTCTCATTCTCTGCTTCCAGTAGCCATAATTTTTGCCATCAAAAAATAGTGCTTGGCCAATTGACACAACTTCAGATGGGACATCATTTTGATTAAGTGCCATGATAGATCTTTGCTTTTAAGGATGTTAATCCCTATCACCAGAAGTCCCTACTCCGATACCAATTGAAATACAACCCAGAGGGGGTAAATATATTGTATGGTACTTTTACAATAATTTGGATGTTTTTTAGTTTTTGAGATTGGAGGTAGGATGAAGAAGTTGGAAGAGAAAGAGAACAGAGCATGAGAGGAAGATAAAAACTGAAACAGAACACACAAGATTTTTATAATAGTTCTACCAAACTTGGAGTACATTCACTCCTTCCACTATTTGTAACCCAAATAGTAAAATAAACTTGCTCTTAGGTGCAAGCAGACCCTCACAATGTTTTTCCTCAAAACACTAGCCAAACCTCTCATAGTTGTTTCTCTCTCTTTAAAACCCTAGACCAAGAAACTCATCTCTAATCTTTGAACTTTATGTACAAGAGGAGAATAAATGTTATAGTGAATGAAGCTATAATTTCAGATGTAACAGACTTTGTGCTCACAGAAAGAATTTTACAAAAGTAAGAATAACAGAGTATATCACTTGAAGCTCAAAGTGTTGTACGTTTCAGAATGTTCAACACTTCATTTTTCTTTTTGGCACTTCTCTTTCTCTTTATTTTCTCTTCTCTTCTGTGTATTTATTGAGAGATGTCAAGAGAGCTGTTGTGGTTGGTGAGATTTTGAATGTTTTTCATTAATGTTTCAATGATACATACATTTAATGCTTTGAAACACTTGTACAGTTTTCTATAGAAATAAATGTTAGGAACAATGTGTCAACTTATATAAGTGTTATGTTGACTATTCCTTTTTGAAATTCAAAACCTGTGTCTTTACTATCGACATCTCCTTTTGCATAGTCGACTATATCACATTTGATGTCTCTTGGTAGTCTGCAGCCTTATAAGCTTAGTCAGCTATGTCTTATTCAATATGTCTTGCTAGTCTAAAGCATTGTAAACTTAGTCGACTATAATTTGAATCATCATAGGTTGTGTCAACAAGTATGTTGGGTTAGCAAACAAAGTTTTGAATTTAGTCATGATCCTATCGACTAATTTTGGTTATTCGTGAACTATTGTTCTACCTTAGTCGAAAGCTTCATTGCATTAGTTGACTATGGTATTTGATATTCTTTGAATACAAACTAGATCTCAACATGTGTCACTAGAATGTGTGACTTCATATCCTTAGGTTGACTAGTATGAGTGTCTTGTCGACTATTCTTTTTGAAATTCTATATCTTTGCTATCGATACCTTTTATCATTTTGTCAACTAAGTGTTTTTTTTGCAGTTAATTAGTTGACTAGTAGCACATTTACTTAGTTGAGTTTGTTCCTTTTGGTGTCTCTAGTTAGTTTGCTAAGTTGAATGCTTATTCGGCTTGGCTGTTGGTTTTTCTTTGACTTAGTTGGAAAAATTTTACCTTATATCAACTATTATTCAAGAATAATAGATGTTATGTTGACTATTTTGTCAGAATAGCTGGCTAAGTTCTAAATTAAATTATAATCCTATCGAATGTACTTAGATTGTAGTCAACTAATGTTTCTGTTTACCTTAAGTGTTTGTCGACTATTGTTTGGTTCTTTTTTTTACTAATATTTTGGCAATGAAGTCCTTGTTAGCTAACTAGAATCTTCTGTCAATAGCTTTCTAGATAGTAGTCAGCTTATCTTTCTAATTAGCTCATTGCTCAAAACACTTTCAGTGTCTTAGTCAACATTTCATAATGCCTTGTTGACTAGTTTTCTTACCTAGTTGGCAATTTTGATGTCTTAGTTTATTGTTTTGACTTCTAAGCTTCTAGGTTCAAACTGACCTTAAATATTTGTCGACTAATATATTTAGTCGACCATTGATTCATGTCTGTTGACTGATTACAAGATCTAAGTCTTTCTTTTTTTTTTTTTGTTGACTAATTCCTAGAGCTTGTTTGGTTATCTAATTTTTATTCTAAATTTTATGGTTCTGGGATTCATTAGTCGACACCGTTCTTTGGTTAGTTAACTAAAATGGCTTTCTAGGTGCTTATGATCTTAGTCGGCATCCCCTATTTGTTAGTCGACAGTTTTATCTAAGTTTTAAAACTTTTATAAGTCTAGAAAACCTTAGTCGGCATCCTCTATTTGTTAGTCAGTAATTTTGTTAGAGTTAAAAAATTTTCTAAGTCTGAATAGTCTTAGTCAACAAGCTTATAATGTTAGTCAACTATGTTAAGCTCTATTTCATGTCTTAGTTGACTAGGTTGATGGACATGTCGACAACCCATGTTCTAATGAATATCTCTATTATTCTTCGGTCGACTATACTTATATATTTTTTGACTTGGTTGTTGTTTTGTTTTAATTTTCACTTAGACTCTGTCGACTACCTCCAAGACTCAGTCTACCAACACATATGTTCTTGATGTTCCCTGGACTTACTTGACTACCATGATGTTTTAGTTGGCTAACCTTAAGATTTAGTCAACAACAACACAAACTTAGTTGGCTAACATATAAACTTAGTTGGCTAACACATATGCTTAGTTGGCTAATATATAGGCTTAGTTGGCTAGAAATAAAATTTAGTCGACTATGTCAATGTTTGTGTTGTACTTGCTTTGGTTATATCAATTAACTTAATGACGTAGTCGAGCAGTCTAAACTATGTGTCAGCTACCTAGTAAAATTAGTCAACTATTCTTCTTATTTTGTCACTATGTGTCGACTAAACTGTGAGGTTAGTCGAAAGCTTCTTATTTAGCAAAGTTATTCTGTCTACTAAATCAAAATGTCTGTTGACAACTGATATGAAGAAACTACTCCTGATTTCTAAATATATTTTACTAATTTTTGCTCCACTAATTTAATCTAATTTGCTCATCATAAAAACACTTATGTGCAACATCTATAACTCTGAATAAAGGAGAAGAATTACAGTAAGTTGATAGCCAATATAAAAATTTTGTCAAAATCATAGAGACCAATAATTATATGTATATAATTTTAATTTATTTAAATATATTTACCTGACATGAGTTTTCCCATAGAAATATATCATTGCAATTGATAGGAATTCATGTATATCCTTGGTCTCTTGCATCAAAACAAAAAAAAAATTATAGCAATTAAACATCACTTGTAACACAAAATATCATGATAGCATGTTCACATGATATGTTCACTTTTGTTTACAGTGATTTGGAGGAATATCTAATGATTAGCTAGTATTTGTTAATGAAATAATTTTCCCATTCTGTTTGGAAGTAAGTTAGCATACTTAGCATTTTAATAATTTATTTTTGTAAAAAACATTAATGTTTTGTTAATTGTAGAAAATTATTACATTCTGGATACGGGCTATTCTAACATATTATGATGAATGATATCATCTTAATCAATTTTGCACTCGTCGTCGAAGATTAAAAACGAAGTATGAACCTTTTAACTAAGGCATTCATCGATCAGAATTGTGATTGAAAGGTGCTTTGGTGTTTTGAAAGAAAGATTTGTCCTGTTGAAGGCTATTCCTCCTTCACTACGATGCCAAAAATTAATTCCAATTGCTTGCTGTGGTGATGTGGTGCAACAATACTAAGATGTTTTCTAAGGAAAGACAGAGAATGAATTTGATGGGACGTATTCTAAGGCCCAGTCCAAAAGAGTCAACTCCCAAAAGGCCCACCGAAAAGGAGGCCTGCCGATCAATCTACCGAAGGGCCATAGTCGTCCCGATCAATCTACCGAAGGGTCGTAGTTGTCCCGATCATTCTACTGAAAGGCCTCAGTCGTCCGGGTCTACCGAACGATAGGGCCTCAGTCGCCCTGATAATTGATTATGACCCATCGAGTGAGGACAGTCACCTCGACCGAGTAAACAAACGTTAGTCTCCCAAAAGAAAAGCAATCATTAGAGTAATCATCAATGAATTTATAAGTCAAGATTAGATAAAACTACATTAAAAGAAAAGCAAAGCCTAAAAGGTGAGAGTCGGCTCCTAAAAAAAGGGTATGAAAAGGGATATCGTCAAAGTCATCATCTCGTCACCGTCATCCTCATCAAACCAAAAGAATCCTAGAAAAAGAAAACTAAAAATTAAAATATCAAAAACCCATGAAAATCAAGAAATGTTTAATTTTTCATCAAAGAAGGAAAGTAAGATAATAATTTCAAAATTCCAAAAAGAAATATAATACGAGAAAAGTTATGAACCTCACTGCAAAGGAGTTCAGCTCTTGATTCTTACTATGACTAGCTTGAGAGAGAGAGATATAGATAAATTGAACACTTATGGGATTCCAAAAGCAGAGAGACATGGAGAAGTGAAAAATTTTGTATTTATTATGATTAATGTAAAATCTATAAAATAGTAAAAAAAAATGATCAAAACATATTTTAAAGATTTAAAAGTTGATGGCTTTTTTCTCAGCTTTTAAATTATCTGGTGGGTTTCATTTTTCATTAATCATAATAAATACAAAAAAGAAAAGAAAATTGATGACACGTGTGTAATCTTATGAGCTAGGGGAAAAAAAAAAAGAAAAGAAAATTAATGAAACATGACCAAAAGCCTATCATCATTTATGCCTATACTCCAATAGACTGAATACATTAAAACGTGTCATCAATATAGGATAAATCTTTTTGTCGGGTATACATGGCCTGCTCTCTCGGTACCTATCAACATGCTCCTTCTCGATTAGTTAGCTGATCGTCTCCAACACTTATAGGAATGTAAAAAATCACGTTAGGAGATCCCATTGAAAAATGGCCCGACAGCGGATCAGTCGAGATTAGATGGAACGAAGTTCGAATATTGGGCGGTGCCTCTATAGTCAGGGTACTCAAAAAAAAAAGAAAATTGATGGAACATGGCCAAAGGCCCATCATCATTTATGCTCACACTCCAATAGACTGAACACATCGAAACGTGTCATCAATATGGGATGAATTTTCTTGTCGGGTGGATATGGCCTGCTCTCTCGATACCTATCGACATGCTCCTTCTCGGTTAGTTAGTTGATCGGCTCCAACACCCCCTCAGTTCTTGGTATTGATCCACTAAGATAATATTCACTTTTACTTAAGTCACGAAAACATCCCATAATTAAGAAATTAGGAAGGTTATCTTCAACTCTTATTGATAAGGAAAGGAATCCCTTGAAAAGTTGGACTTTCCCTAACTATTAGAATCTTAAATCTCATAGAAATCTTTCATTAAAAATCTCGTAATCTCAAGACATTTTCATAAAAAAATTATGGTTCCTACACCCCGGTAGCATATAGAACTTACCATGTAGAAAGACTATATATACATTAGGAAGGCCCTTGGCTAGATATGTTCTCTCGACCTGACACTTAGCAATACAGAGCTTTTTCTCTCCTCAGTCTATTTTTCTTTTTAAAATCGCTCATTGACTTGAGTGTTGGAGTCTCTCAGTTAGAGTACTTCTGATGGTATTTTGCAGGCTCCATTAATCAGAAGGCTCTATAAACATTTATCTCGTTTGAGCCTGCTTAACTACTATCTGTGGATTGAAATCCACCTCCAATAGATCAGCATTGTTCGTGGGAACTGATTAGAAAGAAACTTATCTCACGTTCTGTACTACCGAAGATCATGCCTCCCAAGAGAAAGATTAGAACCACTTCCACAGCTGCGTCCATGATGGAAGGGCAGATTGCTACCCCAACAGACACTGTCTAACTTGCAATGCCAAATAGACCTATAGAAGCTCCTGCTACTCGCAATCAACCTCTGATGGAATCACTTTAGCAAGAGGAGACTTGGTCACTGATTTTACAATAGAATCAATTGATTCCACCCCCAGCTCCAGTCTCTTCAGAAAAGGCCATTCAACCCCAGATGGAAAGGCTCAAATTTAAGATATAAGGTATGAGCAAACAACTAGAGGAGCTTAGTCGCGTCCTCAGACTAGAAGCAAAATCCATTTCCCATAGGCCAGGTCACATATGTTTACATGGGCTAGAGCCTAGAGTACACCAAGGCCTTCAATAACTTCTTAACATAATCCTAATGATCTAAGGAAACAAGTTGAAGAACTCATAACAAATGAGCTTATACATGCCAATGCGGGAAGAAGTAAAGTTACTTAATATGCTGCTAGCCTTATACCATTTGATCCTAAAGTTTCTACAGAGCCAATATTGCGTGACATAGTTCTTCCTCCCATGGAAAGATAAGATGGCACCACTGATCCCGGAGACCATGTGGCTCAATTCGTGACCATGATGATCTCGAGAAACATGTCAGATGTAGCCATGTGTAAGCACTTTCCTACGACCTTAAAGGGTAATGCATTAACATGATTCAATTCATTTCTGCCATTCGGTATCAAAAGTTTCTCCTAACATCGACAGCAATTAGAAGCTCATTTCGTGATCAGTAGAGAAGCCAAAAGAAAGTTCACTTCCCTCCTCTCCTTGCGACAAAGAGACGATGAGCTGCTGTGAGATTTCCTCGATAAGTTCAAAAATAAAATGATGAAAGTCTTAGGTTTAGAATATTCTATCGCATTAGTGGCCTTACTCACGGGGTTATAGCTGTTAGGAATGTAGACATCCATAACAAAAAATCCCTCATCTACTATCCAAGAATTCTATACTCATGTAGAAAAGTATATTGCCACAGAAGATGATGAAGCATTCAACGAGTGACGAAACCAACCAAGTCAGAGCGAACGCAGTCGATCACCTTGACAACCTTTGCCTAAGAAAAGCGGACAAGGACCCCTGCAACAATGAAAGTTCACTAGCTACACCCCTCTGAATGAAGCACCAAGCCAAGCTTTGCTTCAAATCAGGAACAATCCTTATATTAGGTGGCCCCCTCGCTCTGCTAAAGATGACTCAAAAATGGATAAAATGCGATACTGCCACTTCCACTGGGATTACTTCCATTTGACGGACGAATATTGAAAGTTAAAGGATGAACTCAAGTTTCTCGTTAGAAGCAGTCATCTCCAAAGGTTTATAAGTATGGAGAGAGAAGGCCTCCCTCCTTAAGGCCAGTATGTTGTAAGGCATGAGAATGAGAAAAATGAGTAGTTAGTTCTAGGGGCCACTCGTAACCAACCAGATGGGGTAATTCTTCAGGTACAGAACGAGTACGACCCCTCAGTATCTTTCCTTCCAACTCACACCCTTATGGTCCAACATCAATGCAGTCAAGTGTACATGTAGTGGAACAGGATAGGGCAAATGGTGGCCCCAATCTTTCAGAAGACCAAACGTCTGATTCCACTCCCAAAGAAGTTCTTGCTACCTGTGTCGAGAAGCCGCCGAAGAAGAAAAAACTAATGATCAGTTTTGATGATGACGATCTAATAAGAGTCGATCTAAACCAATGCAATTCTCTCATTATTACTACCAAGATTGGACAATATGTGGTAAAAAGAATCTTTGTGGACCATAGGGCTAGTTGTAACCTCCTCTATTGGAATGCTTTTTAGCAGATGGGTTTTAATCAAGCATACCTTCAACCTCATGCTGGGCCAATTAAGGGACTCTTAGGCGAATGGATATACCCTGAAGGCACTATCTCATTTCCAGTCACTCTTGAAACATTGTCCAATCACACAACAACTACTACGATGTTCAGTATGGTCAACCTGCCTTCACTCTACAATGTCATTCTAGACCGACTAGGCTCAAATGCCTTGGAGGCACTACCGAGCACGAAGTATATGAAGTTCAAATTTAAGACATCCATTGGCATCGGGATGTTATCCTGTGATCCGGAATCCTCAAAATTCTCCTCGAAGTAATCTTTAACTATTTTGTATTATTATTGTGTTTGCGACCTTAAGTTGCCCACTAGATACTCTTGTATAAGTTTTTTATGTTATGGTTATTCTTTTAATGACCACTAGATACTCTTGTATAAGTTTTTTATGTTATGGTTATTCTTTTAATGACACTTTGTTTCATTATGTTTCTGCAATAATTTGATCATACTGAACACACGTAACTGAGTTCCATTCTCTCAATCGAATGGACGTGTTATCAATAAGGGATGTGTTTCCCTAACAGGTAGGCATGACCCACTTTCTCAATCAAACGAATATACTGTCAATAAGGGATGTATCTCTTTGATGGGTAAGCACGGTCTACTCTCCTATTTGAACAAACATGTCGTCAATGAACGATGAATTTCCTTGATGGGTAGGCACGGCCCACTCTCTTTCAATCGAATGAATAAGTTGTCAATAAGGGATATATCTCCTCGATGGTAGGCATGACCCACTCTCTCAATCGAGTGAATATGTAATTAATAAGGGATGTATCTCTCTGATGGGTAGGAACAGCTCACTCTCTCAACCGAACAAAATATGCTACAAAATGACGTTTGATACTTAAACAAGAGTTCATGGCTAATACTCGAGAAGTTCGTTAATGAAGTTACTGCAAATGTTCATCAATTCAATTACACAAGAACAAAAACAAAGAGGATCCCTTGACAAAAAGGAGAAAAAACCAGAGTACAAATATAAAGAAGACATGACAAAGATCATGATCGAAGAGGAGAAGTAGACAGGGGCACTGAGGCAAACCGACGACAATGTTTTTGAAAGGAACCTCATCCACACAAGCAACAGAAAGGCTTGAGTCCCATGCCTCAGGATTGATCTCTTCGCCATTGGGAGGCACACATCTGTTAATCCCGCTCGACGAATGATCTCCACAATGTACTACAACCTTTCGGATAACCGATGCTGGGCATGCTTATGTTGATCTATAGATCTCGTGATAGTTTCTTCTAGCTAGACTATCTTTTTATCAGCAACCTAGAGAGATCGCTCGCACACTTTAGTTAGATTCTCTATAGCCTGTAAGTGCACCTCATGCGCCCTAGCCACTGCTTCTAGCTCCTCATATTTCTTCAAGAGCACCTCGTACTATTAGAGCATTGTATTCATGTCAACTCTTAGATGCTCTATTTTATCATTCTTAATATTTAATGTGGCCATAGATGCTCTTTCCTCCTCTATCTCATTCTCTCTCTATGAAAGAACATCTTATTTGGTCTGCTCAGTGCTTCAGATGATCAATCGTCTACTCTCTCTTCAACTTTTGAAACTCTGTCAGGATAATGGTCTGCACAAAACAAATAGAGGTAATGTATAAGAATAAAAAATATAGACAAATTACTCTCTAATATAATTATATCATAAGTCCTGAAGACATGATGGCCTTGTCGCCCTACTTGTGAGATAACTTGTTCAACTCTAGTTCGGAATGATAAAAATCTACTTCATCCGCTATTCGTCTAGCCCCACTACTGTCGACATAGCTATAGAGGCAATTACCCGCACTGATTGATATGGTACCCCGTTCCCTTTGTCCTTTTCGCCTGTAATAAGACTAAATAGGAATGGAAGGAGGAAGGGCAATCCCCTCTGGTACTCTTTGCTTGTGCTTCCTCGACATCAAAGGAACAGTAGAAGACAGCTCTGTATCGGGCTCTCTTATCAAGCCAAGACGAATACCTTCACAGTCCCTAAGGGATGTCCCTCGGTCTCCTCCTCTCCTTTTCTCCTTACCCTCAACTCAGCGCTCCCGACATCTTCTCCTCTCTCTTCAACCCTTGCACCACCCACCTCAGCACTCTCAAGACCTTCTACCTTAACCTCAGTCTCCTTTTCTGCTCCACCCATCAAATACATTATAGAACGATGAAGATGATCCCTAAACTCATGTTCGTTGGCCTCTAAAGCCCTCGACACGGCTGTGGAACCTTGTTCTTTATCCTCTCTCACATCTTCATCTGAGGAATTTGATAGCTGAATTTCCTTTTCTTTTGCCTTAATGATGAAATGGGAACAGTATTAGATGATGGATCACTAGTGTCCGATGTGCTCTCCGCTTCTGTTACCTCTCTTTTCGATCATTATCTTATCTGCATGTCGATAGTTATCTCTTCAAGATCTTTTTCCTTGGGGAAAGCAAGAATATCCACGAGCTTCTTTCCTTCTTCTCTATTAGAAGGGGTCTCTAGATCTTCATTTTCTTTCCCAATAGTAAACCCGCCAATGACAGCAACTTGTTATCTAAAAGGATCTCCACAAATGCGTCTCTTTTTGGTCTTGCAAAAATCACTAATAGAACAAATGAACCATGAATTATGAGAGGGCTACGGGGTCCTCAACCGAACAAGCAGTTCTTTATCGGTATCCGACAATGAGGGGATTAATTCCTATTCAAAAACTCCACGAAGAAATGTTTGTACATCCTACTTTTGTCAATAGTTTCCTTATAAAAAAACTTCCAATCCGACTCTGGCCTGGTTTATAAATAAAGCCACCCTTCTGCAGGAACCCCACGGCCACGCCTTTTGAGTGAAAACACATATGCCAGAATCTTGAAGTCAAAACGAAGACGACAAAAACTCATCAATGATATCACGGCCACCACTAAACTCCAAGCACCGGGAATCAGTATCATTAGAAATATGTTCCAATAAAACAAAACTTGAGCGATAGGCCTTATATACGGCACTCTTAAACCGTATTTGACGTACTATTTGTCAGAATGTGACCTTTCAGTACCTTGTTAACCCTATTCTCATCAGTAGCCAACAGAACAATATAGTCGTCCTCAAACAACATATCAGTCTGGACACCATGTAATTCCTCTAACATGATACTTCTGATATCGTTAATACCCTAGTGAACACGTGACGATGAACCTTTGGCCATTTTCAGATCAACCTTGAGCGTACTTCCCAAATTTTGCAAAAACTAACTCTAAAGTTGCTTTACTGCACAAAAGGTGAAACAGTCAAAAGGTAGACACTATAGTACACCGGCCAATCAAACACCACACCTTATAAATCATATTGGAGACAATTTCTAGATACCAAAGCAGTATGTGCCACATTTAATGCATCATGCTAACATCTTTTAAAATTCTTCCATTTAATGTTACTTTTGAAACCTTTCCTATGGAGCAACACTAGGAGTGGGGGGCAAGTGAAGGAATATTGGCAAAGGCCCATAATCATTTATGCCCATAGTCTAATAGACTGAACGCATTGAAATGTGTTGTCAATATGGGATGAATTTCCTCGTTAGGTGGACACAGCTAAATCTTTCAGTACCTATTGACATGCTCCTTCTCAGTTAGTTAGCTGATTGGCTCTAGTAACTTCTTGGTGCTCAGTATTGTCTCACTAAGGTAATATTCACTTTTCCTTAAGTCATGAAAACATGAAGGATATCTTCAACTCTTATCAATGAGAAAAGAAATCTCTTGATACTTGGACTTTCCCTAACTATTAGGATCCTAAATCTCTTGGAAAATTTTTACTAAGAATCCCATAATCTCAAGACACTTTCATAAAGAAATTAGGGTTCCTACACCCCAGTAGCATATGGAACTTATGATGTAGAAAAACTATATATATGCATTAGGAAGGCCATTAGCCAGGTATGTTCTCTCACCCGACACTTAGCACACAAAAAGCAGCATAGAGCTCTTTCTCTCTCTCAGTTTGTTTTTCTTTCCAAAATCACTCTCTGAGTTAAGTGTCAGAATTTCCCCCATCGGAGAGCTCTTGGACTATATTTTGCGAGTTCTATCAATCAAAAGGCTCTACAATCGTTCATCCCATTTGAGTCAGTGAAGTTACTAATTGTGGAGCGTAACACACCTCCAACAAAAACATTTAATAGTGGGGTTATCATATATATGTATTTTAAAGTAAAGATTACAAAAATCATGAAAATATATACGCTCACAAAGATTCAAACACAATATCTTGAAAGAAAACTTGAACAAGGATTTTTTATCATTCGAGTGTCCCTACAAGAACCAACTAAGTTATGATAACGGAAATGTTTACCAACTACTCTAATTAATACACTTCTCTTCCTCATTTGTTTTTGGTTCACTTTTCATATCAGTAGGAGGTTAATTGAGGATAATTTTGTTCATTTTCTCTCAAATATATAAATGTCCAAATTATAGAGGTTTTCTCTTTAATCGTGATCTTCCTAGTGTTTTATAAATTTTTTTCAAGCATTCTCTTTAGTATCGGACAATGCGCTCTCCATTTTTACCCCTAAAAATATTGACATTAACAGCTTGTTTGGATGAAAAATTTTAGAGAGAAAATAAAGGATTATGAGAGAAAGTTATAAGTTTTTTTTCTTTGAAAGTTTAGAGACGAGAGAAAAAGAGGGATTTGGATGGATTTGAGATTCCTTCAAATTTAAAATTCTTTATCTCGCGAAAGTGAAAAGAAATGAAAGGGAGAGAAAATATTTGAGTTAAATATTTTTTATAATCTAAAGATATATTTTAAAAGTTTAAAGTAAAATTTTTTATTTTCAATGAATCAAATATATATATTTTTTATAAAATTCTCAATCAAAATAGAGAGAAAATTATATATTTTTTTTTTCTCAAAATTTTTAAACATACCGTAAAAGTTTTAGTTGAGTCAGAAACTTACCGCCACTATATATATTCATAGTGTCACTTTAAGTAATTATCACCAAAAGTGTTCATAGTGACAGCACCCCTTAAACGCAGCCACCAATGACCTCAACCAAATGTGGTTGTCATTGTACACCTTGGGCGATAACAAGTTGGCAGCTACTAAAACCATATGTAAAGCCCATTGGGCCTAACTTTTTCCCCCTATAAAAACCCTTATTTTTGTATTATAAATTACCAAGAAAACTAAGATTTTAAAAAATTAATTGATAATCTATTTGATAATTATATTTTAAAAAAGTTCTTTTTTGTGAATTTTCGATTTAGGAAAACTGCTTATATGAACTTTAATATTCAGTGAAATATGATAAAAAACAATTGACATTAAAATTTCATAATTAATTTGTAAAGTAAATAGTTTCAGAAATAATTTTAAATTTTTTAAAGTTAAATTTTAAGTTCATAAATAATTTTAAAATATTGATAGCTATTAAATATTGATAGATATTTAAAGTTCATACTTTTTTTTTTCAAAAAAGAGAAATCTTCCTAAATTCATAAAAAATAATAAATTAAAATTTTCTATTTTTCATCAATTGTGCGGGTATTTAGTTGCAAACTCTAACCATGTAATAATTATGTTCTTCTAGATTTCTTGACTCTTAAGAATATAATTGAAATTGCGATTATATCTGTCAAACTTTTCATCTAAAGCATTAACTGTTCTTATGAAGTTAAAATGATGTTGTTACAATAATAATATTTTTTTGTCTAATCAACGAAAATCACTTCATATCACACAACATATACCACTTGTTTTTGAAAATTCAAATCATTCATTGAATGAGAAAATGTGCATGATTAAATTTTTTCTTTTTTACACCTTTTGAGTTTGTGTCTCCTATCAAATCTGGAAGATGATATTATTCACATTTATATGGTATTAGATATCCTTTCAAGTTAGGATAATCAGCATCCACTACATAATCTTGACGAAAGAAAAAAATTAAATGTTTCATTGTTAGTTCATTAAAAAAAAAACATAGATATACACATAACACGGGAAACTTTATAATGTAAAAATTTATGAATTGTATTCTTTAAAATGGGTACCATGTTCGGTCTCAGACCAATCAAGAATAATGAAGATTAGCGGCATGTCAAGATTACACACTATCATGAGAAGAATAATGAAGATTAGTAGTATGCCAAAATTACATACTAAAATGATACTGCATGTTGAACATACATTTTTACCAATAAAACGAATTTGACTGTTTGAAAGAGAACTAGTAGAAATATGTGATCACTACAAAAAATAAGACCTTTACCGGCGGTCAAAAATCGCTGGTAAAGACCTCAATAGCGCTGCTAAAGGTTCTAAGAGTTTCTCCAACGGTCAAAATTTCCGCTAGCTATATTGATGCTAGTAAAGGGTTTTATCAGCGGCCTTGACCGCTTGCAAAGATATAGACTTATGCCAGCGGCCATACAGCCGTTGGGATAGGTAACCCATTTGCCAACGACAGTTGGTTGCTGGCATAGATAAAAGCTTTTTCCAACGGCCATGGCTGTTGGTATAGGTTTGCTTCAATCACAGCACTAGCATGGCCGTTGGTATAGGTCAAGCCGCTGGTATAGATCAAGATCGTAACCACCGGCACAGATTCAAATATTTTTCTATATACAAATTAGGTTCTCTCTCTCCAATAACCATATACCTGTATATTATTTATTTAATATTTAAAAAAACAACACATAACTAAAATTTTTGATGAACATGCTTTTTAACAACATTATGCCCAAAGCATAAATTTATATGCAAAATTGTTATAAAACCAAGTCATATTCAGAATTTAAGTCATTACAAAAATAAGTCATATTCAGAATTCAAATCATTACAAATTATCAAAAAAGAAAAAGAATAATTCGGACAACTATGACTTCAACTCTTGCCAGAGTGAGAACTGTAACTTCAACTCTAGCCAAATCATCTCCAACCGTTCAAACCCTACCTGTGATCAAAGAGTGCAAACAATGAGTCACACAAATATATTAAAGAACCAGAATGTTGCAAACCTCCAGCAACATGTGAAATGGACTATATAAATGCTACCTTTTAATAAAATTTAGAAATTGAGAGCACAGGCGGACCATATAAATTCTAGATATACAACTTTATTTTGATATCACCCTCACAGACTTTCAATAACTCACCAGTGGGGCATCCAAATCCCAATTTAACTGGTATGAGATGCATGTTGGCAAGGTTCAAAGTTCAGTCCTCCATAATTGCACCAGGGAAGTTTTGAACCCTACACACATGGTTACCTAGTGTCCACATGCTGTGCACATGATTCATGGGCTATTAGGCATTGCCCAATGAACTGATCAATACACACCAAAGGGCAGGATTCCAACCATAATCAAATAATAATTATAACTCACTGGAGGCAGATGCATGCAAAGAAATGAGAAATTATTAAGCAAAAATGTATAAGACAAATAAGTGAAGAAACACTAGACTTGTTCAATCCCTGCAAATATTCTCCAGAAAATACCAAAAAGAAAAAAAGAAAAAGAAAAGGTTCTGAAGATAAACACTAGACTTGAGCTCCAAAAAATTTCCAGAATGAGGCCAAGCCAAAGAAGGTGTCTATTGTTCAAGTAAAGCTAGGAAACTTTTTTGTGTTTTGATAATTAAGCTGAATTTAAAAACTAAACCTTATCTGTCCTATACTATTATTTATCTTTTCTTGTCCTACTTTGTTGCATGGTTATTGATAGGTTAGAGAAAAAATTCCCATTCTGGGGCCTAAAATAAAAGGCATTGGTCTTATGATAAAGAGTATGTTGTTCCGGTCAAAGATCAACTGATATCCAACTTTATTCGACTAGATATGCCCCAGTGTTTGATGTATATCTATTTCAGAAATATATTACCTGCTTACTGCACCTTTTCTGATGATACTGGGAGTGTATATTGTCATGCAGAATTGACACAGCAATTGATAAGCCAGCCAGCATATTCTGCAGATGGAAAGCCTCGTAAGGTATGCTACGTTTTACACTTGATGCACCTATGAACCTTAGGGTCTCTTTGAGAGGGACAAATTTCATGCATACTGGGGGACTTAAGTTAAAGCAAGAATAAAAGAAGGGACAACCCATAGCCCTTCACTGTATGGTAGACCAGAAGCCACTGCAGCAACCATCAAATCTGCCTTCTTAGGTTCACTTTTTGCCCCACAAACACCACCTGACTCCCTACTCATATCAATTGTGAAAAATGCTCCTACTAGAATTGGTATTCCCATTACCATAGGAAGTGGCATCCATTTCCCAATCTAATGTGGAGAAAGATCCCTAACTAAGTAAACACCTACAGCAAAGGCAAAAAAAGGCACATGTAACTGTCTTCAGCTCTTATTTGCATTCTGACTTCTATAAAACTCAATCAGAGAGGTGTCCAGGTGATTATATTTTCCTTTCTCTTGCATTCGACGTTTGTTACTACATTACATTTGCAGCATGAAGAAATGTATCAACATCAAAAGGGAAGAAAAATGGAGAAAATATGCCCAGTCTCCAATATTTTCACACACTCAAACACAAGTGCTCTAATATCCACATTCGTATGTCCAAATGTGCATCATAAGATAGACATTCAGAAAATTGACCTTCACTAGGATTAAAGGAGCATAGAAAAAAAAAACATATATGGTTCTTGTCTTCATTAGGATTAAAGGAGCCTTTTTGTGATTGGTGAGCATTATGAGCAGATGGAATTTAATAATAGAAAAAAAAATTGATGAGTGTTTAGTTTTAAGGAAAATATGACTATAAAAGTTATGATACGAAAATAGTACATATATATATATCATACTGGTATATCGTAAAGTTGTCGTGCTTCCATAAGAAAATTGCTTGCGCACTCATCATTACCACCGGCAAAATGTTTTTTGAAGAGTGCAAACATTGATTTTTTTGAATTGAATAAAATCTTGTTTAAATTCTTCTTCTGCCACTGCTTTACCTTGTTGTGATTGTGATATGTTTTTTGACATAGAGGCAACAAGTCCCATGCATCTCACGCTACCTCTACTCTCAGTATCTTTGACTTAGGTAAAAACATCATCCTCCCAAGTGTTCGAATTAATTGGCCTTCCCTCGCTTTGGGATCGAGAGCTTTCAATTTCTTTTCTCATCATCTCCTAAAAAGTCATGCGAAAAGAAATTGATAAATAGAAAGTTTATAAACTATTTCATTAAAAAAACAAGACTAAAACATACCATAACTTATGATGCAACATCACTTATAATGGAGCCATCTTTTCTTGTTCTGCTCACTATATACAATTCTACCCTACTCGGAGTAATACCATTTGACTCCTTTTTCTAACACCAATGAAATGTATAAAAAATTTATGTCATTGGTTATCAAATAATTTACATATATACAAAAATAACAATAATAAAAATAAAACAAAGAAACAATCTTTTTCCTAATAACCAAAATGAAAAACATGTTTCTTAGGAATATTAGTCACTTGGATCTGGTGCATCTGCGAAAAATTCACACTTCTTATTCAAGCAAGAATCACTCCAAAACAATCGAAGAAATCGTACCTTTCTGCAATCAAAGATATTGAAGAGAGGCGAAACAATTGAAGTCGAACAGAAAATGATGGACTATGGCAGCGGTTCAATCAGTGGCGATAGCAGAGATGAAGACGGTAGAGTCAAAGCGAAGAATCAAAGCTTTACAGTGACAATGGAAGTCAAAGCAAAGAATTAGAGTTTTAGTTTAGAAAGAGAGAGAGAGATTGTACCTTTCTGTAATTCGGAGGATTTGTACTTCATAGCCACACTTTAATCATAACCAGAGGGATTCGCGATTCATAGCCAGAGGATATTGATCGATCGAGAGAGAGGGAAAGTCCAGAGGGTAAAGAGTGAGTGAGAGAGGGGGATAGAGGCGTTCGTGATTTGCAGAGAAGGAGATTCACAAATTAGGGCCTATTATAGGAACCTTTACTAGCGGCTCATGAATTCGTTGGTATAGAGCAAACTATGCTAGCGGTTTATTGCATATAGCCGCCGGCATAGAAAGGAATTTACCAGCGGTTTAATAAACCGCTGGTATAGATCAAACTATGCTAGTGGTCCAAACCAAATAGCTGCTGGCATAGATGGTACTTTACTAGCGGTTACACAGCCATTGGAATTGACCTACATCTACTAGCAGCTCTTCTTTCCATTGGAAAAGACCCACCAATACCGACAGTTTTCATGGCCGCCGGTAAAGCTAACCACTGGCATTTGTATTTTTCTTATAGTAGATCCATATACAAAGTCAATGCATCTTTGAAAATAAAGTCAGAATATGCAGTATCCTTAATTTTTTTTTTTTTTGGAAGCATTTGGAGTCTTAACAATTTTACTAAGTAGAAAAAATAAACCATCCAAAATTTTACCAAACATCCTAGTAGTCTCCCCCAATTTTTCAAATTTATTTTACATGGTACGATTTTGACTGGCTATGTACACAAATCCAAAGAAACACAACACTAACTTAATGTCATCATGTCTAGAAGTAACGATCCTTTTATTCACTAGCATATATGGTTGTAACAATCATTTTATTTACCGGTATATATAGATTCTATTAAACCACTCATTCATATCTAATAATTTACTTCCAATTGGTCACGTAACTCAGTTGGTTAGAACGTTGGTCTTATGAGCCAATGCTTAAAGGTTGTGGGTTCAAGCCTTGTTGGGACCACTAAGTCGATTAACTCCGTCACAATTCTGGAAAAGACAATAAGTTAACAGTCAG
Source organism: Dillenia turbinata (assembly GCA_037126225.1). Lineage (NCBI taxonomy): Eukaryota > Viridiplantae > Streptophyta > Magnoliopsida > Dilleniales > Dilleniaceae > Dillenia > Dillenia turbinata. The sequence goes on along the minus strand of JBAMMX010000012.1, from coordinate 18,670,098 downwards.
TACAAAATTTTTATCAAAACCATCGAGACCAATAATTATAAGTATATGATTTTAATTTATTTAAATAGTCATATAAATATATAGATGCAATTGATGGAAGTCATGTATATCCTTGACCTCCTGCATCAAAATAAAAGGTTTTTTATAGTAGTAAAACATCATTTGTGACATAATAATAATAATAATAATAATAATAATAATAATAATAATAATAATAATAATAATAATTTACTTCAACTCGTTCGGATTCTCTCACACCACCTATTTCTATCTAATAACTTAATTCCAACTGGTCCTATAGCTCTAGAGTGTTGGTCTTATGAGCCAAAGGTCACGGGTCACCGGTTTGAGCCCTGTCGGGACCACTAAGTTTCTTTCCAACTCCATCACAACTCCGAATAAAGCTGTAGATTGACTATCAGTGTAAAATTTTTGTCAAAATCATAAAGACCAATAATTATGAGTATATGATTTTAATTTAATTAAATGTATTTACTTGACAAGATTTTTGCCATAGAAATATATAGATGCAATTGATGGAAGTCACATATGTCCTTGGTCTCCTTCATTAAAAGAAAAAAATTTTTATATGAGTAAAATATCACTTGTGATAAAATAATAATAATACTAATAATAATAATAATAATAATAATAATAATAATAAAAGTGCATTATTTTAATTCATTCAGATTCTCCTACGTCACTCATACTTACATAATAACTTAATTCCAACTGGTCTTGTACCTCAGCTGGTTAGAACGTTGGGCTTATGAGCTGAAGGTCCCTATCCGGACCACTAAGTCAATTTTTAACTCCGTCACAACTTTGGATAAAGCAGTATGTTGACCATCAGTGTAAAAATTTTGACAAAACCATAAAGACCAATAATTATGAGTATATGATTTTAATTTATTTAAATATATTAACTTGACATGATTTTTTCCATAAAAATATATAGACGCAATTGATGGAAGTCATGTATATCCTTGATCTCCTGCATCAAAACAAAAAAAATTTTTATAGTGGTAAAACATCACTTGTGACATAAAATATCAAAATAATAATAATAATAATAAAAGTACATTATTTCAATTCTTTCAGATTCTTCTACGCCACCCATTACTATCTAATAACTTACTTCCAACTCATCCCATAGCTCAATTGGTTAGATCATTGGTCTTATGAGCCGAAGGTGGCATGTTCGAGCCTCGTCCAGACCATTAAGTCAATTTCTAACTCTGTCAGAACTCCAGATTAAGAAATAAATTGATAGTTAGTGAAAAACTTTTGTCAAAACCACAGAAATAAAAAATTATAAGTATATGATTTTAATTTATTTAAATATATTTACTTGACACTATTTTTCTCATAAAAATATATATATGCAATTGGTGGGAGTCATGTATAACCTTGGTCTCCAAAATCAAAACAAAAAAATTTTTATAATAGCAAAACATCACTTGTCACATAAAATATCATACTAATAATAATAATAATAATAATACTGTAATATTCAACTTATTCAGATTCTCCTATGCTATCCATTCCTATCTGATAACTTACTTCCAACTGATTTCGCAACTCAGTTGGTTAGAGCGTTGGTCTTATGAGCCGAAGGTCGTGGGTTTGAGCCCTGTCGGGACCACTAAATCAATTTCTAACTCCATCAAAACTCCGGATTAAGCAATATGTTGACAACCAGTATAAAACTTTTGTCAAAACCATAGAGAGCAAAAATTATAAGTATATAATTTTAATTTATTTAAATATATTTACTTGATATTATTTTTCTAATAGAAATATATAATTGCAATTGGTGGAAGTCATGTATATCCTTGGTCTCCAACATCAAAACAAAAAATTTTTTATAGCAGCAAAACATCACTTGTCACATAAAATATCATTCTAATAATAATAATAATCATAATAATAATAATAATAATAATAATAATAGTGTATTATTTTAACTCATTTGGATTCTCTTACGTCATCCATTCCTATTCAATAACTTACTTCTAACTGGTCCCGTAGCTCAGTTGGTTAGAGCGTTGGTCGTATGAGCTCAAGGTCATGGGTTTGAGCCTCGCTTGGACCACAAAGTCCATTTCTAACTCTGTCAAAACTCCGAATAAAGCAATAAGTTGACAATTGATGTAAAATTTTTGTCAAAATCATAAAGACCAAAAATTATGAGTATATGATTTTAATTTATTAAAATATATTTACTTGAAATAATATTTCTCATAGAAATATATAATTGCAATTGGTGGAAGTCATGTGTATATCCTTGGTCTCCAATATCAAAAAAAAAAAAAAAAAAAATTTATAGCAACAAAACATCACTCGTCACATAAAATATCATACTAGTAATAATAATAGTGTATTATTTCAACTCATTCAGATTCTCTTACGCCATTCATTCTAATATAATAATTTACTTCCATGTGGTCCCATAGCTCAGTTGGTTAGAGCGTTGGTCTTATGAGCCGAAGGTCGGAGGTCCGACCCCCGCCGGGACCACTAAGTCGGTTTCTAGCTTTGTCAAAACTCCGAATTAAGCAATCTGTTAACAATCAGTGTAAAACTTTTGTCAAGACCATAGAGACCAAAAATTATAAGTATATGATTTTTATTTATTTAAATATATATACTTGATATTATTTTTCTCATAGAAATATATAAATGTAATTGATGTAAGTCATGTATATCCTTGGTCTCCAACATCAAAACAAAAAATTTTTAATAGCAGCAAAACTTCACTTGTCACATAAAATATCATTCAAATAATAACAATAATAGTGTATTATTTTAACTCATTAGGATTCTCCTATGTCATCCATTTCTATCCAATAACTTACTTCCAACTGGTTCCAACTGATCCTGTAGCTCAGTTGGTTAGAGTGTTGGTCTTATGAGATGAAGGTCTCGGGTTCGAGCATCACGGGGACCACAAAGTCCAATATTTAGTCCTTTAGAACTCCAAATAAAGCAATATGTTGACAATCAGTGTAAAATTTTTGTCAAAACCATAGAGACTAAAAATTATAAATATATGATTTTAATTTATTTAAATATATTTACTTGACATAATTTTTCTCATAGAAATATATAATTGCAATTGGTGGAAGTAATGTATATCCTTGGTCTGCAACATTAGAGGAAAAATTTTTTTATAGCAATAAAACATTATTCATCACATAAAAGTATCATAATAATAATAATAATAATAATAATAATAATAATAATAATAATAATAATAATAATAATAATGCATTATTTCAATTCATTCGGATTCTCCTACACCTTCCATTTTAATCTAATAATTTACTTCCAAGTGGTCTCGTAGCTCAGTTAGTTAGAGCGTTGGTCTTATGAGCCGAAGGTCGCGGGTTCGAGCCCCGCCAGGACCACTAAATCGATTTCTAACTCTGTTACAACTCTGGATAAAGTAGTATGTTGATAGTCTGTTTAAAACTTTTGTCAAAACCATGGTTACCAATAATTATAATTATATGATTTTAATGTATTTAAATATATTTACTTAACATGATTTTTCCCATTGAAATATGTGAAAGCAATTGATGGAAGTCACGTATATCTTTGGTCTCCTGCATTAAAACAAAAATTTATAATAATAGTAAAACTTCATTTGTGACATAAAATATCAAACTAATAATAATATTAAAATTGCATTATTTTAACTTGTTCGGATTCTTTCACGTCACTCATTCCTATCTAATAACTTTCTTCCAACTGATCTCGTAGTTTAGTTGGTTTGGGCGTTGGTCTTTGAGCCGAAGGTTGTGGGTTCGTGCCCCGCGTGGACCAATAGGTCAGTTTCTAATTCTGTCACAACTCCATATAAAGCAGTAAGTTAACAAAAGACTATAGAAACCAATAATTATAATTATTTGATTTTAATTTATTTAAATATATATACTTAACATTATTTTTCCCATAGAAATATATAAAAGCAATTGATAGAAGTGGTGCACATCCTTGGTCTCCTGTATCAAAACAAAAATTTATAATAGTAGCAAAATATCACTTGTGAGATAAAATATCAAACTAATAATAATATTAAATTTGCATTATTTTAACTTGTTTGGATTCTTTTATATCACTTATTCCTATCTAATAACTTTTTTTGAATTGGTCCCGTAGCACAATTGGTTAGAGCATTGGACTTATGAGCCGAAGGTCGTGGGTTCGAGCCCTGCTGATACCAATAAGTCAGTTTCAAACTCCATCACAACTCCGGATAAAGCAGTAAGTTGACAGTTAGTGTAAAATGTTTGTCAAAACCATAAAAACCAATAATTATGCGTATATAATTTTAATTTCTTTAAATATATTTACTTGACATGATTTTAGTCATATAAATATTAGATACAATTGATGGAAGTCATGCATATCCCTGGACTCCTACATCAAAACAAAAAGTTTTTTATGGAAGTAAAACATCACTTGTGAGAAAAAAAATCATAATAATAATAACAATAAAAGTGCTTTATTTCAATTTATTCGAATTCTCCAATGCTACCCACTCCTGTCTTTTTTTTTTTTTTTGTGCAAACCCATTCCTATCTAATAACTTAGTCTAATAGCAATACTTTTATACACTTGAATTATATTATTTTGTTTTATTTTAGGCTTTATTTATTTATTTTAGGACTGTTTTAGATTTTATTTTATGATTTTACATTAATTAATTTCGTGGTTTTGTTTTAGGACTATTGGGCCTTTTAAGGGGTTTTGGACTACACAGATGGTTATTAGTATTTTAGGCATAACTTTTTAGTTTGATATCCAATTGACTCAATTCTTATTGGGTTGGAAAGAAGACTTCAAGGCCTACAAATTTTGTGAGAGCGATGAAGCTGATTTAGGCCAAAAAGTATCCAAAAATTGGAAACAAGCTGCTATAGTGCTGAAATTCAAGAAAGAGGAGTCCTAGTTGAAGAGGGAAACTACTTGAGTTTATTTAATGAGAGATCTTTTGGATAAAGTTACTAATAACTTCAAAAATCTTCAACATCAATGATAAGGATAGAGTTTCTGAATTTTGGAACAGCAAGGGGATAAAGTTTATCATCATAACTCAAGTTTCCAAGTCAAAGTGAAAGATAAAGTCTCCTAAACACTCACAACCTTTTGTTGACTAGGTTTTTGGGGGTCTATAAATAGAGGAGCACCCTAGGCACAAATAGGTATTATTTGCACACATTCTCACCACATAAATATTATGGTTTTATTTTTTTAGTTTTTTTTTTAATTCCTAGGACTCGATGAATTCTATTTTTTAATTAATAGTATAGTTTGATTTATTATTTTCCCTTAAATCTTTATTGGCATGCTTTTTGTTTGATGAGATTTTATTGTTGAACTTAATTCTTCATACATATAGGTATATGCGTTTTGATGATTTGAGATCGAATACATGCATGATCGATATAATTGCACGAGATAAGTTTGAGCAATAAAATCCATTTGAGATTATGAGTATAATCATTGGATTAATTTCATATATAGATTTTAGGAAAAACTCTAGATTATAGATGTTCCATAGATCTTAATGCAGTTAGACCTAATCAAGATTGTATGACTCTTAAACTTTGGTAAATTGAATTAGGCTTTCATTACATGACCATTAGGTGAATCTAATTTTGAAAAATCTGCCATCATCAAGAATGATTCTTTAGTTAATAAACTTTAAGAGATTTGAAAGAATTTGACCATGTAAAAAATTGAAAACTGATGAAATTGATGTCTTAGAATTTTATAAAATTAGGATATTTTATTTATTGACTTAAATCTTTTAATATTTTCTTGATCTTTAATATCTTTATTATTGTGATTTGATTTGTCTAACTTAGATAGGGTAATTTAAAAATTAGCAATATAAAATATCCTCGTAGGAATGACACTTGATTCGCACTAACACAACACTTGACTAGGGTATTTTTGCTCGAAATTGTGATATTAAAATTGCGCAACAAGTTTTTGGTGCTGTTGCTAGGGATATTCTTGCATATCAATTAAAACAATCTTGTTTGAGATTGGACATTATTATTTTTTTAAATTTCTTGTCTCTTTCTTGTTCTTGGTAAATAGGTTATATAGTTCTTATGGTTTTTCATATATTTCTTGCTCCTGTCCGTTTAGAATTAGTTTCTTTTTAGGGTTTTGTGGCTGTCTGAATATCAACTTACGAATTAGGGTCATGTGACCACTTACTTCAAAGGATTTTGGCCTACTAAACAAAACTTGTAGCTTTAGCTATGGGCACCAACCTATCTTAGCTAAATTTTTCCTTTTCATAGGTTTTTCTATTTGTTTTTAATTTTTTCATGATTTTTAAAATTTTTTTATTATATTCTTGGGTGTCTTTTGTATTATTTTGTTGTATTTTTATAATTAATACTTTTATATAGATCATATAGATTTTCTTGAGAGATTCTTGCAGACTAATTTGAAGATCAAATTTTGAACTCTTTTTGGTGTTGATACAGTGCATGCTACAATCGAAAAGTCCTAACCTATCTGAGTTTGATCCTGAGATAGAGAGAACTTTGAAATCCATTTGCAAACATGTTGGGGAGGTCAAGAAAGGAATAATGGCTCAAGACAACAGAACTATGAGGGAGTATTTAATACCTAAACTTCAAGATATTCAGACTAGTATTGCACAGCTTGCAGTAGAAGTGAATAACTTTGAACTAAAACTTAGACTTATTGGCATGGTACGGTTGGATCAATTTAACTGAGAGACCTTTGAAGATCCAATTAGTCATATAAAGAACTTTCTGGAGATCAGTGACACAATCAAACTAAATGGAGTCAATCCCGACGACATAAGATTAATGTTGTTTCCTTTTTCTCTTAGGGGAAAGGTAAAGGTATGACTTAACTCTTTCCCTACTAATCATTTTACGAATTGAGAAAATTTATCTCAAGCATTCTTAGCTAAGTATTTTCTACCTTGTAAGATATCTAAACTACGTAATGATATTAGTAGTTTTAGGTAATTTGATGGTGAGCCTTTGTATAATGCTTGGGAGTATTTTAAAAATTTGATTAAGAGGTACTCACATCTTGGTATTCCTGACTGGTTGATTTTGTAAACTTTTTCTAGTGGTCTTTTAAATTTTATCAAAATTACCATTGATGTTGCAGCAAAAGGTGCTTTTATGAGTAAGTCATATGATGAAACATGTGCATTAGTAGATGATATAGCCTCTAATCAATATGATTGATCTCTTGAATGTGAAATTCCTAGGCAAAGGGTTGGTGTGCATGAGGTCGATAGCATTACTATGCTTAATACAAAAATGGACTCTATAGTTAATGCAATAAAAGCAAATCAAAACAATACTGTGACTAATCAGGTTTATTCTTGTGAATCATGTAGAGATTTTACTTATATGGTTTCTGAGTGTTCACAAGTACAACAAGCAATTTTTTTCCCAAACTTTGGTTAGCCACAGAACAATCCTTACTCTAACATGTACAATCCTAGGTGAAGGAGCCATCCCAATTTTTTATAGAGTCAAGAAGCACCATAGAGAGTGAATCCACTAGACTTTAATTTATGGAATCTATAGCCAAGTGAGAGTAAGGCATCATGGGAGGTGGTAATCAAACGGTTGACAACAACAACTAATGAAAGGTTTGTGAGATTTGAAAATAAAATTGATCAATTAACTACTGACTTTCATTTTTATGTACCACGTAGATTGTCAAGTGACACTGAGAAGAATCTCTGAGAGCAGGTTAATGCAATCATATTAAGGAGTGGAAAAGATTTGCATGAGGTACCATACCTATTCAAGGATGAAGAGGATAAATAAGAGATAAAGGAAGAGGTTCAAAAGCCTACGAATGAGGAGGTTAAGACACCAGATTCTAAACAGGAAAGTACTTTATGTTTTAGTGACTATAGACCCCCTGTTCCTTTTCCTGGGTGTCTTTTACATGCAAAAGTAGAATTTGAAGAGGTTTTAGAAAGTTTTAAGAAACTACATATTAATATTCATCTTTTGGACTCATCAAATAGGTAACAAGATACGAGGGATTCCTCAAGGAAGTGATCACTAACAAGAGAAAATTTGATAAGATTTCAAAGGTCAAGCATAGAGAGTGGTGCTCCATGATTCTACAAAGAAAACTGCCACCAAAACTCAAGGATCCGGTAAAGAAAGAAAGTTACAGACAACAAGTAAGCTGGAGGAATGACAGAATAAAGCAAATGAGAATGCAATATTTAATAAGAGAAGGACAAAGGCATGGTATAATATAATAAATGAACATAATGTGAAGATCCATGAGGATAAAAGAATTTGTTAAAGAGGAAATTGCAAGTTCACCAGCTTATTTAGGGGAGTTTTCTGTTCTATTTTCTTGATTTTAGTATTTGATTTTTTTTTTTTTATATTATGGACAATGTTTGATTAAGTGTAGGAGGAGCATGCATTTCAATTTATTTATGATTTTTTCTGATTTTGTTAGGAGATTTTTGAAAAAAAAAAACCTTAAAAATTTCTAGATTTGCTGAATTTCTTGAGTTTTGATAAATTTTTTCAATACCAACTAAATTTTCTTGAGTTTTTTAGTTTTTGTATGTTACTTGATTTGAATTGGGTTGCATGATAGATGATTAACATTAGTAGTTATTTGGTATATGATTAGCTATTCATTTTTTTATGATTGATTTAAAAGATAGACATGCAAGATTTAATACCAAATTTATCTTAGTGAGAATTTGAGTCTTAAAGAGCAATTCATTATACTCTCATCATTTTTCTTGTTGAGCGTATATCACACATGGTATGGTCATTCTAAAATTTGCTTTGTTTTGCATTTTGAGACCATATTCTTGATTTTCATGCACTAAAATGATTAAAACACTTAGGTTTACACACTTTTGGCTTTCAAAAAATTTCATCCCTAACATTTCATATCCCTTTAATCAACCCATTTGAGCCTAGATTTTTTTTTTCCTTAAATTACTTGCATAATTTACCCCATGACATATTTTTTCTACCTCTAGATTTTGAACTCAAATTCACTAATATACTTATAGTTGATAGCATGGTATTATATTTTTAGATATTATATATATATATATTTTTTATATGTGTTGGAGTTTTATAAATGTTTTTAAATATTATCACGTTGAGATTCAAGAAAAAAAGAGCAAAAAAAAAAAAAAAAAAGAAAATACCAGCAAAAATTTGAGAAAAGAAAAAAAGAAGTATTGGTTGAAAAAAGAAAAAAATTGAGAAAACAAAGAAAAAAGGAAAGGAAAAAAAGAAGAAAAAATAGAAAAAATAGAAAAAACATTTTTCATTATTGATATTGTTCACTCTTATAGTGGAGTTTCATTATATTGTTTTTTACTTTGAATAAGTGATATATCACATTACATTTCATAGTTAGAGTTAGTATTTTTATTGCTTTGATGTAAATAATGCAATGTCTTGATGTTTTAGTATTTTAGTGAATTATTTTTAACTCAACATTTTACTTATTATCATACTCTTAACCCTAGCCCTATTATAACCAAATAAAAAACCTTTCGATTGGAGTATTGATTTTATATATATAAGTGGTGGAGATTTGATATATTAGGAAACTTATAATAATGTCATCTCATTGTATTGATTTGAATAATACACTTAACCCTTCTATAAAATTGAGTGTTTTGAATAGCTAAATCTTAATTTCTTTTATTCTATTGAGTAAAGCCATTGTGAAAGTAGATAAATCTTGTGTTGTTCTTGATTTCATGAGGCTATAGGAGGTGTAATAGTTTTTCTAGTGTTAAATGCATTAAAATATTAGTTGTCTTGATTATAATTTCAGTTTGAACTTGTCATATGTATGGTTAAAAATTTGGGAGGTTGAATTGATTTTGGTTAAAATTTATTCTTACTTGAGGACAAGAAAATATTCAAATATGGAAATATTTGATAGCAATATTTTTATACACTTGAATTATATTATCTTGTTTTATTTTACGCTTTATTTATTTATTTTAGGACTATTTTAGGCTTTATTTTGTGATTTTATATTAATTAATTTTGTGGTTTTGTTTTAGGAAATTGGGCATGTTTAAGAGGTTTTGGACTATACAGATAGCTGTTAGTATTTTGGGCATAACTTTTGTCACGCCTCGAACCGGGATCGTGAACAGCCGCCCGTTACCCTGGATGCCGGCTGTATTTCTATAGAAAATCGGATAGAACCTCCCCACAAATCAGAGGTCTCTAATGTACAAATAAACCTGTATACCTGTATAATTTAAAATCATCCTATAAATTTAACACATGGCCATCCCGGTCTCACAACAACCCACCAACCACAGCAGACATCCAGGACAACGCCAGGCTAAATAAACTATCAGCAATCCTAGCCACAGACCTCTACTGTCATGCCCAACTAGAGCATGAGCAGCCGCTACACCGAGCGGGCCTAAGTTTTTATACAATTTACAATAATTTTTCCAAGTATTATTTAAATACATACAATTGCCTCAATGCAAATAAAATATGAGAGTTTCGCAAATAAATATACATAAATTATACAGTCATCCCAAATTAAGTACACGTCCAACTACAGATCTCAATAAGATCTCGCAGGGTCGAAAATAAAATACGTAATTCATCTTTTAAATTTAACTTTGATCTCACTGTCGTAAATGTCAAATCCACCAACAAGCTATCATACCCTCTAGAGCCAAATGCGTCGCCCTAGCACCATAATCCTATCTGGGGAGGGAAAGAGAAGGGGTGAGTACTCAGGGAAGAATACTCAGTGAGTAAGTGGGTCAATGTAATCGTCTAATATGGGGTGTGAAACTGGAGTGTCAAAGCATAAGTATACAAATCATATTTCAAATCATCATGCTTTTCATTTCAATAATATATTATTAGCACGCATTATCAAATCAAATATGCATCCAAAGCACTGTCAATAAAATCATAGAGCTGCCAGCCGAAAGTGTCCTGGCAGAGGTCTACCTCGACCTATGACAGGCGCACCGGGAGTGTTATATACAAATTTATTTAAAGTGCTCTCTACCCTGGCGTTGGCGACGGATTTCGTCCAGGTGCTAGACTTGGAAAGAGTATCCAAATCCTCCCCCTTTTGGGTTCAACCTGGCTAGTACCGTGTTGTAAATATAATCTCAACAACTTGTGGGATACCCCAGGCCTGGGCATATCCAGACGCCACCCAAGCGCCTCTCACGGTGTCCTTCGTAGCTACGGAACAATATATACCCAAGCCCTCAAGGCCAAAATCAATATCATATCAAACATGTGCCGTAAATCAGGTTCACAAACCAAATGCAACATATAGCATAAAATGACACATTATACATTTCAACCACATGGATGCATCTTTTCATCATTCAACCAAATTTTTGGACACTCCATCGGTTCACAAAAAGTCAATTCCAAAACCAGTCAAAACATTTCAAGCACACGATAAATCATGCTCATTTATCAAGATGTTGTAAAACAGGGTTTACATATTAAACGAAAACATTGAAATAAATCCTACTCACAGCATACAGGAGGGTCAATCACTCCCTACAATGCATAACAAGTGTTGAAACTGTGCTCCCCTCGATCGGTCTCCAAGCAAGTCACTACAATTATAACACATCACATATGTATGAATTGAAAAATTACTAAGTTAGTTAGCATTTTAACTAACCGTGTATCTAGGCCAAAACTAGGGCATGCTAAATATTCTCTCAAATACTCGCATTTCATCTTCCTCTTTCTCCATCACCAACAACAACTTCCATGTTCCATAGATTCATTCCTCATAGTATCATCACCAAGCATACATACCACTCATTCCAACCTTTGATTACACAAAACAGTTTGCATACAAACATATTTATTCTTTATCAAATTTTCTCCTTCAACATATAAATATAATACACATACATTGATCATACATATACATGCACATATTTCTCACACCTCGACCTTAATTATATCCATGCACATTCACCATTTCACCACAAAAATCCGCACACTTTCTACCATTCTCCTTGGCCTTTAAGGTGATTTTAGTACACAATAACATCCCATTATGCTCAACCAACAACACCACACTTTTCAGCCCATATACACTTGCATATACTCACAATTCAATCAAATGAAATCTTACTCGATTCTCGATTGACCTTTCCTAATACAAAATCATAATTATGTCATCAATTTCCATTTTCTCTAATTTTTGTACAAATCTCAAATTTTCAATTCATGAATACACTCTAATGTCATCAATTACATTTCATTTATAAATAAGTAACACATTGAAAGTCAAGTCTAATGCAATCCTAAAGATCATTCAAGATTGGAAATAACCATGAAATAATAAATCTTCTCCCAAGATAGAAATTCTTTGAAAAATCATAAACTTTCCGATTCTCATTCAAATGTTTCAAAGTATATATCATTTTCAACATTAGGAAGTCTATTTTTATAATACAGGGATTGTATTTGAATTACCAATATGCAAAACAACCTATAATGTAAAAGAATGCATCAACCCTTAAGCTTCAACCCTAGATCCAAATACTTTCATGCATATTTCGAATTAAACTCTAGAGAAACCATTCAAATCAATTCAATTTGATTCTATTATCCTTTAACATGCTTCTTTAGTATCAGACAGTCTAGTTTCCTAAAAAATCTAGATAACACTCTAGAATTCACATACCAAATTTCAAGAAAAATGCACTCTCCTCAACTTCCACCTATTACAAGACATATATAAGAATCTTATTCTAAATTCAACCTAATCTCATTCATCTATTGAAGGAACCAGAATTTTACCTCACCTAGGGTTTCCGCAGTTCAGACCTAACTTCCATTCGCCATTCGACTCAGTCTAAAATCTGTAATGCATCCAAATTGAAGCAAAGTTCAAACATTTAGCTTAATTACAAAGAGATATCAAAACCCTAGAACTAATTTTATCCTTACCTTTGCAGTGAAGGATTTCGTGACCTAGGGTTTTCGAAGTCTGCACTGCTATGAACTTGGGGGCTCTGCAAGGGTTGCAGAAGATTGTTGAAGCGGCAAAGCAGCGCTGCGCGAGTGAAGGAGAACCGACAGTCGCCCACAGGGGAGAGAGGAAGAATAGCTCCATCACGCGCGAGAGAGAAAATAGAGAGAGAAGAGAGAGCGCGATGATGAAATCACAAGAGGGAGAGAGAAAGAAAATGAGAGGATGGTGGCGAAGAAAGGTGGCGCGACGGTGACAGCCGCTTGCGGTGGAGAGAGAGACAAGAGGCCGAGAGTGATTCATGAAGGGTAGAGAGAGAATGCGAAGGAGAGAGTGAAACAGAAGGAGGGATAGAGAAAGGGTGAGCAGAGGTGATCTGTTGCGGCGAAGGAGCGGCGGTGGCGCTCAACAGCGGAGGAGAATGAGGCGGAGGGAGAGGGAATCGGGTGAGGGAGAGGAAGAGACGGAGAGAGAGAACAAATTAGGGCTATTAGCCCTAATTTGATTTGGAGGAAAGAGGGGCCAAAACGCTACGTTTTGGCTCTTCCCTTCTTCTTCTTTTTTTCTATATTATTATTATTATTATTATTATTATATATTTGTATAAAAAAATTTATAAATATAAATAAATGAGTGAATGACTAAATTGATAAATGAATATATATATTTTTTTATATTCGCTTTAGACTTCAAATCATGGGTACGGCATCTAAAATATACCAAAAATTAAATTTAAAAACCCCAAAATCAAAAATCAATATAAATAAAAATTTTTCTCTACTTACATAAACTGAGAAATATTTTATATATATTTTATGAACAGTACATTAGTACGGACACCGCAGTGTCGGTGTTACAACTTTCTACTCCAATATCTGATTGCCTGATTCTTGTTGGGCTGGAAAAAAGACTTCAAGGCCTATAAATCTTGTGAAGAGTGTAGAAACTGATTCAGGCCAGAAGGTATTTGAAAATTAGAAACAAGCTGTTGTAGTACTGAAATTCAAGAAAGAGGAGTCCTTGTTGAAGAGGGAAACTACTTGAATTTATTTTAAAAAGAGATCTTTGGGATAAAGTTACTAATAACTTCAAGAATCTTCAAGATCAAGGATAAAGATCAAGTTTTCAAATTTTGAAAGAGCAAGAGGATAAAATTTATCATCACAAATCAAGTTTCCAAGTCAAAGTGAAAGATCAAGTCTCTTAAGCACTCACAACCTTTTGTTGACTAGGGTTTTGGGGGTCTATAAATAGAAAAGCACCCTAGGCACGATATAGGCATTACTCACACACATTCTCATCACATAGATTTTAGGGTTTTATTTTCTTGTTTATGCTTAGTTAGTTTTTTTTTTTTTTTTTTTTTTTTAATTTCTAGGACTCGATGGATTCTGTTTTTTGATTAATTGTATGGTTTTATTTACTTTTTTCCCTTAGATCTTTATTGACATGATTATTGTTTTACGATATTTTATTGTTAAACTTAATGGTTCATATGTATAGGTACCTGCGTTTTGATGATTTGAGATCGAATGCACAAATGACCACTATAATTGCATGAGATTAGTCTGAGCAATAAAATCCATATGAAATTATGAGCATGACCATTAAATTAATTTCACATATGAGATTTTAGGAAAAATCCTAGATTACAGATATTCCATAGATTTTAATACAGTTCAATCTGATCAAAATTGCATGACAATGAGATTTTGGTTAGTCGATTAAGGGTCTTATTGCATGACCATTGGATAAATCTAATTTTGAAAAATTTGCTATCATCAAGAATGATTATTTAGTCGATAAACTTTAAGGGATTTAAAAGAATTTGATCATGTTAAAAATTGAAAATAGATGAAATTGATGTTTTAGGATTTTATAAAACTAGGATATTTTATTCATCAACATAAATCTTTTAATTTTTTTTTATATTTAATATCTTTATTATTGTGATTTGATTTATCCAACTTAGATAGGGTAATTCACAAATTGGTAATATAGAATATCCTCATGGGAATGACACTTATTTCGTACTATACACAATACTTGATTAGGGTATATTTGCACGAAATTGTGATATCAAACTTGTGTAACATAGTCCCGTAGCTTAGTTGGTTAGAGCATTGATCTTTTGAGCCGAAGGTCGGAGGTTCGAGGCCTATCGAGACTACTAAGTCGATTTCTAGCTCTATCACAACTCAGGATAAAAGCATAATTCTGGATAAAGCTGTAAGTTGATAGTCAATCTAAAATATTTGTCAAAAATATAGAAACCAATAATTATAATTATAAAATTTTAATTTATTTAAATATATATACTTGACATGATTTTCCCATAGAAATATATAAATGCAATTGATGGAAGTCATATATAACATTGGTTTCCTACATCCAAAATAAAAATAAAAAAAATTATTGCAGCAAAACATCACTTGTGATATAAAATATCACGCAAATAATGATAATAAAAGCGTATTATTTCAATTCGTTCATATTTTTCTACCCCACTTATTCCTATGTAATAACTTATTTCCAACTAGTCCCATAACTTAGTTGGTTAGAGCGTTGGTCTTAGGAGCTGAAGGTCACGGGTTCGAGCCTTGCTGGGACCACTAAGTTGATTTCTAACACCGTCACAGCTCTAGATAAAGCAATAAGTTGATAGTCAGTGTAAAATTTTTGTCAAAACCAAAGAAACCAATAATTATTAGCATATGATTTTAATTTATTTAAATATATTTACTTGACATGATTTTTCCAATTGAAATATATAGATGTAATTGATGAAAGTCATGTATATCTTTGGTCTCTTGCATCAAAACAAAAAAAAAATTTCATAGCAATAAAGCATCATTTTTGACATAAAATATCATATTACTAATAATTTTAAAAGTGCATTATTTCAATTAGTTTGGATTCTCCTACGTCACTCATTCATATTTAATAACTTACTTCCAATCGGTCCCGTAGCTCAATTGGTTAGGGTGTTGGTCTTATGACCAGAAGGTCACGCGTTCGAACCCCGCTAAGACCACTAAGTCGATTTCTAACTCCGTCCCAACTTTGGATAAAGTACTAGATTGACAGTCACGAAAAAACTTTTATCAAAACCATAGAGACCAATAATTATATGTATATGATTTTAATTTATTTAGATATATTTAATTGACATGATTTTTCTCATATATATATATAAATGCAATTAATGAAAGTCATGTATATCCTTGGTCTCCTACATCAAAAAAAAAAAAATTTATAGCACTAAAACATCGCTTGTGACATAAAATATCATCCTAATAATAACAAGAAAAGTATACTATTTCAACTCATTTGAATTTTCCTATGCAACTCATTCCTTTATAACTTATTGCCAACTGGTCGTATAGCTCAGTTGCATAGAGCATTGGTCTTATGAGTTGAAGGTCACGGGTTTGAGCCCCACTAAGACCACTAAATTGACTTTTAACTCCATCACCACTATGAATAAAGCAATAGATTAATAGTCGGTGTAAAATTTTGGTCAAAACTATAGAAACCAATAATTATAAGTATATGATTTTTATTTATTTAAATATATTTACTTGACATGATTTTTCCCATTGAAATAAATAAATGTAGTTAATGGAAGTCATGTATATCCTTGGTTTCTAGCAACAAAGAAAAAACTTTTTTATAACAATAAAACATAACTTAGGACACAAAATATCATACTAATAATAATAGCAAAAGAGTATTGTTTTAACTCATTCAAATTCTCTTATGCCACTCATTCCTATCTAATAATTTACTTCCAACTGGTCCTGCAGCTCAGTTGGTTAGAGCGTTGGTCTTATGAGCCGAAGGTCGCGGGTTCGAGCCCCGCCGGAACCACTAAATCGATTTCTAACTCCATCACGACTCCAAACAAAGCAATAGATTGATAGTCAGTATAAAACTTTTGTTAAAACTATAGAAACCAATTATAAGTATATGATTTTAATTTATTTAAATATATTTACTTCACATGATTTTTCCTATTGAAACATATAAATACAATTGATGCAAGTCTTGTATATCCTTGGTTTCCTGTATCAGAGCAAAAACTTTTTTTATAGCAATAAAACATCATTTGGGACATAAAATATCATACTAATAATAATAGCCAAAGTATATGATTTTTATTTATTTATATATATTTACTTGACATGATTTTTCCCATTGAAATAAATAAATGTAGTTAATGGAAGTCATGTATATCCTTGGTTTCTAGCATCAAAGAAAAAAATTTTTTATAACAATACAACATAACTTAGGACACAAAATATCATACTAATAATAATAGCAAAAGAGTATTGTTTTAACTCATTCAAATTCTCTTACGCCACTCATTCCTATCTAATAATTTACTTCCAACTGGTCCCGCAGCTCAGTTGGTTAGAGCGTTGGTCTTATGAGCCGAAGGTCGCGGGTTCGAGCCCCGCCGGTACCACTAAATCGATTTCTAACTCCATCACGACTCCAAACAAAGCAATAGATTGATAGTCAGTATAAAACTTTTGTTAAAACTATAGAAACCAATTATAAGTATATGATTTTAATTTATTTAAATATATTTACTTCACATGATTTTTCCTATTGAAACATATAAATACAATTGATGCAAGTCTTGTATATCCTTGGTTTCCTGTATCAGAGCAAAAACTTTTTTTATAGCAATAAAACATCATTTGGGACATAAAATATTATACTAATAATAATAGCCAAAGTATATGATTTTTATTTATTTATATATATTTAATTGACATGATTTTTCCCATTGAAATAAATAAATGTAGTTAATGGAAGTCATGTATATCCTTGGTTTCTAGCATCAAAGAAAAATTTTTTTTATAACAATACAACATAACTTAGGACACAAAATATCATACTAATAATAATAGCAAAAGAGTATTGTTTTAACTCATTCAAATTCTCTTACGCCACTCATTCCTATCTAATAATTTACTTCCAACTGGTCCCGCAGCTCAGTTGGTTAGAGCGTTGGTCTTTTTACCCGAAGGTCGCAGGTTCGAGCCCCGCCGGTACCACTAAATCGATTTCTAACTCCATCACGACTCCAAACAAAGCAATAGATTGATAGTCAGTATAAAACTTTTGTTAAAACTATAGAAACCAATTATAAGTATATGATTTTAATTTATTTAAATATATTTACTTCACATGATTTTTCCTATTGAAACATATAAATACAATTGATGCAAGTCTTGTATATCCTTGGTTTCTTGTATCAGAGCAAAAACTTTTTTTATAGCAATAAAACATCATTTGGGACATAAAATATCATACTAATAATAATAGCCAAAGTATATGATTTTTATTTATTTATATATATTTTTACTTGACATGATTTTTCCCATTGAAATAAATAAATGTAGTTAATGGAAGTCATGTATATCCTTGGTTTCTAGCATCAAAGAAAAAATTTTTTTATAACAATACAACATAACTTAGGACACAAAATATCATACTAATAATAATAGCAAAAGAGTATTGTTTTAACTCATTCAAATTCTCTTACGCCACTCATTCCTATCTAATAATTTACTTCCAATTGGTCCCGCAGCTCAGTTGGTTAGAGCGTTGGTCTTATGAGCCGAAGGTCGCGGGTTCGAGCCCCGCCGGTACCACTAAATCGATTTCTAACTCCATCACGACTCCAAACAAAGCAATAGATTGATAGTCGGTATAAAACTTTTGTTAAAACTATAGAAACCAATTATAAGTATATGATTTTTATTTATTTAAATATATTTACTTCACATGATTTTTCCTATTGAAACATATAAATATAATTGATGAAAGTCTTGTATATCCTTGGTTTCCTGTATCAGAGCAAAAACTTTTTTTATAGCAATAAAACATCATTTGGGACATAAAATATCATACTAATAATAATAGCCAAAGTATATGATTTTTATTTATTTATATATATTTACTTGACATGATTTTTCCCATTGAAATAAATAAATGTAGTTAATGGAAGTCATGTATATCCTTGGTTTCGAGCATCAAAGAAAAAACTTTTTTATAACAATAAAACATAACTTAGGACACAAAATATCATACTAATAATAATAGCAAAAGAGTATTGTTTTAACTCATTCAAATTCTCTTATGCCACTCATTCCTATCTAATAATTTACTTCCAACTAGTCCCGCAGCTCAGTTGGTTAGAGCATTGGTCTTATGAGCCGAAGGTCGCGGGTTCAAGCCCCTCCGGTACCACTAAATCGATTTCTAACTCCATCACGACTCCAAACAAAGCAATAGATTGATAGTCGGTATAAAACTTTTGTTAAAACTATAGAAACCAATTATAAGTATATGATTTTAATTTATTTAAATATATTTACTTCACATGATTTTTCCTATTGAAACATATAAATATAATTGATGCAAGTCTTGTATATCCTTGGTTTCCTGTATCAGAGCAAAAACTTTTTTTATAGCAATAAAACATCATTTGGGACATAAAATATCATACTAATAATAATAGCCAAAGTATATGATTTTTATTTATTTATATATATTTACTTGACATGATTTTTCCCATTGAAATAAATAATGTAGTTAATGGAAGTCATGCATATCCTTGGTTTCTAGCATCAAAGAAAAAACTTTTTTATAACAATAAAACATAACTTAGGACACAAAATATCATACTAATAATAATAGCAAAAGAGTATTGTTTTAATTTATTCAAATTCTCTTACGCCACTCATTCCTATCTAATAATTTACTTCCAACTGGTCCCGCAGCTCAATTGGTTAGAGCGTTGGTTTTATGAGCCAAAGGTCGCGGGTTCGAGCCCCGCCGGTACCACTAAATCGATTTCTAACTCCATCACGACTCCAAACAAAGCAATAGATTGATAGTCAGTATAAAACTTTTGTTAAAACTATAGAAACCAATTATAAGTATATGATTTTAATTTATTTAAATATATTTACTTCACATGATTTTTCCTATTAAAACATATAAATACAATTGATGCAAGTCTTGTATATCCTTGGTTTCCTATATCAGAGCAAAAACTTTTTTTATAGCAATAAAACATCATTTGGGACATAAAATATCATAGTAATAATAATAGCCAAAGTGCATCATTTCAACTCATTCAAATTCTTCTATGCCACTTATTCTTATCTAGAAATTTATTTCCAACTGGTCCTGTGGCTCATTTTGTTCAAGCATTGGTCTTATGAGCCGAAGGTTGGAGGTTCGAGCCCCGCCGGGACGACTAAGTCAATTTATAACTCCATCACAACTCCAAATAAAATAGTAGGTTGACTATCAGTGTAATACTTTTGTGAAAACCGCATAGATCAATAATTATAAGTATATGATTTTAATTTCTTAAATATATTTACTTAACTTGATTTTTGCCATAGAAATATATAGATGCAATTGATGGAAGTCATATAGATCCTTGGTCTCCTGTATCAAGATAAAAAAAAAAATTATAGCATTAAAATATCACTACTGACATAATAATAATAATAATAATAATAATAATAATAATAATAATAATAATAATAAAAGTGCATTACTTCAATTCGTTCGGATTCTCCTACTCTATCCATTTCTATCTAATAACTTAATTCCAACTGGTCTTGTAGCTCAGTTGGTTAGAGTGTTGGTCTTATGAGCCGAAGGTCATGGGTTCGAGCCGTACTGGGACCACTAGTCGATTTTTAACTCTGTCACAACTCCGATAAAGTAGTAAGTTGACAGGTAGTGTAAAACATTTGTCAAAACCATAAAGACTAATAATTATAACTATATTATTTCAATTTATGTAAATATATTTACTTAACTTGATTTTTCCCATAGAAATATATAAATGCAATTGATGGATGTTATGTATATCCTTGGTTTCCTTCGTCAAAACAAAAAATATTTTATATCTATTAGAGGTGGGTGTGCTCCACATATAGAACTGCTCTTCCTGCTCAAACGGAGAACCAGTGCATTAGTTGGGTCTTTGGGAATGAAAAGACCTATAAATGTCCTCTAAAAGTGGTCTTATAGAGAAAATCTGACGCTTAAATCAGAAAAAGAAATAGCAGAAAGAGAAAACAGATTGTGAAGAGCTTTGGATTTGCCTTGTTAGTCTCTAAATAATGTGTGTATGTAATGTGTAAAGAATATACCTGGCAAATTGCCTTTGTGTAGTATATATAGCTTGTGCATGCATGGCAAGTCTCTTGCTTAGGGGTTTCTCATGGAGAGATCACTGGAGATCTTTTGAGATTACAAAGACTATAATCAAAGATCTTTAGGAGATTTAGGATCCTATGAGACTCAGGGAAATTTAACTTGTCATCGAGATTTCCTACCTTATCGAGTGAAAATATAGAGATTTTCTTCCTTTTCAAGTGAGATTACTCCCAGGAATAGGGTAGGTTCAAATTTCGGTTGTTCATGATCTTGATTTACTTAACCTAGATGTTATTCGGTAGAAGACCGCTCGAGAGTAGCTGAGAGTTTTAACCGAGCAACGGCCGAAAAGCTTAATTGAGAGTGTTCGACCAAGCACCTGCTCGGTCCTCTCGGGTGCTTATTGAGAGTCATCTATGGGTTTTGTGGTTATGGTTTAGTGGACTTGAGAGTCTCTGGGTTTTATGGTTATGAGATATAGGGCCCTATACAATCATTTGCTCCCACTCCTAATGTCATTTGAAAAATGAGGCATTAGGCAGAGAGTGGAGGCGGTATGAATTGAGAAAGTAGAAAATGAGTGAAAGTGTAGAATTAAATGTGAGACATGTTGCCTTAATTTTTGCGAATCATCTTTGACAATCTTTTTATTGTGTAATTTGTTATTGGTTATACATAATGTGGTGTTTGATATAGTTTTGTCAGTTTACTTTTTGAAAGAGAATTTGGGAATTTAAGATTTGCGAAATTAGTGAAAATGAGAGATGTCGAAAGGTTTTCAATCACAAGCTCATTGTGTTATTAGTGAGATTAGGAGTACAATGACAGAGGATGAATTGTAATGGATGGTGAATGAGATGGTGTTGTGCAATGATTATTGGTCACGGTTGCCCACAAAGGAAGAAAAGGTAAATGAAGGTGTTCTAATATATAAGGAGTATGTAAGGTATGGGTTTCAAGTGCCTTATATATATCTTTTGGCTAGGGTTTTGAAAGGTTTGAATATATTTCCAACCTTGTTAATTCCTAGGAATTGGCATCTAGTGGTGACAATAGCTAGCTTTCTAAGCTACTATCATTTGAGTTTTGATTTTGAGATTTTATCCTCAATTTTTTCTTTGAGGAGGTGTGTGTCTGGAGGTCTGACAAAGAGGTGGCTGGAGTCGAGGTGGAAGTTCTTCCACAAGTAGATTATTGACAAGAATTAGATAGAGAAGTTCTTTCTATAAAGTGAAAATAAGGAGTTGATGCCGATGCTGCAGGAGGCTAGGGTAAAGACTTTTGTGGGTTTGAGGGTTTCGAAATCCTTCCAGCATTTAAGTTTTGTGCACTCTGTAGAGAATTTCTGCTCATCCGAAAGCAAAGCCATCTATGTAAAAGCCCTCATAAATAACAAAATGTTAAAGCTGGCGGGACAGTTGGTGGGTGAGAAGGTATAAATTGAGATGACCCTTTTGGTGAAAAAGAAAGCGATGAACCTTCGTGATATCATTGCTTTTGCCAAGGGGGATGATATTGTAAATGTAACCATTATTGGATAAGGAGGAGGAGAGCATATCGGAACAAGGTGCTTCATTAGTTGATGTCTCCCTACTTCGATTCTGAGGAGGAAGAGGAGAAGAGTCTGCCTTAGAAAGTGAAGAAGGGGAGGAGGATAGAGAAGGGGGTTCAATAGGTGCATTAATAATGCCTTGGTTGGAGATAGCTGACTAGCTAAGAGTAGAAGAGGGCGAGATTGAATTGGCCCTCCCGGAGATGCCAATATTGGCTCTCAAGGAGGGTGTTGAGAGGGGGCTCTCGGTAGACCAAAACATATGTCTCTTGAGTGCATGGCTTAGGACTTTGGACCTGGGACATCTTGTGCCTTTCCTAAGGCTATGTATATGCGGAAGGGCAAAGTGGTCGTGCCAAAAGAAATGACTCCCCCTCCTATTTTTATTAGGTCATTTGACGGTCAGAAGGAGTTGAAAAAGAGTGTTACTGTCACGATTAGCATGGAAAATAATCTCTTCAACTATGTCGATATTGTTAAGGAGAGAAGTTCGCCAGCCAGCTAGATTACCATCCCTCCAAGTTAGAGTTGAATGGTTTATTTATGGAAAAAGGTGACGAAGCCCTCATAGATGTTGGAATTTAGATAGGATTTTCCTCTTAGAGGTATATTTTATTTTAGTCCTTGCTTATGGCGAGCTAAGTTGATATGTTTTCTACAGCCTATTATTTTTGCTTAGTTCCAAAGGTTAATGAAAAACTAGGTGGTGGGATATTTGGAGCACTTGGTGAGCCAAAGGGATGAGGAGATCTTTGGTCTATACGCCACCCTAGCTTAGAAGGAGAGGGAAGCTGAAGAAAGGAAGGCAGCAAGTCCTGCCTTAAGTGATAAAGATAAGGAGTTCGAGTGTCTGAGATCTTACCTAGATTCTATGTTTTGGTAGTATGCGTGGTCATCGTAGAGTGTGAAAGGTTAGAAGCCACAACAAGGGTGAAGGAGGTGAGGTTACAGGCTACTAAGTAATCACACCTTATCTTAGAGAAGAAGCTGGTAAAGTTGGGGAAGAAGTTCGTGGAGGTTATCAAAAGCCACAAGCATAGCCAGAATGAGCTTTCCAAAAGGCTGAGATGGGCGGAGGATGTTCTTCATTGGGTAGGGCTAAAACAAAGTATAGCTGAGGGTACTAGTAGTGCTAACTCTGAGGTGCCAGGTTCAAACCTAGTCAGTGCTCCTGGTGGTAATTCTTCTCGCAAAGTAGTGAATCAAGCTCTGTGTCGCCACTCTTCAAGCCAACTTTGAGTCATTATGGTAGAAGACTCTTTCTTTTCCTCAACTTCCTACATCATGATCCCCATTAATTTTTGTATTCCTCTCCTTTTGATGTACCCCACCCCTTGAATTTGTAAGAATCTTGCCACCTTCTATTGTATCCCACACGTGTATTGAATGAAAATTTGTAGTAGCATTATTTCTTTATTTCCTCATCACCATTTCATTCTCGTTGTCATATTGATTATGTGTTGAAATAGAATGATTTAAGCATTGACTTGTTTTCAAGGCATTATAGCTACGATAGAGTGTTAGAATCCTTTTAGGTGTTGAAGCTAAGAGGGAGAAAGTTAAATTCCGCTCATGAGGCGTAGAGCTGAGACATAAGGAGTTATATCTTGCTAAGGCCTATATAAGGTGTAGAGCCAAGAAAGTGGGTGTGTCAACCTAGTTTGGTGTTAGAACTCGTATAGGACGCATTGCTGAGATAATAGAAGTTTGATCTCATTCGAGTGCTGGAACTCGTATGAGGCATGGAGCTAAAAGAGTAGACACACCAACCTAGTTGAGTGCTAAGACCCATATAGGACGTGTTGTTGAGAGAATGGGAGTTTGATCTTGTTCTGGTGTTGGGACCCATATAAGGGATAAAGCCGAGAGAGTGGGCTCGCAAGCCCAATTAGATGCTAGGACTTGTATAGGACGCATTGCTGAAAGAATGGAACGTTGATCCCTTTTAGGTGTTGGGACCCATATAAGGTGTAGAGCCGAGATAGTGGATATGTCAACCTGATTGGGTGCGAAGACTCGTATAAGATGCATTACTGCCACCTAAAAGTTGTTCTTGATATTGCATGATCGACATAATCAAATAGTTATAAAGAAGTAGCAAAGCATGCAAAGCAGAGATATTATTGTAATAATAATCATGGGGGAAAAATCCAAATCAAGAGCAAAACTAGAACAATGGCATAGTAGTAGTAGATGGTGGACATAAATTATTAGAAAGAGGTGTTCTATAGATTTGGGTCATAGCTGAGTACTCCAATACTAAGAGGCATCCTGAACTTGACATTCATGTGCTTGGTGCTCAACAATACTTCTAAAGCATTCATACTAGGCTGGCCTAAGATGGCATGGTAAGGGGACGACAGCTTGACCATATTGAAGGTGGTTGTGGTAATGGCATGGCCAGGTGGCGTTCCCAAGGTTACTAGGAGCAAAATAGTGCAATCGGAGTATAGCTATTCGCCTGAGAGTTCTTTCAAAAGTCCAGCGTGAGGTTGAAGATGTGCTTGGCTGAAACCCACTTTCCAAAAAGGGTCCTAATAAAGGAGAATGTAGCTTGCCCCTTGGTTGACGAAGATTCTCTTCACAATGTATTGGCCTATTTTGGCTATGATAACCAGCGTGTCATGTCAGCTTGAATCAACTCTTACAAAATCGTCATCACTAAAGCTAATAATTGGTCTCTTCCACTTCTACCCCTCGATACGAGTAATGAGAATCTCCTTAGAAGCGGATGCCTCGACCATTTGGAATACTAGGATGACTATTTACTTGATCTGGTGTTGTCATATTTCCACTTGATCAGCTAAACTCCCGACCAGAGAAGAACTATCGAGAGTGGGAAGCACTGACGAACCACTCAGTGAGGAGTTTACACTTTGTATGTAAAGAATTACTCTATTTTCTTGGTTTTAGGTGGCTCCTAAAACTGGTGGCTTTTTTTGGTTCCGTGAGGCTAGCTTTGGCTCGACCCTTTGCATTTCGTTCCAAGGGGGATTGTTTTCTTGTTCTATGCTAATGAATCTCTAAAGCCTACCATCTCTAACTAAGACCTCGAGTTCATCTTTTAGCTTTCGACATTCATCTGTTAGGTGGTCGTAATCTCTGTGGAAGTGGCAGCATCGGGTCCTTTCCTTTTTGGAGTCGTCTCCTATTGTACGAGGGGCCATTTAACATAAGACTTGTTTCTAATTTGCATCAGGATAGGTGTGTTGTTCAGAGGAGTGTAGTTATTGAATTTATGATAGGGCAGAGGCCCTGGTTGGCTTCTCTTGGGCAAAGGTTGCCACGAGGAGAGACTGCGCTTGTTTATTCCTATTTTGCCTTGGCGCCTATTGAATGCCTTAACTTCTTCTGTAGTGATATACTTTTCTACCCGGGCATAGAATTCTTGAATGGTTATCAAAAGATTTTTTGTGATCAAGATCCTCATTCCCAATGTCATAATCTAGTAAGCTGTGTTGCCAAAGCAATAAAATGGTCCAAACCCAAGACTTTCATCATCTTAGTCTGAAATTCTCTTAGGGGCTCGTCAACTCTTTGTTGTAGAGATAAGGGAGGTGGATTTTCTCTTGGTGCCTCAGCTGATCACAAAGTGGGACTCAAATTTGTAACACTGAAAAAAATTTAGTGTTAGAATTTTTAATAAATTTTTTAATATAATTCTGAAATAATTTGGGAATGTATTGGTCACGTGGTATGGGAAGAAGGTTTATGATCCTCATTTGATGTATTGGGTTAATATACGAATCCATTTGCGTCGTTATATCAAGTCCCTAAAATAGATTTTAGAGGTTGAGACTTAGTATATAGATATATCCCAAAGATGGGTTGATATATTGGTCTCTGAAAATAAACTTCCTAAAAGCATGACAGAGTATATCGATATACCTCAATGGAGTATATTGATATATCGATCTCTACATTGAAATCACTGAGAGGAAGATTTAGTATATCGATATATCTGAATCAAGTATATCGATATATATATGAACTCCTTCTTAGTTCTTCGAAAATATTGCTGGGTGTATCAATATGCCATAAACCATATATTGATATGCAACAGTGGAAAAGACAATAAAACCATCTAAAGGCTTTGATTTATGAAGGGCACTTTGGTAAAATCCTAGTTCCACTATCATTAACACCCCAAAACACATTTCTCTTTTCATTTTTCTCCTATTCCCGTCAAACACTCCTCTCTCTCTCTCTCTCTACGTTCATTTTTCCTCCCACATCAATTTTTCTTCCACAAATCAACCATTCCCTACACAAATTCATTCTATGGGTTTCCAAAATCCTCAATCAACCGTGGAAATGAAGGCTTGAACAGAAGCAAATCTAGGGTCTCTCTCTCTTCGAAGGAGAACAAATTTGGGTTTTTAAACCCAATCTTCAAAAACCAAATCCAACTTCAAAATTAAAGTAATTTCTTGCTCTAAATTTTTGGTTTAGTTTCTTTAATACTAGATTTAATTATATTGTTGAGATTTGATGAATTTTCAATTAGAAATCAAAAACCCTAGAAATGGTGAATAGTGAAAATTGGGGGAAAATGAATGAAAAATTGTAGGAAGGTTCAAATGATGTATAAATGGTGGAAATAAGACCATGAACATGGATTATTGAATTTTGGAAAAATTAGGGTATGTGCAAAATTAGAGAAAAATTTATAAACCCTAAAATTGAGTATAATTTAACATGTAATTTGAAATTTTTGGTTTAGGAAGTCCAATTGGAACTTAAAAAAGGATTTTATTGAATTCAAATAGGAAATTAGGAGTGAATACCCTCCCAAAAGGTGAGTGGACGATTATGTGCGTATGAATGGATAAATTGTTTTCAATTATGATTTATAAATTGAATTTTAAAATGAATTTGCAAATTAGATTCGAAATTGATTTGTGATTATGGTGTACCTGAACTGTAATTATGAAATATCCATGACTCTTGAGATTGAATATTGAATTATTTGTACCATGTTACTTTGAGATACTCATGTGAATTGTGAAATGTTGCTCTATCTTGTACTTAAGCATGAATTAATTGATAAATTGAGTTTGGTAACATAGTACTGGGAAAAATGACTATATTTAAGTCTTGCCATGGACCAGGCCATCGGGGCGGCATGGTTAAGGCTAATTTAAATTGGGCTTGGTGGTAGGTGGGTTGAAGAGCTGCCTCAAGCCACTGTGATAATATGGTAGCACCCCACAGAGCTCTGGGCCAATGCCAAGGTGAAGGGGATTTTAAGAAAAATTGTGAAAAACCCATTGGTGGATCCTACCAACGGTCTTTGGTAAGATAATAATTTCGGCATATCCCAAAATTGCAAAAAATGAATGTATTTGTTTGATTTGTATATATGAGTTATGGTGGTTTGAAATAAGCTGTTTTATACCAATATTTTCAATTATGGTAATGCATTTTGTATATGATTGTTTGGCACAACCATTTTCACCTCTCATTTATGTGTTGCATACAATTGCACTCCACTCACTGTGTATTTTTAAATACTCACTCCTCTTTTCTAAATTTTTTTGAGGAACCTTAGGTAGAAGGCACTACTTTAGAGCCAAACTGAAGAACATAGTTGCTGATCATAGCTAGGTATTTGAAGTGAATGCTTTATTTTGAAATGGTGTAGAATGACCCTTCGAAGGAAATTTTTGTACATGTTGTTTTGGGTAGATTTGTTAAATACTTGCTTAGCCTTCTTTAGGCAAGTATTTGAGAAATTCACACTCTTATAATGATGAACTTGTATTTCGTGATATTAAAAACACCTTTTGCAGATTTTTGTTGTTTAATTGGGACATTTGGATTTTATTTTGAATTTTGAGGTATTTTAAGTTTGTGGATGGATGAGAAAGTGCTGGAAATTTGTTGGAAGGCTGGGTTGGCCAATTTGCATGCGTGCATGTACAGGAATGGATTAGGGTGATCCTTGATGTTTGGGAAAATGCATGCTTTTGATACTGGATGACCTAGGATGGTCCATGTTAAATTGTTTTTCAAACAGGTTGAATGCCTTGCGTTATCCCGATATATATGGAGATGCTGCCCGTATGCTGAGATAATGCGACGGTTGTCGCGTGCTCTACAGGAGAGTCGGGGCATGACAAAATTGCTGCCTTAACTATGAGAAACTCAAGTTTTTTAGCAATAGAAGTGAGTTGAACCACGCTTGTGCATTGCCCTTCAAGATTATAAGGAAGTACTTGCACATGGCAATGTCCGACTTGTCCCTTGAGATCATGACTATCACGAAGTGGGCTGTGTGATCTCAAGGGTCGATGGTGTCATTGTACCTCTCCATAGGAGGAAAGAGGACATCTCAAACATTGGCTCGGGTAGAGATTTTTATATTAAATAACAAAGAAATAGTAGCATGTTAGATGCTATCATCTCGTCCTATGCCAACATGTCTAAGTGCGACGATCATGAGCTCTTTGACATGCTTCTTTAAGTTGTTTAGATCATGTTGAGTGGACATTGAAGGTTCTATTGCCTTTAAGGAAGTCTACATGAGCATGTGTGGCTTGACCCTCTCGAGGAGGATGAAGCTTTTTGTCTGAGGGCATGGTTAAATTCTTCCAATTGTTTGCTCATGCTTCCATTTGAGAGCGATTGACTCGGTTGGGACATGCTGGAGCAGGGGTGGAGTCAACCAGCTTTAAGGTTGGGTAGTAAGTGGTCAGGGATCTCCCTGCAAGGTGGCTCAACCTAGTGCTATAAGTGAATGATGGAAGCATCCAATTGATTAGCCAGAGCTGTTGATGGAGGAGGGTCCATGGGATCGGACGTTCATCCTCCCACTTTAGATATTACTTTTAAGGTGTTATTTCCATTTTTCCTTTTCAGTAGCATAAGGATAAGAATTGCAATGAAATAGGATGTGAAGAATCTTTGGTTAAATTTTCAGTCTATTCCCACAGACGGCGCTAATTTGTTAGAGATGAGTTTGCTCCACAGATAAAACTGCTTTGCTAACTCGAATGACAAACTGATATTAATGCATCAGCTAGGCCTTCGTGGATGGAAAGACCTACAAAATGTCTACCTGATATGATCTGGTAGAGAAAGCTCTGACACTTAAGTCAGAAAAAGAAATAGAAGACAGAAAGAGAGAGAGAGAACATATTGTGAAGAACCTTAGATTTGCCCTGAGTAGTCTCTGAGTAATTTGTGTATGTAATGTGTAAAGAACATACATGATGGGTCGTCTTTGTTCAGTATATATAGCAAGTGCATGCATTGCAAGTCTCTAGTTTAGGGGTGTAAAAACCCTAGTTATCTTATGGAGAAATCACCAAAAATCTTTAGAGAGCATTGTATTCAAGGATTTTTAGGAGATTTAGGATCCTATAAGACTAAGGGAAGTTCAAGTTGTCATGTAGATTCCTAACCTTATTGGGTGAGATTATTCTTGGGATTAGAGGAAATTCAAATCTCAAGTGATCATGATCTTGATCTACTTGATGGAGACGTTATTCGGTAGGAGACTGCTTGATATTAATTAAGAGGTTTAATCGAGAGAATTCGACTGAGCAGCGGCAGAAAGGCTTAACCGAGGTGTTCGACCAAGTGCCTGCTCAGTTGTCTCGGGTGCAAGAGTTTTCTATGGGCTTTATGGTTATGGTTTAGTGAACTTGGTAGTCTCTAGGTTATATGGTTATGGATTGTTGGGCCATATATCATCAATAGTAGTAAAACATCACTTTTGACATAAAATATCATACTAATAATAATAATAAAAGTGTATTATTTTATCTTATTTGGATTCTCCTACGCTACTCATTCCTATCTAACTTACTTCCAATTGTTCACGTAGCTCAGTTGGTTAGAGATTGGTTTTATGTGCCGAAGGTCGTTGGTTCTAGCCCCGCTAAGACCACTAAGTGATTTCTAACTCCGTCACAACTCTGGATAAAGCAATAGGTTGATAGTCAGCGTAAAACTTTTGTTAAAACCATAGAGATCAATAATTATAGGTATTTGATTTTAATTTATTTAAATATATTTGCTTAACATGATTTTTGCCATAGATGCAATTGATGCAAGTCATGTATATCCTTGGTCTCCTGAATCAAAACAAAAAAAAATTTATAGCAATCACTTGTGACATTAAATATCATAATAATAATAATGATATAGCATTACTTCAATTTTTTTGGATTCTCTTACGCTACCCAATTTCTATCTAATAACTTAAAACCAACTGGTCCTGTAGCTCAGTTGGTTAATGCATTGGACTTATGAGCCAAAGGTCACAAGTTCGAACCCCACTGGGACTACTATGTCGATTTCTAACTCCGTCTCAATTTCGGATAATACAGTAGGTTGACAGTCAATGAAAAACTTTTATCAAAACTAAAGAGACCAATAATTGTAAGTATATGATTTTAATTCATTTAAATATATTTACTTGACATGACTTTTCCCATAAAAATATATAAATGCAATTGATGGAAGTCAAGTATATCATTGGTCTCCTGCATCAAAACAAAAAATTTTTTATGCAAGTAAAACATCACTTGTCACATAAAATATTATATTACTAATAATAATAAAAGTGCATTATTTCAACTTGTTCGAATTCTCCTGCACCATTCATTCATATTTAATAACTTACTTCCAACTGGTTTCGTAACTTAGTTGGTTAGAGCGTTGGTCTTATGAGCCGAACGTCATGGGTTCGAGCCCCATCGGGACCACCAATTCGATTTCTAACTTCATCATAGCTCTAGATAAAGGAAGAGAGTTGTAGTAGCTTGATAGTTAGTGTAAAACTTTTGTCAAAACCATAGAGACCAATAATTATAAGTATATGATTTTAATTTATTACTTGACATGATTTTTCCCAAAAAATATAAAACTTTTGTCAAAACCATAGAGACCAATAATTATAAGTATATGATTTACTTGACATGATTTTTCTCAAAAAATATATAGATGCAATTGATGGAAGGCATGTATATCCTTGGTGTCTTGTATCAAAACAAAAAAAAAATTATAGCAATAAAACATCACTTATGACGTAAAAACAACAACAATAACAATAACAACAACAACAACAACAATAATAATAATAACAATAACAACAATAACTTCAATTCATTCGGATTTTCCTACGTCACTCATTTCTATCTAATAACTTATTTACAACTGGTTCCGTAACTCAGTTAATTAGAGCATTGGTCTTATGTACTGAAGGTCGTGGGTTCGAGCCCTACAAAGACCACTAAGTTGATTTCTAACTCTATCACAACTCTGAATAAAGGAAAATGGTTACAATAGGTTGATAGTCATAAGTACATGATTTTAATTGATTTAAATATACTTACTTGACGAGATTTTTACCATAGAAATATATAGATGCAATTGATGGAAGTCATGTATATCCTTGGTCTCGTGCATCATAACAAAAAATTGATTTAAATATATTTACCTGACATGATTTTTCCCATAAAAATATATTGATGCAATTAATGGAAGTTATGTATATCTTTAGTCTCCTACGTCAGTACAAAATTTTTTTTATAGCAATAAAACATCACTTGTGACATAATAATAATAATAATAATAATAATAATAATAATAATAATAATAATAATAATAATAATAATAATAATAATAATTTGAGTTTTCCTATACTATTCATTCCTATCTAATAACTCACTTCTAACTAGTCCTATAGCTCAGTTGGTTAGAACGTTGATTTTATGAGTCAAAGGTCATAATAGGTTGATTGTGAGTATAAAACTTTTGTCAAAACCATAGAGACCAACAATTTTAAATATATGATTTTAATTTATTTAAATATATTTACTTGACGAGAACTTTCCCATAGAAATTTGTGGATGCAATTGATGAAAGTCATGTATACCCTTGGTCTTTGGCATCAAAACAAACAATTTTTTATAGCAGTCAAACATCACTTGTGACATAATAATAATAATAATAATGTATTACTTCAATTCATTTAGATTCCCCTATGTAACTCGTTCATATCTAATAACTTCTTTCTAACTGGTCCCATAGCTTGCTAGTGTTAGTTTATGAGCCAAAGGTCACAAGTTCGAGCCTTGCTAGGAACACTAATTCAATTTCTAAGTTCTCCACTAAAATACAACTTAGAGAGGGTGAGTAGATTGTATGACACTTTTACAATAATTTAGATGTTTTTCGGTTTTTGAGAGTGGTAGTAGGATAAAGAAGTTGGGAAGAGAAATAGAACAAAGCATGACTGGAAGATAAAAACTGAAGCAGAGCACACAAGATTTTTACAGTGGTTCCACCAAATTCAGAGTACGTCCACTCTTAGGCTTCACCTGGACTTCCATTATTTACAACCCAAATAGTATAACAATCTTGCTTCTAAGTGTAAGTTAGACCTTTATAGTGTTTTTCCTCAAAACATTAACCCAACCTCTCATAGGTTATTTCTCTCCCCAAAACCCTAGACTAAGAAACCCGTATATGGTCTTTTAACTTTATGTATAGGAACAGAATAAATGTTATAGTAAATGAAGCTATAACTTCATATATAATAGACTTGAAACTCATAGAAAGAATTTTACAAAAGTAAGAAGAAAAGCGTATATTACTTGAAGTTTAGAGTGTTGTAAGTATCAGAATGTTCAACACTTCATTTTTCTTTTCGACACTTCTCTCTCACTCTTTCTTTTCTCTTTTTTTATGTGTATTTATTGAGAGATGTCAAGAGAGCCATTGTGGTTGGTGAGATATTGAATGTTCTTCATTAATGTCTCAATGATACATAATTTAATGCTTTCAACCACCTATTCACTTTTCTATAGAAATAGACATTAGAAACAATGTGTCAACTAGCATAAGTGTTCTATCGACTATTCCTTTTTGAAATTCAAAACCTATCTTTATTGTTGACATCTCCTTTTGCTTAGTCAACTATATCACATTTGTTGTCTCTTGGTAGTCTGCAACTTTATAAGCTTTGTTGACTATGTCTTATTCAATGTGTCTTGTTAGTCTGAAGTATTATAAACTTAGTCGACTATCATTTGAATCATCATAAGTTGTGTTGACTAGTGTGTTGGGTTAACAGACTAAGTTTTGAAATAAATCATCATCCTATCAACTAATTTTGGTTATTAGTCGACTATTGTTCTACCTTAGTCAAAAGCTTCATTGCATTAGTTGACTATAGTATTTGATATTGCTTAAATGTAGACTAGATCTCAACATGTGTCAACTAGAATGTGTGACTTCAGATCCTTAGGTCAACTAGTATGAGTGTCTTGTCGACTATTTCTTTTTGAAATTTTGTATCTTTGTTATTGACACCTTTTATCATTTAGTCAACTAAGTGTTTTTTTTATAGTTAATTAGTCGACTAGCGCATTTTCTAAGTTAACTATGTTTCTTTTGGTGTCTCTAGTTAGTCTACTAAGTTGAAAGCTTAGTCGGCGTTGGTACTGGTTTTTCTTTGACTTAGTTGGAAGAATTTTACCTTATGTTGACTACTATTCAAGAACAATAGATGTTGTGTCGACTATTGTATCAAAATAGTTGGCTAAGTTCTAAATTAAATTATAGTTCTGTCGAATGTACTTAGATTGTAGTCGACTAATGTTTTGTTTACCCTATGTGCTTGTCAACTATTGTTTGGTTCCTTTTTTAATAATATTTTGACAATGAAGTCCTTATTAGCTAACTATAATCCTCTGTCGATAGCTTTCTTGATAGTAGTCGGCTAATTTTCCTCATTAGCTCACTGCTCAGTATATTTCTAGTGTATTAGTCGATATTTTATAGTGCCTTGTTGACTATTTTTCTTGCCTACTCGACAATTTTGTTGTATTAGTCAGCCCTTTGAGTTCTAAGCTTCTAGGTTCAAACTAACCTCAAATATTTGTCGAGTAATATATTTAGTTGACCAGTGATTCATCTCTGTCAACTAATTACAAGATTTGAGTCTTTCTGGTTCTTTTGTCAACTAATTCCTAGAGCTTGTTTGGCTATCCAATTTTTATTCTAAGCTTTATGGTTCTAGGATTCACTAGAAGACACCGTTCTTTGGTTAGTTGACAAAAATTGCTTTCTAGGTGCTTATGATCTTAGTTCACATCCCCTATATGTTAGTCGATAGTTTTGTTAGAGCTCTAAAAATTCTCCAAGTCTAGAAAACCTTTGTCAGCATCCTCTATGTGTTAGTTGATAGTTTTGTTAAAATTAAAAATTTTTTCTAAGTTTGAACAGTCTTAGTCGACATGCTTATAATGTTAGTCAACTATATTAAGCTCTATTTCATGACTTATCAACTAGGTTGATGGACTTGTTAACAACCCATGTTCTAATAAATAGCTCTGTTATTCTTCAGTCGACTATGCTTATATTTTTTTCGACTAGGTTGTTGTTTTGTTTTAATTTTCACTTAGACTCTATCAACTACCACTAAGACTCAGTCGGCTAACACATGTTCATGATGTTCCTTGGACTTAGTCGACTACCACGATGTTTTAGTTGGCCAACCTTAAAATTTAGTTAACTACTACACAAACTTAGTTGGCTAACATATAAATTTAGTTGGCTAACACATATGCTTAGTTGGCTAATATATAGGCTTAGTTAGCTAGAAATAAAATATAGTTGGTTGTTTCAATGTTTGTGTTGTACATGCTTTGGTTCTATGAACAAACTTAGTGACGTACTTGACTAGTCTTAACTATGTGTCAACTACCTAGTAAAATTAGTTAACTATTCTTCTTATTCTTGTGCCACGTGTTGATTCAACTATGAGGTTAGTTGAAAATTTCTTAGTAAAGTTATTATATCGACTAAATCAGAATGTCTGTTAAAAACTCATATGAAGAAACTACTCTTGATTTCTAACTATATTTTCCTAATTTTTGCTTCACTAATTTAATCTAATTTGCTTATCATCAAAACACCTATGTGCAATATTCTCCCCCTTTTTGATGATGACAAAACAAGCATAACTAGCATAACTTTGGGATTAAGTTAACTTAACTCCCCCTCAAACATTGCATCCTAAACATTCCGCTTAACAGCAGATAGGTAAATAATGATTAAATACTCTTAGAGCAAATTGTTTATTCGATGGCACTTAAAACCAAGGATCCTTCCAAATCCCCTCCAAAGTATCACCTAAGGCTCCTTCAAAATAATTAATCATTTTCACTTTTCTCTCCACCTTTTTGTCATCAACAGAAAGGGATTCAGGCTACAGAAAGGGGTTCAGACTAATCATTCAAAAACTGCAAAGGGATTCAAGATTAAACTTAATGGGCAAAAAAATGGCCCAAGCTTGAGGTCATTAACCTATCAATGGAGGAAACCAAACCTTACGTTCCCTAGGTCAATGTCTAGGGTGGTGTGAGTGGGATACATAAGAAAGATATGCAATACCAGTAGTTAACATGTAAGCAGATATCTGTGTGAGTGCAGAGTTTTGAACATATTTAACAAAAGTAATGTCTTATAAGTATAAATCCATTCTCAAGGATAATGAAAACATATCTTAGCACATCCATAGTAATTAAGCATAATTAATAGCCAGATAATCATATTTTATCCATATTACATCTAATATCCATAAAATGTTTGTAGCAATATTTCCAACGTTTATAGCAATATTTACGCATACATAAAACATAGTCATAGTAGCATAAAATTATTTATAGAAAGAAAAACAACCAAAATATCCATAAGATATTTATCACAAGTGTCAAATATTTGAAAACTTAAGTATTTTTCAGCAGAGGATTACTTCACAAAATAGCATTTTGCATGAAGATTCTATTGTTAGTCTCCCATCACTACCTCATTTGTTGAATGTCCATTCTCCAAAATATTCAACATTTTTTTTTTAAATCTTGCTACTCTTTCTTCCAAATGTGATAGTTCGTTTTGAAGTTGAAGCAGTTCCTAGATCTTCATCCTCCTAATTTGTGGGGTTCATCACTTGCAAAGGAGCTAGATTTTATGATTAAGGTGCATTTTGTGGAGGTGAAGGTTGATAGGATTGAGGTGGATCAGGGATTTTAGAATTTATAGAGAAAGAATAGGGTAGCATCAGGTTCATTGCTTATTTCTTTAGAGACATCTATCCTATGACTTAGGATGATTTCTATGATTAATGAGGCATATAGAAGATTTCCACTTTTTGTAGCTCCTATTTCTATCATTTTGAGAGGAATCAAGAAGTGGAGTCCAGGATTTTTGTTCCGCATAAGGCTTGCCATCTACCAGAAGTCTTCTAGAGTTGTAAAATCATGCCTTACTGCTCTTGGTCTAAGATAGTAAATAATTATCTTATGAAGCAGTCTCTAATGAAGGCCTAAGGATGAGGCTTTGTAATCTACAGTAGTGAGTTGGTTGTTTTTTAACACTGTTTTAGTGTTTTCTAAAATCTTGGTTCCTAGGTATGCTTCACACTCCCTACTGGGTACCCATTGTAAGCCACTTATACTATAGATGGTCTTGGGAGATGCCATTATCTCCATTCCTCTGATATAAGTTTTGAAATCCATGACTATAAGTGTATATGATCACTTCACTATCTTGCTTCTTTTGTGCAGTTCCTTCATGATCCTCTATATTACCATAAAATAATTTTACTAGCCTATTGTATGAAGGTGATAGTGGATAGATGAGACTAGAGGGACAGATAAGACTACAGGGACATATTTTTCTAATGTGTTCTCCATAAGGAAAGCTTATCTTTTCCAAGAAATCCTAGTCTATTGATCTATTCTGAATAATAGGATTAAAAAGGAAATGATGATCGAAGAACTCACTGTGTTGTATCGAAGGGAAATCCATATGATTGAAACTTGAATTGCTTCCTGCCATGATAATGCAAGAGTTTGGGGTTCGATTTGATTGAAGGATTGAGAGATGTTGACTTTAGTTCAAGAATACATTGATTTGGGATTAAGGTTCGTTTGCACCAGAGAAGAGGGACGGAAGATTTGGGATTATGTTAAGTTAAGGTTTTGAAAGATAGTGATGACTTTATAGGCCTTCTGTTAATTAAGATTTCATTAGAGTTGAAAGGAATTTAACCCAACATTTAGTGCTTGGGTTTAGTTTAGGGAGAAGGTGAGATGATTCGAGACCTTTTTGGGTTGACCTATTTTAGATGATACTGTATTTAGTCGACTAGCTACTAGTTAGCCAAATTGATATTATTTATCTGTCGGTTAATCTTAGTCGAAGCCTTTGATAGTCAAGAGACTTAGTCGACATGTTTGAGATATTAGTCGACTACATTTTTAATTTTCTATTGTCTAGATGAGTCACTTGGTCGACTACTGCTTAATTATTAGTTGACATGTTTCTCTAGGTCATGCATTTAGTCGACATCCTATTAATTAGTTAACCGAATCTTTAAGCAGTTCATATGAAGGTCATCACTTAGTAGACTCAAAACATTCACCTTTTGATTATGTTTTCTCAAGCAATTAATGTAGTCGACACATATAATAGCTTAGTTGATTAACCACACATGTTAGTCGATTATTTTCTTAATGAACTCCATTGAAAATATTTTCTACTTGTTACTTTATCTATGTTTGTCGACTATCTTAGTTATCTTGTCAATTATGCCTTAAACAATCTTGAAGTATTGTCGACTACTTTTGATGATATCTCAACTTGCCTTGATTCATCTGACAAGTTAGCTAACTATTTCAAAAATCTTGTCGACTACCCAATATTTAGAAATATTATTTCTATCGACTAAAGTGATAATCTTGTCGATCATTTTCCAGCTTGTGTCGACTAAGTCAACTATAATGTTATTGATATCGACTAGTTTAATTCTTTTGTTCACTGACATTTAATGACTTGTTGACCAAATTTTTGATGTGTCAACAAATTAGCTTTGTTATAAGAATTTTAAGGTTTTCTTTTTCTTTCAGTTTTTGTCTTCATTTTCACTTGGTAATTTCAATCATTCCAAGTTCTCAAAAAAAGAAAAAAGAAAAAATATTTGTCTAGACATTGAGCAATTTGTTTTTGTGTTTCAATGTTTTCTAATATAACATTATTTTTCAGAAAATGATTTCGAATGAAATGATATTTGATTTCCATGTACTTTGTTCTGGAATGATGAATGGACATTTTAGGTTGAATGTATTTGTGTTATCACACTACCAATCACAATATCCTAATCAATCTTCATATTCCAAACCACATTTCTTCTTAGAGTAAGGAATTTCTTTACTTTCATTATGGATGCCTTCTTTTTCTAAGATATTTTCTAATTTTTAACCGATAGGATCATCCACATTATCATCATCAAAACATATATCTTTCTCCCTGGGATGAGATTTCAACATCAAATGATTTCTTTATTGTTATGGATCTCTTATTGTAACTTAAATAGTATCAGCTTTTTCTAAGGAAAGCTCTTAGAATTCTCAATCAAATATTAAGTTCTAGACCTTTACTAAACTCATGGGATGTTTCTATAAAAATGGCCTGATTAAGACTCCATTCAATGCCTAGTATTCGCAGTTCTACCCTAGAAACATTTGGCTGAAATGATTTCTTAATATATTATCCTATTCATTTCTTTTATAGTTTAAACACTGTTTTGTTGATGACTCTTAGTAGGCTGGGATTGATTCCACGATTATAAAATCTCTACATCAATCTATTTTTCTAAGTTCTTTTTTTGAGATTATGCAGCCTTTCTTATTCTAAAACAAGAAAATCTAAGCATTCCTAAAATAATCATTTGTTAAGTTTGTAGAGTTTTTATCTCATACTCTGAATCTTAGTTCGGCCAAGAAGTAGTCATGATGTTCAAAGAATTAGTTTGAAAGGACTTTAGCTTGTTTGCTTTTCATGCAGGTATCTTACAAATTAGCTTTGGTTCATTTTCTACAGATATTTCACTAGTTGATTGGGACATTAAGTTCATGTACTAATTTTGTCCCACAATTAGGCACTTTTCAAGACTTATTGACATCAGGCTTTTTTATGATGTTCATTAAATCTTTGCCTTTGGTATTCTAAATCAAGATACTATTACCTTCAGGATTGTTTTTAAAGGTAGTTTGTCTTCTTTCTTTTCTTGCTTGGTGCAAAATTTTGTGAAGATTTCTAATGTATGTCCAAAATATCCACTGTGTTTCGAGTGCCTTTGCCCTTAAAACATATCTGCACTAAGTTTTGGACTTTGCTACCCAATTTCCTTGATTTTGACGTTATTAGTTCTCATTAGTTCTCTTGGAATCCACTGCAACTTTGTTTTACAAAATGTTCTGATCTTGAACCAACATTCACTTATACACTGTCCATTTTGAAGACAATACATGCATTTTTGATAGATAGCTGGTCTTTTGGATTTCTTAGTATTTACTTTCTTCCTAAGATTGCGGTGGTTAGCTTTATGCCCAAGCTTCAGGCAATGATAACATCTAGTTTCTGGTTTAGTGCTTTTAGAGCTAAAAACAAAGAAACTATAGCGTTTCTTTTGAGTTACAGTAGGATTGTAGCCTTGTCCTACTTTGTCATACACTGCCTTTTGGGCTCCTAACATTAGGTCTAGTTTTTCTTGACCCTGGGTAAATTTGTATAGTAATGAACTAAGTTTTGTATTCTTACCTCTTCCATGACTTAGTTTATCTCTAGAGTTTTACTGTTAGACATATCTTTTTCTTTGCAGGCATCTTCATGAGCATTCTTTAAGTTTTCTACTTCAAGATGTAAGTTCTTCATTTCTAATTCTTAAGCTATCATTTTCCTTCTTCAATTTCTCATTTTCAATCTTTAGCTTATTCTTCTCTTCTTTTACCTCAACCATTAGTTTCCTTAAGTTCATTAAGAGAATCTAATAAAGTTTCATGCAATTCGTTTATAAAATATTCATCAACAGAATAATTAGAAGAATCAGAACAATGATAGGAAGAATTAGAACAGCTTATCTCACTCTGTTCCTCTTCTCCAACCATTAAACACATGAGAGCCTGCTCCTGGGTGGTCCCTTCATACATGGTCTCCAATCTTCCCAAACTTCCTTGGTAGTTATGCATGATGAGACTTTGTTTTACCCCTTTAGGCTCGGACGAAGGTAGAGGAGGTGCATTGCCTTACAATTTTATCGATAGTATTTTTTCTCCTCTGCAGTCATATTCTTCATTTTGGTTAGAACTTTCACTCCATTAATTTCTTGAGTGGGGAATTCTACTTCTTCTTCTATGATTTCCCGGGCCTCCCCATCTTTGGCTATGATAAAAATTCTCATTCTCTGCTTCTAGTAGCCATAATTTTTGCCATCAAAGAATAGCGCTTGGCCAATTGACACAACTTCAGATGGGACATCATTTTGATTAAGTGCCATGATGAAACTTTGCTTCTAAGGATGTTAATCCCTATCACCAGAAGTCCCTACTCTGATATCAATTGAAATAAAACCCAGAGGGGGTAAATATATTATATGGTACTTTTACAATAATTTGGATGTT
Source organism: Dillenia turbinata (assembly GCA_037126225.1). Classification (NCBI taxonomy): domain Eukaryota; kingdom Viridiplantae; phylum Streptophyta; class Magnoliopsida; order Dilleniales; family Dilleniaceae; genus Dillenia; species Dillenia turbinata. The sequence continues at coordinate 18,628,839 of JBAMMX010000012.1, read as the reverse complement.
TTTTAGTTTTTGAGATTGGAGGTAGGATGAAGAAGTTGCGAAGAGAAAGAGAACAGAGCATGAGAGGAAGATAAAAACTGAAACAGAACATACAAGATTTTTATAATAGTTCTACCAAACTTGGAGTACATTCACTCCTTCCACTATTTGTAACCCAAATAGTACAATAAACTTGCTCTTAGGTGTAAGCAGACCCTCACAATGTTTTTCCTCAAAACACTAGCCAAACATCTCACAGTTGTTTCTCTCTCTTTAAAACCCTATACCAAGAAACTCATCTCTAATCTTTGAACTTTATGTACGAGAGGAGAATAAATGTTATAGTGAATGAAGCTATAATTTTAGATGTAACAGACTTCATGCTCACAGAAAGAATTTTACAAAAGTAAGAATAACAGAGTATATCACTTGAAGCTCAAAGTGTTGTACGCTTCAGAATGTTCAACACTTCATTTTTCTTTTTGGCACTTCTCTCTCTCTTTATTTTCTCTTCTCTTCTATGTATTTATTGAAAGATGTCAAGAGAGCTGTTATGGTTGGTGAGATTTTGAATGTTTTTCATTAATGTCTCAATGATACATACATTTAATGCTTTGAACCACCTGTACCGTTTTCTACAGAAATAAATGTTAGGAACAACGTGTCAACTTATATAAGTGTTATGTCGAGTATTCCTTTTTGAAATTCAAAACCTGTGTCTTTAATATCGACATCTCCTTTTGCATAGTCGACTATATCACATTTGATGTCTCTTGGTAGTCTGCAGCTTTATAAGCTTAGTCAGCTATGTCTTATTCAATATGTTTTGTTAGTCTAAAGCATTGTAAACTTAGTCGACTATCATTTGAATCATCATAGGTTGTGTCAACAAGTATGTCGGGTTAGCAAACAAAGTTTTGAATTTAGTCATGATCCTATCGACTAATTTTGGTTATTCGTCAACTATTGTTCTACCTTAGTCGAAAGCTTCATTGCATTAGTTGACTATGGTATTTGATATTCCTTGAATGCAAACTAGATCTCAACATGTGTCACTAGAATGTGTGACTTCATATCCTTAGGTTGACTAGTATGAGTGTATTGTCGGCTATTCTTTTTGAAATTCTATATTTTTGCTATCGATACCTTTTATCATTTAGTCAACTAAGTGTTTTTTTGCAGTTAATTAGTCGACTAGCACATTTACTTAGTTGAGTTTGTACCTTTTGGTGTCTCTAGTTAGTTTGTTAAGTTAAAAGCTTATTCGGCGTGGCTGCTGGTTTTTCTTTGGCTTAGTTGGAAAAATTTTACCTTATATCAACTATTATTCAAGAATAATAGATGTTATGTTGACTATTTTGTCAGAATAGCTTGCTAAGTTCTAAATTAAATTATAGTCCTATCGAATGTACTTAGATTGTAGTCAACTAATGTATCTGTTTACCTTAAGTGTTTGTCAACTATTGTTTGGTTCCTTTTTTGACTAATATTTTGGCAATGAAGTCCTTGTCAGCTAACTAGAATCTTCTGTCAATAGCTTTCTAGATAGTAGTCGGCTTATCTTTCTAATTAGCTCACTGCTCAATACACTTTCAGTGTCTTAGTCGACATTTCATAATGCCTTGTTGACTAGTTATCTTACCTAGTTGGCAATTTTGATGTCTTAGTTTATTGTTTTGACTTCTAAGCTTCTAGGTTCAAACTAACCTTAAATATTTGTCGACTAATATATTTAGTCAACCATTGATTCATGTCTGTTGACTGATTGCAAGATCTGAGTCTTTTTTTTTTTTGTTGACTAATTCCTAGAGCTTGTTTGGTTATCTAATTTTTATTCTAAATTTTATGGTTCTGGGATTCATTAGTCGACACTGTTCTTTGGTTAGTTAACTAAAATGGCTTTCTAGGTGCTTATGATCTTAGTTGGCATCCCCTTTTTGTTAGTCGACAGTTTTTTCTAAGTTCTAAAAATTTTCTAAGTCTAGAAAACCTTATTCGGCATCCTCTATTTGTTAGTCAGCAATTTTGTTAGAGTTAAAAAAATTTTCTAAATTTGAATAGTCTTAGTCAACAAGCTTATAATGTTAGTCAACTATGTTAAGCTCTATTTCATGTCTTAGTTGACTAGGTTGATGGACTTGTCGACAACCCATGTTCTAATGAATATCTTTATTATTCTTCAGTCGACTATACTTGGTTGTTGTTTTGTTTTAATTTTCACTTAGACTATGTCGACTACCTCCAAGACTTAGTGTACCAACACATATGTTCTTGATGTTCCCTGGACTTACTTGACTACCATGATGTTTTAGTTGGCTAACATTAAGATTTAGTCAACTACAACACAAACTTAGTTGGCTAACATATAAACTTAGTTGGCTAACACATATGCTTGGTTGGCTAATATATAGGCTTAGTTGGCTAGAAATAAAATTTAGTCGACTATGTCAATTTTTATGTTGTACTTACTTTGGTTCTATCAACTAACTTAATAACGTAGTCGAGCAGTCTAAACTATGTGTCAGCTACCTAGTAAAATTAGTCAACTATTCTTCTTATTTTGTTACTATGTGTCGACTAAACTGTGAGGTTAGTCGAAAGCTTCTTATTTAGCAAAGTTATTCTATCTACTAAATCAAAATGTCTGTTGACAACTGATGTGAAGAAACAACTCCTGATTTCTAAATATATTTTACTAATTTTTGCTTCACTAATTTAATCTAATTTGCTCATCATAAAAACACTTATGTGCAACATCCATAACTCCGAATAAAGGAGAAGAATTATAGTAAGTTGATAGCCAATATAAAAAATTTGTCAAAATCATAGAGACCAATAATTATATGTATATAATTTTAATTTATTTAAATATATTTACCTAACATGAGTTTTCCCATAGAAATATATCGTTGCAGTTGATAGGAATTCATGTATATCCTTGGTCTCTTATATCAAAACAAAAAAAAAAAATATAGCAATTAAACATCACTTGTAACACAAAATATCATGATAGCATGTTCACATGATATGTTCACTTTTGTTTACAGTGATTCGGAGGAATATCTAATGATTAGTTAGTATTTGTTAATGAAATATTAAGACAATGAAATAATTTTCCCATTCTGTTTGGAAGTAAGTTAGCATACTTAGCATTTTAATAATTTATTTTTGTAAAAAACATTAATGTTTTGTTAATTGTAGAAAATTATTACATTCTGGATACGGGCTATTCTAATATTGTCTTTTTCATTTTTTAGTTCCATATTATAATGAACGATATCATCTTAATCAATTTTGCACTCGTCGTCGAAGATTAAGAACGAAGTATGAACCTTTTGACTATAGGCATTCATCGATCAGAATTGTGATTGAAAGGTGCTTTGGTGTTTTGAAAGAAAGATTTGTCTTGTTGAAGGCTATTCCTCCATCACTACGATGCCAAAAATTAATTCCAATTGCTTGCTGTGGTGATGTGGTGCAACAATACTAAGATGTTTTCTAAGGAAGGATAGAGAATGATTTTGATGGGACGTATTCCAAGACCCAGTCCAAAAGAGTCAACTCCCAAAAGGCCCACCGAAAAGGAGGCCTGCCGATCAATCTACAGAAGGGTCATAGTCGCCCCGATCAATCTACCGAAGGGCCGTAGTTGCCCCGATTATTCTACTAAAAGGCCTTAGTCGTTCGAGTCTACCAAACGATAAGGTCTCAGTCGCCCTAATAATCTATCATGACCCATCGAGTGAGGACAGTCATCCCGACCGAGTAAACAAGCGTCAGTACCCCAATCGAACCAATCCCGAAGGTCCCTTATCAGTCGAGCAATCGATCGGTACGCAGCACTCTGAACGATCCTAAAGGAAGGTCAGGATCTCCTTAACTTCAGTTTCCTATTTCACTACGGTAAATCGCGGATCTCCCAGATAAGGAAGGCGTCCCTCCCGAAAAGGAAGGTTTCCCGGTATATGAGGATCGTAATCAATTCGTAATATTAACTTCCGAGATTTCCGAATCAATTCGATAAGGAAAATATGGTAAAAGTCTTTCAACGGGGCACGACTCTCATAGGTATAAGAGGTCTCAAAACCCTCAAAATCAGGTACGCTCTCTAAACCTAACACAGGGGGCACATTAATCACAGGGAACCACTCTTCATCTACTCTCCAACTATTTTACTCAAACGAAAACCGCTTTTTACTGACTTGAGTGTCGGAGCCTCTTCGTTGGAGCACCCTCTGGTGGTTTTTGCAGGTATATCCACCCTTAACGACAATCGTTCGAGTCAACAAGAAGCTGGTATCTGAGAAACCAAAACCCGCCTCCATCAGATTGGCACCGTCCGTGGGAAACGGACTGATTCTCTGAGATCTTATGGCGATGCTCGCAATGGTTATCTCCGACACAGCAACCGCCAAAAGAAGAAGGCCAGTCATAGGCTTTGATGATGACGACCTTCCCGCCGGAACAGATCTTCTCCGGGATGACCCTATAGTCATCACCCTCAAAATAGATTCCTACACTATGAAAAGGGTACTCGTCAATCAGGGGGCTGACTGCGATCTCCTAACCTAGGACGCCTTCTGTAGAATAGGTTTCAATCCGTCTTGACTTTTGCCATCTACCGGATCCCTCCAAGGGCTTTTAGACGAGCTCACTCATCTCGAATGCATCATTTATCTCCTGTGACCCTAGGGAGACCCCCTAATCACACAACCGCTCTCGTCCTTTTTCATGTGGTGAAGCTCTACTCCCCTACAATGCCATACTCGGCAGACCCAGCCTAAATGATCTGGAGGCGCTACCGAGCACGAGCCACATGAAAATGAAATTCGGAACACCACTAGGGGTAGCGACCATTAGAAGTGACTCTGACCCCTATATCCTCGTTGTGACACAAGGTGCTCAAGAAGTTTTCCCGATTGATGCCTTGGAACCTAGAGACAACACTGAACCGAGAGCCTAAGCCAGGTGAAGAGAGGACCGAAATCCTTCTAACCAACAACCTCAGTCAAACGGTCAAGATAGGAGCCAACCTATAACCTACTTTACGAGAGGCCTTAGTCGCCTGTCTACAACGACACTCAAAGGTTTTCGCATGGACTCCAAAAGACATGCCTGGCATAGACCCATCGGTCATAGCCCATAAATTGATCGTTAACCTCGACTTTAGACCGATCAAGCAGAAGAAGAGGGTATTTGCCCTCGAACGCCAACGCGCCATCCAGGAAGAGGTCCAGAAGTTGTTGACGTCAGGATTCATCCGCGAAGTCAAGTATCCCGAATGGCTGGCTAACGTAGTCTTGGTGAAAAAGACTAATGGCAAGTGGAGGATGTGTGTAGACTTCACCGACCTCAACAAAGCATGTTCGAAGGATAGCTATCCGCTCCCCAACAATGACAAACTTGTAGACAATTCCTCAAGACACCAACTTTTGAGTTTTATGGACGCTTACTCCAACTATAACCAGATCAGAATGGAACCAGAAGACGAAGAGAAAACTAGCTTCATCACCGAGTTCGGTACATATTGCTATCAGGTCATGCCTTTTGGCTTAAAGAATGCCGGAGCAACCTTCTAACGACTGGTCAACGCGATCTTCAAAGACTAATTAGGCAGGAACGTTGAAACTTATGTCGACGACATGCTCGTAAAGAGTATTACAGCAGAAGCTCACGTTGCAGACCTTGAAGAGACCTTCCAAACTTTAGAACGGTACAACATGCGGCTAAACCCAAAAAAATACACGTTCGGGATCGCTTCCGGGAAATTCCCGGGCTTCATGATTATCGATCAGGGGATAGAGGCCAACCCTGAAAAGATACAAGCAATATTATATATGACCCCCCCAGACACTCAAGGAAGTGCAACATCTGACCGGTCGAATAGCGGCCTTAAGCCTTTTCATGTCCAGAGTTGGCGAAAAGTATAAGCCCATATTTGACGCACTGAAGAGGTCTCAACAGTTCAAATGGACGATCGAATGTCAAGCAGCTTTTGAACGCGGGGAAAAACTTTATCTATATTTGGTCGTTTCCGAACGAGCACTCTATTTTGTAATGGTGAGGCAGGAGTTCACCGCCCAGAAGCCAGTCTATTACATCAGTAGGATACTGAAAGATTCCGAAATCAATTACCAGCCGATTGAGAAGATAGCTTATGCTTTGGTTATCTCAGTAAGGCGCCTTCGACCATATTTTCAGGCCCATACTATGGTGGTGCTCACCGATCAACCGTTGAAGCAAATCTCCCAGAAGAGGGATACATCAGGACGACTTATCAAGTGGAGTATAGAGCTAGGCAAATTTGATGTCCAATACCGACCACGACCCGCTATAAAGGGTCAAGCACTGACGGATTTCATCCTTGAATGCACTCTCCCCACAATATCTGAAGATCAACTCCCTAGCCATCGGGAAGAATGGACAGACCCCAAATAGACTATCCACGTGGATGGATTGTCAAACTCTTCAGGAAGTGGCGCTGGACTCATATTGGTAGGACCAAACGATTTCAAGGCAAAGTACGCCCTCCGTTTTGATTTTCAAGCCACAAACAACCAAGCCGAGTATGAAGCTCTGTTAACAAGCCTCTAGATCGCCACCAGTATGGGATCACGAAATGTCAGGATGTTTATGGATAGCCAGTTGGTTGTAAAACAAATCAAATGGGTTTATGAGACCAGAAACCCGGTCATGGCAAAATACCTAAGTAAGTTGCACGAGACGATAGATCGGTTGGGCAAAGTAGACATTCAACAGATCCCTCGTTCGGAGAATACGAGAGTGGATACCTTGTCGAAACTGGCTAGTTCCGATTCAGTCGCTTCAGCCGAATAGTGTATATTGAAAGCCTGTCGTATCCCAGTATTGACGAGTCTAAGGAGATCCTCCCAGTTGATCAGCCGCCTAGTTGGAAGGACCCTATAAAAGACTATCTGAGACATGATCACCTGCCAGCATCCCCAGGGTAAGCAATAAAACTGAAACGAATGGCCACGCGTTATGCCATAATCAATGGGATTCTCTACCGCAAGTCATTCACTCACCCATATCTACAATGTCTGACCCCCGAAGAAGGGAATTACATCCTTCGGGAGATTCACGAAAGAGTCTGCAATAATCATCTGGATGCCCGAAACCTAGTCTATAAAGCCGTCCGATAGGGATATTACTGGCCAACCATAAGAGTCGATTCCGACGATTACGTCAAAAGGTGCGATAGATGTCAGCGTTTCTCATCGGTTCCACGGTTACCCTCCACCGAGCTTAATCCAATATCCAGCCCTTGGTCGTTTGCTCAGTGGGTCATGGACATCCTCGGACCATTTCATCCTACCACGAGACAGCAAAAATTCTTGATCGTGGCAATCGACTACTTTACGAAGTGCGTAGAAGCCGAGCCTTTAGCCCAGATCACGGCCGCTAAAGTCCAATCCTTCGTATGGACTTATATTATCACCCGGTTCGGTATATCACGTGTCCTTATCACAGATAACGGAAAGCAATTAGACAATCAACGCTTTCGGGAGTTTTGTGAGAAGTTGGAGATCCAACATAGGTTCTCATCAGTCGCTCACCTACAAACCAACGGATTGGCTGAAGTAACCAATCGAACGATTCTACAAGGACTAAAGACAACGTTGGATGACGCCAAGGAATAATGGGTTGAAGAACTTTATAGCATCCTTTGGTCGTATTGTACTACCCCTCGAAGGGCAACAGGAGAAACACCCTTCAGTCTGACTTACGGAAGTGAAGTAGTCATACCCGTGGAAATAGACATTCACACGCTCTGAGTAGATCACTATGATGCCGGGCAAAACGAACGTACCCTATGAGAAAGGTTAGACCTACTTCCAGAATTACGGGAATCTACATCAACACGGATGGCGGCCTATCAGCAGCAAATGATCCAGTATCATAATAGAAGGGTTAGAAGCCGAGTGTTTAAACCCGGAGAATTGGTGCTACGGAAAGTGGAAGCAACCGGCCAATAGCAGCCTGGGGGTAAGCTCGGCCCTAATTGGGAAGGACCATATCAAGTACGTTCCGTAGTCCGACCGGGGACATACCGACTCGACAACCTAGACGGATCGGCGATACCTAGAACTTGGAACTCGGAGAATTTGCGCATATACTATCAATGAGCCTCAGTGCTATCCGATAGCCGGGGAGTCTTTCTTAAACACAGCTCAAGGTCCCCAGTCGAAGGGCCTCAGTCGCCCAGTCCTTAGCGATCGTACGCGTCGTCAATAGGGGATGTAACTCCCCGGATGGGTGGACGCGACCCACAACTTAAAATTTTCCTATCGAATGGCCTCAGTCGCCCAATCTTTACCGATCGTACGAGTCGTCAATAGGGGATGTAACTCCCCGGATGGGTGGACGCGACCCACAACTTAAAACTTTCCATTGCTAGGAGGGCCTCAGTCGCCCAGTCTTTACTGATCATACGCGTCGTTAATAGAAGATGTAACTCTTCGGACGGGTGGACGCGGCCCACAACTTAAAATTTTCCATTGCTAGGAGGGCCCCAGTCGCCCAGTCTTTACCGATCATACGCGTCGTCAATAGGGGATGTAACTCCCCTAACGGGTGAACGCGGCCCACAACTTAAAATTTTCCTATCGAAGGGTCTCAGTCGCCCAACATCTACCGATCTACTTTGACAAAGACTGAAGGAAATTACCTTGCAACACAGAAAATCAAAAAGAAGCAAAAATACGATCTAGGTAAGTGAAAAATAATTCTCTCATTTATTTTCGTGTGAAGAAATACATCAAAATACATGAACAAGCCGCTAGAACCAATTGATTACACCCTGGAGAATATACATAAAGGTCTACCTCATCAGGCTGCCGATTCACCTAAAGAGAAAGAACACAATCCCTATATAGGAGAGTACAAAAATGTAGCGTTAGGAATAAGAGAAGACGAGCCCAGGTTTTGCCACCCCCAGCACAGCCTGGACTCGACTTACCCATCCAAAGACGGTGTGAGAAACACCCTCCACCACGTTCAGAGGGTGAGGACTGACCGGGGAAGATCATGCAAGGTGATACAAGATGCACCCCCTCGGTGGCAATGAATTAGATTACGTTGACCGGTAAACGGCCAACATAATGAGATCTCATTCCAGTAGTCCTCTTCTTTAATGAGATCTCATTCCAGCAGAAGTTATCCCAACCAAGAAACATCGTGTCACGCCCCGACCCACACCCGAGACGGGCACGCGACCAGCCCGCCGCGGCACCTTGATGCACGGGCACCACGTCCCGCACATCGAAGCACCGTAAGGCTGTCGACATTCACAAAATCCAGGTTTCCAAATCACAGAGATCCCCAAGAAATAAAACTAATACATGTATGCCTCAATGCAAATTAAAACAAGTGAGAGTTAACCTTATACAGACAAGAAGAATTATAAATACAGTCATCCCAATTTAAACAAATACAATGGTCATTCTAACTTCCTCAAAATGATACAATAACCTCAATACATAGCGGAATAGCGAGTAGTCATACCCCGGCCCAGTAGTCTCCAAGAATATCCAATACAATAATGCGCACAAATCTCTCGGTCCGAGTCTACACCTGTAGGAGGGGAATGTGAGGGGTGAGTACCATAGAGAGGGGGGGTTGGTACTCAGCAAGTCGGGGGGATGACATGCTACAATTAATTTTTTGGTGAATTAGGAGTGTCAAAATTATGTCCCAATAAATCCATGGTATGCAAAAATATTATGACATCTCAATAAATCATTCACGGCATACGTATCAAATCAAATATGCATCCATTATGCATGTCCATCATATCATGTAGAGCCGGCCGAAAATATCCCGGCAAAGGCCAACCATGGCCAAGGACGGGCAACGTTGGGGGTTTTCACGGTGCAAGTAATAAAATAAGGCTCTCCACCCCAACGTTGGCCACAGACTACTCCAACTAGCCTGTATATATATCGCACACGTATCAAGGATCAAGCGTGTATGGAAACCCGCCGGTGCTAGACCTACCAAGGTCCTCCCCGAAGTGGTTCAACCGACGACTGTCCGTACAATATGTATGAGAAATATGCGGATACCCCCTGCAGAGGCGTATCCGAGCACAACAGGTGCCTCTACCAAATGTCCTTCGTAGCTACGGAATGCCATAGGAAGCAAATCATCATCATCACAGTATCCACAGGGGCATCCACCCAAATCACATATCTCAAGCCATAACATGTCAAAATCATGTGCCAATATGCAATGGAAGTATAAAATCATGTGGATATATCAAAGTGTGGCACAATCATCAAGTGTCAAAATCATGGATGCATATCGATATAAACAAGTTGGGACACTCCATATATCACAAAACATTTTCATAAATCCAGGGAAATAGGTCAATCATACCATTTTAAATCATGCATTTGAAAACTTTTTAAAACACAGTATCAATTAAAAGTAGATGTCAAGTCCCACTCACCGTTAGGGGAGGATAATACACTCCCCAATATCTCCACAAAGTGTAAATCAAGTGCTCCCTCCGTTCAACTCAAATAACTCTTAGTGAGACAAACAGTCTGTAGATTTTTTAACCTGCGCAGTCATGGAAAACAGACTATAACTTTGGCTATACTAGTCCAAATCAGATGATTCTTATCTCATTTTAAAGCTAAGAGATAGAACTATAACTTTAATTTTGCACACTTCCTCAGATTCAAATCACAGAATTCCCGGTAAGCCTAATTTTGTTACTGTCATATTTAAGTTTTGGATTCTGTCCAGTTTTTGTGCAGAAGCCATAACTTTCGTTATACTCACCAAAGTCTAATTAAATTTTAACATGTTATAGATAAAATGTAGATCTACAACTTTTGTGTTTTGAGTTTTATCCAAATATGCCTGGAAGGGGTTCAACAAAATTCATGAACAAGACTGATACGTTTTAGTGAAACATAAAGTTTCTGTCAACACAGTTTTAAGGAAAATTGTATAAATTTCAATTTCCTCGTGCGAAATGGCTGAAATTTTTATATGTTATAGGCAAGAAGTATATCTATAACTTTCATGTTTTGTGTTTCTTCAAACTAAGAATGAAGAGGGGTCGTTTTTACTCACTACTGTCAAGGTTCGAAACTGGACACTTCTATGTCGAGTTTCAGGAAAAGTGCCATAACTTTTAGCACAGGCATCGGATTTTGGTGATTCTTATCTCGTTGGAAAGATAAGACTTTGATCTACAATTCATATGACTAGCACATTTTCAAATTATGGCTCTAAGATGCCTTAAAACAGAGATGAAGTCACGGACAGAAATAAAATTTAAAGTGAGACAGGATAAAATTTCTTACCTCACTTTCTTGGTCTTCCTCTCTTGCTCTCTCCTTGTTCTCACGAATTGGGAAGAATGAACAAGCATTCTAAGGCCTTCTTCTTTTATTATTGTGTTAATAACTCACCACCCTAGGATCAAATCTCCAATTAATCTAAACCATAGGATCATTTTGCTATTGCATGTGTTCTCATTGGTTTTCATGTGCATGTGTTCTCATTGGTCCACCTTGCCTTTCTCATCTCCATTTGGCCAACACTTGTCCTCCTCACTATAACACTTGTTCAATACAAGAATACACTTGTCACATTTTATTTAAGTTTTGTTAATTGCTAACAAGTCCTTTGACTTATAAAAATTCTAATTTAACCCCTAAAATTTCAATAATTACACACTAGGCCCAAAATCTTATATTAGACCTAATTAAATTTATTTAATGTGAAATTAAGGTTTTGAATCTCTTTGAGTCAAAATTGATCCGATTTGTATTTTACCGTCAAATATCTAAGGTTGATTTACTAGGAAAATTTTCTTTTTGAAAATTCATTAACATAGTAGTAGAAACATTATATATATACATATATATATGAAATGGAATTCACTATAGAATACACCGAGAGTCGGTGTTACATTTTTCTAACCCCCTAAAAACAAGTTTCGTCCTCGAAACTAAAAGAAAACCATATAGGAAAAGGAAAATTACTCGGTAAATAGATGAGGGTACTGTCCCCTCATAGTCTCCTCGGGCTCCCAAGTTTCCTCTTCGACCTGGTCGCTACGCCACAAAATGCGTACCAATGAAACATCCTTGCTTCGCAATCTACGGATCTGCTGGTCAAGGACTGCTACGGGCTGTATAGGTAAACTCAGGTCCTCCCGTAGCTCAACTGGTGGAGGTTCTAAAACATGAGAAGGGTCAGGCATATATCTCCTAAGCACCGAGACATGGAACACATCGTGAATACGTGCCAACTCCTCTGGTAGCTCCAATCTGTACGCCACACTTCCGATCCTCTCAAGAATACGGAAGGGCCCAATATACCTGGGGCTCAACTTGCCCCGCTGTCTGAAACGGATCACCCCTTTCCCGGGTGAGATCCTCAAGAAAACCATGTCTCCCTTCTGAAACTCCAGTGGTCGCCGTCTACGGTCTGCATATGCCTTCTGTCGATCCTGGGCGGCTCTCATCCTCTGTCGGACAATCCTGACCTTCTCCCTCGTCTCCTCAACAAGCTCCACACTGCTGAGGTGCCTCTCACCGACCTCGTCCCAGCATAAAGGTGTGCGGCATCGCCTCCCATACAATGCCTCGTATGGAAGCATCCCGATACTCGCCTGGTAGCTGTTATTATATGCAAACTCTACAAGTGGTAAATGCCGATCCCAGCTACCATGAAAATCAATAACACAAACCCGAAGCATATCCTCAAGTGTCTGAATCGTACGCTCTGACTGGCCATCTGTCTGAGGATGATAGGCTGTGCTAAAGTTCAGTCTAGTACCCAATGCCTCCCGCAACCTGGGCCAGAACCTAGACGTGAACCTAGGGTCCCTGTCTGAAACAATCGACACAGGCACCCCGTGAAGTCGTACTATGGTGTCCATATAGAGATGTGCCAGCACCTCCAAGGAGTAGTCACCACGGATGGGGATAAAGTGTGCAGATTTGGTGAGTCGATCGACAATCACCCAAATCGCATCATGCTGCGTGGATGTCCTCGGTAACCCCATCACAAAATCCATGGTAATATGTTCCCACTTCCACTCAGGAATGGGAAGCGGCTGTAAAATACCTGCTGGTCTCGGTGCTCGGCCTTCACTCGCCGGCACACCAAGCACCGTGCTACAAACTCTGCTATCTCCCGCTTCATGCCCGACCACCAATAACTGCCTCTAATGGTGCGATACATCTTTGTACCCCCTGAGATGCATAGCATAAGCCGAAGAGTGTGCCTCCTCAAGGATAGCACGTCGAAGCTCAACATCACCTTGGAATACACACTCGTCTCCGAACACCACGAGTCCATCGGCACGGACTCGGAAATCCCCCGCCCTCTCCGCGGCGGATCCGATCGTGAATAGTCCGGAGCTCCGATCCGTACCCTGAAGCTCTCTGATGCGGTCAAGTAGTGTAGGCCGTACCTCAAATCTAGCTAGCAGTGTGCCCTGCTCATCGTTGGCCAAGCTGACTCCCAAAGCTCGGAGTCCTACCAAGCAGGAGATGTAGGCTCTCTCTGCTGCCTGAGAAGTGGTAGAAGAAGATGACTTCCGGCTCAAGGCATCTGCTACTACATTTGCCTTACCTGGATGATAGTCAATAACCAAGTCGTAGTCTTTCAACAGCTCTAACCATCTCCTCTGTCTTAGGTTTAGCTCTCTCTGAGTAAATAAATACTTCAAGCTCTTATGGTCTGTGAAGACCCTGCAGGTAACTCCATATAAGTAATGTCTCCATATCCTCAGTGCGAAGACTATGGCTGCTAGCTCAAGATCGTGAGTCGGGTAGTTCGCCTCATGCTTCTTCAACTGTCTCGAAGCATAAGCGATCACCCGTCCATCCTGCATCAATACGCAACCCAGCCCCTGCCGGCTGGCATCACTGTACACAACATACTCCCTGTTACTTGTAGGGAGAGCCAAGATAGGTGCTGACGTCAGTCGCTGTTTGAGTTCCTGAAAACTCGCCTCACAGCGATCATCCCAACAGAACTTAACGTCTTTCTTCGTCAATCGAGAGAGTGGAGCAGCAATCCTCGAGAAACCCTCTACAAATCGTCTATAATAACCAGCAAGTCCAAGAAAACTCCGGACCTCAGTAACGGTCTGTGGCTGCTCCCACCTCAATATGGCCTCTACTTTCTGCGGATCAACAAAAATCCCCTCCGCAGAAACAACGTGGCCCAGAAATCCAATTTCCCTTAGCCAAAATTCACACTTGGTGAATTTGGCATATAACTACTGCTCACGGAGAGTCTGTAAGACCACCCTCAGGTGCTGTTCATGCTCCTCATCACTCCGTGAATATACCAGAATGTCATCAATAAATACGATGACGAACCGATCCAGGTAGTCATGGAAGACCCGGTTCATTAAATCCATAAAAGCCGCTGGAGCATTAGTCAACCCAAACGGCATCACTAAAAATTCAAAGTGACCATAGCGAGTGCGGAATGTAGTCTTGGGCACGTCCTCGGCCCGAATCCGTAACTGGTGATAACCAGACCGCAAATCGATCTTCGAAAAGACCCGTGCACCCTGAAGCTGGTCAAATAGGTCATCAATACGTGGCAGAGGATACCGGTTCTTGATGGTCACCTTATTCAACTGCCGGTAATCCACGCACAGTCGTAGGGTCCCGTCCTTCTTCTTTACAAACAACACTGGAGCACCCCAAGGTGAAGTGCTCGGACGGATAAAACCCTTGTCCAGTAATTCCTGCAGCTGGACCTTGAGCTCTCTCAGCTCAGCTGGCGCCATTCTGTATGGCGGAATAGATATAGGAGCGGTTCCCGGAGCTATGTCGATCTCAAAGTCAAACTCCCGAGCCGGTGGAAGGCCGGGTAGCTCCTCAGGGAAAACATCTGCAAACTCCTGTACTACAGGGACATCCTCATTCCTCGGTTCCTTCATAGTAGTATCCACAACATGGGCCAAGTACGTCGTGCAGCCTCGGCGTATTAATCTCCTGGCCTCCATCACCGAAATAACACAGCGAGACAATACTCTCCTCTTGCCAGAAAACCTCAAAGCAAGTCCCTCCGATCTACGGAACTCAACCTCCTTAGTGAAACAATCAACGGAGGCTCTGTGTCTGCTCAGCCAATCCATGCCAAGGATGGCATCAATATCGGTCAAGTCCAAAGGGATCAAATCTGCCTCAAGTATGGTGTTTCCAATCATGACCTCTGTCCCTCTATAGACTGAATCTCTCAAGAGCTGTTCACCGAGAGGTGTGAAAACCAATATCTCCTCTCCAAGTGGCGTCAAAGGCTTACCCATCAGGTGGGCAAAGGACGCTCTCACATACGAGTAGTTCGACCCGGTGTCGATAAGGACACGGGCGTCGACTCCATAAATCTTCATAGTTCCTAAATGTGGGGAAAATAAAGAGATCAATTTAGATAAAGGTGGAAATAGATGCTCATCATATATATCTCAAAAGTAGGTACAACCAACATAGTCAAGCCTCTAATGCTTTGGCTTATGATGAGTCTCAAAATAAAAGTACAGGGGAAATCTCTAAGTGTGTGAGTCAGAAGGGGGAGTACCAATAATGACATCGGGATTCGTCTGCACATCCTCCTGCGTCATCGCGTACACTCGGGCCTGAGTCCTCAGCTACTGCCGCGATGGTCCCGGTGCCATACTACTCCCAGCTACTGCTCGTGGGGCTATAGGGCTAGAGTGTGCTGGTGCTTCCTGCTGTCCCCCTCGTGGAGCACTCGACTGAATAGAAACTGCCTGACCTCCTGCTCCAAGATCAGGGCACTGGCTCTTGATGTGCCCCGGTCTCCCACACTGGAAGCAAATCACTGTCACCCCACAAGCTCCGAAGGGGTGATGTCTGCCACATCGATGACAAAAAGGGTGTTGTCGGGCTATAGTCTAAGTGGAGGTACTCGGGGCTGGTGCTCTAAACCCCTGGGACTGCGATCCCTGCCTCTAAGAAGGGTCTCCGCGAAACCCTGAGGTCCTCCCCTTCTTCGAACTCTGGCCCTCAGAAAACTCATGCCTCTTCCTCCTCTGCTCCCTGCTCTCTCTCTGTCGTCCCTCAGCATGGACGATCTCCTCAGCCCGGAGTGCTGAGTCTACTATCTCTGGAAATGAGAAGTTAGGGGTCACCGTCATATACCTCCGGATGTTCAAGTTGAGGCCATCCTCAAACTTGAACCTCAACTGACTGGGTGTGGCTAGGTCCGGAACAAAAGCGGCCAGTCTCCTCAACTTGGCCTCATACTCGGTCACAGTCCGAGTACCCTGCCGCAGGTGGTGGAACTCCGTCCTCTTCCTGTTCTGCTGGAACGCTGAAAAATATCTGCGGTTGAACTCCCGCAGAAAGTCCTCCCAACTCCTGGGCTCCGCTGCATCATCACAAACTGCCTCCCACCATGAGAGGGCATCTCCATCCAATAATCTCTCGGCCACTCGGAGTCTGAACTCCTCACTCAGGCCAAGGTCTGTCAACACTCGGCGGGTGCGGTTGATCCAGTGCTTCGCAGCAGTGGAATCACCCACCCCAGAGAACTCGGTACAGCCTAGCTGTCTCGCCTCCTTCACGAGCTGGGTGAGCTCGTGAATCCATCTCAACGTCGAAGAAGTATCGTCACTGGGTCTAGAAACTGCAGATGGACCGACAACCGGTGAAGGCTCCGGTGCGACTGGTCGGGGCACAGCCATAGGGGTTGGCTCGGCCATCGGTGGTGGTGGTGGTGGTGGCATATGAATGCCGTGGGCAGCGTACCACTCGAACACCTGTCGGTAGGCGTCCAATGGTGGCGGTGGTGGTAGATCTGCGGCCGTGGTGGCCGGTGGTGTAGGCACTGAAGGAGAACCGTGTGAGGAAGACACGTCCTCTGGTACACTGGGGGGCTCAATAGGTAAGAAGTGGGTACCTCGCCTAGTCGTCATACTTCTGTGAAGAAAAAGGCACTAATCAGGCAGATATATAAGAATTAGGGTTAGTTATGGAATAACTAACCCCCTAAAAGAAATCAACTTGGCATCGGAACCAATGGATAAGGTATACTAGGTTAGATATGACCCGTATCTAACCCCCTAAAAATGGATGAACCCATATGCCTATGACCATGTACTGGGATTTCATGACTGTACTGTAACTCTCACATGCATTGAGGACTTTCAAAATCAGATTTACTTGGGGATATTTTCGAAATCAGTTTCTCAAACTCAGCTCTAACCAAGAGCTCTGATACCAACCGAGGCCTGTCACGCCCCGACCCACACCCGAGACGGGCACGCGACCAGCCCGCCGCGGCACCTCGATGCACGGGCACCACGTCCCGCACATCGAAGCACCGTAAGGCTGTCGACATTCACAAAATCCAGGTTTCCAAATCACAGAGATCCCCAAGAAATAAAACTAATACATGTATGCCTCAATGCAAATTAAAACAAGTGAGAGTTAACCTTATACAGACAAGAAGAATTATAAATACAGTCATCCCAATTTAAACAAATACAATGGTCATTCTAACTTCCTCAAAATGATACAATAACCTCAATACATAGCGGAATAGCGAGTAGTCATACCCCGGCCCAGTAGTCTCCAAGAATATCCAATACAATAATGCGCACAAATCTCTCGGTCCGAGTCTACACCTGTAGGAGGGGAATGTGAGGGGTGAGTACCATAGAGAGGGGGGGTTGGTACTCAGCAAGTCGGGGGGATGACATGCTACAATTAATTTTTTGGTGAATTAGGAGTGTCAAAATTATGTCCCAATAAATCCATGGTATGCAAAAATATTATGACATCTCAATAAATCATTCACGGCATACGTATCAAATCAAATATGCATCCATTATGCATGTCCATCATATCATGTAGAGCCGGCCGAAAATATCCCGGCAAAGGCCAACCATGGCCAAGGACGGGCAACGTTGGGGGTTTTCACGGTGCAAGTAATAAAATAAGGCTCTCCACCCCAACGTTGGCCACAGACTACTCCAACTAGCCTGTATATATATCGCACACGTATCAAGGATCAAGCGTGTATGGAAACCCGCCGGTGCTAGACCTACCAAGGTCCTCCCCGAAGTGGTTCAACCGACGACTGTCCGTACAATATGTATGACAATCTGGCGGATACCCCCTGCAGAGGCGTATCCGAGCACAACAGGTGCCTCTACCAAATGTCCTTCGTAGCTACGGAATGCCATAGGAAGCAAATCATCATCATCACAGTATCCACAGGGGCATCCAGCCCAAATCACATATCTCAAGCCATAACATGTCAAAATCATGTGCCAATATGCAATGGAAGTATAAAATCATGTGGATATATCAAAGTGTGGCACAATCATCAAGTGTCAAAATCATGGATGCATATCGATATAAACAAGTTGGGACACTCCATATATCACAAAACATTTTCATAAATCCAGGGAAATAGGTCAATCATACCATTTTAAATCATGCATTTGAAAACTTTTTAAAACACAGTATCAATTAAAAGTAGATGTCAAGTCCCACTCACCATTAGGGGAGGATAATACACTCCCCAATATCTCCACAAAGTGTAAATCAAGTGCTCCCTCCGTTCAACTCAAATAACTCTTAGTGAGACAAACAGTCTGTAGATTTTTTAACCTGCGCAGTCATGGAAAACAGACTATAACTTTGGCTATACTAGTCCAAATTAGATGATTCTTATCTCATTTTAAAGCTAAGAGATAGCACTATAACTTTCATTTTGCACACTTCCTCAGATTCAAATCACAGAATTCCCGGTAAGCCTAATTTTGTTACTGTCATATTTAAGTTTTGGATTCTGTCCAGTTTTTGTGCAGAAGCCATAACTTTCGTTCTACTCACCAAAGTCTAATTAAATTTTAACATGTTATAGATAAAATGTAGATCTACAACTTTCGTGTTTTTAGTTTTATCCAAATATGCCTGGAAGGGGTTCAACAAAATTCATGAACAAGACTGATACGTTTTAGTGAAACATAAAGTTTCTGTCAACACAGTTTTAAGGAAAATTGTATAAATTTCAATTTCCTCGTGCGAAATGGCTGAAATTTTTATATGTTATAGGCAAGAAGTATATCTATAACTTTCATGTTTTGTGTTTCTTCAAACTAAGACTGGAGAGGGGTCGTTTTTACTCACTACTGTCAAGGTTCGAAACTGGACACTTCTATGTCGAGTTTCAGGAAAAGTGCCATAACTTTTAGCACAGGCATCGGATTTTGGTGATTCTTATCTCGTTGGAAAGATAAGACTTTGATCTACAATTCATATGACTAGCACATTTTCAAATTCTGGCTCTAAAATGCCTTAAAACAGAGATGAAGTCACGGACAGAAATAAAATTTAAAGTGAGACAGGATAAAATTTCTTACCTCACTTTCTTGGTCTTCCTCTCTTGCTCTCTCCTTGTTCTCACGAATTGGGAAGAATGAACAAGCATTCTAAGGCCTTCTTCTTTTATTATTGTGTTAATAACTCACCACCCTAGGATCAAATCTCCAATTAATCTAAACCATAGGATCATTTTGCTATTGCATGTGTTCTCATTGGTTTTCATGTGCATGTGTTCTCATTGGTCCACCTTGCCTTTCTCATCTCCATTTGGCCAACACTTGTCCTCCTCACTATAACACTTGTTCAATACAAGAATACACTTGTCACATTTTATTTAAGTTTTGTAAATTGCTAACAAGTCCTTTGACTTATAAAAATTCTAATTTAACCCCTAAAATTTCAATAATTACACACTAGGCCCAAAATCTTATATTAGACCTAATTAAATTTATTTAATGTGAAATTAAGGTTTTGAATCTCTTTGAGTCAAAATTGATCCGATTTGTATTTTACCGTCAAATATCTAAGGTTGATTTACTAGGAAAATTTTCTTTTTGAAAATTCATTAACATAGTAGTAGAAACATTATATATATACATATATATATGAAATGGAATTCACTATAGAATACACCGAGAGTCGGTGTTACACATCGCACGTTACGACACCTCAAAAATCGACCCTCAGGAAGAATCATTCTCCACCAAGCAACTAATAAGGAAGAACGTTGGTCCTCTGTGGAAGGAAGTGAATGCGCGACATGGCTATTTATAGCCGTAAGAAGTAGAAGCCCAATTAATTCGAAGAAGATGAAACGGATTAACACAAACGCAAGTCATAAATGCCGAGAGTAAATTACCTTCAGTTCCCCATGAAGAAAATCGTATATGAAGAGACAAGCTCGTATTCCTAGCAAGGCAGGCGAATTAGAGTGAACCGAACCTATGCACTCATAACGTATGAAACACGCTTCACTTATGACTTTTCTTTTCTAAGAAAGCCATGAGTCGGGGGTAAATGATAGGACGTATTCTAAGACCCAGTCCGAAAGAGTCAACTCCCAAAAGACCTCACGAAAAGGAGGCCTGCCGATCAATCTACCGAAGGGCCATAGTTGTCCCGATCAATCTATCGAAGGGCCGTCGTTGCCCCGATCATTCTATTGAAAAGTCTTAGTTGCCTGGGTCTACCAAACGACAGGGTCTCAGTCGCCCTGATAATCGATCATGACCCATCGAGTGAGGACAGTCACCCCGACTGAGTAAACAAACGTCAGTCTCCCAATCGGACCAGTCCCGAAGGTCCCTTATCAGTCGAGCAATAGATCAGTATGCAGTACTCTGAACAATCCTAAAGGAATGTCAAGATCTCCTTAACTTCGGTTTCCTATTTCACAACGGTAAATCGCAGATCTCCCAAATAAGGAAGGCGTCCCTCCCAAAGAGGAAGGTTTCCCGGTATATGAGGATCATAATCAATTCATAATATTAATCTCTGAGATTTCCAGATCAGTTCAATAAGGAAAGTATGGTAAAAGTTCTTCAACGGTGCACGACTCTCACAGGTATAGAAGGTCTCAAAACTCTCGACACCAGGTACGCTCTCTAAGCCTAACATAGGGGGCACATTGATCATAGGGAACCACTCTCCCTCTACTCTCAGTCTGTTTCACTCAAATGAAAACCACTCTTTACTGACTTGAGCGTCGGATCCTCCCCGCCGGAGCACCCTCCGGCGGTTTTTACAGGTATATCCACCCTTGACGGCAATCATTCGAGTCAATAAGGAGCTGGTATCTGAGGAGCCAAAACCTGCCTCCATCAGAATTATTTACAGAATATCGTGGAGAGAAATAGTTCCCTAAGGGGAATAGTAGTGATGTGATGCAACAATACTTTTAAGTATATATGTCTCAACAACAGATGAATTTTGTTACGGATGCCCTTGCAGCTCAATCATTAATATTCGTGTCTCTACATAACATGTTTTGTATGAAAAGAGATTTGTGTTTGTCTTGTAAGAAAAAAAAAACTGTCTGTGTTTGTTTTGTAACAGATTTTGTTAGGCAATTACAAAATGTAATATGGCAGTTTGACAAATTTGGAACTTTGTTTAATTTTGTAATAATTCTTATATTGTTTTATTAGTTTTGAGGACAACCTTTGTGTTTGCTAAAATTCTCAAGAGCTTGGTGCGAACTAGTATAAGGTACAATATAATTTTATAAAGTACAGCAATGGAAAAAAAGAAATTAAAAAAAATCTAATTTAAAGGGCACAATACTAAAAATATATATACACATATTAATGCTACAAGATAAAAAAGAATTTGGAAATGGGTTTACTCTGAACATATTATTAGTTTTCTCGTTTTCATCTAAATTGAAAAATTGCAATTTAAACGTATTTTCTAATTTTCTGACTTAGAAAAATGTTTTGAAAGTTTGAAAAATGAACATGTTTTCAAATTTTTATTAGGACATGAAAACTAGAAATGGAATAGAAAATTGGAGTTGGAAAAGAAAAAAAAAGGGATTTGTATTACTGATTGCCACTAATCTTTCCATAGGAGATGTGTGTGTGGTTTTCTCACTCCCTCAGTTTTCTAAACTAGGAGTGAATGATAGTCAGGAGTAGTAACTCCTTCAAAAGTCTTACATCAAAGCCATAAAGGCAAAAACTCCCGTCAAGTCTCGAGTTTATCTATGCTTTGAGTGTCGGCGCTTGCTTGCTACATGCATCAACGCTGCAACATTAGCAAGTTAAGGAGGCGCATGGAGGCTTCTGGAGTTGGTGAATAGACCATCAAACAGTTGATCATCAATAGCTAAAGGTATATCTACCAAAATGCATAAGAATATGAGAAAATGGTGTTGAATTTGTGAGTAACTAAAAGTATTAGTGCTTACCGAAGCTTTTTAATATGGTTATGATAATAGAAAAATCATTTACCTCTTCTTCGATAATGATAATGATCATAGGTGTTTGAAGCGGTTAACTACACTATGCTCACCTCTAACTTGAGAGACATTTCAATCATATAAGTCCAATTTTAAGCTAATAGAAACTCAAGTTTCAATATGTTCACTTTGCATAATTCCATCTAAATCTATTGAAATGATAGTTTTATGTCCATAGATAATTGTCATTTAATGAATTAGTTTATGGTAACCGCATCAACCTTGATAATGGATTTTTATTTCTCATAACCTTTAGCTGATTAGATGTAAATATGATCCCTTAGAGTTTAGACCCATATAGTAACATTTGCAAATGGATTGCCCTTACTTTAAACAAGTTGAGCATCATAGTGTTTTGTATTACTTGGTGATGGGACATAATCCAAATACCAACCAGTAACCGCCGATACCCGAAGAAGCACACATAGTCCCGAAGGTCTTAGACACTCCGATCATAAAACACATTGACTTAGGCAGCACGACCGACGAGTGGATATATTCGGTGAGACCGAACGCCTGTCCTTACTATCCGATCAATGGCAGCCGATTACTAAAGGAACCGAATGTTCCTACTCCCAACCAGTAATACTCAAACTAAATCTCGCCCTGATTGAGTTTCCTATTGCAATAGGAAGCATACATCCCGTGTAAGGAAGGAAACCTGGAGAAACTAATCGATAAGGAAAAGAATCTCCCCGTATGATTCAATTTCCTAAGTAACAACAACATCGAATCTTTGACACTCATAGATCCGGAATCCCCGGATCACTCTATAAGAAAACTAGGGTTTGCAACGTTCCGCGATGGCATGGCTCTAAGAGGGACACTATATAAAAGCTTTCGATGCATCAAGCCAGGTAAGTCCTCTAACTCAACACAAGAAACACAGATTATAGGGAGATCTGTACTCCCTTCTTCTCAATTTGTTAATCCTTTCGAAAACCTCTTTTTCTGACTTGAGCGTCAGAGTCTCCCCCGTCGGAGCACCTTCTAGCGATCTTTTGCAGGTTTCAAACCTCCTCATTGAGCACCCATTCGAGTCGCAAAGAGCCAGATCTGTGGATTCGAAACCCACCTCCAACAGATGGGTGTCATCTGTGGAAAACTAGGCTAGTCGTTAGTCTTTCTCACCAACCTCATATCAACAAACAAAAATGGCTAGAGTTAAGAGAAAACGGCCCACCATCGGGTTCGACAACGATAATTTGATCGAGGTTGACCCCAACCGCAATGATCCCATAGTTGTTACTATCAAAAATAGAGTCTCATACGGGGAAAAAGGTTCTCATTGACCAAGGTGCAAATTGCGACATCCTTACTTGGGACGCTTTTTATCAATTGGGCCTCAGCTCTTCACACCTTCAACCCCTAGCCAGATCCCTCAAGGCATTATTTGATGAATATATCTATCTAGAGGAGATCATTCCCCTCACTGTAACTTTAGGGACTCCCCTTAACCATGCAACTGTCAAGGCCACTTTTCACGTGGTAAAACTATTTTCACTGTACAACGCCATCCTCGGTCAACCAAGTCTAGATGAACTGGAAGCCTTACCCAACACTCGGCACATGAAGATGAAGTTCAGAATATTGGAAGGGATCGCAACTATTTGCAGCGATCCCGATCCCTACACCTTCTTCGCTGATCGAGATGGGTGAGAGAACTTTCCTATTGATACCCTAAAACTCAGGGGTGACATCAAATCGATGAGCAAATCAGAACCAAGAGAAGAGGTGATCGAGATTCTTCTAACGAGATCGGGGCTACTCTGTCGCGTCCCTACGAGATGCTATTGTTAGTTGCCTACAATGGCACTCCAAGGTTTCTGTTTGGTCCTCTAAGGACATGTATGGCATCTATCCATCTATCATTATTCACAAATTAACAGTAACCCCCACCAAAAGCCGGTCAAAAAAAGAAAAGGGTATTCGCCCTTAAACACCAATAAGCCATTCAAGAAGAGGTCCAAAAGTTACTAACTGTTAAGTTTATCCATGAAGTCAAATATCCCCAATGGCTAGCCAACGTAGTTCTGGTGAAAAAAGCCAATGGTAACTGGAGAATATGTGTGGACTTCACAGATCTCAATAAAGCATGCCTAAAGGACAATTACCCTCTTCAGAATATCGACAAGTTGGTGGATAACTCCTCAGGTCACCAACTCTTGAGTTTCATGGATGCCTACTCGGGATACAATCAGATATGAATGCCGCCTGAGGACAAAGATAAAACAAGCTTCATTACTGAGTTCGGTACATACTGCTATCAAGTCATGCCCTTCGGTTTAAAGAATACGGGGGCAACCTTCCAACGGCTAGTTAATGAAGTCTTTAAAGATCAGCTTGGTTGCAACATAAAAGTACATGGATGACATGCTTGTAAAAAGCACTGATGCTAAAAATCACGTTACCGACCTTGAGGAAACCTTTCAGACACTCGAGCACTATAACATGTAACTAAATCCCACCAAGTGCACGTTTGGAATCTCATCGAATAAATTCTTAGGTTTTATAATCACCAACCGTGGGATTGAGGCAAACTCCAAAAAGATACAAGCTATCTTAAACATGTTACCGCCCCGAACATTAAAAGAGGTGTCGCATCTCACCAGTTAGATAGCGGCTCTAAGCTGATTCATGTCAAAAGTTGGAAAGAAATACAAACCCATTTTTAACACTCTGAAGAGATCCCAACGATTTGCATAGACACCTGAGTGCCAAACGGCCTTCGAACAGGTCAAAGAGTATTTTATAACCCCTCCGTTGCTTTCTTGACTGATTCCTGGTGAGAAACTCAACATTTATCTCTCTATTTCTGATCAGGCGCTTTGCTCTGCTCTTGTAAGATAGGATTCAACTGTTCAGAAGCCCATCTATTATATCAGTTGGATACTTAAGGAAGCCAAGATTAATTATCGAGCGATCAAAAATATAACATATGCACTGATCATTTTGGCCAGACGACTTCAATTGTACTTTTAAACCTATACCATTGTGGTATTTATTGATCAGCTGTTGAAGCAAATCTTCCAAAAGACAGACACAT
Source organism: Dillenia turbinata (assembly GCA_037126225.1). Taxonomy (NCBI): domain Eukaryota; kingdom Viridiplantae; phylum Streptophyta; class Magnoliopsida; order Dilleniales; family Dilleniaceae; genus Dillenia; species Dillenia turbinata. The sequence goes on along the minus strand of JBAMMX010000012.1, from coordinate 18,603,488 downwards.
CTGGTTATCTAATCAAATGGAGTGTCAAATTGGGCAAATTTGACATCCAATACCAACCTCAACCAGTGATCAAAGGCCAGACCTTAGCCGACTTCATCCTTGAGTGTACTCTTTCGGTTACGGTTATGTCTAAACCAACCAAAAAGCTTAACGAATGGTCATTGCCAGACTGGACCATACATGTCGACGGGTCCTCAACTTCATTAGGTAGTGGTGTCGGGATCATACTAATGGGTCTGGACAACTTCAAAGTAGAATAAGCCTTTCATTTCGATTTTAGGGCCACCAACAATCAGGCGGAATATGAAGCCTTGCTGATAGGACTCCGGATTGCAATAGACATGGGATCCCGAAGTACTCAGGTATTCACTGATAGCCAGTTAGTAGTCAAGTAGATCGAAGGGGTCTATGAGACAAAAGACCCAACTATGGCCAAAAACCTAAGTAAACTACACAAAACGATGAAAAGGCTAGAAAGGGTCAATATCTAACAAATCCTTTATTCGGAAAATGCGAAAGCCGATACACTCTCCAAGTTAGCCAACTAAGATTCGGTCTGTTCTAGCCGAACAGTCTATATCGAAAGTTTATCACACCCCAACATCAACGAACCCGAAAGGGTCCTGGCAGTGAACCAACCTCTTAATTGGAAGGACCCGATTGAAGTATACTTAAGAGACAACCGATTGCCTGACTCACCACTTAAAGCAGCTAAGCTAAAGCGAAAGGTCGCTCACTATGTGATCAACGATGGAAAACTATACCGAAAGTCTTTCACTCATCCCTATATGAGATGTCTAACCCCAGAAGAGGGGAGCTATGTTCCCGAGAGATCCATGAAGGGATATGCGGTAGCCACCTGGGGGATCGTAATCTGGTATATAAAGTTTTACGACAAGGGTACTATTGGCTGACCATGAGCAACAATTCGAACGATTATGTCAAAAAATATGACAAGTGCCAACGATTCTCCTCAATTCCCAGAACACCTTTTACCGAGCTTAGCCCCATCACCGAACTGTGGCTGTTCGCTCAATGGAGAATAGACATTCTCAGGCCATTCCTGCCGACTATCAGACAGAGAAAATTCCTCATAGTAACCATCGACTACGTTACTAAGTGGGTAGAGGTCGAACCTCTAGCCCAGATAACAACAACTAAGGCCCAACAGTTTGTATGGGCACATATTTTGGTATACCTCACATCCTTATCATAGATAATGTAAAACAATTTGATAATGCTAACTTCCAAGAGTTCTGTACAAAGTTAGAGATCGATCATCGGTTCTCATTGGTTGTCCATCCACAAATCAATGGACTCGTGGAAATAACCAACAAGACGATCCTCTAAGGGCTAAAGACAATGTTAGATAAAGCCAAAGGATAATGGGTAGATGAACTCTATAGCATCCTCTGGTCGTACCGCACCACACCCAGAAGTGTAACCGGAGAGATTTCGTTCAACCTAACATACGAAAGCGAAGCTATTATACCAAGGGAGATCAGGATCCCCACCCTTTGCATAACCCATTATGATTCCGAAATGAACGAATTAACCTTATATGAACACCTAGACCTGCTCCTTGAATTACGGGAATCCACATTCATCCGAATGGCTACGTATCAGTAACAAATGGCACGATATTATGATCGACGAGTCAGAAACCAAATATTCAAAGTAGATAACCTGATACTGAGGAAAGTAGAAGCCACCGGCTAACTCTAACCCAGGGTCAAACTAGCCCCTAATTGGGAAGACCCTTATCAGATACGCTCTGTGGTTCGCCCAGGGGTTTATCGCCTCAATAATCTAGACGGATCGGCCATACTCAGAACTTTGAACACATAGAACCTGTGAAACTACTATCAGTGAGCCATATCGTTTCTCTTTCGACAGAGGTACCTCCTATCGAATAAGTCTCTTATGATTCTTCTTTCAACAGCTCTATTCATTCGACTCCTAAAGTTTCTGTTTTAGTCAGTGATTACCTATCATAGGAATCTATCTCCTCAAAAGGACTCAGTCGCCCCGACCAATCATAAAGATCTATCTCCCCGAAGGGTCTCAGTTGCCCCGACCTATCGTAGGATCTATCTCCCCGAAGGGACTTAGTTACACCATCCACCATCCTATCGTAAGAATCTATCTCTCCGAAGGGCCTCAATCGCCCCATCCTATCGAAAGGATCTATCTTCCCGAAGGGTCTCACTCGCCCCATCCTATCATAGGGATCTATCTCCCCAAATGGCCTCAGTCGCCCCGTCTTATCAAAGGGATTTATCTCCCCGAAGGGCTTCAGTTACCCTGTCCTATCATATGGATCTATCTCCCCGAAGGGTCTCAGTCGCTCCGTCTTATCAAAGGGATCTATCTGCTTGAAGGGTCTTAGTCGCCCCGTCCTATCATAGGGATCTATCTCCTCGAAGGATTTTAATCACCCCGTCCTATCGAAGGGACCTATCTCCCCGAACGAGCCTTAGTCGCCCTGTCCTACCAGAAGCACCTACACCCCTAAAGGGCCTTAGTCACCCCATCCTAGCGAGAGGATTCAATCTCTTTGGTGAACTTTGGTCAAAAGAGCCAACATCATCGGCTAAGTTCATGACAATGGATGGACGCAACACACTCATAATTTGAGTACAAGACCCGATATCATTTGTACAAGCGGTCAGCCACATAAGCACTTCGACACACGAAAATAATTTCACCGGACACAACAGAGGATAAGTAAGTGGAATAAGTCTTTCTTATTATGGCAAATACATGTTTGATTACATGAGCAAATATACTTTCCAAGTCCCTTGGTCAGACCGATTACTCTAAGGAATGGTTATATCGTTTCTATTGTTTAATAACACTGGAGAGTACAAAAATAGTAAAGAGAAGAACAACAAAAAATAAAATGGCAACCCTAAGCACCAAGGACTATGGAAGTCGTGAATAGAATTCACGCACAATAATTTACAGCCCAACCAGTACAAAAGAACTGCCGAAAAGGGGGTGAGCCGATAGGGAAGGGAGCCTAAGGATGCAATAGGATATCATCAAACTTTTCAGCTCCCTATACACAACCGGTACACCCTGCCACCGAACTCGGAAGGAGACTCTTTTCTTAAATCCGAGTCAGCGACCCCCAATGGGAACATCAATAAGGCCTGTCGCAACATTTGGATAGCGAATGGCATGATGAGCCCTTATACTAACAGTCCTCACTCTTGATGAGACCTCATACCAATAAAAGCAACTCTTGCTATACCACTCAGTCAAGTCGGAGTGCCTTTTTGAAAACCTCTCATAGAATCACAAGAAAAAGGCCCTCAAGCATAGGAAAAAATTTACTGAAACACCACGAAATCCCACAGTCCCAATTTATAGGCACGAAAAGATCCCTTCAAAATCTTAGGGCAATTGAAATGCCTCTATGAAAAGCGTGCGATTAAAAGGAGTACATGTCGCCTTGCCTCCCTGTGCCACATTAAATTCGAATTAAAGATAATGCCAAGGAAGAACGAAACAGTCGAATCAAAAGTTGGATTTTTATCTCATCCACTTTAATTTTGTATCAACTAAAGGCGATTCAGATGACCTGAGGAGACACGTGTTGCTTGCTTTCATGCCTTTCTAACTTCTCAAGAAGCGAACTTCACTCACAGTGCCTCTCCCGCAAATCGACACCATGAGTCGGGGGTAAATGATGAGACATAATCCAAATACCAACTAGAATAGCATTCGGGCGCTCGATTCCTGAAGAAGCATTCATGGTCCCAAAGGGCTTAGTCCCTTTGATCATAAAACATATTGACTTTGGTAGCATGACCGATGAACGGATACATTCTGTGAGACCGAATGCCTATCCTTACTATCTGATCAATGGCAGTTGAACACTAAAGGAACCGAATGTTCCTACTCCCAACCGGTAATACTCAAACTAAATCTTGCCCTGATTGAGTTTCCTATTGCAATATAAAGCATATTTGCCATATAATGAAGGAAACCTAGAGGATCTAATCGATAAGAAAAAAAATTCTCCCATATAACTCAATTTCCTAACTAACAACAACATTGAATTTTTGACACTCATAGATTCGGAATCCCCAGATCACTCCATAAAGAAACTAGGGTTTGCAATGCCCCGCAACGGCACAACTCTGAGAGGTACATTGTATAAAAGCTTATCAAGTCAGGTAAATCCTCTAACTCAACACAGGACATAAAAAAATCACAGGGAGATCCATCATCTCTTCTTCTTAGTATGTTTATCATTTCAAAAACTACTCTTTCTTACTTGAATATCAGAGTCTCCTCTATCGAAGCACCCTCCAGCGATCTTTTGTAGGTTTTAAGCCTCCTCATTGAGCACTCGTTCAAGTCACAAGGAGCCAGATCTATGGAGTCGAAACCCAGCTCCAACATTTGGGAATATCGGAATGACTAACATTTTTTCATTTCAGAAGTGTGTTTTTGGAACTTTCAAACTCGATGGTTAACTTTTGAAAATGCATACCTAGTTCTTTGAAATGTGTATGTTTGCCTTCTGCATGTTTGTTACAATATAATTTCTTCCTTGGAAAAGAAACATAAAACGACATAACAAACTAATTGAGTCAATGAGTCAAGATAAAGAAAAACATTTATAGGCTACTCTATTTAAGATAATTCTCTTTAACATATTCATCTTTGATTCATATTTTGGTATATTAGTAGGGTAAGAGTGACTAAATTTGTTCATTTTCTTTTATATATATATATATATATATATATTAAATCTAGATAATAAAGAGTAAAGAGGAAAAAATGGAGGAGTTAAGTAATAATCTGTAAGTGGATCGCTCACTCGATCCCTCACTCTCTCCCACTCTCAAGCATTCAAAATGAATCTAGCTCAAATGTTGATTCATTTGCTTAACAAAGCTCAAATTTCAGTTCAAACTTGATTATTTTAAGCGACTTAATTTACTAAACTCTAATTAACCTAAGCTATAAATCAAGATTGAGTAGCTTTGTGATATAAAATATTTTCAACTATGAACTTACTCTAAACCAGCTTAATTTATTAAATATAGGATTGCATCTATCAAAAACATAGTATCTTATATTAAAGAAACAAACCAAGTAGCATATTGTTCATTGCTAGCTAACTCAAAGCTGGCTTTCTTTTCTTGCTCCTAAAAAAAGAAGAATAGAATTTGGTTATATTTTTTTTAAAAAAAAAAAAGAGATTAATTATACTTATTTTTTTAAAAAAAATATTATTTTTTAACAAAAAAAAAAAGAAGAATACAATTTGGAAAAAAAGAGATTCACAATCCACTCCCACATAGCACCAATAATGGTACTTTTTTTTTAAATATGACTATTTACTTTTCGATAGCATATCAACAATTAAAATTAATTATTATATCTTATTCAAAAAGTTTAAAATGAAGAGATGGGATGGTCAAATGAATGTATGAAAAAATTAGAAAATATAATATTGGAAATGAAGAGATTAGTACTAAATTAGCTGTAAGTTAAATTAGATAAGATGAGAGTATCGTTTAAAATAGTTTGGACATGTGTAATGAAGACCCAAAAATATGTCAGTTAAAAAGAGCGAGAGTTTAAATGTAGGAAATTTAATATCCATTTGGCAGGAATATTTTTTAGCTCTTCTTCTCCTTATAAGGAGAGTCAGAAATTAATAACTTTTTTAAATAAGGTTAAAACTTGTTTGCTATTTTTACTTTTAAAAACAAATTGATTTCATAGCTTTTAAAATAATATTAAAAGTTAAAAGTTAAAAATTAAATTTAAAGAGGAAGAGTCTAGATCTGAATGACATAAGGATAAATGAATTTATGGCATAAACATAATTAAAATTTTATATCCTTCAAATGAGAATATAAATGAAATAAAAAGAAATATAATTCTTAAAAAATCGGCGTATAAAAAATATAGAGGAAAAAAAAAACTCTTCCCAAGAGCTTTTCCTTAAATGCTACTTTTAAAATTTTTATTCACAAAAAAACTACTTTTAAGGAGAAGAGAATCAATTTGGCAGGTCTTCTCCTTACAAAGAGAATGGAAGCTGAAAAGTGTCTTGCCAAACGGACACTTAGTGAAATGTTAAGGTAAACCCTTGAAAATCTAAATGCAAGTTATCGGTAAAGATATGGTGTAAAAAATTTAGTTAATAAGATGACTTTAAATAGAGATAAGTGATATAAGAAAATTCAAATAAGTTGAATTATTATTATTATTATTATTATAAATTTTCATGAATAGTTTATTTTTACTTATTTATTATTTTTATTTTAATTTTTTTTCTCTATTTTTGTTTTCAAACTTTAATTTTATACTTTTTTTCTTCTCTCTTGTATTGATCTCTCAAATGATTGATGTCAAAATTTAATATTAAAATTCAGTTTCTGTATTTAAAAAGAGTAAAATGAAAAACAAAATAAAAAATTCAATTTGACAATATCTAATTATAATTTTTAAATAAATTAAAATTACTGAAAATCTTAAATTTATTTTAAAACGTAAAAGTGTGTAACCATGCTACTTGTGCTAATATAGCCAAGCCCAAGACAACATCTGCTTGGTGAAAGCATTGAACACCAATAACCATGGATGGTCTCGTAGCTCAATTGGTTTGAGTGTTGGTCTTATGAGCTGAAGGCCAAGGGTTCGAGCCCCGCCGGGACCACTAAGTTAATTTCTAGCTCCATCATAACTACAAATAAAGTAGCAGGTTGACAGTCAGTGTAAAAATTTTATCAAAGCCATAGAGACCAATAAATAAAAGTATATAATTATAATTAATTTAAATATATTTACTTAACATGGTTGTTGCCATAGAAATTTATAAATGAAATTGATGGAAGTCAAGTATATCCTGGGTCTCCTGTATCAAAACAAAAAATTTTTTATAGCAGTAAAATTTCACTTGTAAAATAAATATCGTAACAGAAATAATAAAGGTGTAATATTTAAAATCGTTTGAATTCTCCTACGTCATCCGTTCTTATCTAATAACTTAATTCCAACTAGTTCCAAATCTCAATTGGTTAGATTGTTGGTCTTATGAGCCGAAGGTTATGGGTTCGAGCCCCACTGAGACAGCTTAGCCGATTTCTAACTCCGTCACAACTACGAATAGAACAATAGGTTAACGGTCAGTGTAAAATTTTTATCAAAACCATAAAGACCAGAAATTATAAGTATATGATTTTAATTTACTTAAATATATTTACTTGACATGATTTTTCCCATAGAAATATATAAATGCAATTGATGGAAGTCATGTAATCCTTGGCCTCCTACATAAAAAAAAAAAAAAATTATAGCAGTAAAGCATCATATGTGACATAAAATATCATACTAATAACAAATAACAAAAGTGCATTATTTAAATTTATTCACGTTTTCCTACGTCATTCATTCTTATTTAATAACTTACTTCCAACTAGTCTCGTAGCTCAGTTGGTTAAAATGTTATTTCAACTCGTTCAGATTCTCCTGTGTCACTCATTCTTATCTAATAACTTATTTCTAACTGGTCCTGTAGCTCAGTTGGTTAGAGTATTAGTCTTATGAGCCGAAGGTCGTGGGTTCGAGCCTTCCCGGGACCACACCACCAAGTCGATTTCCAACCCCATTACAACTTTGGATAAAAGAATAGGGTTACAGTAGATTGACAATTAATGTAAAGTTTTTGTCAAAATCATAGAAACCAATAATTATAAGTATATATTTTTAATTTACTTAAATATATTTACTTGACATGATTTTTCCTATAAAAATATATAGATGCAATTGATGGAAAGCATGTATATCTTTTTTTTTTATAAAAAACAATTTATATAACAAAAGAAAAGGAAAACGGGATCTCGGAAAAACCCCGAGAAAGCTGAAGAGGCATCGATCTACAAAAAAAGAGATCTAAAGCCTAGTCTCAACTGAAAGTAAGACTACTCTAATGAAAGCCATGACGACTCTTGGAGGTAACTGAAGCTTGCCCTTCCTTCTGTTGTTCCTCTCCATCAAACTATAGTAAATACAAGCACTAAAAAGACATTTGAAAACTCTATTCTACCGAAACGGATGTCTCACAGAAAATAGAAGAGTATCTTGAATGCCTGACCGAGAAATAAGTAAAGACGCCGAAACGTGGTGCGCTATATTCAATCTCCAAACTTCTCTCGAGAAAGAGCAATGAAAGAAAAGGTGATCAATAGTCTCTCTCTAACTACCACAAAGATGGCAAGTTGAGGAAGTCGAAAGCTGAAGCCTAAATAGGAAATCACTCGTCTGAAGTCGCACCATGAACACTAACCAGACAATGAAAGCAAACTGAGGGATCGCTCCCGAAAACCAAACCATGTTCACCCACTGAACCTGGGGGGAAGAACTCCTGGGGTGCTCCCAAGCTGATGTAATAGAAAACTACCCTCTAGAACTAATCGTCCACTTGAGCCTATCACAACCAGAGGAAGACAGCTAATAAGACTTTGGAATAACATTCCAGAGATGATCACAAAAAGCTCGTTGAAGCCTCGAAAATCGCTATTCACCACGTTGGATATACTCTAACCAAGTGGTGCTCGTAAACACATCCCTAACAGAAGACTCAGTAGGAAATCCTGACCTCTCCATGGTATGTCTCCCAAAAACCTCTATCAAAGGACCTGCAGGAGACCTGTCATCATACTAGAAGGATATACGACTCCCATCGCCTTTCCGAAACCCTGACAAGCCAAAGGTTGTGATCGCACAATAGATATTTCCAAACCCATCGAATCCAAACATTATCCTCCGGATCAAAAATGATATGCCAAATATGCTTTAGCAGGGCAGCTCTATTCCAATCTTTAACCCACTTCGCCCCAAGTCCCCCTCCTCCTTAGGACTGAACATAATCGACCAAGCAATCTTGGCCTTATAGCGATCAAGAGAGGGACCAGACCATAAGAAACTCGACATCAGTTGCTCAATCTCCTTAAAAATCACCTTAGGAATGAGGAAAATAGACGACCAAAATGTCTGAATCGAAAAAAGAACAGAGCTAACCAGCTGTAACAAACCTGCATAGGATAGTCGTCTACTTATCTAGTGCTGAATCTGAGCTGTTATACGTTGGACTAACTGAATGCAATCAGAAGCTGAAAGCCTAGTAAACAAAAGGGGAGCACCCAAATACCACACAGGGAAGTGGCCCTGATGAAATCTTGAAATCCTCAAGATCTTCTCCCTAATCTCTTGATCTACCGCTCCAAAAAAAGATCTTGTTTTTCTGTAAATTCATCCGCAGACAAGAAAACAACCCAAACTGAGTTAAACTATCAAGATACTTTGAACCGAAGATAAACAACCCTGAGAGAATAGCATCAAATCATCCGCAAAGCAAAGATGAAATAGTCTAACCTTTTGGCATCTCCAATGGAACTCAAAGTTAGGCCCTTCAGAAATCCAATGAATCAGCCCCGAAAAGACCTCCATAATCAAAACAAAGACCATGGGGGACATTCGATCTCCCTGCCGAAGACCCCTCAAACTTCAAAAGAAATCGGTCAATTCCCCATTAAACAAAATAGCAAAACTTGTCGTAGAGACACACTCCATAATCCGATCAATCAACCAAAGAGGAAAGCCAACACACTCCAAAACCATCTAGAGAAAATCCCAATCCACTAAGTCATAAACCTTCATGATATCCAGCTTAATCATGCAACGAGGGGAACCACGATCTAGGTGATATCCATAAAGGAGTTCATGGGTAAGAAGGATATTATCACCAATTCTCCTCCCCCTTACAAACGCAAACTGCTCACTACCAAAAATACTCGAAAGCACCTGACTCACTCTCGCTGCAATGATCTTTGAGATACACTTATAAATCGTATTACAGCATGAAATGGGCCTAAAATCCGATAATCATGTCGGATTATCCTTCTTCGAAATAAGAAAAATGATGGTGCCATTCACCTCCTTGAGAAGACTCCCAGAAGTGAAAAAAAAATCCAAGACAGATCTTGTGACATCCAGCCCCACGGTATCCCAACTAGATCTGAAAAACTCAACACTATATCCATATGGACCCGGAGCCTTATGCCTACCCAAAGAGAACATAGCCTCTCGAGCCTATGATTTAGTTACCAAGCTCTCCAAAGAGCAAATCTGAATCTCAGACAACCTTCCTCAGAGAAAGGAAGAGATAGTGTCAGGGTCTAAATCGTCATCCCTAGGTCTACTCGTAAATAGACCCTTGAAATAATCAACTATTGCCCTTCTGATATCATTCGAGTCAGAGATCCAAGTACCATCATTACTAACTAAAGAGCAAATGGAGTTTCGGTTGTGCCTCTAATGAATCGAGTTGAAGAAGAAAGCAATGTTCTGATCTCCCAACTAAAGCCATCAGATCCTAGCTTTCTGATGCAACATACACTCCTCCATGCCCAGGAGCATATAATACCAAGTAACAGTTGCCCTCTCGGCTTCCCCCAACTCATGGCTATCACCAGACAACAACTCCTACTGAATCTGAACCAAACACTCTCGGGGCTCCTAAACTCGAGTAGATAAGTCACTAAACTCTTGATGATTCAGCTGCCTCAATTTCAACTTCAAACCTTTCAACCTCTTATATAAGCGATACATCGGAGTGCCATAATAATCCATAGCCCAAGCCTCTGAAATGATCTCCTGATATCGGGGGTGATCCATCTAGAACTCGAAGAACTTAAATGGAACTCTCCGCTGATACTCCATCTGCTGAAAAAGAATGATACACGGAGAATGATCTGAGTAACTTGGGGGGAGAAACACTGCCTCTGAAAAAGAATAAGTAGACAACCATAAGGAATTAACCAAAACTTTGTCTAACTTTCTCAAAATGGGATTCTCCCCTTGTCTATTCCACCACATGAAATAGACTCCAGAATAATGCAAGTCCTCCGACTCAGAATCCCTCAAACAATCATCAAGAACATAGTCAGACATCGACCACCCCATGTTACCACCTCTCCTCTCAGAAGGCCATCTAACAACATTAAAATCCAGCAGAACACACCATGGAGAGACCAAACTCCTACTCTAAGATCTCAAAAAATCCCACAACAAATGACGATCACCTATCAAGTTAGATCCATACACAGTAGTAATATCCATACACAGCCCAGACCTAATAAATTGAACCCTACTATGGATCCACTGTGCTTCACAAGCCAGAACAATCACATTAACCTCCAAAGGATCCCAACATAACCAAATTCGCCCAGTAGTATTACTCCCATGAGCAATTATATAACTCCAATTAGGAAAAAGAGAGTGCCGAATACGTACCTCATTGGAAGACCGAACCCTAGTCTCCAAAAGATCAATCAACTGCAGTCGATTCTAAAACACAAAGTTCCTTCTTGCACGAATATGAATTGGGTCATTTAGACCCCTTACATGCCAACAACCAATCATCTGGAACTCAAAATGAGGGCGCACCCATAAGAAAACTTAGTAGCCCTTCGTCCACCCCCGTCTAGTCTTCCTAGCCTTAGAGCGAGGCACAGGAAGATCTGGAGGGGGAGAAGAATGAGAACTATCATCCACAACTGTCCCTACTGAGACATCTGACTCAGCTCCTACAAGACCAATACCACTCGGAATAGTCGGGATACTATCTGTAACACCGATTTTCAATGACTGTATATCATGTATCACTTCTCATGATTCTATATATATATAAGCATCCTTTTGAGACATCTAAATTGAAAATTTATTCATCTATTTATTTATTTTGAGCTTTCACCTCGAAATCAATGAAACCAAAAATTTTATTGGTAAGCCGAAAATCTTCTCGGCAAGTGCTAGAAAGGCCTAAAGAAATCCAAAATGGCTAAGAGAAGACCTACACACTTAAATAAAGATATTTGAATGAAATTTCATATATTTAAGAAATTTTGAACAAATTTCATAGGGACCAAAAATGCAAATATGTTAAAAGTTATGGGTCTAAATGTAATTAAAAAAAGTTGAGGGACTAAGTTACAAACCACTCAAGAATGAACAATTGGAGCCAAATGATTGGTCAAGAGGGTAGCAAGGTTGGTTAGTGGCCACATAGGATTGTTCCACATTCAAGAAAACTCATTAGATAGAAATTTATGCATAGAAGCTCATTGGATAAAAATTTATGCATGAAATCTAATTAGAATAGTTTGTTCTAGCTTGTGACACCACTCCTCTTGACATGGATGTCCGATAAGACATGTAATGGAGTGCATGGAGTTTACTTGAATCAATAATTGCATGGTCTAAGTGTTAGGACAAGTGGAAGGTTGAGATGATGCATGGAATGATCCAATGGTCAAAGATATTTTGCTAGATTTATAAAAGAACTTGTTTAGGAAAAGAATTGACTCATTTTCTTTATTTAAACCCCCCTTGCACGAAATTTTGTAGACTCCATATCCATTATGAGTTCAACCATGAAGCCAAAGATATAAGAGCATTGTTAGAAATTTTTGAATTTCAAATTAGATATATAGAAGTGTTATATAGGAATTTATATTTATTGTGTTTTGATTTTGTTAAGGTGATTAAAAAAATTTAAGGATCCAAAAGGAGTGCTGATATATATTATTAGCAAAAAATCTTACAAAGGAGGTAACATGTCTTAACTTGTGTTAGGATTAAATTATTTGATGACTAGTTACATTAGTATCCATACTAGCATACTAGATATAAATTTTTAAATTTAATCTTGTATAGTATTCTTATGATATCTCATTCTGTAGAAATCAGAAATCTAAGAAATTTATTTTTTTATAAACTAGACTTCCTAAACTTTAAAATGGTATATCATATGAAGCATATCATGAAGGAATCAATTTTTGGTGATTTTTGAAAGTTTAGCATATTCCACCAACTTTGCTTCATATTCTGTGTACAACCAGTAAATTGTGTGAATTTTTGAGATATCTTATGTATGGAATTTGGAAAAACTTTAAATATGAAAGTTTTATTCTCTGTCTTATCTTTAATTTGAGATAAAGATCACTTGAATTGGAGTTGTATGCAGAAAGTTATGATGTTTTTACTAAAACTATGCAAAAGTAGTTCTAAAACTGAAACTGAGATGAAAACAGAATTTTATAAAATTACACATTTAAAATCTGAGGATCGTATACACTAGAAAGTCTTATATCTATGTCTTATATTCAATTTGAGATAAGAATCACTTAAATTGGAGAAGTATTCTAGGAGATATGAAAATTCTCCCAAAACTATACAGAGTTGGTTTTAGGTACTTAGATTGAAAAAGTTATAAAATTTTATAAATTCGTGTGTTCAGAATTTGAAGTTAGTCTAAACATAAAAATTTAAGATATATGTCTTAGCTTTAAGAGAAAATTTGAATCATTTGAATCTGATTAAGATTTTAGAAGATATCATGATTTTACTAAACCTGCATGTGATAGGTTTTGTAAGAATTTTTATCTAAGTATGGAATTTGAGATTTAACCTTATGAAAGAAAATATTTCTATATGTATCTTGTAATCCAACGATATAATATTGTCAAAGTAATTGAATTGATGAATAATACATATTGTTTTACTTAGGTATAGGGTTACATTTTCGTACCAGGGGTGACTCGTTCGAGAAACGATGATAGTTAGGGGGAGGCATACCCTCTGCAGTCAAGGTGAGTGAGACAACTGTTTCTTACTTTGGATAAAAAATATTTTTGATCATGACTTTTATAAATAAATTTTAAAATGTAATTTAGAAATGTTTTAATGTTTGTGACATGTCTTGAAATGATGTATGTGACAAGTGCATCCCTATATTATGATGACCTGAAAGTGCCATGTTTTATGAGTAAATATTTATAAATGATGATGTATGGCACATTGTATGATTATGGGATGGTGTATTGTGGCTATAGCGCACTCCCTACCACGGTATTAAACGTTTTACCTGATGGAGTGATATGGTGGGGTAACACGGGAGTAGAGTTTTGAATCCAGTTTCTAACCAACGGATTCAATAGACGAACACCACGTGAGAACCGTGTCAACACCAAGGGAAGGGGGGAAATATATGTGTTTCATTCTTATGATATTTTGATGACCCCTTGGTGGATTTTACCCTAGTTAGGTCAAACTATGGGTAGATTGCATTTTTGATACCCCATGATGCATGATTGATGATAAGGATGCATATTATTTTGAATTACACGATATATTTGCAAATGAATGAAATATAATTTGAAAACGATGGTTTGACTTGCTACTCTCACAAATTCATTTATTGTTATTATATAGTCATTACACCTTACTCACTGAGTATGTGGATTGTACTCACCCCTCATATTTATATTTTCAGCTTATACTGTACTTGACATACATTAAGGTACTGTTCCATGATTTTTACTGAGAGACGCTACCGGGTAAGTGATCATACCCATCCTTGTTTATGATTGGATCATACATATAAATATTATATGTAAATTGGAGGTAAATATTTTTAAAGAAATTTTTTTATTGAAACTATCTTATTTAAATCTTCCGTTATATGATTTTGACTTCGTAATATCGAGTAAGGTCATAATATTAGCCTTGCGTCACCTCGATGTGCGAGTAGGGCATACATGTGCCTCAAGGAGTCGCGACGGTCTGTTCACGTGCTCAACCTGTGGGTCAGGGCGTGCCACTATCACACTAATTCAAAGTGGCAAAATCTCTAAGGTCAGGTGAGTCCACCTAAGTCTCCTTCTTATCAACCTAAGCAAGGCCAGAATCCAACTCAGGAAGGCTAACTATCTGCTCTGTCGGCTTCTCCTAAACAACCAAGGCACCAAAGTCATCAAACACCTCAATCGGGGACACTAGGCCCTAATCAACTCAAGCTGTCTCACTGACAAGAATAATCTGGGAACTTGAATCATTACCTCCAACTAAGACACCAATCACCGGCTCCTCTACCTCCGGCACTCTATCTTCCACTACTCTTGGAAGCCGTTGGCCTCGTCTCCTTGGTTTCCTAACTCTTTGAAAACCATCCATATCTCTCTTATAAGTACTCGACCCTAAAGTCCGCATCCTATCCTGAGTGGGAGATTTCTTAGAGCACTTATCATGATGGTGGCCAAAGACAACACAATCCTCACATCTAGGCGAAATGTAGGAATATTCCACCTTGACTAGGAAATTGCTCCCATCCGGCAAAGTGAATACTGTCTCCCTAAGAATGGGGCTCCTAGCATCAAGCTCAACAAACACCATAGCATATCCAAGCCTAATGCATCAAGCTATGACCTTATCAATAGATAATGGTTTCTTAAAAACTGAAGCCACATAACTCAACCCTCGTCTATTATAAAGAACAAGCAACACATTATGCAGTTTAATCCATACTGCAAGCTTCCAAGGCTCAAATTCAACCATAGACATACCCATGGCAAACCTACGAAGAACAAATGGGATCCCAAATATATGACACAGGCTCCTATCCAATATCTCCAGAAAATGCTCATCAGAATTAAATTTCAGAAGAAATAATCCAAGCCCCGCATGACAACCTCAGAAAGCCCAAACCTACTCCATAACAACTCCGCAATCCTCTTAACCTCCTTCAACGGCAATCGCTGTCCTATGAGGTTTCCAACTAAAGTGAAGTCATAGGGTTTTCTACCCTCTTCAGCCAAAGAGTCAGGAATAGGAAAGTTACCTCTATCACCTTGCAGAAAGTCCTCCTGAGATAGTGACCTCCTATGTTGACGATTCTCAGCATCAGGCCCACTCTGGCCATTTACACTATCTCCTACTACAGCAGCATAACTCAAGTGTGCCCTTAGTGATGAGGGTCGACCCCCATCACTCATACTATCGGTTATCACCAAACACATTTCTATCTAATAACTTACTTCCGACTAGTCTCATAACTCAGTTGGTTAGAACGTTAGTCTTATGAGCTAAAACTCGTGGGTTCCAGCCCCACTGACATCACTAAGTCGATTTCTAACGCGTCCACAACTCCAGATAAAGGAAGACCGTTGCAGTAAGTTGATAGTCAGTGATAAAGGAAGAGGGTTAAAATAAGTTGATAGTCAGAGTAAAACTTTTGTCAAAATCATAGAAACCAATAATTATAAGTATATGATTTTAATTTATTCAAAAAATATATTTGCTTGATATGATTTTTCCCATAGAAATATATAGATGCAATTAATGGAAGTGATGTATATCCTCGGCCTCCTGCATCAAAACAAAAATTTTTTATCGCAGTGAAACATCTTTTGTGACATAAAATATCATAATAATAATAAAAATGCATTATTTTAACTCATTTGGATTCTCTTGTACCACCTATTCCCATTTGATAACTTAATTCCAATCGGTCTCATAGCTTAGTTGGTTAGAGCATTAGTCTTCTGAGCTGAAGGTCGTGGGTTCAAGCCCAACCGGGACCACTAAGTCGATTTCTAACTTTGTCACAACTATAGATGAAGCAGTAGATTGACAGTCAGTATAAAACTTTTGTCAAAATCCGGTCACAAGTTCAAGACCGGTCGGGACCACTAAGTCGATTTCTAACTTTGTCACAACTATAGATGAAGCAATTGGTTAATAGTTAGTGTAAAACTTTTGTCAAAACCATAAAGACCAGTAATTATAAGTATATGATTTTAATTTATTAAAATATATTTACTTGACATGACTTTTCCCATAGAAATATATAAATGCAATTGATGGAAGTCATGTATATCCTTGGTCTCCTGCAGCAAAACAAAAAAAATTTTTTAGCAGTAAAACATCACTTGTGACATAAAAATTTCATACTAATAATAATAATAAAAGTGTATGATTTCAACTTGTTCACATTCTCCTATATCACTCATTCCTATTTAATAACTTATTTCCAACGAGTCCCATAGCTCAGTTGGTTAGAGCGTTGGTCTTAGAGCCGAAGGTCACAGGTTCGAGCCCTTCTGGGACCACTAAGTCGATTCTAACTCTGTCACAACTCCAGATAAAGAAAGAGGGTTGTAGTAGGTTGATAGTCAGTGATGAAGGAAGAAGGTTACAATAGGTTAATAGTTAGTGTAAAACTTTTGTCAAAACCAAAGGGACCAATAATTATTAGTATATGATTTTAATTTATTTTGATATATTTACTTGACTTGATTTTTCCCATAAAAATATATAGATGCAATTGATGCAAAGCATGTATATCCTTGGTCTCATGCATCAAAACAAGAAATTTTTTATAGATGTAATATATTATAGGGTAAATTACACTTTTCCCACTCTAGTTTTACCGAAATCCACATATTTTCCATACGATAAAAAAAATACCCACTTATCTCCATGTTGTTTTCAAAAAAAAAAAAAATGTAAGTGGATGGAATTTTACAAAATTAATGGAAATATAACGAAAATACATAAAATATCAATTATAACCCTCACTCTCTCTCTTTCTGTTCATCTTCAACCTCCGGTACACCAAAAAAAAAATCACAGTCACGTTCTCTCTGCAAATCTTCAAAATCCAGAAAATGCATAACTAGTTCTTTGAAGTGTGTTTTTGGAACTTTTGAACTCGATGGTTAACTTTTGAAAATGCATACCTAGTTCTTTAAAGTGTATATGTTTGCCTTCTGCATGTTTGTTACAATATATTTCTTCCTTGGAAAAGAAACGTGGAATGACATAACAAACTAATTGAATCAATGAGTCATGATAAAGAAAAACATTTATAGGCTACTCTATTTAAGATAATTCTCTTTAACATATTCATCTTTGATTCATATTTTGGTATATTAGTAGGATAAGAGTGACTAAATTTGTTCATTTTCTTTCATATATATTAAATCTAGATAATAAAGAGTAAAGAGAAAAAAATGGAGGAGTTAAGTAATAATATGTAAGTGGATTCAAAATGAATCTAGCTTAAATGTTAATTCATTTGCCTGACAAAGCTCAAATTTGGGTTCAAACTTGATTATTTTAAGCGAGTTAATTTACTAAATTCTAATTAATCTAAGCTGTAAATTAAGATTGAGTAGCTTTGTGATATAAATTATTTTCCACTGTGAACTTACTCTAAACCAGCTTAATTTATTAAATTTTGGATTTCATTTATCAAAAACATAGTATCAAATCTTAAATAAACAAACCAAGTAACATATTGTTCATTGCTAGCTAACTCAAAGTTGGCTTTCTTCTCGTGCTCTTGAAAAAAGAAGAATACAATTTGGTTATATTTAAAGCAAAAAAAAATGAGGTAAGAGATTCACAATCCACTCCCTTACGGCACCAATAATGGCGCATAATTTTTTATTTTTTAAATATGACTGTTTACTTTTCGATGGCATATCAACAATTAAAATTAATTATTATATCTTACTCAAAAAGTTTAAAATGAAGAGATGGGATGGTCAAATGAATATATGATAAAATTAGAAAATATAATATTAGAAATGAAGAGATACGTACTAAATTAGTAGTGAGTTAAATTGTGGATAAAATGGAAGTATCATTTAAAAAGGTTTCAATATGTGTAATGAAAACACAAATATATGTCAGTTAAGAAGAACGAGAATTTAAATGTATATGATTTAGTGAAATATCAGGGTAGATCCTTGAAAACCTAAATGCAAGTTATTAATGAAGATATAGGTATCAAAAATTTAGTTAATGGGATGATTTTAAATAGGAATGAGTGACGAAAGAAAATTTAAACCAGTTGAACTATTATTATTATTATTTTAAATTTTTATGAATAATTTATTTTTACTTTTTTATTTATATTTTTAATTTTATTTTCTCTAATTTTGTTTTCAAATTTTAATTTTATATCATTTTTTCCTATCTCTTATATTAGTCTCTTAAATAATTTATGTTAAAATTTAGGATTAAAATTCAATTTAATGTTGTTGTATTCAAAAAGAGTAAAATAAAAAAATAAAAAAAAATCAACTTGACAATATCTAATTATAATTATAAAATAAATTAAATTTGCTAAAAAACTTTAATTTATTTTATAACTTAAAAGTGTGTAACCATGCTACTTGCTTTAATATAGCCAATCCCAAGCCAACATCCGTTGGGCAAAAGCATTGACCACCAATAACCATGGACAAAAGCATCTGGTCCTATAGCTGAGTTGGTTAAAGCATTGGTCTTATGAGCCAAAGGCCACAGGTTCAAGCCCTGCCAAGACAACTAAGTCAATTTCTAACTCTGTTACAATTGTAGACAAAGCCCATGGAGACCAATAAATAAAAGTATATAATTTTAATTAATTTAAATATATTCACTTGACATGATTTTTGTCATTGAAATATATGGATGCAATTGATGGAAGTCCGGTATATCGTTGGTCCTTTGCATCAAAACAAAAAAAAAAATTATAATAGTAAGACATCACTTGTAAAATAAACTATCATAATAGAACTAATAAATTTGTCTTATTTCAATTCGTTTGAATTTTCTTACACCACTTATTTCTATCTAATAACTTAATTCCAATTGGTCCTGTAGCTCAATTGGTTAGATCGTTGGTCCTATGAGCCGAAGGTCATAGGTTCAAGCCTTGTTGGGACCACTAAGCCGATTTCTAAATCCGTCACAACTACGGATAAAGCAATAGGATGATAGTCAATGTAAAACTTTTGTTAAAATCATTGATACTAGTAATCGTAAGTATATGATTTTAATTTATTTAAATATATTTACTTGATATGATTTTTCCAATAGAAATATATAAATACAATTGATAGAAATCATGTATATCCTTAGTCTCCTATATCAAAAACAAAAATTATCGCAGTAAAATATCACTTGTTACATAAAATATAATACTAATAATAATAAAAAAAAAGTTCATTATTTCAAGTTAATTGAATTCTCCTATGCTACTCAACTCTATTGATAAGTTACTTCCAACAGGTCCCGTAGCTCAGTTGGTTAGAGTGTTGGTCTTGTGAGCAGAAGGCCATGGTTTCGACCCCCGCCCTGACCGCTAAGTCTATTTCTAACTCCACCACAACTCCAGACAAAGAAAGAGAGTTGTAGTACGTTTATAGTCAGTCATAAAGGAAGAGGGTTACAATAGGTTGATAATCAATACAAAACTTTTATCAAAACTATAGAGACTAATAATTATAAGTATATGATTTTAATTTATTTAAATGTATGGAAGTCATGTATATCCTTGGTCTCCTACATGAAAACAAAACATTTTTTATAATAGTAAAACATCACTTGTAAAATAAAATATCATAATAGAGTTAATAAAATTGTATTATTTCAAATCGTTTGAATTCTCTTACGCTACCCATTCCTATCTAATAACTTAATTCCAACAGGTCCTGTAGCTCAGTTGGTTAGATCGTTGATCCTATAAGCCGAAGGTCACAGATCCAAGCCTTGTCGGGACCAGTAAGCCGATTTCTAACTCAGTCACAACTATGGATAAAGTAGTAGATTGACAGTCAATGTAAAAATTTTATCAAAATCATAGAGACCTATAATTATAAGTATATAATTTTAATTTATCTAAATATATTTACTTGACATGGTTCTTCTCATAGAAATATATAAACACAATTTATGGAAGTCATGTACATCCTTGGTCTCCTCCATTAAAAAAATAAGAAAAAAAAATTATAGCAGTAAAACATTACTTGTGACATAAAATATGATACTAATACTAATAATAATAATAATAATAATAATAATAATAATAATAAAAGTGCATTATTTTAACTTAATCGTATTCTCCTATACTATTCATTCTTATCTAATAAGTTACTTCCAACTGGTCCTGTAGCTCAGATGGTTAGAGCATTGGTCTTATGAGCCGAAGGTCGTGGGTTCGAGCCCCGTCGAGACCACTAAGTTTATTTCCAACTCCACCACTCCTGATAAAGGAAGAGGGTTGTAGTAGGTTCATAGTTAGCCACAAAGGAAGAGGGTTACAATAAATTGATGATCAATATAAAACTTTTATCAAAACTATGAAGACTAATAATTATAAGTATATGATTTTAATTTGTTTAAATATATGGAAGTCATGCATATCCTTGGTCTCCTGCATCAAAGTAAAAAAAATTTTATAGTAGTAAAACATCGCTTGTAAAATAAAATATCATAATAGAATTAATAAAATTGTATTATTTCAATTCGTTTGGATTCTTCTACGCCACTCAATCCTAGCTAATAACTTAATTTCAGCTAATATCGTAGCTCAGTCGGTTAGATCGTTGGTCTTATGGGCCAAAGGTCATAGGTTCGAGCCTTGTCAAGACCACTAGGCCGATTTCTAACTCCGTCAGAATTACAAATAAAGCAATATGTTGACAGTCAGTATAAAACAATTATCAAAATCATAGAAACTAGTAATTATAAGTATATGATTTTAATTTATTTAAACGTATTTACTTGACTTGATTTTTCCCATAGAAATGTATAAATGAAATTAATAGAAATCATGTATATCCTTGCTTTCCTGCATATTAAAAAAATTATAATAATAAAGCATCATTTGTGACATAATAATAATAATAATAATAATAATAATAATAATAATAATAAAAGTGTATTATTTCAACTTATTCGCATTCCCCTATACTACTCCTTCCTATCTAATAAGTGACTTCCAACAGGTCCCCTAACTCAGTTGGTTAGAGCGTTCGTCTTAAGAACAGAAGGTCAGGGGTTCGAGCCTCGTCGAGACTGCTAAGTCTATTTCTAACTCAACCACAACTCCAGATAAAGGAAGAAGGTTGTAGTACGTTGATAGTCAGTCAAAAAAGAAGAGGGTTACAATAGGTTGATAATCAGTATAAAACTTTATTAAAACTATAGAGACTAATAATTATAAGTATATAATTTTAATTTATTTAAAAATATAGAAGTCACGCATATCCTTGGTCTCCTGCATAAAAAAAAAAAAATTATAGCGTAAAACATCACTTGTAAAATAAAATACATAATAAAACTAATAAAATTATATTGTTTCAATTCGTTTGGATTTTCTTATGCCACCTATTCCTATCTAATAACTTAACTCCAATAGGTCCTGAAGCTTCGTTGGTTTGATAGTTTTTCCTATAAGTCGAAGGTCACAGGTCCGAGCTTTGTTTGGACCACTAAGCCAATTTCTAACTCCGTCAAAACTACGGATAAAGCAGTAGGTTAACAGTCAGTGTAAAACTTTTTTCAAAATCATAGAGACTTGTAATTATAAGTATATGATTTTAATTTATCTAAATATATTTACTTTGCATGATTCTTCATGTAGAAATATATAAATACAATTGATGGAAGTTATGTATATCCAAGGTCTCCTGCATTAAAAAAAAAATTATAATAGTAAAACATCACTTGTGACATAAAATATGATACTAATAATAAAAATAAAAGTGCATTATTTCAACTTATTCGTACTATCCGACATTACTCATTCCTATCTAAAAAGTTACTTCCGGCAGGTCCCATAACTCAGTTGGTTAGAGTGTTGGTTTTATAAGGATTCGAGCCCTGCCAAGACCACTAAGTCTATTTCTAACTCCACAACAACTTCAAATAAAGGACGAGGGTTGTAGCAGGTTTATTGTCAACCATAAAAGAAGAAGATTACAAAAGATTGGTAATCAAAGTAAAACTTTTATCAAAACATGGAGACTAATAATTATAAGTATATGATTTTAATTTATTTAAATATATTGAAGTCATGTATATCTTTCATCTCCTGTATCAAAAAAAAAAATTATAGCAGTAAAATATCAATTGTAAAATAAAATATCATAATAGAATTAGTAAATTTGTATTATTTCAATTCGTTTGGATTCTCCTACGCCACCCATTGCTATCTAATAACTTAATTCCAGCTGGGCCCATAGCTCAGTTGGTTAGATCATTGGTCCTATGAGCCAAAGGTTATAGGTTCAAGCCTTGTCAGGACCACTAAGCCGATTTCTAACTTCGTCACAACTACAGATAAAGCAGTGGACTGATAGTTAGGGTAAAAAATTTATCAAAATCATAGAGACCAGTAATTTTAAGTATAAGATTTTAATTTATTTCAACATATTTACTTAACATGATTTTTCCCATAGAAATATAAAAAATCAATTGATGGAAGTCATGTATATCCTTGGTCTCCAGCATAAAAAAAAATTATAGTAGTAAAACATCACTTATGACATAATAATAATAATAATAATAATAATAATAATAATAATAATAATAATAATAATAAAAGTGCATTATTTCAACTTATTTGCATTCCCCTTCGTAACTCACTCCTATCTAATAAGTTACTTCCAATTGGTCCCATAGCCCAGTTGGTTAAAGCATTGGTCTTATGAGCCGAAGGTTGTGGGTTCGAGCTCCTCTGAGACCACTAAATCTATTTCTATTTGCACCACAATACTAGATAAAGGAAGAGGATCGTAGTAGGTTCATAGTCAGCCATAAAGGAAGAGGGTTATAATAGGTTGATAATCAATGTAAAACTTTTATAAAAACTATAGAGACTAATAATTATAAGTATATGATTTTAATTTATTTAAGCATATGGAAGTCATGCATATCCTTGGAATCTTGTATCAAAACAAAAAAAAATTTAATAGCAGTAAAACATCACTTGTAAAATAGAATATCATAATAGAACTAATAAAATTTATTATTTCAATTCGTTTGGATTCTCATACACCACCCGTTCCTATCTAACAATTTAATTCCAACTGGTCCCTTAACTCAGTTGGCTAGATCATTGGTCCTATGAGCCGAAGGTCACAGGCTCAAGCCTTACTAGGACCACTAAGCTAATTTCTAACTCCGTTACAACTATAGATAAAGCAGTAGGTTGACAATCAATGTAAAACATTTATCAAAATCATAGAGACTAGTAATGATAAGTATATGACTTTAATTTATTTAAATATATTTACTTCACATGATTTTTCCCGTGGAAATATATAAATGTAATTGATGGAAGTCATGTATATTCTTGGTCTCTTACATCCAAAAAAAATTATAACAGTAAAACATCACTTATGACATAAAATATGACGACGACGATGATGATGATGATGATGATGATGATAACAAAAGTGTATTATTTCAGCTTATTTGCATTCTCTTATACTACTCATTCATATCTAATAAGCTTCTTCCAACTGGTCGCGTATCTTAATTGATTAGAGCTTTGGTCTTATTAGCCGAAGGTTGGGGGTTCGAGCCCCTCTAAGACCACTAAGTTTATTTCTAAGTCCACAACTCTAGATAAAGGAAGAGGATTGTAGTAGGTTCATAATTAGCCATAACGGAAGAGGGTTACAATAGGTTGATAATTAGTCTCAAACTTTTATCAAATCTTTATAAACAAATAATTATAAGTACATAATTTTAATTTATTTAAGTATATGGAAGTCATGCATATCCTTGGTCTCCAGTATCAAAACCAAAAATTTTTCTATAGCAGCAAAACATCATTTGTAAAATAAAATATCATAATAGAATTAATAAAATTGCATTATTTCAATTTGTTTACATTCTCTTACGTCATTCATTCCTATCTAATAACTTAATTCCAACTAGTCCCAAGCTCAGTTGGTCAGTTCATTAGTCCTATGAGCCAAAGATCACAGGTTTGAGCCTCACCAGGACCACCAAGTCGATTTCTAACTCCGTCACAACTATGGATAAAGTAGTAGGTTGACAGTAGGTGTAAAACATATATCAAAATCTTAGAGACCGGTAATTATAAGTATATGATTTTAATTTATTTAAACATATTTATTTGACATCAATTGACGGAAGTCGTGTATATCCTTGGTCTCCTGCATAAAAAAAATATTGCAATAAAACATCAATTGTGACATAAAATATGATGATGATGATGATGATCATATAATAATAATAATAAATGTGCATTATTTAAACATATTCGTATTCTCATACACTACTCATTCCTATCTAACAAGTTGCTTCCAATTGATCCTGTAGCTCAGTTGGTTAAAGCATTCATCTTATGAGCCAAAGGTCACGGGTTCGAGACTCGCCGAGAACACTAAGTCTATTTCTAACTCCACCACAACTCCAGATAAAGGAAGAGGTTGTAGTAGGTTGATAGTCAACCATGAAGAAAGAGGGTTACAATAGATTGATAATCAGTGTAAAACTTTTATCAAAAGTATCTAGACTAATAATTTCATCTATATGATTTTAATTTATTTAAATATGTGGAAGTCTTCCATATCCGTGGTCTCCAGTATCAAAACGAAAAATTTTTTTATAGTAGTAAAATATCACATGTAAAATAAAATATCATAATAGAACTAATAAAATTATATTATTTCAATTTGTTTGAATTCTCTTACCACATCCATTCCTATCTAATAACTGAATTTCAACAACTCCTGTAGGTCAGTTGGCTAGATCGTTGGCCCTATGACCTGAAGGTCACAGGTCCGAGCCTTGTCGGGACCACTAAGCCAATTTTTAACTCTGTCACAACTACAGATAAAAAATAGGTTGACAGTCAGTGTAAAACTTTTATCAAAATCATTGTGTCCCGTAATTATAAGTATATGATTTTAATTTATTTAAATATGTTAACTTGACATTATTCTTCCCATAGAAATATATCAATGCAATTGTTAAAGGTCATGTTTATCCTTGGTATCCTCCATAAAAAAAAAAAGAAAAAAAATTATAGCAGTAAAACATCACTTGTGACATAAAATATGATACAAAAAATAATAACAACAAACGTGCATTATTTCAATTTATCCACATTCTCCAACACTACTCATTCATATATAATAAGTTAATTCCAACTGGTCCCATAGCTCAGTTGGTTAGAGCGTTGGTCTTATGAGTCGAAGGTCATAGGTTTGAGCCCCGCCGAGACCACTAAGTCTATTTCAAACTCCACCACAACTCCAGATAAGGGAAGAGGGTTGTAGTAGGTTGATAGTCAGTCATAATAGAATAGGATTACAATAGTTTGATAATCATTGTAAAACTTTTATCAAAACTATAGAAACTAATAATTATAAGTACATGATTTTAATTTATATAAATATATGGAAGTCATGCATATCCTTGGTCTCCAGAATCAAAACAAAAAATTTTTTATAATAGTAAAACGTCACTTGTAAAATATAATATCAAAATAGAACTAATAAAATTGTATTATTTCAATTCGTTCGGTTTCTCCTCTGCTACCAATTACAATCTAATAACTTAATTCCATCCTGTCCCCTAGCTCAATTGGTCAGATCGTTGGTCCTTTGAGCCAAAGGTCATAGGTCTAAGCCTTCTCGGGACCACTATGCCAATTTCTAAATCCGTCGCAACTAAGGTTAAAGCAGTTGGTTGAAAGTCAATGTAAAACTTTTGTCAAAATCATAGAGACCCGTAATTATAAGTATATAATTTTAATTTATTTAACTATATTTACTTGACATGATTCTTCCCATAGAAATATATAAATACATTTGATGGAAGTCATGTATATCCGTGGTCTCCAGCATCAAAAAAAAATTATAGGAGTGAAACATCACTTGTGGCATAAAATATGATACTAATAATAATAATAACAAAAGTGCATTATTTCAACTTATTTACAATCTCCTACACTGCTAATTCCTTTCTAATAAGTTACTTCGAACTGGTCCTATCACGCCCCGAACCGGGAATCGTGAACAGCCGTCCGTTGCCCTGGATGCCAGTTGTATTTCTACAGAAAATCGGACAGAACCTCCCCATAAATCGGAGGTCTCCCATGTACAAATAAACCTGCATAAACCTGTATAATTCAAAATCATTCTAAAAAATAAATCAAATGACCATCCCGGCCTCTCCAAAACAATCCACCAATCTCACAACCGACATCCAGACAATGCAAGGCTGACAAATCAACAACATTCCTAGCCACAGACCTCTACTGTCATGCCCAACTAGAGCATGAGCAGCCGCTACACCGAGCGGGCCTAAATTTATACAATTATATTACAAATTCCCAAGTTAACACTTTAAACATTTACAAATGCCTCAATGCAAGTGAAATACGAGAGTTTCACAAATAAAAGTCAAAAAATTAAACAGTCATCCATAATGTGTACACGGTCAACTACGGACCTCAACAAGACTACGCAGGGTCGACAATAAAATATGAAATTCATCTTTTCAATTAAAACTTAATCTCACCGTCGTAAACACCAATCCATCAACAAGCTATCATTCCTCTAGAGCCAATTGCATCGCCCTAGCACCATAATCCTGTCTGGGGAGGGAAAGAGGAGGGATGAGTACTTAGGGAAGAATACTCAGTGAGTGAGTGGGTCAATGTAATCGTGTAATATGGGGTGTGATACTGGAGTGTCAAAGCATAAGTATACAAATCATATTTCAAATCATCATGCTTTTCATTTCAACAATATATCATTTGCACGCATCAGCAAATCAAATATGCATCCAAAATACTATCATTAAAATCATAGAGCTGCCAGCCGAAAAACTCCCGGCAGAGGTCTACCACGACCTATGACAGGCGCACCGGGGGTATTATATGCGATTTTATTTAAAGTGCTCTCTACCCCGGCGTTGGCGACGGACCTCGTCCAGGTGCTAGACTTGGATAGCATCCAAATCCTCCCCTTTTCGGGTTCAACATGCCTAGTACCGTGTCGTAAATATAATCTCGACAACTCGTGGGATACCCCAGGCTTTAGGCATATCCGAACGCCACCCAAGCGCCTCTCACGGTGTCCTTCGTTGCTACGGAACAATACATATCCAAGCTCTCAAGGTCAAAATCAATGTCATATCAAATATGTGCCGCAAATCAGGTTCACAAACCAAATGCAACACATAGCATAAAATGGCACATTATATATTTCAACCACATGGATGCATATTTTCATAATTCAACCACATTTTTGGACACTCCATCGATTCACAAAAATCATTTCCAAAACCAGTCAAAATATTTCAAGCACACGATAAATCATGCTCATTTATCAAACTGTTGTAAATCAGAGTTTACATATTAAACGAAAACATTGAAATAAATCCCACTCACTGTATACGGGAGGGTCAATCACTCCCTACAATGCACAACAAGTGCCGAAACTTGCTCCCCTCGATCGGTCTCCAAGCGTCACTACAATGACAAAACACAATATATATATATATGATTTGCGCTACATATTTCAAAAGCCACTATGTTAAATTTATACTTTTAATTAATTCTATGTCTAGGATTAAGACTTAGGGTCTCATAGCTAGGCTTCTCATGTGCACAAGTGCTGTCCCCTTTTCATCACCAAATGTAAATTTCAATTCCTCATTTCTGAAGGCACACAATTCAACCC
Organism: Dillenia turbinata; assembly: GCA_037126225.1. Taxonomy (NCBI): domain Eukaryota; kingdom Viridiplantae; phylum Streptophyta; class Magnoliopsida; order Dilleniales; family Dilleniaceae; genus Dillenia; species Dillenia turbinata. Next base: position 18,575,115 of record JBAMMX010000012.1, on the reverse strand, counting down.
ATAAGCTCTAAGGTTTCCCATACCTTCTTAACAAACAATACCACTTTAAATCATCCAAAACCATCCCTTTCACACCCTATCAAAGGTACAAAATTAAATCAACACAATGTTATTTTCAACCATCAAGATCATCATTCATACATATACAACTCAAAATTTACATAACCCTCTATTTCCAAATCTCTTCAATATTCTCAGTCCAAGTAAATACACACACTCATACTCATATACCTTTATTCAATCTCTTCTTCAACACCAATACAGACATACATTTGTACATTAAAACCAAATTTTTCAACACTCCAAAATACACTCAAATCATTCCAAATTCTAGCCACACAAAATCTTGTCATCAATGGTATTTCATTTATAAATAATTAACAAAAATCAAATTCGAGTCAACTTTAATCCTAAAATCTCTCAAAGTCGAAAGTAAGTCTAAAATAATTAAATTTTCTTCAAGATAGAAAATCTTTGAAAAATCATACGCTTTTCGATTCTCATTTGATTTCTTCAACCCATATGTCATTTCAAAGGTATTGAAACCTATTTTCATCATACGGTATTTTGATTGCCTATATGCAAGACAACTTATAAAGAAAAAAACTACGACAGTTCTTAAACTATAACCACAACTTTTAAACTATCCTTCATATACATATCATTGCGCAAATCAACAACTCAAAATAACCTAAGAAAGACATGAAATGTACAATATCCTTCATTTTACGGCTCATTTCATTCCAACACCATAACCATAATACTTTCATGTATATTTCAAATTAAATCTGAAGGAAACCATTCAAATCAAGCAAACATAATTCTATGATCCTATAATATGCTTCTTTCGTATCAGACAAATCTAATTTCTATAACATTCTATACTTAACCTTCATAATCACATATAACATTTCAGAAATTGTATTCTATTCGCATTCCACTTATATTCTAAACATATACAGAACCTTCCACTTTAGATTCAACCCTAGATTCATTCAATTTATCAAATAGAGCATAAACCTCCTCACCTAGGGTTTCTCGGTTTGCAGACCTAGCTTCTAGTCGCCAGTAGTTTCAAGCTCAACCTGTAACGATTTTAAATTCAGAGCAATTGTTAGCAATTAACCCTAATTACTCAGAAAATTCAAAACCCTAGAATTAGGGCTAGGAATTGGTCCTCACCTGCGCAGTAGATGAGTGCAGACTGCTCGAGTGAGTGAGCAAGGGCAAAGCAGCACAGCAGTCGCGCGCTGGGGCAGGGGCTGTCGCACACTCAGGGCTAGCGCGCGCTGGAGCCATCGCGCTCTGCACGGGCTGGAGCCATCGCGCGCTGCACGGGCAGACTCATGCTCAGTAGCGTGAACAGTTATGCGGTCGCGCGAGCAGTCGCGCGCCCAAGGAACTGTCGCGCGCGACGCGTGCGTAGGGAGAAAGAGAGAGAAAGAGAGACTGCGTGACAGAGAGAGAGACCGCGCGTGAGGGAAATCGAGAGAGAGACCGAGAGGGACTGAGAGAGAACCGAAACTGAGAGAGAGAAATAGAGATAGGAAGGCCGGTGGTTGTGGGTGGTGGCGAAAAGGGACGGCGCGGTGGCGGTTGGGGGTGGATCGCGAGAGGGAGAGGGAGAGAAACTCGCGGAAGAAATCGCGAGCGGGAAAGAGTGAGAGAGCAACCGAGAGAAGAAGAGAGAGAGATAGGGTGGTTGCGGTTGCGGCGGCGGCGGCGGAGGAGAGCAGCGGCGGCCGCAGGGCGGAGGCGCGAGGAAGAAGCGCCGCGGGAAGGGAGATGAAGAGGTGGCGAGGAAGAGGGAGAAGAAGAAGGAAAGATTAGGGCTTTTAGCCCTAATCTCCCTTTGGGCAAAACACAGCGTTTTGCTGCGTTTTGTCCCTCCCACACATTTTTTTTTCAACTTAATTAATTAATACATAAAAAAATATATATATATTTATACCCACTTTTCTCTAGAATATAAATTTCGTAGAAATGGGATTTATTGCGAATTACAGACGCAGCATTTTAAAATATACTGAAAATTCAAGTTTGATGCCCCAAAATCGAAAATCAATATAAAAGTTAAAATTTTTCTATATATATATATATATATATATATATATATATATATATATATATATATATATATATATATATATATATATATACGAAGGAAATATTTTTATTAATTTCAAATACAGGAGTACAATACGGACACCATAGTATCGGTGTTACAGGTCCTGTCGAGCAATTGGTTAGAGCGTTGGTCTTATGAGCCGAAGATCACAGGTTCAAACCCCACCTAGACCACTAAGTCTATCTCTAACTCCACCACAACTCCAGATAAAGGAAGAGTGACGTTGTAGGTTGATAGTCAGTTATAAAGCAAGAGGGTAACAAAAGGATGATAATGAATGTAAAACTTTTATCAAAACTATAGAGACTAATAATTTCAAGTATATGATTTTAATTTATTTAAATATATGGAAGTCATAAATATCATAGGTCAAAAAAAAATTATAGCAACAAAACATCACTTGTAAAATAAAATATCCTTATAGAACTAACAAAATTGTATTATTTCAATTCATTTGGATTCTCCAACACTACCCATTTTTATCTTATAACTTAATTCCAATAGGTCCCGTAGTTCAGTTGGTTTGATCATTGGTCCTATTAGCTGAAGGTCACAGGTTCGAGCCTTGTTAGGAGCACTAAGCCGATTTCTTACTCCGTTACAATTACGGATAAAGCAATAGGCTGACAGTCATTGTAAAACTTTTGTCAAAATCATTGAGACCCATAATTATAAGTATGTGATTTTAATTTATTTAAATAATTTGACCTGATTCTTCCCATAGAAAAATATAAATGAAATTGAAGGAAGTCATGTATATCCTTTGTCTCCTCCATATTAAAAAAAAAAAATTATAGCAATAAAACATCACTTGTAACACAAAATATGATATTAATAATAATAATAACAAAAGTGCTTTATTTCAATTAATTCGCATTCTCTTACACAACTCATTTCTATCTAATAAGTTTCTTCCAACTTGCCCCATAACTCAGTTGGTTAGATCGTTGGCCTTATGAGTCGAAGGTCGTGGGTTCGAGCCCTACCATGACCACTAAGTCTATTTCTAGCTTCACCACAACTCCAGATAAAGGAAAAGGGTTGTTGTAAATTGATAGTTAGTCGTAAAGGAAGAGTGTTACAATAGGTTGATAATCAGTATAAAACATTTTTCAAAGCTATAGAGACTAATAATTATAAGTATATGATTTTAATTTATTTAAATATATGGAAGTCATGCATATCCTTGGTCTCCTGCATCAAAAAAAAATTATAGCAGTAAAACATCACTTGTAAAATAAAATATCATAATAAAACTAATAAATTGGATTATTTCAATCCGTTTGGATCCCATGACACCACCCATTCCTATCTAATAACTTAATTCCAATAGGTCCTATAGCCCAATTGGTTAGATGGTTGGTCTTATGAGCCGAAGGTCACATGTCCGAGCCTTGTCGAGACCACCAAGCCAATTTCTAACTTCATCACAACTACGGATAAAGTCGTAGGTTGACAATCAGTGTAAAACTTTTGTCAAAATCGTAGAGATCTGTAATTTTAAGTATATGATTTTAATTTATTTAAATATATTTGCTTGACATGATTCTTCCCGAAGAAAAATATAAGTGCAATTGATAGAAATCATGTATATCCATGGTCACCTGCATAAAAAAAAAAAAAGAGTAATAAAACATCACTTGTCACATAAAATATGATACTAATTATAATAATAACAAAAGTGCATTATTTCAACTTATTCACGCTCTTCTACGCTACTCATTCCTATTTAATAAATTACATCCAACTGGTCCCATAGCTCAGTTGATTAGAGCGTTGGTCTTATGAGCCGAAGGTCACGGGTTCGAGCCCCGCCAAAACCACTAAGTCTATTTCTAACTCCACCACAACTCCAGATAAATGAAGAGGGTTGTAGCTGGTTAATAGTTAGTCATAAAGGAAGTGAAGTTACAATAGGTTGATAATCAGTGTAAAAGATTTACCAAAACTATAGAGATTAATAAGATTTTAATTTATTTAAATATATGGATGTCATGCAATCCTTGCTCTCCTGCATAAAAACAAAAAAATTTTTAAACATCACTTGTAAAATAAAATATCATAATAGAACAAATAAAATTGTATTATTTCAATTCATTTAGATTTTTCTACGTCATGCATTTCTATCTAATAACTAAATTCCAACATGTCCTATAGCTCAATTGGTTAGGTCGTTTGTCCCATGAGTTGAAGGTCACACGTCTGAGCCCTATTAGGACAACTAAGCAAATTTCTAGCTCCGTCACAACTACAGATAAAGCAGTAGCATGACAGTCAGTGTAAAACTTTTGTCAAAATCATAAAAACTCGTAATTATAAGCATATGATTTTAATTTATTTAAATATATTTACTTGATATGATTGTTCCGATAGAAATATATAAATGCAATTTATGCAAGTCATGTAAATCCATGGTCTCCTGCATAAAATATATATATAAAAAAATTATAGCAATAAAACATCACTAGTGGCATAAAATATGATACTAATAATTATAACATAAGTGCATTATTTCAACTTATTCACATTCACATACGCCATTAATTCCTATCTAATAAGTTACTTCCAGCTAGTCCTGTAGCTCAGTTAGTTAGAGTGTTGGTCTTATGAGCCGACGGCAACGGGCTCGAGCCGTGCCGAGACCACTAAGTCTATTTCTAACTCCACCCCAACTCCTAATAAAGGAAGACAGTTCTAGTAGGTTCATAGTCAGCCATAAAGGAAGTGGGTTTAATAATCAGTGTAAAACTTTTATCACAACTCTAGAGACTAATAATTATAAGTATATGATTTTAATTTATTTAAATATACGGAAGTCACGCATATAACAGGTCTCCTATATCAAAATAGAAAATTTTTTTATAGAAGTAAAACATCACTTGTAAAATAAAATATCATAAGAGAATTAATAAAATTGTATTAAATTCATTTGGATTCTCCTACGCCTTCCATTCCTATCTAATATTTAATTCCAACTGGTCCCGCAGCTCAATTAGTTAGATCGTTAATATTATGAGCTGAAGGTCACAAGTTCGAGCTTTGCCGGGACCACTAAGCCGATTTCTAACTCCGTCACACCTATGGGAAAAGTGGTAGGTTGACAGTTAGTGTAAAACATTTATCAAAATCAAGGAGACCAGTAATTATAAGTATATGATTTTAATTTATTTAAACATGGTTACTTGACAAGATTTTTCCCATAGAAATATATAAATGCAACTGAAGGAAGTCATGTATGTCCTTGGTCTCCTGCGTAAAAAAACATTTATAATAGTAAAACATCAGTTGTGACATAAAATATGATACTAATAATAACAATAATAAAAGTGCATTATTTTAACTTATTCATATTATCTTACACTACTCATTCCAATCGAATAAGTTACTTCCAGTTGGTCTCGTAGCTCAGTTGGTTAGAGCATTGGTCTTATGAGCCAAAGGTCGTGGGTTCAAGCCCCGCTGAGACCACTATGTCTATTTCTTACTCCACCACAACTCCAGATAAAGGAAGAGGGTTGTAGTAGGTTGATAGTCAATCAGAAAGGAATAGGATTACAATTGGTTGATAATCAGTGTAAAAGTTTTATCAAAACTATAAAGACTAATTACTATTAGTATATGATTTTAATTTATTTAAATTTTTGGAAGTCATGTATATCCTTGGTCACCTGCATCAAAACAAGAAAATTTTTTATAATAATAAAACATCACTTGTAAAATAAAATTTCATAATAGAAATAATAAAATTGTATTATTTAAATTCGTTTGGATTCTCCTATGTCACGTATTCCTATCTAATTACTTAATTCCAACAAGTCCCTAGCTCAGTTGGTTATATCGTTGGTCCTATGAGCCAAACGTCATAGGTCCGAGCCTTGTCAAGACCACTAAGCCAATTGCTAACTCCATCACAACTATGGATAAAAGGTTGATAGTCAATCTAAAACTTTTGTCGAAATCATAGAGACCCGTAATTATGAGTATATTATTCTAATTTATTCAAATATATTTACTTGACATGATTCTTCCTATAAAAATATATCAATGCAATTGATGGAAGTCATGTATATCCTTGGTCTCCTGCCTATAAAAAAAATTATACCATTAAAATATCACTTGTGACATAAAATATGATACTAATCATAATAATAAAATTGTATTATTTCAACTTATTCGCACTCTCCCATGCTACTCATTTCTATCTAATGAGTTACTTCTAACAGGTCCCGTAGCTCAGTTGGTTAGATCGTTGGTCTTATGAGCCGAAGGTCGTGGGTTGGAGCCTTGCCCAGACCACTTAGTCTATTTCTAAGTCCACCACAACTCCAGATAAAGGAAAAGAGTTGTAGTAGGTTCATAGTCGGCTATAAAGGAAGAGGTTTACAATATGTTGATAATCAGTGTAAATCTTTTATCAAAATTATAGAGAAGAATAATTATAAATATATGATTTTAATTTATTTAAATATATGAAAGTCATACAAGCCTTGTCGAGACCACTAAGCCGATTTCTAAATCTGTCACAACTACGAATAAAGCAATTGGTTGATAGTCGGTGTAAAACATTTATCAAAATCCTAGAGACCCGAAATTATAAGTATATGATTTTAATTTATTTAAACATATATACTTGACAAGATTTTTCCCATGGAAATATATAAATGCATTTGATGGTAGTTATGTATGTCATGTATATCATTTATTTAAACATAAATCCATAGGTTGACAATCAGTGTAAAACTTTTGTCAAAATCGTAGAGATCTGTAATTATAAGTATATGATTTAAAGTTTTTTAAATATATTTGCTTGACATGATTCTTCCCGAAGAAAAAAATAAGTGCAATTGATAGAAATCATGTATATCCATGGTCTCCTGCATTAAAAAAAAAAAAAAGGAATAAAACATCACTTGTCACATAAAATATGATACTAATTATAATAATAACAAAAGTGCATTATTTCAACTTATTCAAGCTCTTCTACGCTACTCATTCCTATTTAATAAATTACATCCAACAGGTCCCATAGCTCAGTTGATTAGAGCGTTGGTCTTATGAGCCGAAGGTCACGGGTTCAAGCCCCGCCAAAACCACCAAGTCTATTTCTAACTCCACCACAACTCCAGATAAATGAAGAGGGTTGTAGCTGGTTAATAGTCAGTCATAAAGGAAGTGAAGTTACAATAGGTTGATAATCAGTGTAAAAGATTTACCAAAACTATAGAGATTAATAAGATTTTAATTTATTTAAATATAAGGATGTCATGCATATCCTTGCTCTCCTGCATCAAAACAAAAAATTTTTTAAATATCACTTGTAAAATAAAATATCATAATAGAACAAATAAAATTGTATTATTTCAATTCATTTAGATTCTTCTACGTCACACATTTCTATCTAATAACTAAAATCCAACATGTCCTATAGCTCAATTGGCTAGGTCGTTCGTCCCATGAGTTGAAGGTCACAGGTCTGAGCCCTATTGGGACATCTAAGCCAATTTCTAGCTCCGTCACAACTACAGATAAAGCAGTAGCATGACAGTCAGTATAAAACTTTTGTCAAAATCATAAAAACTCGTAATTATAAGCATATGATTTTAATTTATTTAAATATATTTACTTGACATGATTGTTCTTATAGAAATATATAAATGCAATTTATGCAAGTCATGTAAATCCATGGTCACCTGCATAAAATATATATATAAAAAAATTATAGTAGTAAAACATCACTAGTGGCATAAAATATGATACTAATAATTATAATATAAGTGCATTATTTCAACTTATTCACATTTACCTACGTCATTCATTCCTATCTAATAAGTTACTTCCAGCTAGTCCCGTAGCTCAGTTAGTTAGAGCATTGGTCTTATGAGCCGACGGTCACGGGCTCAAGCCGTGCCGAGACCACTAAGTCTATTTCTAACTCCACCCCAACTCCTAATAAAGGAAGACAGTTCTAGTAGGTTCATAGTCAGCCATAAAGGAAGTGGGTTTAATAATCAGTGTAAAACTTTTATCAAACTCTAGAGACTAATAATTATAAGTATATGATTTTAATTAATTTAAATATATGGAAGTCATGCATATAACAGGTCTCCTGTATCAAAATAGAAAATTTTTTTATAGAAGTAAAACTTCACTTGTAAAATAAAATATCATAATGGCATTAATAAAATTGTATTACAATTCATTTGGATTCTCCTACGCCTTCTATTCCTATCTAATATTTAATTCCAGCGGGTCCCGCAGCTCAATTAGTTAGATTGTTAATCTTATGAGCTGAAGGTCACAAGTTCGAGCCTTGCCGGGACCAATAAGCAGATTTCTAACTCCGTCACAACTATGGAAAAAGTGGTAGGTTGACAGTTAGTATAAAACATTTATCAAAATCATGGAGACCAGTAATTATAAGTATATAATTTTAATTTATTTAAACATGGTTACTTGACAAGATTTTTCCCATAGAAATATATAAATGCAACTGAAGGAAGTCATGTATGTCCTTGGTCTCCTGCATCAAAAAACATTTATAATAGTAAAACATCTGTTGTGACATAAAATATGGTACTAATAATAACAATAATAAAAGTGCATTATTTTAACTTATTCATATTATCTTACGCTACTCATTCCAATCGAATAAGTTACTTCCAATTGGTCTCGTTGCTCAGTTGGTTGGAGCATTGGTCTTATGAGCCAAAGGTCGTGGATTCGAGCCCCGCCGAGACCACTATGTCTATTTCTTACTCCACCACAACTCCAGATAAAGGAAGAGGGTTGTAGTAGGTTGATAGTCAATCATAAAGGAATAGGGTTACAATTGGTTGATAATCAGTGTAAAAGTTTTATCAAAACTATAGAGACTAATTACTATTAGTATATGATTTTAATTTATTTAAATTTTTGGAAGTCATGTATATCCTTGGTCACCTGCATCAAAACAAGAAAATTTTTTATAATAATAAAACATCACTTGTAAAATAAAATTTCATAATAGAAATAATAAAATTGTATTATTTAAATTCGTTTGGATTCTCCTATGTCACATATTCCTATCTAATTACTTAATTCCAACAAGTCCCTAGCTCAGTTGGTTATATCGTTGGTCCTATGAGCCGAACGTCATAGGTCCGAGCCTTGTCAAGACCACTAAGCCAATTGCTAACTCCATCACAACTATGGATAAAAGGTTGATAGTCAATCTAAAACTTTTGTCGAAATCATAGAGACCCGTAATTATGAGTATATTATTCTAATTTATTCAAATATATTTACTTGACATGATTCTTCCTATAAAAATATATCAATGCAATTGATGGAAGTCATGTATATCCTTGGTCTCCTACCTATAAAAAAAATTATACCATTAAAATATCACTTGTGACATAAAATATGATACTAATCATAATAATAAAATTGTATTATTTCAACTTATTCACACTCTCCCATGCTACTCATTTCTATCTAATGAGTTACTTCCAACAGGTCCCGTAGCTCAGTTGGTTAGATCGTTGGTCTTATGAGCCGAAGGCCGTGGGTTCGAGCCTTGCCCAGACCACTTAGTCTATTTCTAAGTCCACCACAACTCCAGATAAAGGAAAAGAGTTGTAGTAGGTTCATAGTCGGCTATAAAGGAAGAGGTTTACAATATGTTGATAATCAGTGTAAATCTTTTATCAAAATTATAGAGACGAATAATTATAAATATATGATTTTAATTTATTTAAATATATGAAAGTCATACATATCCTTCGTCTCATGTATCATATCAAAAAAAAAAAAATTATAGCAGTAAAACATCACTTGTAAAATAAAATATCATCATGGAATTAATAAAATTGTATTATTTTAATTCTTTTGGATTCTCTTACACTACCCATTCCAATCTAGTTACTTAATTCCAGCTGGTCCCATAGCTCAGTTGGTTATATTATTGGTCCTATGAGCTGAAGGTCACAGGTTCAAGCCTTGTCGAGACCACTAAGCCGATTTCTAAATCTGTCACAACTATGAATAAAGCAATTGGTTGATAGTCGGTGTAAAACATTTATCAAAATCCTAGAGACCCGAAATTATAAGTATATGATTTTAATTTATTTAAACATATATACTTGACAAGATTTTTCCCATGGAAATATATAAATGCAATTGATAGTAGTCATGTATGTCATGTATATCATTTATTTAAACATAAATCCATAGGTTGACAATCAGTGTAAAACTTTTGTCAAAATCGTAGAGATCTGTAATTATAAGTATATGATTTAAATTTGTTTAAATATATTTGCTTGACATGATTCTTCCCGAAGAAAAAAATAAGTGCAATTGATAGAAATCATGTATATCCATGGTCTCCTGCATAAAAAAAAAAAAGAGTAATAAAACATCACTTGTCACATAAAATATGATACTAATTATAATAATAACAAAAGTGCATTATTTCAACTTATTCACGCTCTTCTACGCTACTCATTTCTATTTAAAAAATTACATCCAACTGGTCCCATAGCTCAGTTGATTAGAGCGTTGGTCTTATGAGCTGAAGGTCACGGGTTCGAGCCCCGCCAAAACCTCTAAGTCTATTTCTAACTCCACCGCAACTCCAGATAAGTGAAGAGGGTTGTTGCTGGTTAATTGTCAGTCATAAAGGAAGTGAAGTTATAATAGGTTGATAATCAGTGTAAAAGATTTACCAAAACTATAGAGATTAATAAAATTTTAATTTATTTAAATATAAGGATCTCATGCATATCCTTGCTCTCCTGCATCAAAACAAAAATTTTTTTAAACATCACTTGTAAAATAAAAAATCATAATAGAACAAATAAAATTGTATTATTTCAATTCATTTAGATTCTTCTACGTCACACATTTCTATCTAATAACTAAAATCCAACATGTCCTATAGCTCAATTGGTTAGGTCGTTCGTCCCATGAGTTGAAGGTCACAGGTCTGAGCCCTATTGGGACATCTAAGCCAATTTCTAGCTCCGTCACAACTACAGATAAAGCAGTAGCATGACAGTCAGTGTAAAACTTTTGTCAAAATCATAAAAACTCATAATTATAAGCATATGATTTTAATTTATTTAAATATATTTACTTGACATGATTGTTCCTATAGAAATATATAAATGCAATTTATGCAAGTCATGTAAATCCATGGTCTCCTGCATAAAATATATATAAAAAAAAATTATAGCAGTAAAACATCACTAGTGGCATAAAATATGATACTAATAATTATAATATAAGTGCATTATTTCAACTTATTCACATTTACCTACGTCATTCATTCCTATCTAATAAGTTACTTCCATCTAGTCCCGTAGCTCAGTTAGTTAGAGCGCTGGTCTTATGAGCCGACGGTCACGGGCTCGAGCCGTGCCGAGACCACTAAGTTTATTTCTAACTCCACCCCAACTCCTAATAAAGGAAGACAGTTCTAGTAGGTTCATGGTCAGCCATAAAGGAAGTGGGTTTAATAATCAGTGTAAAACTTTTATCAAAACTCTAGAGACTAATAATTATAAGTATATGATTTTAATTTATTTAAATATACGGAAGTGATGCATATAACAGGTCTCTTGTATCAAAATAGAAAATTTTTTTATAGAAGTAAAACATCGCTTGTAAAATAAAATATCATAATAGAATTAATAAAATTGTATTACAATTCATTTGGATTCTCCTACGCCTTCCATTCCTATCTAATATTTAATTCCAGCTGGTCCCGCAGCTCAATTAGTTAGATCGTTAATCTTATGAGCTGAAGGTCACAAGTTCGAGCCTTGCTGGGACCACTAAGCCGATTTCTAACTCCGTCACAATTATGGAAAAAGTGGTAGGTTGACAGTTAGTGTAAAACATTTATCAAAATCATGGAGACCAGTAATTATAAGTATATGATTTTAATTTATTTAAACATGGTTACTTGACAAGATTTTTCCCATAGAAATATATAAATGCAACTGAAGGAAGTCATGTATGTCCTTGGTCTCCTACGTCAAAAAACATTTATAATAGTAAAACATCAGTTGTGACATAAAATATGATACTAATAATAACAATAATAAAAGTGCATTATTTTAACTTATTCATATTATCTTACGCTACTCATTCCAATCGAATAAGTTACTTCCAATTGGTCTCGTAGCTCAGTTGGTTAGAGTATTGGTCTTATGAGCCAAAGGTCGTGGGTTCGAGCCCCGCCGAGACCACTATGTCTATTTCTTACTCCACCACAACTCCAGTAAAAGAAAGAGGGTTGTAGTAGGTTGATAGTCAATCATAAAGGAATAGGGTTACAATTGGTTGATAATCAGTGTAAAAGTTTTATCAAAACTATAGAGACTAATTACTATTAGTATATGATTTTAATTTATTTAAATTTTTGGAAGTCATGCATATCCTTGGTCACCTGCATCAAAACAAGAAAATTTTTTGTAATAGTAAAACATCACTTGTAAAATAAAATATCATAATAGAAATAATAAAATTGCATTATTTCAATTCGTTTGGATTCTCCTATGCCACATATTCCTATCTAATTACTTAATTCCAACAAGTCCCTAGCTCAGTTGGTTATATCGTTGGTCCTATGAGCCGAACGTCATAGGTCCGAGCCTTGTCAAGACCACTCAGCCAATTGTTAACTTCATCATATCTTTGGATAAAAGGTTGATAGTCAATCTAAAACTTTTGTCGAAATCATAGAGACCCGTAATTATGAGTATATTATTCTAATTTATTCAAATATATTTACTTGACATGATTCTTCCTATAAAAATATATCAATGCAATTGATGGAAGTCATGTATATCCTTGGTCTCCTGCCTATAAAAAAAATTATACCATTAAAATATCACTTGTGACATAAAAAATGATACTAATCATAATAATAAAACTGTATTATTTCAACTTATTCGCACTCTCCTATGTTACTCATTTCTATCTAATGAGTTACTTCCAACAGGTCCCGTAGCTCAGTTGGTTAGATTGTTGGTCTTATGAGCCGAAGGTCATGGGTTTGAGCCTTGCTCAGACCACTTAGTCTATTTCTAAGTCCACCACAACTCCAGATAAAGGAAAAGAGTTGTAGTAGGTTCATAGTCGGCTATAAAGGAAGAGGTTTACAATATGTTGATAATCAGTGTAAATCTTTTATCAAAATTATAGAGACTAATAATTATAAATATATGATATTAATTTATTTAAATATATGAAAGTCATACATATCCTTCGTCTCATGTATCATATCAAAAAAAAAAATTATAGCAGTAAAACATCACTTGTAAAATAAAATATCATCATGGAATTAATAAAATTGTATTATTTTAATTCATTTGGATTCTCCTACGCTACCCATTCCTTTCTAATTACTTAATTCCAGCTGGTCCCGTAGCTCAGTTGGTTAGATTATTGGTCCTATGAGCTGAAGGTCACAGGTTCAAGCCTTGTCGAGACCACTAAGCCGATTTCTAAATCTGTCACAGCTACGAATAAAGCAATTGGTTGATAGTCGGTGTAAAACATTTATCAAAATCCTAGAGACCCGAAATTATAAGTATATGATTTTAATTTATTTAAACATATATACTTGACATGATTTTTCCCATGGAAATATATAAATGCAATTGATGGTAGTCATGTATATCATCGGTCTCCAGCATCAAAAAAAAATTATAGCAGTAAAACATCACTTGTAATATAAAATATAATTCTAATAATAATAATAATAATAAAAGTGCTTTATTTCAACTTATTTGTATTCTCCTACGTTATTCATTCATATCTAATAAGTTACTTCCAATTGGTCTCATAGCTCAGTTGGTTAGAGCCTTAGTCTTATGAGCCGAATGTCACATGTTCGAGCCCCGCTGAGACCATTAAGTCTATTTCTAATTGCACCACAACTCCGGATAAAGGAAGAGGGTTGTAGTAGGTTGATAGTCAATCATAAAGGAAGAAGGATGGTTACAATAGGTTGATAATTAGTGCAAAATTTTTATCAAAACTATAGAGACTAATAATTATAAGTATATGATTTTAATTCATTTAAATATATAAAAGTGATGCATATCCTTGGTCTCCTATGTCAAAAAAAAAAAAAATTATGGCAATACAACATCACTTGTAAAATAAAATATCATAATAGAACTAATAAAATTGTATTATTTCAATTCGTTTGGATTTTTCTACGCCACTTATTCCTATTTAATAACTTAATTCCTATTGGTCCCATAGCTCAGTTGGTTAGATCTTTGGTCCTATGACACTACAAAAAAACATACATTTAGCGATAAATTTTTTCGACAAACAAAAGTTTGTCGCCAATTAGCAACAAATTTTTCAACAAAAAAATATTCGTCGCAAAATTTGCAACGAACCTCAAGCTCATCGCAAAATTTGCAACGAACCAAGAGTTCGTCGCAAATTTGCAACGAACACTTTAGTTCACAATTAGTTCGTCACAAAAATTTGCATCAAACCTTGTAATTCGTTGCAAAATTTATATGAATCTAGAAGTTGTTGCAAATTTTTTATACTTAGAAAATTTGTTGCTTCCTCTCCATTTTCTATAGCTACACTTAAAAAATTTTAGCTTCCTTCATAAATGGGATTCCACTCCACTCCATTGCTGGTGAAGGTAAGATATCTCTCCCTCTCTCTCTCTCTCTCTCTCTCTCTCTTTCTCTCTCTCTCTCTCGCTCTCCCCTCTGTGGGTTGAAATGCAGATCTGGCGGCCGCGGAGGTGGCGGCCCTCGCGGGGCCTTGAAGGCCGTGCCTGCAGCAGCCTGCCACAGCCACAAGGACCGTGGCTGCAGCGGCCTCTCGCAGCCGCCGCTGGAGGGAGAGGGAGTTCCCCCTCCCTCCCTGGTTTTTTTTTTAATTTATTTTTCTTTGTTATTTATTTTAATTAATATTATTTTTTATTTTTATTTAGTGTGGCATGTTTAAACATTTTGAGTAATTAAAATCTGAGTTTTCGATGGGGATAAATCTGCATAGAGGATTGTAGATGCTATAAGATACATTCGCTATTGCATATGCTGTTGCATAAAATTTATAAAAAAATATTGATTTTTGATATTGTCTTACAGAGTGGAGTCAAAACTGGATCAACTTCAAATTTTACTCCTCTGAAATGGAATGAAAAGTTGTGTATGATTCTGTGAGTGGTGACATATAAATTATTCTGTGAGTGGTGACATATGAATTATTTAATATTGATTCTTATATTGTCTTACAGAGTGAAGTAAAAATTGGATTAATTTGAAATTTTCGTAGCCTTTCTACTAAATTAATATATAAAATAATAGTTATTAGGTTGTGAATTTGGAATTTTTATGGCCTTTCTTAGCAAATTAAAATTTTGTTTTGAAATCCCAAATTTGCCCTCTGCTTATCCATGATATGAGGCCAAAAATGAAATTATACAATTTCCCTTCTTACATTAGTTGTAATAGAGAGACTCATTACTTTAGTAGTAATTAGAGGTAACTTATTTTTTTTGATGAATATTGTTTCTACACCTCAACATAGAAAACACTGCCACCCAATAGAAAATTTTCAGAAATTGGGAATATTTTTGGACATGACCCTATGCTCGTGGTTTTGCCACCGATTCCTGACTCTTGTACGCCTTCTCCGACTTCTCCTGGTTTTTGTTGATTGTTTAATTTCATTTGTCAGTTTGTTTCCTATTTAGTGGCTCGTGTATCAATTTTTGAATTTTGCTCATTAATACATTGTTTTCTTTTTTATAGATAATTTGCAATGAATTTTTTTAGTTTTGGTGGCTTGTGATAAGTTATTATTACATTAATTTAAATATGGTAAGTATTTTTATGTACTCCATTTTATTTTTTTTAAATTCACAATTTTTATTTTGTTTATTACCTTAACATTTATATTTGACAGTATTGACGTGGGGGGCATAGACAAAGTAGTGATGAAAGACCAGACTCTTCAAGATCGCAGTTCGCTTCAGCTGGACCTTCTCATTCCCCTTTACCCACTAGTGGTGCACCTTCATCGTCCCCTTCAGTTACACCTTCTTTGCAACATTCGCATGTCGAGGGGGAAGACACACGAGAGGTGATTGCCCCCTGTGGAGATTCGTAAGTATTAAATTTGGTTATTTCATCACTATTGATTCTTTTATTTATGTAGTATTTAAATTTTTTAACTATCTTATTTACTTATCAATTTTTGTTCGTAATTTTATAACAGATTCACAAATCATGCACATGTTGTTCATAAACTTAATCAAATAGTGAACAACCATTGGGGAGGGGAGTGGCTATCTTATACAAGCACTGCAGATGAAACGAAAGAGTTATGGTGGAGAGAGTTTAAGGTAAATTACATCTTTCAGTTCAAATTTAAAATTAAGTTTATAATTTTAATAAAACTAATAGTTTTTTTATTTATTGCAGCGATAGTTCACTTGGAATGAGGCGGAGGAGATTGAAATAAGAAGAATTTTTAACAAGAAATGTGGTCATCACATTTGAGGCGTATTAAGTCATGCAAAGACTAGTAGAAGGAAGTCAAACTACATAACCAATGAAAATTGGCACAGGATTTTGAATTTCTGGGAATCTGATGAGAGGAGAAGGAGGAGTGAGCAGAATAAGAAGAATCTCTCTTTTAATTCTGGGGAGGCTCAATCAATATTGATGAACATAGAAATAGATTGATAATATTTATTAAAACACTAATTTTTTAAATTTAATTTATTAATTTTATAATTGTTTCATTATATTTAACAATGTTTTTTATTAGGCCAAGGAAATGGGATCACAGCCATCATTTATAGAGATGTTCACATGAACGTTCCAAAAAAAGACAAGAGCTGGAATGGGGATAGAACTAGAGCTGTTGTGGTATTTAATTTGAAAACTTTCATTTATTTTAATATTAATCTCTTTTAATATGTTGTTAGTCAAATTTCATTTGAAATTATGTAATGACAATACAAGAGAGATATGATGAGTTACAGCGGATTTCGATCAGTAATGATGATGCTGGCTCATCTGAGCCATTGTTGATAGTATAGCTTTATGGGTCGAGGCAAATGGTGGTGTAAAAAAGGGAGAAAGAATACTTGGGATGGGCTTTTTAAACCAGACTTGTAGAATCATCGGTCAATCTTCTTCCACTCCAGCTGTTGAAAGAAAAGAAACAATTCAAATGAACAACCAGATGAGCCAGATACAGGAGCTATTAGTACAAAAAGACAATCAAATTGAAAAATTATGCGCACAGCAAAGGCGAAATGAGGGCGTAATTAGCGACCTACGTGCAAATCAGGATTTCATAATGCGGCATCTTCACTTAACTCCCGGTTTAAGTCAGACAACCCCATTTCTGTTTTCTTCTGATAATCCTCTTGATGGTGATAATGGTGACGATGGTGATGACGGTAATGATTTATTTGATGATGGTGGTGGTTGTGGTGTTTCTTAAATGTGGTTTTTGCATACTATTATCTTTAAATATGTGACTTTGTATTATGTTTGTTGTTGACATTATCTTTGAATGTGATTTGTATTTGTATCATATTGTGTTTGTGACTTTGTATTATGGTTTCTTGATAAGATTGATATTGGATGGTTGGTTGATGGTGGTATTGTTTGATGGTTGGTTGATGTTGTTAAATGGTTGATTTATTGATATTGGATGGGAGACAGGAACAGGGTATATAGGAAAAATGATCAAATTTATTACTAAATATTTTATCAAAATATCCAAATTCGTTGCAAAATTCATTGCTAAATATGTTTGCAATGAAATTTGTGACCAAAAGGTTCGTCGGAGATTAGCGACAAACTGCGGTTCGTCGTAGATTGGCGACGAACCCCGATTCGTCACAGATTAGCGACGAACCTAGGTTCATCGCAGAATTCATCGCAAATTAGTGACAAATTTTAATTTTTGGTCGCTAAAATTTGCGACGAGCTAATAGCGACAAAAAATTGTTTGTCGCTAAATTTGTCGCAATTTGTTTTTCCAACGACTTTTCTAATAAATTCATCACAAAATTTGTTACAAAAAGGCAACTTTTTTGTAGTGTGAGCTAAAGGTCACAAGTTTGAGCCTTGCCATGGCCAGTAAACCAATCTGTAACTCCGTCACAACTATAGATAAAGGAGTAAGTTGACAGTCAGTGTAAAACTTTTGTCAAAATCATAGAAGCCAGTAATTATAAGTATATGATTTAATTTTTTTAAATATATTTACTTGACATGATTTTTCCCATAGAAATATATAAATGCAATTGATAGAAGTCATGTATATCCTTGGTCTTCTGCATCAAAAAAAATTATAACAATAAAACATCACTCGTGACATAAAATATGATACTAATAATAATAGTAATAAAAGTGCATTATTTCAACTTATTCGCATTCTCTGATGCAACTCATTTCTATCTAGTAAGTTACTTTCATCTGGTCTCGTAGCTCAGTTGGTTAGAGCGTTGGTCTTATGAGCCGAAGGTCGTGGGTTCGAGCCCCGCCGAGACCACTTAGTCTATTTCTAACTCCACTATCCAGATTAAGAAAGAGAGTTGTAGTTGGCACAAATCCAAATTAAGAAAGAGAGTTGTAGTTGGTTGATAGTCAATGATAAAGGAAGAGGGTTACAATAGATTGATAATCAGTGTAAAACTTTTACCAAAACTATAAAGGCTAATAATTATAAGTATATGATTTTTTTATTTTAATATATTTACTTGTCATGATTTTTCCCATAGAAATATATAGATGCAATTGATGGATGTCATGTATATCCTTGGTCTCCTACATCCAAAAATAAAAAATTATAGCGGTAAAACATCACTTGTGACAAAATCGTAGTATAATAATAATAATAATAATAATAATAATAATAATAATAATAATAATAATAATAATAATAATAATAATAATAATAATAATAATAGTGCATTATTTCAATTTATTTGGATTTTCATACGTCACTCATTTCTATCTAATAACTTACTTCCAACTGGTCTTGTGGGCCAGTTGGTTAGTTCGTTGGTCTAATAAGTCGATGGTCGTAGTAAGTTGATAGTCAATATAAAACTTTTGTCAAAACCATAGAGACCAACAATTTTAAGTATATGATTTTAATTTATTTAAATTTAGCGACGAAATTATAGTTCGTCACTAATTTTGTGATGAATTTTTTATTTTTCGTCGCTAAATTTTTGCGACACGTTATTTGCGATAGAAATTTTTTTGTCGCTAAATCCGTTGCTAAACAAATTAGTGACTAATTTTTTTAAAATTTCTATTATTAAATTCGTTGCTAAAATCGCGTTTTTTTATAGTATTAAATAAACCCAAAATTTTTAAAAACAAAACTCACAAAATTAATTAGTATAGTATCACGATCACAAAATTAAATTTATAACAGTCCTAAAATTCATAAATAACGGCTAAAATAATATAATTCAAGTATATAAAATTATTGCTATCAAGACCTGACCCAATTGCCAGTCCTACTTGTAGCTCAATCATTAATATTCATGTCTCTATGTAACATGTTTTGTCTGAAAAGAGATTTGCGTTTGTCTTGTAAGAAAAAAAGTTTGTGTTTGTTTTGTAATAGATTTTGTTAGGGAATTACTAAATGTTATATGATAGTTTGACAAATTTTGAACTTTGTTTAATTTTGTATGAATTCTTATGTTGTTTTATTAGTTTTGAGGACAACTTTTGTGCTTGCTAAAAATATCAAAAGCTTGGTGGGAACTAGTATAAGGTACAGCACAATTTTGCAAGTACAATGATGAAAATAAAAATAAAAAAAAAAACAAATTTAAAAGGCACAATACTAAAAATATATATTCACATATTAATGCCAGAAGGTAAAAAAGAATTTGGAAAATAGGTTTACTCTAAAAATATTATTGGTTTTCTCATTTTCATCTGAATAGAAAAAATTTATTTTGAACATATTTTCTTATTTTCTGACTTGGAAAATGTAAGTTATGTATACTGGGTCGGGTCGCCCATATAGGTTTGACCCTAACCCATTTTCCTACCTATTTTGAAATTCAAAGGAGAGAAGGAGGGAGTGGTTTTCAAGAGAAAACCAGCTCCTAACTCTCTTAACCCACTAACCGTGTTAATTGAATTTCAAAAATGTTATGAAGAATAGAAGTAACTTCTTCTAAGGTAACAAAATGTATATGCACATTGAATATAGAGAGAGAATACACTAAAGTGGGTATTTTTAGACTTTCAAAGGGATCTACACCATATACATTTAATCAAAGACTCTTGGATTGTGAACAAAAGGAGATTGATCCATTCGTGATGTTGTTCGGACCCGTACATCAAAAGGGGGTGTTGGTTCGGGTCGCCCATGTGGATTTGACCCTAACCCATTCTCCTACCTATTTTGAAATTCAAAGGAGAGAGGGAAGGAAGTGGTTTTCAAGAGAAAACCAACTCCTAACTCCTTTAACCCACTAACTATGTTAATTGAATTTCAAAAATGTTATGAAGAATAGAAGTAACTTCTTCTAAGGCAACAAAATGTATATGCACATTGAAGGTAGAGAGAGAATACACTAAAGTGGGTATTCTTAGACTTTCAAATGGATCTACAACATATACATTTAATCAAAGACTCTTGGATTGTGAGCAAAAGGAGATTGATTCATTCGTGACATTCTTCGGACCCGTACATTAAAAGGGCTAGTGATTTGACCTTAGATCTTGGGACATTAAATATTTAGTTCGCTGTAATTGCATCAAAGAATGCTTTCATTGGTATCAGAGCATGATTTAGGGTGTTTTCTCATTTTTTGATGTAAATTCAAGTTCCATTTTTTCCTTAAAAATTGAAAATGGTAACTTTGAATATAGACCACGGGATGCTTCGAAATTTGAAAGGCAGAGTACCCACGATGCTAGGAATTGATCTGCAAAGTTTCAAGCATGGCCGTCATGTATTTTTGGAGAATCATAAAACCCTAGCCGAGACTTATGATAGAAAAATCTCCTTAGATAATGTATTTCATGAAAAGAAAAATACATGATTCAATTTCTTATTAAAAATCCTTTCCAACCATATATATAACAAAAAAATGGTTTAGAAATGAGGGAGAAATCAGATCTAAAAAATTCTGGTCGAGTACAGTAATTTTCTGGGTTTAGGAAGACGATGAACAGTGCAGAAAACCAATCTCACTCTCGGGCAGTGGGCTGTGAAGCCCAAACGCCAAGATCCAGGCCTCAGATCGGAAAACTGATGGCACCATTAGATTCAGAGACCTCAAAACGGGGGGTAGGCAAAATCTGATGGCCGGATTCAGCCGAGAAGGTGGCGCGTGGGCTTCACGCGCTGCCTGGGCACATGGGCGGGTCACCCACGCACCCTGTCACTTTGGGTGGCGCATAAGGGCGCGTGAAGCGCCCTCTTTGGCCGAAATTTTTTCCAAAATTTTTTTATTTTTCTTTTTGATTTTTTTGTAATTTTAAATTAATTTTTCTGGACTGAAAATTATTTTTTATTGATTTTAAGTTTGTAAAATTTTTAGAAATTACAGAAAAATCAATTAACAGGTGAGAAAAATTTTTGAAAATTTCTCACATGTTTGGAAAAATATTTTCTAGCTTATGCCTACCTGAATTAAATTTTATAATGAATATTTGATTTTATGCTCATTGATTTGCATATGAAAAATTCATTTTTTTGACATAAGTCATTTTATTATTGAGTATAAATTATTGTGGAAGGTGTTTTAAAATTCTTTGATTGGCTTCGTGCCTAATCTAATATTTACCCCATTTTATGGATATAGTGAGAATCAGACGTACCCTTGCACCTTTCCGGGGAAGATGCAGAGACGAGAGGACCCTGGAACGTTTGGCAAAGTTGTATATGATGTTGCATTGTAAGATGAAAGTAACATACACTTTACCACAACATCTGTGGCTTATGAGTCGAAAACATTATGAATTTCAGTGTTTGGGTCACTGGTTCGGAGGCGACGAAGCCGAGAATTCCCTCCTTGATCATTTGGTTGGAATGACTGACAAAATAATAGAGGATGATAAGTGGCTCTACCTCAAGGATTTCAAACTAAAACTACTTAGGATGTAGAGAACTAGGGAGATAGAGATTAAAATAAAAAAGGCGTTGTCTCTAAAGATTAATGGCTCTACACCCCAAGCTATTAGGAGATTCACTCTGAGAGATAGACTTTTAGTTGGGATGATTAATATGGTTACTCGCATGTATATGGAAGACAAGAAAGAAAAGAAAAAAGAAATTTGATTGTATATATTTTTTTCCTTTCTTTAATGCATAGTTATGTACAACAATGTCATAAACATGTGATGTAATGTTTCTCTCTTTAAATATATATATCAAGAATATGCATATTTGTATATTTATGCGAGCATGTGAAGAGATATGTTATAAATTCACATGATTTTAGTGGGAGGTTTTAGGTTGGTAGAATTTAATTAATTCTCACCTAAGACTTAAAAGGATAATGGATGATGATTGGGAACTAAGTGATGTTTCGAGTCTACACCATATGTTCATTTATGATAAATTTATTGGATTTTAAGTACAAAATTATATGGATGAATGAGCATGAATACTTACAATTATCTCTCTTTGAAAACCCAGACCATGGCATCGAAATCAATTATAGCAGACTTAAATAAAGGTGATAAGTTTATGGTGACAATTATGACATTTGGCACCATAAGATATGGTATGTGCTAGAAGAGCAAGATGCCTTAGAGGGTATCAATCATATCATGCAAGACCCTGGAATTGGAAACACTACTCAACAGAGAAGAGATCAAGAAGCTTACCAGGTGTGGAAGAAGAAAAATTCCACTACACGTGGCATCCTGGTTAGTTCTGTCGTTGATGATCTCATACATGAATGTGAGCAATTCCCTACTGCTCATGACATATGGGTGTACCTCAGAGAGAAGTATAGAGGTATCAGTGTGACCCGTCTGAGGCAGTTAACTATTAAATTTGACACGTACAAATAGAAAGCTGATGACAACATCAAATAGCATTTGAGAACTATGTCAAACATGATAAGGGAATTGAAAATGGTTAGTCACATTCTCTCTAATGAACAGTAAGTTCATGCTTTGATCCGATCCCTTCCAAACCAGTGGGAGCATCTAAAAGTGAATCTAACTCACAATGATAGCATCAAGACTTTCTCTGATGCTACTCGCCACGTAGAACTCGAGGATGAGCGGCTTGGTGCTGCGAGATCGATTTCTAATGCCTTTGTAGCTGAGTGTATTTCCCAGAAAGTTTCAGACTTTAAGCGAAAGAGGAACAAAAGCAAAGGTAAGAAAGGGAAAGATGATGACGGAGGGTCTAAGAAGAACAACTCCAACTGCAAGAACAAGTGTAAACGATTTTGGAAGAAAAAGGACAAGAGTAAGATGAAGTGCTACAACTGCAAAGCTCTTGGTCATTTCGCTCAAGAATGCCCCGAGCTGAAAAAGGTAGCACCTCATGACGCTTCTGTGTTTATTGTAAATGTCTCTAGTACTGTTTTACTTTTTGAATCTTATCCTATGTGGATTATAGACTCAGGAGCAACAGACCATGTGACAAAGGACAGGGAAGCATTCGTGGATTTTCGTCGAATTCCTCGTGGTACAAGATGGATATACGTGGGGAACAATATGAGAGTCAAGGTTAGAGGGATTAGCACTTGTAAACTTGAAATGATAAGGGAATTATCCTAATCTTACACGATGTTCTTTTTGCACCGGAGATTCGACGGAACTTAGTTTCTGTTATTGTTCTTCTTAGGCTAGGATATGACTTGAACTTTTCTAGAAATGGGGTTTGTATTTATTACAATGGTGTGTACTATGGATCTAGATATCTCTTTGATGACTTTTTAATCTTGGATTGTAACAAACGAATGTTTAATTGCTATGTAGATCGTTATGCATCGTTAAATGTTTGTTCTTCTAGTGATACTAATGTAAATGAGAAAGTATGACATGTTGACTTGGTCACATAGGCAAGACAGGATGAATCGACCTATAAGAGCAGGACTATTGGGTTCGCTTACTAAAGTTGATTTACCAACTTGTAAACATTGTCTTGCTGGGAAATTGACTCGAAAACCATTTGGAAAAACCGTGAGGGCTATACTTCCATTGCAATTGGTTCACTCTGGCATTTATGGTCCAATGAATGTGAAGGCTAGGCATGGAGCGTCATATTTCATTACTTTTATTGATGATTTCACGCGTTTTGGTCATGTCTATTTGATTACTCACAAGTCTGAAGCAGTTGAGTGCTTTCGACGTTATATGAATGAAGTGGAGAATCAAATGGATAGAATGATTAAAACCTTAAGGACAGCATATGTTCATGATCCTTCCAGTAAATTTGGAAAGCTTGGTCCCCGAAGGAAGAAATATATCTTTATTAGATATTCTGATCAGTCAAAAGGTTATGTATTCATCGGTGAATGGGAAGATAATACTGTAACTGAAATTGAATCACGAAATGTAATCTTTTTGGAGAATGATTTTCCTAGTAGAGGAGATATAGCACAAGGAGAACCTTTATTTGAATTAAATATTTTAGACGATGGAGCTATACCTGATGGATCATTAGAACCATAACAAATTGAATCCCAAGATGATCCCAGTGGGAGGGACTCAAGCTCTAATGATCTACCCGAATCATCAGTTCGAAAAAGTGCTAGAAAAGGTATGCTGAAACGTTATTACGAGATTGAAGGGCATGCCTTTATCATTTCTCCACAGGATGTAGATGAGCCTAAAGATCTGTATGAGGCTCTATCTTGTCCTGCAAAGGAAGAGTGGATGAATACAATGGAGAAAGAACTGGATTCGATGAAATCTAACCATGTTTGGGAACTGATTGATCTTCCTCGTGGGCGCAAAGCTATTGGGAACAAGTGGGTTCTCAAGATTAAACGAAGGGCTGATAGATCAATTGAGAGATATAAAGCTCGATTGGTGACAAAAGGTTATACCCAACAGGAGGGTATTGATTATAAGGAAACTTTTTTCCCAGTAGTGAGATTTGCCTCTATTCGCCTATTGCTGGCAATAGTAGCCAATTTGGATTTAGAATTACACCAAATAGACGTGAAGACTGCTTTCCTCAATGGGGAACTTGAGGAAGAAATCTATATGGAGCAACCTGTAGGTTTCATAGTCGAAGGCCAAGAAAACAAAGTTTGTAAATTGAAGAGATCAATTTATCGCCTCAAACAGTCTTCGAGGCAATGGTATTTGAGATTTCATAGAGCTATAATCTCTAACGACTTCGTAATGATAGACGAAAACCATTGCGTTTACGTGAAAACGTCCAATAACAAATTTATAATTCTATCTCTATATGTCGATGACATATTATTGGCCGGAAACAATATGGAGTATGTCCTGAGTATCAATGATTGGTTTTTATTTTGAGATGAAGGACATGGGTGAAGCAGATTACATACTGGGTATTAAAATCCATAGAAATTGTTTTAAGAGATTATTAACAATGTCTTAACAATCATATATTAAAAAAATTCTTGAACGATTTAGAATGGATAACTGCAAACCCATTGATACTCATGTGGCTAAAGGTGAAAGTTTAAGCCTAGAATGTGCCCTAAATCTACCGAAGAGATACAAGAGATGTCAAAAATACCTTATTCCAGTGTTGTTGGGAGTCTGATGTACGCTATGATGTGTACACGGCCTGACATCTGCTATGCCGTGGGTTTGGTTAGCAGGTATCAATCCAATCTAGGAAAATGTCACTGGACAGCTGTAAAGAGGATTTTAGGATACCTGAAAGGAACTGCGAATTATTCCCTTTGTTATCAAGGAAATGACTTGTTATTGAGCGGATACACAGATACTGATTGGGGTGGTGACTTAGATGAACGTAAGTCCACCTCAGGTTATGTTTTCTTACTAAATAATGGCGTCATCTCTTGGAGAAGTAAGAAACAAACATGTGTATCACTGTCTATAATGGAAGCAGAGTTTGTAGCTTGTGTTTCTGTAGTTTAGGAGTGTGTTTGGTTAAAATGGTTTTTACAATGGGGATTGTAAGTGACACAGTGGGAGCTGTGACAATTATTATGATAGTCAATCAGCTATCCCTTACATGAAAGATCCCAAATATCATGGGAAAACCAAACACATTGATACGAAATTCAACTTTATTCGAGACATTGTTAAAAAGAGAGATGTGACATTGAAGTATTTATCTACGCATTTAATGGTGGCTGATCCATTCACGAAATCGATACCTAGAGATGTATTTTTGAAACATGTAAAATCTCTAGGATTGCGTAGAATGAAATTGTGTTTGTGTATGCAATGAACGTGTTGTAATGCTCATTATTATATGACATTTGAATTAGTTTGCATATGCGAGTTCTTATGTCTTGATTAAAAAGTATGTCAGACAAGTTTGGAACAATCGCCTCTAATATCTGTGTGATATGTAGAGATGAGACAATATTAATTTTGGATAATTAACATAAATTAGCCGCCTTAGTACAGAACTAAGATGAAATTATCATTTATATTTATTTTCTTGATAATCGTAATGGATTTCCCACAATCCATTACACTTGTCTAGAAGCCAGGTGTGGTTCTCTCTTGAAAGAGTGATTTTTTGGAGGATTTATAAGAAGAGAGAATCAAGTCAGTGTCGTGATACACTTGGACTAAGACCTGTACGATGCATTAATTTTGAAATAAGACATACGCTTCTATTTGAATAGAAAAGGCATCGTAGCACGTGTTTTCACACCACGTATGCATTAGTGACCCTATGTGTAATGAGTTTGTTGAAATCCCTCTATATTTCATTGTGTGAGACCCAGAGATTTGCAATTAACCTCATTAAGTACCCTTAGGACTTTTACCTATTTCTTGAGACTTTATTTTAGTGATGCTACTTTAGCATGTCACCAAGAAACCATGATTGATTTGGTTTTGCGGTTCATGTCTAGGAAAGTAGCTAAGGTGAAGTGGAAAGATAGTAGTGTAAAAGGAAGATTGTCTTAAAGCTGACACGTCATTTTGTATTCACAGACTGGTCAGTTATGTTTTTATCTTGATGTTCTGAAATATAATTGTGAATGCATAGTTGAGATGAGTCAAGTATGCTCTTGTTTATATAGAGGGATGAGAGGTACGTTGACTCCAAGTATAGCAAAAGAGGTCTGGGGTATAGCGAGATTTGATGTCCTCATTGTATTAGATCTTGAGCCGCTACATATCCTTAACCGATGTATAGCTATGAACTCTCGATGTACTCTCGGTGTATAGCTATGATAGTCCGGAGTAGTAACTCCTTCAAAACACTTATGTCAAAGCCATAAAGGCAAAAATTCCCATCACGTCTTGAGTTTATCTATGCTTTGAGTGTCGGCACTGACTTGCTATATGTGTCTACACTGCAACATTAGCAAGTAAAGGAGGGGCATGGAGGCTTCCTAAAGGTGGTGAATAGCGCAATCAAACAATTGATCATGAATATCTAAAAGTATAACCACCAAATGGTGAATATGGGAAAATGGTGTTGAATTTGTGAGTAACCGAAGCTTTTTAACATGGTTATGATAATAGAAAAATCAGTTACCTCTTTTTCGATAACGATAATGATAATAGGTTTTCGGGCCAGTTAACTACACTATGCTCACCTCTAACATTAAGAGAGACATTTCAATCATATAAGTCCAATTTTAAGCTAATAGAAACTCAAGTTTCAATAAGTTCACTTTGCATAATTCCACTAAATTCTCTTGAAATGATAGCTTTCTATCTATAGATAATCATCATCTAATGAATTACTTTATGGTCAGTGCATCAACCTTGATAATAGATTTTTATTTTTCATAACCTTTAGCTGATTAGATGTAAATCTGATCCCTTAGAGTTTAGACCCATATGGTAACATTTGCAAATGCATTGCCCTTTCTTGGAACAAGATGGGCATCACAGTGTTTTGTATTACTTGGAAAAATTGGAACGACTAACATTTTTTCATAACAAAAGTGTGAAAAAAGTAGTTGAATTATTATTATTATTATTATTATTATTATTATTATTATTATTATTATTATTATTATTATTATTCATAACAGAAGCAGTTGTGTTACTTGGAAAAATTGAAACAACTAGCGTAAGAAAATTCAAACTAGTTGAATTATTATTATTATTATTATTATTATAAATTTCTATGAATAGTTTATTTTTACTTTTTTATTATTTTTAATTTATAATTTTATTTTATTTTATTTTATTTTATTTTCAAACTTTAATTTTATGTCATTCTTTTTTGCCTCTCTATTATATTGGTCTCTCAAATAATCGATGTCAAAATTTAAAATTAAAATTCAATTTGCTATTGTTGTATTAAAAAAGAGTAAAATAAAAAAATAAACAATTTGACAATATCAAATTATAACTATTAAATAAATAAAAATTACTGAAAAACTTATATTTATTTTATAACTTAAAAGTGAGTAACCATGCTACTTGCGCTAATATAGCCAAGTCGAGGCCAACATCCATTCAGCGAAAGCATTGAACACCAATAACTATGGACAAAAACATCCGGTCCTATAGCTCAGTTGGTTAGAGCATTGGTCTTATGAGTTGAAGGTTACAGGTTCGAGCCTCGCCAAGACCACTAAGGCGATATCTAATTATGTCACAACTACAGATAAAGTAATAGGTTGAAAATCAATATAAAACTTTGTCAAAACTTTAAAGATCAATAATTATAAGTTTATGATTTTAATTATTTAAATATATTTACTTGACATGATTTTTCCCGTAAAAATATATGAATGCAATTGATGGAAGTCATGTATATCTTTGGTTTCCTACATCCAAAAAAAACAAAAAAAATTGTAGCAATAAAACATCACTTGTGACATAAAATATCATACTAATAATAACAATAAAAATTTATTATTTCAACTTGTTCGCATTATCTTACGTCATTCATTCTTATCTAATAACTTACTTCCATATGGTCCCATAGCTCAGTTGGTTTGAACGTTGGTCTTACGAGTCGAAGGTCATGGGTTCGAGCCCCTCCGAGACCACTAAGTCGATTTCTAACTCCATCACAACTCCAGATAAAGAAAGAGAGTTGTAGTAAGTTGATAATCAGGGATAAAGGAAGAGGATTGCAACAGATTTATAGTTAGTATAAAAATTTTGTCAAAATCAAAGAGACCAATAATTATAAGTATATGATTTTAATTTATTTAAATATATTTACTTTATATGATTTTTCCCATAAGAATATATAGATGCAATTGATGGAATGCATGTATATCCTTGGTCTCATGCATCAAAAGAAAAAAAAAATTATAGCAGTAAAACATCACTTGTGACGTAAAAAAATTATAGATAAATTACACTTTTCTCCTTGTGATTTCACTAAAATCCACATACTACCCCTATGGTAAAAAATTATTCACTTATCTCCCTGTTATTTTTTAAAAAGAAAAAGGCAAGTGGATAAAATTTTACAAAATTAATGGAGGTGTAACAAAAATACATAAAATATCCATTATAACTCTCTCTCTCTCTCTCTCTCTCTCTCTCTCTCTCTTCCTATTCATTTTCAACCTCTGGTACACCCAAAAGAAATCTCGGTCATGCTCTCTCTGCAGATCTTTAAAATCCAAAAAAGCTCACCTAATTTGTCCAAAATTCAAAAACCCCAAAACTAAATTCTTATTGTTACACAACACAAAACCAAAAATTAAATCTCACTTCTTCCCACAAGCTTTCACCCATGTCTCTCTCTCCACAGATCTTCATCCAAAATCCAAAAGGCAAAAAATTTCAAGAAAACCCAATATGAGATTGGAGAGCTTCCAGAAGGCGGTACCCACCACATCGGCGACGCAGTCAGGAACCTCACTCTCTCGCTTCCTATTCATCCTTCTTCCCCTCCTTCCATCGCACCAATTCAAATCCCGATGAATCCGCCTATTAACCAGGGGAGAGAGAGAGAGAGAGAGAGAGAGAGAGGGTTTTGCTTTGTTATGTTTTGTTTTCTTTTGAATATTTTGACTTTGACCGGAAGGGAGAGGAAAAATGGGTTTGCTATTGTTGGCAAGGAGAGGAGAGGAGAGGAAAGAGAGAGAGTGGAGAAAGGAGATGGGGAGAGAGAGAGAGGAGAGAGAAAAATAGGTTTACTGCTATTGGGAAGGAAAGGAGAGGAAAGAGAGAGAGTGGAGAGAGGAGATGGGGAGAGAGAGAGAGATGAGAGAGAAAAATAGGTTTACTGCTATTGGTAAGGAGATGAGATAGGAGAGTAGAGGAGGGAGGGGGAGAGGGAAAGAGAGAGAGATGTTGCTACTGTTGGCGAGGAGAGGAGAGAGAGAGGATAGAGAAAAATAGGTTTTATTTGCTATTGTTGAAGCATGATTTCGACGGTAGCTATGGCTGTTACCGACCACAGAGGAGAGGAGAGAAGAGAGAAAATGTGAGAAGATTGGGGGTAATATAGGAAAAAAATTAATTTTGTAGATCAACTCAACATTTTCTATTCGTGATTCTCAAACTGGGTGAAATCCGATTATTTCTGTTACTTTCTAATTTTTGAAAACTATAGGGGAATAAGTGGATATTTTTTCACTATGGGGGTAGTAGATAGATTGCGACAAATCACAAGGTAAAAAAATGTAATTTACCTAATAATAATAATAATAATAATAATAATAATAATGTGCATTACTTTTACTCGTTTGAATTCTCTTCCGCCACTCATTCCTATCTATCTAATAACTTACTTCCAACTGGTCTTGTAGCTCACTTGGTTAGAGTGTTGGTCTTATGACCCGAAGGTCACTGGTTCGAGCCTTACCGAGACGACTAAATCTATTTGTAACTCTACTCTAACTCCGAATTCTCCTACACCACTCATTTCAATCTAATAACTTACTTCCATTTGGTCCTATAGCTTAGTTGGTTAGAGCAGTGATCTTATGATTCGATGGTCATAGTAGGTTGGCAGTCATTATAAAACTTTTGTCAAAACATAGAGACCAACAATTTTAAGTATATGATTTTAATTTATTTAAATATATTTACTTGATATGATTTTTCCCATAGAAATATATAGATGCAATTGATGGAAGTCATTTATATCCTTGGTTTTTTGCATCAAAATAAAAAAAAATTATAGCAGAAAAATATCACTTGTGACATAATAATAATAATAATAATAATAATAATAATAATAATAATAATAATAATAATAATAATAATAATAATAATAATAATAATAATAATAATAATAATAATAGTACATTACTTCAACTCATTTGGATTCTCCTCTGTCACTCATTCTTATCTAATAACTTACTTCCAACTAGTCTTATAACTCAGTTGGTTAAAGCGTTGGCCTTATATGTCTAATGTCGCAGGTTCGAGCCACTTCTGTCAAAACCGTTGAGACCAATAAATGTAAGTATATGATTTTAATTTATTTAAATATATTTATCAAACATGATTTTTCCCATAGAAATATAAAGATGCAATTGATGGGAAGTCAAGTATATCCTTAGTCTCCTGCATCGAAACAAAAAAAAAAATTCATAGCAGTTAAACATCACTTGTAACACAAAATATTATGATAGCTTGTTTACATGATATGTTCCCTTTTGTTTACAGTGATTTGGAGGAATATCTAATGATTATAAAATATTTGTTAATACAATATTAAGACAATGAAATAATTTTCCCATGCTGGTTGGAAGTTAGCATACTTAGCATTTTAATAATTATTTTTTATAAATGTTGAAACTAACATTGATGTTTTCTTAATTGTAGAAAATTATTATATTGTGGATACAGCTATAGTAACATTTTTTCCTTGTTAGCCCCATAATGTAATTAATGATATCATTTTAATCAATTTTGTGCTTGTCATCGAAGATTGAGAACGAAGTATGAACCTTTTAACTATAGGCATTCATCAATTAGAATTGTGATTGAATAAGTGAATTTAGTGTTTTGAAAGAAAGATTTGTCCTGTTGAAGGCTATTTCTCCTTCACTATGATGCCAAAAATTAATTCTAATTGCTTGTTATTTGTAGCACAATTTTATTCTAATGAAGGTAGAGAATGAATTATTAATAGAATATCATAGAGAGAATTAGTTCCCTAAAGAGAATAGTAGTGATGCGGTGCGACAATACTTTTAAGTAAATATATCTTGACAACAACAAATGAATTTGGTTACGGAAGCCCTTATAGCTAGGTCTGGCAATCGAGCTTCCTAAGCCGGGCTTTGCAAAACTTGGGCTCGACCTGTTTAAAATTTTATGGGCCCAAGTTCAACCTCAGCTTGAGAAATCTCGAAAAATCAATGCTCGAGCCCAGCCCAAAAAATTTAAAGAGTCTTGGGCCCGTTTTGGGCTGGCTCAAGCTCGAACTTGAAAACTCAAAACACCTAGAGAGAGAGAGAAAGACGCTGAGAGAAGAAGATTGGATTTCTCTTTAGGGTTTTCCTTTTGAGACTCCCTCTTTTCCCACCCTCTCTCTCTCTCTCTCTCTCTCTCTCTCTCTCTCTCTCTCTCTCTCTATAGAATCTTGGGTAGAGCATGTAGAAGGAACAATTCATCCAAAATGTTGGAAGCCTTGTTGTCTCCATTTGTCCTCTTGTTAGCCTTCTTCATGACTTCACCTCCCCACACCTCTTGGTGCCTCCTCACCTTCTCCCAGTCCGTAAGCATTGGATCCACTTTAAACGTCCAGACATTGGAGACCAAATCATCCCCAGCCCCCCAATTATCCTCGAATCGGCCCCGATAGTTGGGGCTGGGGTAATCGGTTGACGATCAAAATAGTTGGGACAGCATCACTGTAGAGTCTCAATTGCCGACCCTAGTTTTGACTCCCATTATATTTGGATCACGATAAAATAAGAGGACTGTTCAAAAGGGGTGAGGTTTTCATAGCCATTGAGTAGAGAGAGAGAGACAGAGAGAAAGAGAGGAGTCTAGAATCGTGATCTGATGATGATGGGAACAAATGAGACACATTTTTCTTTCTGGCCTACTCTCTTTTTTGTCCCCTTCTCTCTCTCTCTCTCAAATCTGTGAGAGAAGAAGAGTGCTTTTAATGCCTTAACTGAACATTTATATCCACTTACTAATGCTCTCTAAATGGACCGAGCCAATATCAAGCCGAACCCACTAGTGTCCAGATTTAACCCATAATTACAATGAGTCTAAATAATGGGCCAAGCTCGTCTTTGAGGGTGATCACTCGGCTTGGGGAGGAGTTCACTCAGCTTTGAGCCGAGAAGGCCCAAAAGGAAACCAGGGAAGTAGAGGAGGCATCTGTCGCTCTTTATAAAAGGGAAAATGATAGAGATATTGCAAGCTAACCTAGAGTATTCATATCAAGTTACTGTTGCAGCGATTAATGAGGTTGTAAAGCTAAGAGATCTCCTCAACAGTAGTGAAGCAAGTCAATTAGCTGTCGAGGAGCTGGCTCGAGAGTGGGTAAAAGTAGTTATGGTATTACAAGGAGATATTGCAGTGCTGAGGGAGACTTATGAACATGACCATTGGGAGTTTTCTAAGAAGTGACATCAAGCTAAGGAAACCATCCACCATTTAAGAGGCAGGTCAGCTAAGGGAGCAAACGTCAGTAGTTCTAATGTCCCATATTCAAGTCTTGCAAGAGCTCTCAGGGATGGGCCTTCCAAAGAAGTGATTGCTGTTGGTTCACGTATTACCACTATTCTGGCTGATTTCACCAACCTACGGCAAAGACCTTCTACTCCCCCTTCTACTTGATCTATCATCGTTTTTATGCTTCTCTTTCATACTTTTTTTGTGTTGATGAGTTTCTGAAAATGAAAGGACTTCTCAAGTTTGCTTTTTCATTTTTGGCTATCGTGTTGCCAACATGTTGCTTTGTTATTCTTTTGCCAGCATAATTACTTTAAACGGGAGCTTTAGGATGATATCCTAAGTAGGGGCTATGAAGGTTTGTTTGGAAACCTTTGAAGGTCAGTGTTGAGCAGAATCCCATAATTTTTTTATCTCATGGCCTCATTCCTTGCTCTACGAGACTTTGTTCACACAAGGCCCATATCATGTCATGAGTCGAGAAGTTTCTTGAATTGTGCTAGAATACTGCAAGAAGTTTTGTAGTAAGAACATCTTTGGCATTGTGTCAAGAGAGGTTGAGGCAATGTACTAAGGTATTGTAAAGGCCTTGTGCCTTAGGAGTACATGGCATACTAAGAATAAGATGTTGTAAGGCGTACTGGGTGTCACGCAAATAGTATTTGGAGGTGCTGCGTCTTAAGGCATATAATGTACCAGGCATTGCACCAGTGGTACTCGGGAGCATTGCACCTTGAATCATGTAATGTACTAAGCATTGCGCTGGCGGTACTCGGAGACTTAGTGCCTTGAGGCATATAATATATCAAGCATCGCACCTATGGTACGTGGAGGTATTACGCCTTGAAGATGTATTGCGTACCAGGCATTGAGCCGAGTGAACTCAAAGGTGTTGTTCCTTGAAGATGTATAGTGTACCAGGCGTTAAGTTGAGGGTATTCGGAGGCGTTGCGACTTGAATATGTATAGTGTATCACATTGCACCATGAAGATGTATAGTGTATCAGACATTGCACTGAGGGTATCTATTGCTCGTATTTTGTAATAACAGTTCGTAACCAATGTGAGTTAGGGCACTTCGTTAACGTGATGAAATGTAAAAAGCCAAGACATTGTTATTAATGCATTTGCAGAGAGAAAACATCATATGAAAACTTTAATAGGTGGCGTAACACCACTAGCAAAATAGTGTACAGATTGAGTTGGATTTATTGGATAGGGGAATCAAAGGGTCTTGATCATAGCTGAGCATTCCAATGTCGAGAGGCATTCTGAATTTGATTTTCATATGCTTCATGCTCTATAGTGCCTCAAGAGCGTTTAGACTTGGGTGGCCCAAGAGAACGTTATATGGTGATGGGAATTTTACTACATTAAAAGTGGTTATGGTAGTGGAGTGGTTCGACTGCGTCCCTAGTGTCACAGGGAGAGATATAGTGCCTTTAGTTTACAGCCACTTGTATGATAGCACTTTTATGGGCCTAGCATGAGGTTATAGGTGTACATGATCGAAACCCATTAGCTTGAAGATATCCCAATAAAGGACCTCACAGTCTACTCATTGGTTGACGAAAATACTAATAATTACGTATTGGCCAATTGTCGCTATGATGATCAATGGTCCGTCACGGCCTGGATGGACTCCCTCGAGGTCGTCATCATCGAATCCTATTATCTGTCTTTTTTGCTTCTATTCTTTTTCCAACACGAGCCCAGAGGACTTCTTTAGAAACAAACGGTTTAGTTTTCTAAACGATTGGGGCCACTATTACTTTTGTTGAGTCGGGGCCTGCTTCTGTTGCGTTGGTCAACTAGGGAGTAGTAGGATTGTCTTTAGATGAGGGGGCCACCGAAGGTCGGTGCCCAGCCCTTATCTGTAGGATTGCCTTATTCACTTGATCCCTAGTAGATCTTGGGCCACATTGCTTATTTATCCCATCTCCTTGTTTCTCCCCTTGTGGTTCTCAGTGAAAGTTACCTTTGCAGTCATCATGGATACACCTCTAAAGTTTACCATCCCGAACTAGTGTTTCAAATTCATCCTTTAATTTACGGCACTCATCTGTTAGGTGGTCATAATCTCGGTGGAAGTGACAGTACCGTGTTCGGTCCTACCTCGAGTTGTCGTCCGGAAAACGCCCTGCCATATGATGTATGGCTTGTTTCTTATTCGCAGTAGGATTTGACTTGGTGTTTCATTCAGAGGTGTATAGTGATTGAACTTGTGGTGAGGCGGGAGCACTAGTTGGGTCCTTTTGGGAGCGTGTTGTCAAGGAGAGCGACTGCATTCGTTCCTGCTAGGTTTACTTTACACTTGTCAAACGCTTCTGCCTCCTCAGCGGCTATGTACTTCTCAACATACGAATAAAACTCCTGTATTGTGGCTAGGGGTTCTTTTTGATTGAGGTCTTCATTCCCAAAGGCCACAAGCCAATTAGTAGCTCCACCAAGCCTATAAAGTGGTCCAAGTTTGAAACCTTCATCATTTCTATCTTGAACTTTTCTAGAAAATATTTTAAGGGATTGTCATCCCTTTGCCATAATGAGAGAAGGGAAATAGATTTCCTTTTGGCCCTATGACTAATCATGATATGGGCCTCAAATTGTTCCCTTAATTGAGAGAAGATACTGAATGGTAGTAAGGAGTTGAACCATATCAGAGCATTACCCTTTAGAGTTATGGGGAAGTACTTACACATAACGGCATCAAATACGTCTCTTGAGATCATCACCGTCATGAAATGGGTTGCATGATCTCGGGGATCGATTGTTCCATCATATCTTTCCACAGAGGGAAGGTGCACGTCTCGTGGCATCAGCTTCGTAGAAATCTTTAAGTCAAAGGGTGAGATGTTGGTCGCATACTAAATGACCTCATTTCGTCTAGCATTGGCACGCCTTAGTTCGGCAGCCACAAGGTCCTCCACCTGTTTCCTCGAATCATTTAGATCATGCTGAGAGGTTGCCGAAAGTTCTCGATTTCCTTGGGCCTAAAGCCTATGTAGACATGATTGCTCTGACCTCTAAGGGTAGGACTTCTTGCTAGCGAGCACGACTGAGATCTTTTAATTGTCTGCTCATATCTTGAAGCTTCGATTCAAGCCTCACCATTTAAGAGCGGTGAACTCTGTCAGGAGAGGCTGGAGTAGGAGTTGGAACTAGCTGGTTCTACTATTGCATGACTTGTGGTTAGATCTCTCCCTGAGGCGGCACCCCCCATCGGTTAGGTTTGGGCGATAAGAGCTTTTGCTAGGCTAATCGGGCTACTGGCTGAATGGCCTCTTTTGGGATGGCAGTGTGTCCTTCTACCATAGACACAACTTTAGAAGTGGTTCGTGTCTTTATCTTTAGAGGCATGATCTTCGATAATACAGAGCATAAGATAGGTTTCTTTTTAACCTGTTTCTATGAGTGACACCAATCCGTTGGAGGTAGATTTGGCTCCACAGATAATAGCTCCGCTCAGTCGAACGGGATAGATGGTTACTGGGCCTTCTAGATGGTAAGATATGTAAAAAGCCATTGGAGGGTGTTTTGACATAAGAGACTCCGATGCTCAAGTCATAAAGAGTAGAGAGAACTGAACTAAAAGAGGGAGAATGTCACACCCCGATCCTCGAGTTAAGAACGCGACAACCGCCGTATTATCTCGGTAAACGGGCATGACCTCCTCATATATCGGGATAGCGCAAGGCATTCAACTCATTCAACCTGTTTAAAAAATAGTTCAACAACATTCAAAAGACCAACCTAGTCTATCCTGTCTCAAAAGACATGCATGAGGCCCACCCGGCCATTTTAAATCTAATACATGCATAAGGCCAACCCGGCCATTCAAAAATCATCTTTGAAATTTCCATAACTCAATGAAAGATAAATAAAAATTTAATTACAATTATAAGTTTGAAATTCCCAGTGGTTGACAAAATGAAATTTTAATTACAATTCAAAAAAATACCCTCCATTTGGGTCCCACTAATTTCCTCAAAAATTTCTACCACGGATAGACTAGTGCCGGTAGTAAAAAGCCTCGTAAAAACCAAAAACCAACAGGATTCAATAATGAAGTCGTCTAAATCTCCAATACTAAACTTCCTCTAAAAAATGATAGAAAGAGGGGTGAGTGAGAGAATAATCAGTGAGTGGAGTGCAATGACATGGTTGTGACAAAAAATGAGGGGTGAGTGTGGGGAAGTCAAAGCATATATCACAAACAATTCATTAAATATAAAATAATTCTAGCAATCACAGTAATTTAAAAGCAAATGCATCTATACTTTCAGGTATCTCAAAGATCATTGGGTCTCTCTAAGAAATCACTTCCACCCAAGATTTGGCCAAATCCGGGTAAAAGTCTGTTAAAGGGTTTTCAATTCATTTGTTTCACAACACTACATCCCCCTTCCTTGGCATTAATTTGTACCTCACCTGAGTGTAACCAG
Source organism: Dillenia turbinata (assembly GCA_037126225.1). NCBI lineage: Eukaryota > Viridiplantae > Streptophyta > Magnoliopsida > Dilleniales > Dilleniaceae > Dillenia > Dillenia turbinata. The sequence goes on along the minus strand of JBAMMX010000012.1, from coordinate 18,536,848 downwards.
ATATAATATGACGTGGTAAAGGAAAGGCCGTGTCTACCTCCCTCGCAAATAAACCCAACCACACCGTCTCGTCGAGTCACTCCGTGGAGGGGATGACTATAACCATTTACACATATACCATTCTTTCACAAATATCCAAATCACATTTCATATGTTATTATTTCAATAAACAATTACCAAATCGTACCATAGTATTTATGAGTCAAATATCCAACAACATATGACACACATTCATTTGTAAATACAATAAATGCATACATAATTCAAATTTTTATTTCAGACATCACACAATCACAAAAATTTATATAAAACATATAAAATTATTCAAAATCATTTATAAAAGAATTTAAAACAATTTTTCTCATTTAAAAATACAACGGTCTATCCACTCATCTCTTGGGAGGGTATCCACTCCCAATTCTACAATTTGATCCAATGTAACTCTTTTCAAGTCTCCAAATGGCTTATCCTAAACCAAAAATTACAATTTATCGTTAAATTGTGTTCAATTTAAGGATTTACAATTTTTTTCCTAATTTAACACAAACCCTAATTTTGCACATTCACAAATCTATGTTCTCATTCCGTCAATTAGATGTCATTTGCATCACTATAAAACTTCCATTCACAATTTTTCTCAATTTTCTCCAATTTCAAACAATTTTCTAACCTTAGGGTTTTGATTTCTAACCAATTTCTCTAAATCTCAACACTAAATTTTAATATAATTATAAAGAAGCTAAATCCAAGATTAAAGAGGAGAAATTACCTTAATTGCGCGGTTGGTTTGAGTCGTGGATGTTGGATTTCAAAATCCCTAAATTTTCTATTGGAATAGAAAACCCCTAGGTTTCTCCCAAAATCACTTTCATCTCAACCTCACTTGGGATTTTGGAAGATTAATGAAGTGATTTGGTAGGGAATAATTGATTTCATTGGAGTGATTTTATGAGAGATGAACCAGAGGGTGAGTTATGTCGAGAGAGATGAGGAGTTGAGAGAGAATGGAGATAAATAAATGAAATGCGATTATTCAACATTTATTAATTGTGGAGAGGAAATTACCAATTTACCCCTCAAAATTTTTAGGTGTCAATTGATTTTAGAGGACATTTTGGTCATTTTCCCTCATTTCAATTTGTACGAGTCGATTCACGGCTTTTCAAGTCAATTCATGTGTGTGTGTGTTGAAGGGACAAATAGATTTGCAATATAAGCAAATCGACTCACAAAATGCAAAGTGAATCGACTTGCCCAAAGCACAAATCAATTTGTGTAGGTGAAGCCTCAAAAACCCTTCTGAAAAGCAATCCAAATCGACTTGTAGTATAGTAAATCGACTCGCCATTCCGGTTTGAATCGACTTACCCCTCTCACGAATCGATTTGGCTCCTCACTTCTCCTCACACAAATCGATTCCGCTTTCACCCAAATCGATTCGCCTCATTCCACTTCTCCACCAAGTCGATTTCCCTCCTTAGGTAAGTCGATTTCTCATCTTCATACCTCAGAGATCATGTCTGCTCTCCACAAAAATCGGCTCACAATTGTCCCAAGTCGATTTCCACCATTGTTTTCCTTAGCCATGTCGATTTGTTCCTTAGGGAAATCGATTTATCCCTTTCATGCCTCAAACCCCTTCCTCTATAACACTACCAAATCGACTCACAAATCTACAAGTCAATTTTCACTCTTTTTTTTCATATCAATTGATTCAATTCCTCATTCCTACTTTCATGAAAGTACAAAAATTGTAAAATTTTGAATTTCATATTCTAAATTTTCAAATATTACACTCTAAACCCGAAAATCAATTACAATTCGATTTTTTTCCCTATATTTTTCAAGGAATTAAATAAAAATTTTTCTAATACCGAATTTTTGGTGTTACAAAGAGAGTTTTGTATTGCCTTTTATGTGTTAAGTGTAAAGTTTTTAGAACCTACCTGCCAGCTGTCTCTGTGTAGCATATATCATGTCCGTCCCATGGGTTCTGTATGTCCTTAAGGTTATAAAAACCCTAATTTCCTAGTAGAGAGACCGATGGAAATCTTCTGAGATCATCGGGATTGAATTCAAAGATCCAAAAGATTTAATGAGTTTTAGAATCCTTTTGAATAAGGAAAACTCAAATTGTTATGGAGGTTCCTTGCCTCATCAGGGGTGACTTCTGGGGTTTATTTCCTTTATTAGAGAGACTTCCCCGAGAGTAGGAGAGATTCAAATTTGTTAAAGATCTCTTTTTTAACTGAAGTCGTATGCATCGCTTAATAAGGATGGCTGCGTATAATAAGATATGTTTGCTAAAGAGTAACCAAGGAGTTTAGGGGGCCGAGGACTAGGCTGATTGAGCGAGTTGAGAATTATAAATTAGTGTTTAGTAAAGAGGGTACCCAACCAAGGAACTGGGAGGGCCAGGAGTGTATTCGATCATTCATAGGCTTGGTGTATATGGATGGCCTAATGGTAATGGGCCGTAGAACCACGTATATTCATCGCATAATAAGGATGCCTGCATATAATAAGATATGTCTGTGAAGGAGTAACCAAGGAGTTTAGGGGGCTGAGGACTAGGCCGATTGAGAGGGTTGAGAATTATAAATTAGTGTTCAGTAAAGAGGGTACCCAACCGAGGAACGGGGAGGGCTAGGAGTGTATTCGATCATTCATAGGCTTGGTGTATATGGATAGCCTAATGGTAATAGGCCGTTGAACCATGTATCATCAGCATGCATTTCTTCTTCCATTGCAGCTCTCCAACCTGAATGAGATAGGGTTACAAAGATAGATTTAGGAATATAAACCAAAGATAGTGAAGAAATCAAGGTATAGTATGAACATGATAATGTTTGATGAAAAACAAATTTTGATATGGGATGAGGAGTCCAAGTACATTTACCATTTTGAAGAGCAATAGGCAAATCTGGATCAGGTGCAGGACCATCAGATAAGGATTCCGAGGAGGGACAAATAATACCAGCTCAGATGCCTTTTTGTGAAACCATTTTTTGAAAATAAGTCTACAAGTTAGGAGATAATTGATTAGGTAGACTCGACGAAGGATTGCCCAAGTCATTGGAGACATTAGAGGTAGGAATGAAACTAGAAATTGGAAGTGAAAAGGATTCTGTGAGATCAGAAAACTTGTGGGACTCAATGTAATATAGGGTGTTTTCAATGAAGGTGACATCTGTACAAGTAAATAATTTGTTTAAGGATGGACAATAACAACATTAACCCTTTTAAGTGCGAAAGTATCCTAAGAAATGCATTTGATGAAACGAGGATCAAACTTGTCACTTCCCCGGAGAAAGTTGATGAATAAATGAGACAAAACCAAATATTCATGATGTTAAAAGGAAAAGTTAACTCTTGAGGAATAAGCAAAGAATGGGGGGATTGACCTTGAAGAATAGAGGAAGGCAAACTATTAATCAAACAGCAAGCTGTAAGGAAAACATCACTCCAAAACACCTTAGGAACATTCATTTGAAACATAAGACACCAAGTAGTCTCTAAAAAATGTCTATTTTTCCGTTTTGTCACTCCATTTTGTTGCTGGGTGTAAAAACAAGAGATTTTGTGAAGAATATCCCAGTTGGCCATTAAAGTATGAAAGGAAGCAGAAAAATATTTTTGGCATTATCACTGCAATATATGCTAACAGAAAGGTTAAATTGAGTTTTAATTTCAGCACAAAAGGCACAAAAAATTTGAAATAGTTTAGAATGTTCTTTCATTAGATAAAGCCATGTTACACGGGAGTAGTCATCAACAAAGATAACAAAATAACAAAATCTCAATTTTGATATAACATCTGAACGAACTAGCATAGGAGTCAAACCTCATTTATTGACTCGTGAAGCAAGTGAAACATGATGATGCTTTCCCAATCGATAGGACTCAATTTAAAGATGGAAAATGACTGAAATTAGGAACTAACTGCTACAACGTTTTTAAGGATGGATAACTCACAAATCGCCTTCTCTGTCCTCAAGTCCTGAATAGCTGCAAAATTAGGTATAAAAATGACAGAACAATTCAAACTCTTAGTTAATTTGCTGATGGAGATTAAACTAAAAGAAGATTGTGGAATAAACAAAACAGACGACAAAGAAAATAAGGGAGTTGGTTGAGCAATCTCCTCCCCACTAACAGGGGTGGTGGATCCATTTGCTAAGATCACAACAGATCAAAGATTTGAAGATGAAATATTAGAGAAAAGAAAAGGTTTACTTGATATATGATCACAAGCAGTAGAGTCAAGAACCCAAGGCTTTGAGGTGGAGAGATTAGAAGACAAACAAGCCACAAGATTACCAGTTTGAGCAAGAGAAGCTGTTAGAGAACAAAGTTGCCGTGTACTCTTCTGCTGGCAAATGAGCATTGTGTCAGTTGCTTGGAGTATGAGAACCAAATGAATTGGATACTGTTGGATTGGCTACATTGGCAACAAAATTCAGTTTTCCATATAGGTTCCAACATTGATCTTTGGTATGACCTTCTAGGCCACAATGAAAATACTTTTGAAAGTGCCACGACTTCCTCATCCACTTTTACCACCACGATATCCTCTGCCATTATGAGAACCTCTACTACCATTAAATTGAGCATCCCTATTGAGATTGTGTAGCCAATGCCACCTGGTCACTAGTTGGACTTGTTTGTGTAACGAAGGCTGAATGGCCAATGGCAAGACTAATACTACTCAATGAATCTTCCTTTGAGATGGAGCGAAGAACTTGAGAATATGCCTTGGCAAGACTAGAAAGTTCAGCATCTCCTAGCACCAGTGACTTCACAAAATCGTACTCAGGGTAAACATGATAAGAATTTCAACACAAACATTTCTTCTCGTTGTTTATGCATTTGTCGAATGTCAGAGGTGATGGGACAAATGCTATTTAACTCCTCATGAATTCGCCCCTTAGCAAAATAGTTTATAATAGATCTGTTTATCTTTTCAATCTCAAAAAACTCAAGTGATACGTCATACATACGGGTGATATTACTAGTATATAACAACTTAAGAAACTCCCACACCTCCTTCCACGTATCTAGATGAGTACACAATTTAGCTATGTGGGGTTCCATGGAATTCTATAAAGACGAGAGTGTTTGAGCATATGCTTGAGCCCAAGTGTTAGCCTTTTGCTGATCATCAGTAGGATGACCATAAGAAAGATGGCTTTGCTTTCTCTGACCGGTCAAATATACTCTAATAGCAATATACTCTAATTGCCTTTGACCATTGTAAGTAATAGGTACCATTCAATTTTTTTATAGTTATTTGAATGGAAAATAAAGAAGACGGAACAGACTTGGTTTCCATGATTAAAAGAAAACAAAGAGAGGATGCTAGAAACACATCTGAATAGCTTTACTATAGCAGTTACTGTAGCGGAATTGCTATAGCAAGACATTAAAGTGGGACTACTGTAGCATGAGTGTATCGGGGCACTGTAGCATGACAGTGTAGCGAGGCTACTGTAGCAACATTATCTTTTTTTTGGGGGGGGGGGGGAGATTAGACGAAGGTTTATGTGGCTGTTGTGTGCTTAGGGTTATGTTTAGGATTGGCTCCCATACAATGCTGTTTAAAAGAAAGAAAGAGAGGAGAGGAAATTGGAGGGAGATTAGGAAAATGTGAGATTCCAAATCTTGTAGTCTTGAACTGTATATATACAAAAATATTAGGATACAAAAGTACTAGAATACCTTTACCCTAATTCCATACTAAATACAAAGTTGAAATTTTCTTCATTATTTCATTCACAAAGAGATGGACAAACAGTGGCAGTTAACAGGAGTTTGGGTTATTTGTTTTGTTTGTTGCATTGGTGACAATATCTCTAGTTGGGATTTAGTTCTTCCCATGGCTGAATTTGCTTATAACAGTTCAGTCAATCGAACATTGGTCCCTTTGAAATTGTGACTAGTTTGCTTCCTAGAAGACCAATTGATTTTGTACATCTACTAATTGAAACTCATCCAAGTGTAGAAGCAGATGCTTCTGCACAAAATATTCGGGACTTACATGTTGAAATTTGGTAGAAAATTGCCCTAAGTAATGAAGGTTATAAAACACATGTTGATTAGAGAAAGGATTTGCTGATTTGAGGAAGGATACATGGTTATGATGCATATCAGACCTGAAAGATATCCCAAGGGACAACACAAGAAGTTTCACTCAACAAGTGCTAAAAGATATTCCAAGGGACAACATAAGAAGTTTAACTCATCGAGTGCTGATCTTTACAAGGTTTTTACGAATATGAGTTCAAATGCCTATGTTTTTTATCTACGAGAAAACATGGGAATAAGTAATTTCTTCAGTATTGAAGATCTAACTTTATACCATGGCCATGATGACGACGGTTCCAATGATATTAATGTTGCTCAACTTCCTTCAGCCCCATCTTCAAGAAAAGATTGAAAATATTGTTGATCATCAAAATAGTTTCTACAAGAGGAGGTGGTTATCACAAGTTTCATGTAATGAAAAGGCATCCACTTTCTGATTGTACGTGGATTGCAGAAGAAGAATTACAAAAGTTTCATCCTAATAATTTTATGACGCTTGTCATGCTTTTTACTCGACAGAGTCAAGTTTTTCCAATCCAGGGAGAGATGACAAGTACGTCAGCAGTTCAAACTTTGTTAAAAGCCTACTGAGAGCGGATCTAATGCTCAAGGTTTAGTTTGGCATATGTCACATGATCATAAACTTAGTTGGGAGTTTGAATAACTCAAATTGAGTTTTTATTGTGTTAAAAAGCTGCAAAAGTCATATTGAGGTTATATGTTAGAAAGTTACAAAATTGTTTATTTTTAGAAGTTTATTTCTAGTTAATTTCTATTTTTTGTGTTTACTTATTTAGTAAGTTATTTCTATTTAAGTCATTATTAAGACTATTTAGAAGTTTTTAAATTTTTGTTTTAGTAATAGTTTATATTTTTTGAGACTAATTCTTTATTTAAAAATTTGTAATCTTATTATAAGTAATAAAAAATAAATTTTTGAATTTATGTTTTGAGTTCTCTCAAAGCTTAGAAGGTTTGATGCTTACGACAAAGCTGTGAATGGGGGGGAGAGGGAGAGGGAGAGAGAGAGAGAACATGTGTTGATGTTGAAAGCTGTGAATGGGGGAGAGCTAACAAAGATGATCAGAGTTGGAGAAGAGAAAATGCTATGGCAAACCCCCCCGCGGGGGGAGGGGGGAATGGAGAGATTGCGGTCAATTTGAGAAGTTTGTTTAGAGAAGCATGTTTCTAAATTTTGGAGTAGCTCTAATATTGGAAAAGAAATTATATCTAAACGTGAAATTCCTTTTTCAGAATATTACAAGAATCATTTTCCAGTTTTCTTGAAACTTGGACTAATACTCTGTTTTTAAACGATCCCTTAGTTATCAGCTTGCCATTATTGCATTGCGTAGTGTTTATCCGAGTAATTTTCATATGTTTTAGTACACAACCTTACCCTCAATAACTTCTTTTCAGCTGAGCTCGAAAGTTAATTGATTTGCTGGTTCGTATCTGCTTCTCCTTGTCCCTCCTCTCTTTTCTTTCTTGCCTCCTTTCTTTCTTTTTTACTGAGGACATGTTTTGTGGATGGCCTGGAGACATACAAATACAATTATGTTGCACCTTTGTGCTCTTAGAAAGTGGCCCAGATATTTCTTGGGATGCATCTAATTAGTGGTATTCTGTAATTTGCAGACATGTAGCTTTTGATGGATTTTTACAGACAAATGATAATGGAAGTAAAAACAGTTCCAAGGTCAAAACTTGTAGACCATCAGGGACAACAGTTTAAGCTTCTTCAACCCAAGCAAATTCCCCAGAAATCAGCGTTACAAAAGCCTCCACCAGTGTTGTGAAACCCGGACCAGAGTACAAAATGTGATCGTATGTGTTTTGGTTTCCGCATAGATAATTTGTGATACAAGTGCTAACAATCCCAACAGACAAATGATCATAAATTTGTTTTTAGAAGTGAGCATTTATGATTTGTTTTGATTTTTGGCAAAGTTTTGCACGGGTTGCCAACATGTCTTCCTAATCCGGGTCTGGGATAGTGGTGACAAGAATGCAATACTTCAATATGCTACTTTTTGCCTTTCTTTCTGGGTCTTCTGGCTGTTTAACAGTTCTTTAATCAAGGGAGTAGCTTGGTGGGATAGAGATGAAGCTGAAGGGCTTTGCTTTTCTAAGACTGAAGTTGAATGACTCCTGTGCTTGATCTTTTGCCGATTGTCATGGCTCCAATGAAGGTAATTGAAGGCTATAGTACCCTATTAGGTTTGCCAAAATGAGTTACATGTGACAAATGCACAGTTTGTTAGAGAAACAATATTGTAATTTAAATTCTATATCAAAAGGAGAGTTAAAAAGATGTTATTTGGTGTGACTTTTGTAAGGCCTTTCTATTGGCTCTTTATGTGACTTTTGTTGGCTCTTTAAAGTTTGCAATAAGGGTCTACTAATCTAGCATAGGCAACCCATGGTTTGCTCCAAAATTAGCCTTTGTTCTGTGCATCACCCTTGGTTGTCTTGGACTATATCCATCCCTCAAACATGGTCGAAAGGCTAACTTGATGAGAATCCCATTTTCCCATCATGTTTTTGAATACATTAGATCTGGTTAAATTTGATTCGAATTGGATTAGTTTTTTTCATACACAATATTCGAACCCAAAACCTTACTTTAAGAAATACCCATGTCCAACCACCAGACCAACTAGGCATTGGTGGAAATCTTATTTGGTGCCAAAACATCAAGATGTTCCGCTCAAAGTTAGCATAGTTTCGACAATTTTGGAGATTCTTGAGGGCATGCAATTTCAACATGCAAAACGGTGATCTTACATTCTAGAAGTGTATCTTGACAATATTGCCGTCACAAGTTCTTTGATTAGAGAGAGAGAGAGTTAAATATTGGATAAATCCCTGAATTTGGCACATAACAAAACATATCATGATCCATCTTGATTACTATCTTGATGAGCCCAAGATCAAGCGAAGTGTTATGCCTTCTGATTTATAAAGAATCAAAATCTCATAAAAAGAAAACATGAAGCAACTTCTGATTTATAAAAAATCGAAGTACCATAAACAAATGATGCAACAATCCTGAAAGTTTCTGCTTTCAGAACAATTTAGACTTCCATGAGTAGAAATTTACGGGGACAAGAAAACAATGTTATAGAGGTTTAGGGAGAAGTGGCTACAGCAAAAATAAGATCTTCCCCAATGATCCTTTGCTTTCTTCATTAAGGCAGCAAGTGCTGCATAGCTAATTATTCCCCATACAGCTCAATAGCAAATTTCGTCTAAGTGAAAATTGCTCTTGTTCATTGCGGATAAACATGGCATACAAAATTCGAGTAACAGTAGCATATGTAGCAGGAGATGCAACCTCATAGAAGAATTTCAGGGTCCAGCTTTTATTCCGGGACAGCAGCAAGAAGAGCCAATCCAAGAACAGAACTGACTGTCATTGAGTGCTCCAAATTACCAAACAATTCTTACACCACAGCTTACAGAAGCAGGACAGAACCTATAAGAGATTCTATGTATTAAGATTTACATAACACAAAGCAGACCAAGAAAACTTTTCCATTTGCCTTGTCTAAATCCAAAAATGACACCCATTTAACTATTGAAAAGGCAGAAGTAATAGACAGACAGATATACTCAATAGCAATATCACTTTTGATTACAGCCTAGGACACGCCTAGGTGGACCAAAAACAACTAAAAGACACAAATCTGATTCATGTTCAGAAATCCTTTACTATGACGGGAAAACTATTAAGTGAAAGATCACCATGGACTTTTCCAGTTGACTTTTCCAGTTGATAAGGTTGGACATAAACCTGCTAAGCAAAGCACATTAAATGGGGTCACAGTGCCACAGAGAGAGAGAGAGAGAGAGTACCTTATGTCTTGTTGTAGAACAGATTCCTATGGCTCAGACTTGATAAGCTCTTCAACAGAGTCTCTGTAGTTCCCAATCAGATCCCTGGTATAGGAGTGAACATAGTGAAGGATAAGCAATCAACCATAGAAAATCAGTAGGCCAAAAAGGTGGTGCCCACCTCCGTTGATCAAGCAACCGCTCACTTTCCTCCAGCTTACGCTTCTGCTGCTCAACTGTCTGCCAGTTTTGAAAACAGCCAGATTTCAATCATAACAGTGAATGAATTAAGGGAATTCTAGATATATGCCAACAAAAGCAACAATGAATTATACAATTAAATGGGACACATAAGAAGGCCTACTACAAAAATGACTTCAATGCCAATTTCACCATTCAAATATGCATAAAGACTGATAATTCTTAAAACTAGTTATAGAAACAACAAACACAAAAAAGAAAACTGAGTTGGTGGTTTACTTGATCTGTGAAAGATATAATTTCTCTCTTGTTGATTCTGTAAACTCATGAAACCCAAAACTAAAATTGTTCATCACTGACAGCAAAGTATTACAATGCACTGAGCTTCTTTGGAGTCTTAAATATCAATTTGCATACTTAACAGTTTAACTATCTCAGTAACATCAACCAAATGATTTGAAATTCCACATCCTAAACTGGTGAAAAAAAGGGACAAAGAAAGATCTGAAGTGCTTGTGAACTCACACAATTGTATTCTGACGTGCATTGTGTACAGATACAGATATGCATTGAACACCGCCATAACATTAACAACTGACTAGATAAATCCCAGCAAAATATTTACAACATTTTCTCTCTTCCCTTTTGTGTCTGATCGAAATAGGTGAGTAACTTGGACCACCATATTTCACATTGTCAGCCCCATATAATTACAAAAAAAAAAAAAAAAAAACACTCAGCAAAATGCGTAGTTTACTAATCACCTGAAATACTAGGATTCAATATTTAACATCTACAAAATTTCATATAAACAACAACTATATATAGGCCTGAAAATGAACTGAGCAATCACTGTACAGTTCTGTTTGCATTTCTAGTCGGCTGGGGCTGCTCAATTAGTTAAATGAGCCAAACAAGGACAAGATTTATCAATTTTGTTTATTAAATGAGATGCATTTGAACGTAGGATCAATTAGAGTTTTGACTCTGGCTTGTTCAACTAGCCTTACAGTCTGAGCTTGGAAAAGATTTTCCATCTCAGTTGTAAACGCTTAGCTTTACTCAGCATTATTAGGGAACAAGCAGAGTTTAAATACCCTTTGGCTTGGTTCGTTTGCTACCCTAGTTATCTGAAAGCAAATACCCATTAAAATGAAAACTGACAACATTAATATTTTGGATACACGAAACAAGGTCAATCATATGCAAGGCGATATGTAAATTAGACTTAGCTCTTCTCGGCATTTTTAAACAAATAAGCTTAAAAACCCATTGGTTTGGGTCATTTGAAACCCTAACTACATGTAAGCAAATACTTGACAACATTTTTATTGAATACAGAAAACAAGGTAAACCATATGAAAGTTTTGGTAATTACCATGGCTTTCGTGCTAATAGAATCAGAGATTGACTTCAGCATCTGCTGGCACTTCTCAAAGTGGTTGTTCAATTCATTAACCTTCCAAGATCCAAAATACAATCAGATATAATGACACAATTCCCAAAAAAAAAAAAAATCAGTCCCTTTACATTGAACTAAATAATTTAAACAAATCAGCACAAATTAGTGAGGAAAACCTAACCAATGCATCTGAATGTTGATCGCGATTTCCGTTCTCAACAACATCAGCCAAATTCTCCACCAACTGTTACATACCCAGAAACACAAATTCATAAACCCCAAAAAATACCTAAGTTTGACTCAAATTAAAACTAGGTTTTAGGGTTTTCTACAGGACGCATACATGTAATGGATGGAAGTGAGAAACCAAAGACTGATGATGATGGAGCTGTTGTTGTTGCTGAGGATGAAGTCTTTGTTGTTGTTGTTGTTGTTCGAATTGTTGCTGTTGTTGCTGATGAAAATGATGATGTTGTTGTTGTTGATGGAGATATAGAGGGTCATGATTTGCGGGTGTAGGGGTGTTAGTGTGGGTTGGAATGTTTGGAATCATAGGCCATCCTCCTCCTCCAACTCCTGTGTATGGATGATCCATCTCTCTCTCTCTCTCTCTCTCACCCTCTCTATCTCTCCTTTTGTCGTCGAATATTAGTCAATCTGCTACTCAGCAAATAAAAGAAGGGGTCAAGAACAAGAACAAGAATAAAAACAATAACAACAACAACAACAACAACAACAACAATAATAATAATTTTACGAAAATATTTTATTTTAAAAAGCTTCATAGTGCAATTTCACTTTGTTCGACTAAGTGTGGGTCAAGTCTAATCCTTTTTTCTTTTTAGGATGAAATCAAAAGGCTCCACAGAGTGCAATACGCATCATATCTGCAACTAAAAGATTTCTTAACCCAGCAAGAGGTTCTCACCCAAGAAAAGCTCAGCTTTGCAACAGCCAGTTAGAACCTAATGCAGCTAAAATGCGAGCTATAATTTCTTTCTCCTGGGGTGTGGATGATTTCCACCAACTCGAGTCATTAAAGTCCTTATATCATTAATAATGGGCCAGTATGAAGGCTACTGAGAAAAAGATTCATTAATGAGGTAAATAGCTTCAATAGAATGTAATTATAAAATCACGTGTTGAAACCCCTTACCCCATGCAAAAAGAAGTCCACACTGAATCCCCAAAAACTAGACATTCATGTAAGTTGTAACACAAACATGGCAGCCGACACTCCCTTTCCAAGTCCCCAAACTGTCCCGAGTTAATCTCCAAAACCAACCCTTTCAAATTTCCAAGAGAACTACATCTACACTAACTCTTATCACCCATTGACATGGGCCCTAGTATAAGATTTAGTCAATGGATACCCTGCAGGGATTCTTCTCTCCCTTGCCAGAATTTTCCCTCTCTTAGACCCTAGGTTTGATGGCTGGGAGATTGTTCCCTTACAAGTTTCCTACCACACTACTTTTATGAGAATTTAGATTTGTCTCTTTATTGATCATACTTTTTTTAAATAGGAAAAACTAGAATTTACAATAAAATAGAAATCTTACTAAAAATAAATCCCTAAAATCATTCCTAATATGAAAGATTTCCAAAATTAAGATAACTACTAATTTTAAAACAATTACTATCAACTAAAATAAAGAAACTACTATTTCTCCTAGAATATTTCTTTTTTACTAATTTCTAAATATCTTTCTAAAAAATCTCTTTCCAATAAAATGCACTTTCTAAAATAATTTCTTTTCAATAATATCCAAGTACATATCAATATGACAATATGAAACACCACTGCTTTATTACTAATATCTAATAAATTTGAAAAGTATCACAAACGCATTTAAAAAAGTATTCTAAGAGTGTTTGAAGAATGTACAATGAAGCAACTATTGTTTAAAAGAATAATAAGAGTTCAACATGTCATCTGATGTTTTCAACATGGGCACAACTGGTTTTGGATGAGTATCATGCTCAACTGAGTATCAACAAATTTTAAAATGTTTGTGCTTTATCCTTCCAGAATAGTAGCATTACATGTACCTATATGTTTTTACTAACTAAAGTTAACTTGTAAAACATTTATTGATCTCTTATAATTTCTTACTTATCCGCCATTTCCCCTCCTTACCAAATTAGTGAAAGCCATTACAATTTTTTACATATATAGAACAGGGGAAACAATAGGAGACCAAGGCATCCTTTTACAAAAGAAGAAAAGTGAAACATAAAGTAAAGAGTATCAAACTCTCTAATGTGAGTAATACTCCAAAATGTCCTAAATTCAATGCACAGCACCATAGTGTTATGAGTGGTGGATACAGGGGAGTGGTGATTTGCAAATTACCCATGGAGAAAGCCTCTAATCTCAATCCATGCTGGAAGTCTTCTCTTTTTCATTTGGAGCTAGGTCAACAGGTTGGACAAAGAAGTTTCTTACAATGCTATTCTTTTCTATTCTCATGAATGGGTATCCAACAAGCTAATCCCAGGCCTCCAAAGGGTTTAAGACCACACGATCAACTTTGTTCAAATTAAACATAGAGCAACTTTGCATTCAACTTCAGTAACAAGATGTTATACATCTGAAGCAACAAAAACAAGAACCTAATAATTTGTCAACAGCCTCTACTCCATAAACAGTCAAACAAAGTCAACAACCTAGTTAAGTTGAGGATCTCGCATCCCTACTAAACTCCTTCATAAACTTGCATATTCTTCATTGGAAACACTAAACCCCTTATTTTTCTTCACACAAGAAGGAATTCAAAAGTGCTTATTTCTTTCATTCATAACAAAGCCTAACAACATTGAAAACTACAGAATAGAACAATTGTAAACAATTTAATTCAACTTCAACACAAAACAGTAAAATAAACAAGACCCTAAAATGAATTAACTTAGTTTAAATCAGAAACCTACCAACATTATTACATTAACTTATACACATCTTTCTTCCCTGAAACTCTAAAATCCCATTTTTCTCCACACAAGCAGGAAATCAAAATGTGGGTATTTCTCCCATTTTACTACAAACCCTAACAACATTCAGAAAAGCAGGGAACAACGACTCTGCACAGTTTAATTCAACTTCAATGAAAAAATCCCACATTTACCAAACAAGGAAGAAAAAAACCCTGAAACGAATATACCATATCATTACCAAATCCCACTCATATTACTTCAATTACCCGTAAAATTCTATTCGCGAAGAGAGTGAATCTCTCTCTTATTATCAGTAAACCTAAACATAATCCAAACAAGGAGGGGGAAAATAAAAATAAAAATAAAAATGAATCTTCGGATTATGAAACAGCAAAAGCGAGAAGTGAAGAAAGCAAAGTAACTCAAAACTATCTGAGAGAAAAGTAGAAAAACGAACCTCGATGTCGAAATCGTAGCAATGTCGGGACTGTATCGGAGAGGGAGAAAGAGAGACTCTTTGAATGCAGGACTAGAAATTAGGTTTTTGAAACTTGCAGGAGCCGCGATACGAAGTGAAACGACGACGTGTAAGGACTTTATTATAATTATTATTGTTATATTATTTTGTTTGGGCTTTGATTAGTGGTTTTTTATTTTAATTTTTACTGAAGGGCCAAGGAATAAACCTTTACCCTCAGACACCTTATGCTCGATATTGAATGAGAATTACGAATATCGAGATTTTATTTCATTATTACTGGCAGGTGGGCATTGCGTGATAAAAATAGTTAAAAATAAATATAATTTATTAGATTTATAAATTGATGATACTCTATTTAATAGATCTCCAAAATTATACATGGTTATCTGATAAAAAAAATAATCACCATCAAAATTAAATCTTTTCATATTCTCATGGACTCTCATAAAGAAAAAGAATTTTTCTAAAATTCTAAACTTTCTTAAATTTTGAGAAAGTCTAAATCTTTCAGAAGTTTCTAATTACAATTCTAACCATCTTGAAAAACTTGAAACAAATGGAAACTAGGGTTTTCTACACCTTTGGAAAGCTATAAATACAGAGTATAGACAACTCTCGATGGAGACTTAGTTTTTACACACGAAAGAGATGTGATTCTATATATCGTTCAGAGGGAGATTCTATACCCAATTCTATATATCATTCAAATGGGGTTCTATACCCAATTATATATGTCATTCAAAAGAGAGTTCTATAATCAGTTCTATATATCATTCAAATGGGGGCTTTATACCCAATTCTATATGTCATTCAGATGGAAGTTCTATATCCAATCCTATATGTCATTCAGATAGGGATTTCAAACTCATTTACATACATCGACAAAGGTAAGCTTTCATGCTTAATTTTATATAATCAGAGCTATGCTCTCGTATTCTACTCTATATACAATCGAAGGTATGATATCTATGACTACTATCAGTTTTTATTTCATCACTCATACTGACTTGAGCATCGGAGTCCCGCTGCCAGATCAACCCCGATGGGGTTTTTACAGATTTCTCATCCATGAAAAACTGACGAACATCACCGACATCGGCTCCCTGCTTGAGTCGGAAGAATAGGTATCTGTGGAGCAAAAATCATTTCCAATAGATTGGCGTCGTCAGTGGGAACGACTGACTGACCAGTCGTAGAAAATTCAAACCTGGCTTCACTTCTTCTTGATAGTCTGAGTTCATTCGACTATACGACAATCGGGACGAGACAGTTGGAGGTATCCCTCATTAGATAATTCTCTTGCCCTCATTCTCTCGACTTCGCGTGGATAATTTATTGACTACCTGTCTCATGGTACATTATTGAACGAAAGGGCCTATATCGCCTCGATCAATCATAGGAATCTATCTCCCCGAATGGCCTCAACCGCTCTATCCAACCGAAGAGATCTATTTCTTCGAAGGGCGTCTATCGCCCTAACTCAATCGAAGGGATCAATCTCCCCGAACGGGTCTTTGTCACCTTGACTCAATCGACGGGATCTATCACCCTAACGGGCCTATGTCGCCCTCGATTGTTCGACTTGTAAGTCTTTCCACTGATCGGCCTGTTAGCATCTCAATCTCTTATCAGTCTCTTGACTCCTGGATCGTTTGATTTTTTGACCTATCGGTCTCTCTATCGTTCGGCCTGTCGACCTCTCAATCTCTTATCAGTCTCTTGACTTCCAGATCGTTTGATTTTTCGACCTGTCGGTCTCTCCATCGTTCAGCCTATCGGTCTCTTAATCTCTTGTCAGTCTCTTAGCCTCCGGATCATTCGACCCTTCGACCTGTCAGTCTCTCCATCATTTGGCCTGTCAGCCTCTCAATCTCTTGACAGCCTCTCGACCTCTTGACGATCCGAATCATCCGACCTATTGGTCTCTCGACTTATCAATTTCTCCATCGTTCGACTTATCAATCTCTCAATCGTTTAATCTGTTGATCTCTCAGTTACTCGCTTAATAAATCTACCGACCTGTCAATTTTTCAACCTTTCGATCATCCGATTTGCTGATCACTCAATTTGTTGACCTCTCAATATCTTAATCTCTCGATCGCTCGGACCTCTCATTATCTCAGTTTCTCAATCCCCAGATTACTCAACCTGACGATTTGTTAATTTTTCGATCACTCGATTTGTAAATCATTCGATCTCCCGATCCCTCGACTTGTTGGTCTCCTAATCGCCCCTCTATCTAAAAGTTTCATATCGTATGGAGGGTCTAAGTGGTCCAGATTCTATCGTTCGTACGTGTCGTCAATAAGGGATGGAACTCTTCGAACGGGTGGACACAGTCCCTGTATCTAAAAATTTCCTAATGGCGGGCCTGAGTTACCTAGATCCTATCGTTTGTACGTGTCGTAAATAAGGGATGGAACTTCTCGAATGGGTAGACACAACCCCTTTATCTAAAAGTTTCCTAATTGTGGGCCTGAGTCGTTCAGATTCTATCGTTCGTACGTGTCATCAATAAGGGATGAAACTCCTCGAACGGGTGGACACGACTCCTCTATCTAAAAGTTTCCTAATGGCGGGTCTGAGTTGTCTAGATCCTATCGTTTGTACGTATCGTCAATAAGTGATGGAACTCCCCGAACGGGTGGACACGGCTTCTTTATTTAAAAATTTCCTAATGACGGGCCTGAGTCACCTAGATCCTATCATTCGTACGTACTGTCAATAAGGGATAGAACTCTCTGAATAGGTGGACACGACCCCTTTATCTAAAAGTTTTCTAACTGCGAGCCTGAGTCGCTCAGATCCTATCGTTCGTATGTGTCGTCAATAAGGGATAGAACTCTCCGAATGGGTGGACACGACCCCTCTATCTAAAAGTTTCATAACGGCGGGTCTGACTCGTCTAGATCCTATCGTTCGTACGCATCGTCAATAAGGGATACAATTCTCCGAACGGGTGGACGCAACCTCTCTATTTAAAGATTTCATATCGCTCGGAGGGTTTAAGTCGTCCAACTCCCATCGTTCGTACGCGTCGTCAATACGGGATAGAACTCCCCGAACTAGTGGACGTGACCCCTCAATCTAAAGATTTCTTATCGCTCGGAGGGCCTAAGTTGTCCACCTCCTATTGTTCGTACACATCTTAAATATGGGATGGAACTCCCCGAACAGGTGGACACGACCCCTCTGTCTAAAGATTTCATATCGCTCGGAAGCTCTAAGTTACCCAACTCCTATCAATCGCACGCGTCGTCAATAAGGGATGGAATTCCTCGAACGGGTGGACGCAACCCCTTTATCTAAAGATTTCCTATCGCTCGGAAGGCCTAAGTCGCCCAACTCCTATCGTTCGTACGCGTCGTCAATACGGGATGGAACTCCCAGAACGGGTGAATGCGGACCCTCTATCTAAAGATTTCCTATCGCTCGGACGGTCTAAGTCGTCCAGCTCCTTTCGATCGTATGCGTCGTCAATACGGGATGGAAATCCCCGAATGGGTGGACACGACCACTCCATCTAAAAGTTTCCTATCGCACGGAGGGTCTAAGTCGTCCAGGTCCTATCGTTCAAACATGTCATCAATAAGGGACGGAGCTCCCCGAACGGACCCATGTCTCTCCAATCCATCGATGGGATCTAATTCCCCGAACGGGCCTATGACTCCCTGATTTATTGTTCGACCTGTCGGTTTAGTATTCTCTCGATCATTCAACCTGTCAGTCTGATATTCTCTCGATCGTTCGACATATCGGTCTGGTATTCTCTCAATCGCTCGACCTATCAGTCTCCCAATCATTCGATCGTTCGACTTGTCGGTCTGGTATTCTCTCGATAGTTCGACCTGTCGGTCTGGTTTTTCCTCGATGTTCGACCTGTCGGTCTAGTATTCGCTCAATCGTTTGACTCTGGAACTCATGATCATTCAACCTGTCGATCTGTCAATCTTTCGATCACTCGATGACTCAGTCTCTCGATAACTCAATCTCTCGATCATTTGATCTCTCAGTCTATTGACCTTCTGATCTCTTGACCTTTCGGTCTTCTGGGAGGTCTCTTACAATCCACTTTATTGCTAATATCATTTCTTCAAAATACAATTAGGAGTGGGGGCAAATGATGGTACCCTATTTAATAGGTCTCTAAAATCATATATGGTTATCCGATAAGGAAAGCAATCACCATCAAAATCAAATCTTTCCATATTCTCGTGGACTCTCATAAAGAAAAGGAATTTTTCTAAAGTTCTAAACTTTTCTAAATCTTGAAAAAGTCTAAATCTTTCAGAAATCTCTAATTATAATTCTAACCATCTTGAAAGATTTCAAGCAAAGGGAAACTATGGTTTTATACACCCCTGAAAGGCTATAAATACAGAGTATAGATAACTCTCAGAGGGGACTTAGTTTTTACACACGAAAGAGAAGCGATTCTATACTTTACACATGAAAGAGAAGCGATTCTATATATCATTCAAAGAGGTGTTTTATACCCAGTTCTATATATCGTTCAGAGGGAGGTTCTATACCTAATTCTATATGTCATTCAGAGAGAGATTCTATACCCAGTTCTATACATCGTTCAGAGGGGGATTCTACACCTAATTCTATATGTCATTCAGATTGGGGTTTTATACCCAATCCTATATGTCATTCAGAAGGGGGTTTCAAACTCATTTATATACACCGACAAAGGTAGGCTTTCATACTCAATCTTATACGATCAGAGGTATGCTCTCGTATTCTACTCTATATACAATCAAAAGTATGATATTTATGACTACTATCAGTTTTTATTTCATCACTCATACTGACTTGAGCGTCGAAGTCCCCCCTGCTTGAGTAGGAAGAGCAGGTATCTATGGAGCGAAAATCGTCTCTAACATAAATATTTATTAAATTATAAATAATACAATTCAAAATATTAAGATTTCAATTGTAATAAATTATTTTAGCATTTTTAAAATCTCTTTTAAAAATTTAGGAGTTTTTAAACTTTGAAACCAAAAGGGCTCGAATCAATCTCATTTCTGAGACTTACATTATATAAATACACTCAGATTCACACTCTCAAAAGAATATTTAAGTTTTAAAAGTATAGCGGTATGCGGAAATGGTGAACAAGTATTAAATAGAGATGTGTACAGATTCACATGTTGATCACATAAGAGAACAACCACACTCATTATAGGGGTGACCACGACTCTAAAACCATCGATTTGGGTTTCAAAACCATCGATTCTAATTCATCATCCACTTCAATCGAAACTGAACCACTAACCGATAGTTCTGATTCCAGTTCCTCACGGTTCGGTTTTGGTTTCAAAACTGATGTCCGAAACCAAACTGCTTATCAACGGTTTTAATTCCTCACGGTTCGGTTTCGTTTCAAACCATTTGGAACCAAAATTTAGGTTCTTTAATTTTAATTCTTTCATCTCTTTAATAGATTGACTTGACTGTTTTGTTTTT
Source organism: Dillenia turbinata (assembly GCA_037126225.1). Lineage (NCBI taxonomy): Eukaryota > Viridiplantae > Streptophyta > Magnoliopsida > Dilleniales > Dilleniaceae > Dillenia > Dillenia turbinata. The sequence continues at coordinate 18,516,434 of JBAMMX010000012.1, read as the reverse complement.
CAATTCATTAACCGAGTTGATTTATTTTAATTTAATTTGTTTTTTGTTTAAACTCAAGTTTTGCACGTCGACTTTTGGCATAGGTCTATTTTTTGTTTTATATAATTCTTTAAATCAAATATTTATCATAAAAACATTTTCAAACATATTTGCTCAACAAATTCGCATCAACAAACAAAAAAATATATGTATTATAATTTTAATAATTACAATATATCACATATTTAATTTTTTGTTTTTACAATTAAAAAATAAAGAAAATGGTTTGAACTTAATTTATATCAATTAAGTTGTCTATATATTTTTTGGGGATTTAAAGGAATCAAAACCCTTATAATTCACTTATCATTTTAATTTATGACCTCCTTACCTTAACAATGGATTCCAATCCAATTTTTAAAGTGCTTTGGTTCTTGTACAAAAATAAAAACCACTTGTTTTCAAAAATTTGGCTCCGTTTTCAATTAAAAAAAAAAAAAGATTTGACTCCAGTTTCAGTCCTAGTTTTGATTCTTGTTACGGTTCCAATCCCCATTCTGATTCGATTTTGCTTCTGATTTTTAAAAATCAGGAAGCAAAACCAAACCATAAATCTTCAGTTCCAATTCTAATTTTTGAATCGGAACCGAAAAAACTATTCTGGTTCGGTTTTTGAACAATCGGTTCTAATTTGGTTCACGGATTGAACCGAACCGTGGTCACCCCTAATCCATTAGTCTTTTTTTTTTATACTTAGACTAGTTATTACCTCACGCATACCCACAAAATATCGATTGTATTTTTTATTATACAAACACTTGTTAAATTTACAATTAACTCAATATATAAACTAAATTATTGTTTAAATTAATGAAAAATACGATATATTTTAGCGACTATAAAAAATAAAAAAGATGCTAACCATTGGAGTTCTAAAAAAAACCAATGAATGAGGTGAAAAAAGGGGTAATAAGTGGAGTAAAGGCAATAGAAATAAAGAAATGATAATCCGTGGGACAAAAAAAATAAAAAGGAAAAAATTTATGTAAAAAAAAGATAAAAAATTTAAGAGGAAAAAAGGCTGAAGAATAAAAAGTGCAAGTACCTAAATAAAAAAATGGTCTAAAAATAAAGAAATGATAATCTATAAGACCAAAAAACGAAACGAAAAAGAAAAACTATATTCAAAAAAGACAAAGAATTCAAGCATAAAAAAAAGATTGGGTTAAAAAAAAAAAACAATGACCTGAAAAGATAAATAGAGCAAAAAAAAAAAAGGAGAAAAAAACTATGTTAAAAAAATGAAGGAGTTAAAAGAAAAAAAAATGGGTAATAATATAAAAAGATGAAGCATCTAAATGAAAAAAAAAAACCGATTAAAAAAATAAAAGAGGATGGACTTGATGAAAAATAAATAAGAAAAACTATGGTCTAAAAATAAAGAAATAACAATCTGAGCGTGTCATGGACAAGTGGGCAAAAAAAGGAGGAAAAACTATGTCAAAAACATGAAGAATTTAAGTTTAAAAAGGGGTAAAAAATAAAAAGATGAAAGATTTGAACAAAAAAAGAGTCCCAAGAAAAGGAAGGACATAAATAAAAAATAAAAAAGTAAAACTATGGTCAACAAGTGGGGCCCAGAAAACAAAGGAGAAAATCTATGTTCAAAAAAAAAAAAGAAAAATCTAAGCAAAAAGAAAATTGATAAAAAAAATAAAAAAAACAATTAAGGATCCGAATGAGAAAAGGTCAAAAAAGAGAAAGGACTTGTGTTTTTTTTTATACTTAGATATATAAAATTTTTTATAAAAATATAAAATAGAATATTACAAGTAAAAAAAAATTAATTTTTTAATATTTATCATTTTTATTTTAAAAATATATCTAACTTCAATTATCATAATTTATTCTTTTGTCTTGAGATTATAGTTAAACCAAATAGTTTGACATTGTTTACTCACTTAAATAATATATCTAGATTGTAAAATTTGGGATGTTTATTATTTTTATCTTAGCAAAAATATTTTAGTATTTTATTTTTAATATTGTTCATAATTATTTATACGTTACGGTACAATTCACGATCCAGGGTACTACAACTATTGGAGCAGCAACCACCGATGGTGCAAAGCAAACAGGGTCAATTACGGGTAAGGAAGATGGGTCAAATCCCAATCAATAAGGACCATGGATGGTGGTTACAAGGAGAAACCTGGTTTTAGAGATGGTCAAGACAAAGTTAGCTTGTTGGCCTCATTTGAAACTGTTTGAATTGCTCCAAAGGAAATAAAGGGTTTAGGATTAAAATCTACTGGGCTGTTAGTTAGGTCTACATGGATGTAACAATCCCACTATAAAGCGTGGTAAAAGATATAGAGAGAGATAGAAATTGAAGAGAGAAAGAGAGAGAGAGGGGGAGAGAATTAAGAGATAGAGAGAGAGAAGACTAGAGAGAGACTAGAGAGAAAGTGAGAACATTATCAATTTCATTCTATATCCAATTCATTTCTTATACCATCTATTTATATTTTTTTCTTGAGTTGCATTCGACTACAAACAATGCATTTGATTTGAGTTGCATAGTGATTAATGGGACAAAAATGGATGCGAAGAGATTTAAAAGAGATTTTTCTTGAATTACTTTCTTGTGAAGAATTTTTCTCCATAAACGTCAAAAATTCAATCTTTGTAGACTTTGGCAGGAATTAATCATCAATTTGTTTTTTCTTGGTTAATTGAAATTCTGTTTCTAGCAATAGACTTTTCTCAATGAATCTTGGAATTTCAATCATCGGAGAACTTGGCAAGAAACCACCATTAACATGTTTTTTCTTGGATATTTGCAACCCTTTTTCTACCTCAACTTTTCTTTATTAGGACTAGGTAAAATAGAAGATTTGAAAACTATTTCAATACCTTGTTTTTCCATAAAGTTTGGCATTGTTTTTTCAACCATTTGATTTGTTTTGTTGTTTTCCAAATTCTTCTCATTTTCTGGCTCCTTTTTCATTGTCGACCTTGCTTTAATAGGGGTGGGTAGGATAGAAGACTTATACATTTTTACATATTCTTTGGACTTGTCTTTGAACACAAACTTTATGATGGTGATGAAATTGTCATCCATTCCTACCAAAAATGTTTCTATTTTTAGGTCTAGTTCCTCTATTTTTCATTCCTATTAGAGACGATCTACTTTGACCTTGATGGTTTCATATCCGGTTTCCTTTGCCATTATTTAGTTTTGGCCAAGAATTTATAGACTCTGATACCAATTTATCACAATCTCACTATAGAGAATGGTAAAAGATATAGAGAGAGATAGAAATTGAAGAGAGAGAGAGAGAGAAAATTAAGAGATAGAGAGAGAAAGACCGGGGAGAGAGAGAAGACTAGAGAGAAAGTGAGAATATTATCAATTTCATTTTATATCTAATTCATTTCTTATACCATCTATTTATATTTTTTATTTAATAATTCACTAATTACTAACTAATTTTCCTAACCATTTAACCACTCAACTACTAATTTTCTAACTTTTTAACTACTAAACTAACTATTAAAATTATCAAAACTACTAATTAATATTTTTAATTATGATTAACCATTAATTAATTATAGTTGTTACAATAGACTTGAGCTGGGGAAAGAACCACTGATCCACCACTTTATTTTTTATTTTTTATTTTTTTTATTTTCACCAATCGGTATCTGAATTTTATTCAACTAATCCAGTCCAAATACTGTGGGGCCCATTGAGGGCTATCCCAAATCTTTTTTCTCCATTCCCAGAGCTCGAACTCAAGATCTCTGATTGTGGAAGTAGAATATCTGATCACTCAATTTAAAGGAATTTGATTTTTTTTTGTTACATCAAGTTTTGAACCCAAGATTACCGAGTTGGGAGAGAGGGTTCTAACCACTAGGCTATCTTCTTGGGGATCCACTTTTTTATTCCCAAGTTTTGAATCTGAAATTTGGTTAAGAAATCTAACGTTCTCACTTATTAAGTCGACTGTAGCAACGGATAGTCGACCGAATGCGATAGGATGCTAAATTGTTTAACCAAATCTCAGATTCGAAAGCTAGGAATAAAAAAAAAAATTATATTGAGAGAGTCGTTCTCTAAAATGGACCACCTACAGTATTCAACTCAGATTAATCAGGTGAAATCTGAATATCAATTGATGGAAAAAATTCACTTATACCAAAAAAAAAAAAAAAAAAAAAGAGTGACTATCCATGTCCGTTGGTAATTGATTACATGTTAGGGGGACCCAAAATAATCTGTTAGCTTGTGTAACAACTATGATTGATTAATAGATAATTATAGTTAGAAATATTAGTTAGTAGTTAACAAAATTAATTTGTAATAACAAAATTAGTTAGTAGTTAGGTGAATTGATTAAATAGATAGTAAAATTAATTAGTAAAATTAGTATAAATAGTAATATCTAATACATGTAATGATATGGAATGAAATAAAATAGAATTTTAATGAAATCTCTCTTTTATCTCTCTCTCTTTCTTTCTAGCTCTCCCTCTCTCTTTATCTCTCTTTCTTTATCTTCTCTCCCTAATTTCTTTCTTTCTCTCTCTACATTTGACTACTCTAGAATTGGGTTGTGACAAATTGGTATCAGAGTCTACGTTCCTAGGTGAATCTTGAGAAAATGGTGGAGAAAACTAAAGATCGTCTTTGGTGGGAATGAAAAAAAGAGGAACTAGACCGAAAAATAAAAAGTTTTTTGGTAAGAATGAATGATAACTTCATCACCATCATAAAATTTGTGTTTAAAGACAAATTTAAAGAATATGTAGAAATGTATAAGTTTTCTATCCTAATCATCCCTATTGAAGCAAGGTTGACGGTGGAAAATGAGCAAGAAAATGAAAAGGAATTAGAAAACAATAAAGCAAATCAAACGGGTGAAAAAACAATACCAAATTCCATAGAATAACAAGGTATTAAAACGCTTTTTAAACCTCTCATTTTACCTACTCCTAGTTAAAAAATGTTAAAAGTAGAAGAATTTCAATTTTCAATAAAGAAATTGTTAATGGTGAGTTCTTGCTAAAGTTTTCAAAGATTGAACTTCCATTATTCAAGAAAGAAATTGTTGATGATGGGTTCTTGCCAAAGTCTTCCAAAATTAAACTTTCATTGTTCATCGAACAAAATTTTTCACAAAAAAGAAATTCAAAAAATGTCTTTCTCAAGTTTTCTCATCTCTATTTTGCTTTCACTACTCTCTCAGTAACTCAAGTCACATCTATAGTTCATCTTCATCACCTTATTTCTCAACACAAATGCAAATTTTGGTTCAAAATTCATGTATTCAAATTTCAATTCTTTGTTTCCCATTCTTGAGAATAAGAATGTCTTTAAGGGGGAAGAATTGTAATAACTATAATTGATTAATAGTTAATCATAGTTAAAAATATTAGTTAGTAGTTAACAAGATTAGTTAATAATTAGATGAATTTGTTAAATGATTAGTAAAATTAGTTAGTAAGATTAATATAAACAGTAATATCCAATACATGTAATGGTATGAAATGAAATAAAATGAAATTGTAATAAAATCTCTCTTTGTCTCTCTCTCTCTCTCTTTCTAGCTCTCTCTCTCTCTCTATCTTCACTCTCTAATTTCTTTCTTTCTCTCTCTATATTTTACTACTCTAGAATTGGGTTGTGACAGCTTGATTACTAGTAATTAAGGTCGAGGAATCAAGCCATTTACCTCTGAATCGGAGGTAAAAATTATATCTTGGAATAGTACAACAACAATCTAGACCTTCTATCTCAAATTTTGGAGTCGGCCATATACTTGGAATAGTAATTTATTAAAATTACTACTCCCAAGTTTACCTCAAAGCTGGAGGATTGTTATTCCTTGGAACAACAATTATACCTTGGAATATTAATTTATAAAAATTACACATTTATCTCTGAACTTTCAAAAAATATACTTTGGAATAAAAACAATTTCCATGAATTTTGGAGGGAAATTAACTTTCACAAAATTTAAAATTTCCATAAAAATAATTATGAAAGGATATTTTTAAAAATATTCACAAAATGAGGTAGTTTTTAAAAATAATTTTAAAGAAAAGATATTATGATAAGCCATGAAAAGAACTTAACTTTTCTAGAATTTTTTTTTCCTTATAGAACCTTCTCCTCTCTCTTTTTTCTTTTGTCTCTTTATTTTCTTTCTCTACATAATCTCCTTTTTATTTTTCTTTCTCCCCCTCCCTCTCATCTTCCTTTCTCCCTCTCTGCCCCACTTTCCCTCCGATCCTTACTTTTCTTCTCCTCAAGTGGTGTCAATTTAGAGTTAGAAGGAGAGATCTTGCATAGGTGAGACGAGTCGGGTTGAATATGGAACCATTTGTTGCTTGAAGACATGAAAAGTATATGATTAGGTTTAACTTCCAAGACAAGCCAAAGTTTACGATTGAAATTGAAATAATTATACCAAATCTTTTAAATTGAAAAGTCAAATACTCTATTCTCTTAATCAGATATTTCAAATTTGAATTCTGGGAATAAAGAAAAATGATTTGAGAAAATCAGTCTCTTAATATGATGTGATCCCGACAAGTATAGAAATGCTAGAACCCACAAACAAGTAATATAATCTAAGAATCATCGCAACAAATGATTTGAACCGGTAAAAAATAAAGAGTTCAACCCTTGCCCTAAATGAGGAAGAATCTAAGATATATGATTTTAAACTTGTTTCTCACTAGAATAAAAATTTTAGTATAAAGATGGAATGAATGACGTCATAATCTAGGTGGTTCGGAACCTAGATTTATAAGTCAAAAAACTAAACAACACTCCTATCTTGAATAAATTCAAAAGTTCTCAAAAGAACAAAATTTATGTGACGAAATCTCATAATTTTATTAATTCTCTCAAATTTTTTTTTTACACAATGTATAATGATCTATTTATATGCTGAGATAAAGACTAAAATGACAACTAAAAATTTAATAACTCGCTAAATGATCAAAAATTAGGAAATTAAAATACAAATTACAAATAAAAAATTATGAAACTAAATAAAGTAAATCAAATTATTTTGATCAAATTTTTTCGATAATTTTTTTTTATTTTTGTTCTCCCTTGGTTTTAGATAATTTTGGATCTTTTATTCTTTCAATTGGGCTTATATGAGTATAGTTAAAGTCCCTTTTGGTTTTTCATTCACTTGGCTCTAATTTCTTGATATAAAACCCTCTGAATTAAGTTATTCGGTGCTTCCTTGACTCTTCTAACTCAACCTTTTGTTACCGATCAAATTAAAATTTGAATTGGATTATACGAATTCTTTGCAGTTTTGATAATCAAATTTGAATATCGATTGATAAAAAGCCAAAAAAAAAAGAAATTAAAATACTTATGATGCTAAGATTAAGACATACGTGAGTTAAAAATTAAAAAGTCAAATAGCCTCGATGATTGTGACCATTTTAAATTTCTAATAATTACAATATTTCGTTTTTAAAATATATAGATCAAATTAAATTTCAGAAATTCTTTCTCAAAATATTGGGTTCAGTTTTCTCTAATATTATCTAAAAAATATTAGTTAAATATATATATTTCTAAAAATTATATGTCTGCTCTCATTCTACCTCCGTACTAAGTCAATGAGCATTTTATACACCGAGTGAAATCTTTTTCTAAAAATTAGGATTGTTATAATTTTGCTCAAATTATACTTCACAATTTGATGAGAGGCATTTTGATCACTAATGGGTATCAAAACAACAAAAATAAATAAATTAACTTTCACAAAGACGAGTCTAAAGTAAGCAGAGTGAAATCCACAAGGAACGGTGGATTTACTTCTTTTAAGAAATTAAAAAAATAAAAATAAATATATGAGGTTTGAAAAATTAACTAAACTAATTAACCAAAAATAAAGAATTCAAAAATAAAAGTAAAAAGTAATGGAAATCAATTTTTTTAATCAAAAAAATTATATCCACCTTGATATCATGTGATTAAATATCGATCTATTTAAAAATTTTAACACCCATAAATAAATTGGTTATAGCCGTTGACAAACGCCGAACGACTAATCTCTTCTTACTTTGTCGATAATTAAGAGAAACTCATTAATTATTTCCCTAATCGAGAGTCAACCCTAGAGAAACTCTTAGGATTGAAAGTCTCAATAGTATTAAAATTTAGGGAGATCAAATTCTAATTAACAAACACACGATGAGTTCATTTAAATTAGATTATTTAATCTCATGACATGAATGTCATTTACCACTTTATTAAAACTAACTAATAATTACAGATTTATCGTATTAATTAGTTGTAGATTATTCTAGAACTATTAAATATTGGCCACTATTTAATAAACTCTAGAAAATCATGATCCATGAACCATAGAAATTAAATAAATACCTATGAGATATTGATTTAATAAACCCAATTAAATTTCATAATCATTATTCATCAAGATTTCAATAACCCTTCAACTAGAAAATAAAATTAAAATAAAAATATAAATAAAAGAAACTCACAAAATAAATATTTATTGCCAGAGAATGTTGGAACAATGGAAGAACAAAAAGGAATGTTCCCAGGAAGAGCAGCCGACAACAGCAAAGCAAGCATGAAGGAAAGAAAAACAAAAATAAAACAAAAACAAAAACCTAAACTAAAATGTTTGCTGGGAAAAGGGTGAAGGAATGTGACCCAAGGAAAGAAAGTGGGGGCTACGGCCCCCTTAGGTGGCTCCTCTCCTTTAGGGCTCTCCTTTCTTCTCCTAATTGCACAATGTAACAATCTATATATAGAAATGAGTTAACCTAATTTCTAAAGAGAAAACTCTCTTAAATTTTAGATAACTACTAAATAACAAATTAGAATGGTTTGAAATTTCCAGAATTCTTATTTCCAAATATTTAGGAATAAATTCAATATATTTGCAAATTTTCCATATTTCCAAATTTGTTATCATTTTTCCTTCATTTTTCTTCATGTCTCCTCCATAATTCCTAACATATAAAATATAATAAAAAACAATAATTAGTGCAATATTTATTCAAAATTAAAATAAAATCAATTGTAAATATTATATCAATTTATACCCTATCAAATTCCCCCACATCTAGATAATACTTGTCCTCAAGCATTCCTAACTCAAATAAAATTAAAACTACTGAAAGTAACCTATTTTTTTTTCAAACTACTAAATCAACATATGCCATGAGAGTCAAACTAGAAAAATAATCAAAACAACAAGTATTTCACAGTATTTTGTACAAAAAAACTATTACAAATCCCAACAATTTCTTATGAAATCAAAACAATAAGATTCAATATTTCTCTCTAAGGGTTCACTCAAATTCGCTCAAAATGGGGTAAATGATATATCAATAACACTCAAATCAACACATTGGAATTTGTATTACCATATACTTGTAAATATATCAAATCTCCACTACTTACTAATTTGAATTTCATGCATCAATTTAAAGGTTTTTTATTTGGTTGTAACATGACTAGGGTCAAAGGGTAGGATAAAAAGGGATATTAAGGGTTAAAAGGTATCAAAGAAAATATGCAACTAATCACATTATTTTTCTGCGATAACACATTGCCCCACACAAATAGCATACCAAAAATACATGATCTTGATATCTATATATGCTCAACATAGCCAATAGTCAAGAACATATAAAAATATCAGAGTTTTTCTCCGCGGTCCATGATTAAAATGAAATTCTCAGAGAGCAATATTTTTTTTTCTTTTTCTTCTCTTTTTTTTTTCTTTTTTCGCTGCTACTTTTTTTTCTTTTTTTTTTCTCTTCTTTTTTTTGAATAACTTTTCAGTACAAAAGATGAATAAAATCAAACTTTTTCCTTTATTTTTCATATGTTGCAAATATCATCATCAAATCTCTAATCAATACATATCTCATGAGACAATCATATAATTAATATCATGCAATTAACTATATATATCCTTGGTACAAGGGTTGAAGCGCAAGACAAAATAGGGTTGTGGTGTTGTATTGAAGGGTTTTGAAGAAAGAAAGGGTCTCCGGCTCAAATTGGTTCACTAAGGGGATTATAAATCAAGGGTCGGGATTTTTACAAAAGTCAAAATTAGGTAAAACCTATGTGCCTTTATCATTTCAATGCATGAAACCCTAAATGTGATCTCGAAACGCATAACATTGCAAGTTCTAGAATGTTCAATCCAAGTGTGTTAATCACTCATGAAGAAAAGAAATTCCGAACACAAAGAATGAATTTGTTCGCTTTAGCCTCAAAACCTCACTTTTAAATGAGGTTTGTGTTGAATCTTACATGCTTATCATTCAAAGAAAACTATTAAAGATATGAATAGTCATTACAAGTACGAAAACTATTAATACAAGCTATTTTTTCATAAATTTCTAGTCAACCAAATAACACATATCAATTTAGAAAGTTCAAAAATTTTTAATTTATCTCTTTTTTTGTCTCTTTTTTTTAATAAATAAAATGAAACAAAACTAAATCTATTGTAGGAAAACAAACAAATAAAAACATGAAATATCCCCATACACCTAAATCATACATTGTCCCCAATGTATGCTAAATGATAGAGAGAAAAAAATAAAAAATAAATAACTATCGTATCAAGTAAAAATAAAAATAAAAAGATAAAATGAGAACAAAACTTCTCTAGGGTAGAGTGATGAATGGAGGGTCAAATCCAACAAGTTTTGAAGAAAAAATTATGGTGACAGCAATGAACCCCTTCTTAGGGCGTGGGCATGTCCTAACTCATGTACAATTCTGATTATTTGAAAACATTGGTAAAACTAGACAACAATGAAGGCTTGTTAAGGCGTGGGCATGCCTTAATGACAGAGTACTTCTGGTCACCGAATTTTTCCAGTTGTTATTTACCTAAAAAAAATCAAAATCAAACCTAAATCAAACCAAATAAATATGAAATAAAAAACATAAAAGAAAATATTGGGTTGCCTCCCAACAAGCGCCTTTATTTAATATCTTTGGCTCACATTACCTCCTTATTTCAACCTCGTTCAAATACTGGTCCGATCCATTTAGATTTCAACATATCTGACATGAACTTTAATTTTGAATTGAAGTGAAGGATTTTATGGTCTACCAATAATTGTTTCCAATGTGGAAGTTTTTCATCAAGAAATTTGTCACATTGTACAACCTTGTTTATCACATTTTTCTTAAAAACAAAATCTAATTTATCTTGCGCAAAATTATCATGAACAATGAATTCCACAATGCTATCATAAAAAATAGACTTAAAATCATTTGGATACTTCATAAAATCAACAATATTAAAAGTATCAATTTTACCATCAAACTGAAGAGTTAGAGTACCCAAATCCACATTAATTTTTGTCTTGACTTTTTTCATGAATGGTTTTGGCACTTATTTTATTGTTTCTAAAAGAAGAATGTTGAATCCTTCTTTTGAAAAAGTTTCAAAAATCTCTTTTTCTTCCTCATCTTTCGATTATACCAACCTGCTAGGAAAATGTGGTAAAATCAAAATTTTTGTTTTGAAAATATTGGGTTCGTTATTTATCTCCTCGATGGATTCATTCACTGTTGATGATTTCTCTATTTGCATAATTTTCCTATCTTTTTCGGCTTTTGATGAATTGTTTTGTACTTCTTTTGATGAATTTTCCAATTGACTCATAGTTGCTATCAATTGTGACACTTGATTTTTTAAATTTTGGATGTTGGTTCTTGCCTCTTATTGAAATCATTGGCTTTCCTGTTGAATTAACAAAGTGCTATTAGCCAAACTTTTAACAATCTCTTTTAAAGACGTACCTTGATTCAAAGAGGGTTGCTGAGATTGAAATTGTGGTCGGCATTGTGATTGTTGTGGGAACTCTTGTCGCCAATTTCTATAACTGAAATTTGGTTGATCCCACCATCCTTGATTGTAGATGTTGGAAAATGGATCATTATAAAGAATGAGACACTTATCGGTTGGATAATCAATCTCTGATCAAATTCCACGAGTTTGTACCGATTGCATTTGTTCTATAATAAAATTACGCATAAGAGAAATTAGTTCTTTTAATTCTTGACAAAGAGAAAAATCACTAACCTTGTTGACCATCTTTGCAGTATCTTGTCATATTCCAAATTGTTGGGAAGTCCTAATATTAGGAAAATCACTGTAAAATGTATGTTCATAAAAATAAGGAAATAACAACTCTCTTAAAATCTTTTGACCAGCCATATCCGAGTGTTTAAAATCCTTCTCTTCTATATCATTGATAAATTTTCAGAAAGTTCACCGTAAATATTAGTCCCAAAAACATAAATTAAAAGAAATAAGTCACTTAACACCGTTCTCCGGTAGCGGTGCCAAAATTTGTTAGGTGTCAAACCAACAAAAATAAATAAATCTATTCTCACAAAGACGAGTTTAGGGTAAGCAGGGTCGAATCCATAGGGAATGGTGGATTTACTTCTTTTAAGAAATTAAAAAAATAAAAATAAAAATATAAGGTTTGAAAAATTAACTAAACTAATTAATCAAAAATAAAGAATTCAAAAATAAAAGTAAAAACTAATAGAAATCAATTTTTCTAGTCAAAAGAATTATATCCATATTGATTTCATATGATTGATCATTGATCTATCTAAAAATTTCAACACCCATAAATAAATTGGTTATAGTTGTCGACAAATGCCCAACGATCAATCTCTCATTATTTTGTCGATAATTAAGAGAAATTCTTTAATTATTTCCCTAATCGAGAGTCAACCCTAAAAAAACTCGTAGGATTGACAGTCTCAACATCATTAAAATTTAGATAAATCAAATTCTAATTAACACGACGAGTTCATTTAAATTAGATTATTTAATCCCATGACATAAATATTATTTACCACTTTATTAAAACTAACAAACAATTATAGATTTGCCGTTTTAATTAATTGTAGATTAAAACTAACAAACAATTACGGATTTACCGTTTTAATTAGTTATAGATTATTCTAAAACAATTAAATTAAATATTGACCACTATTTAATAAATCCTAGAAAATCATACTCCATGAAGCGCATGAAATAAATAAATACCTATGAATTATTGATTTAATAAACCCAACTAAATCTCACAATCATTATTCATCAAAGTTTCAATAATCCTTCAATTAAAAAATAAAATTAAAAAAAAACGTAAATAAAAGAAACTCACAAAATAAATATTTATTGCTGGAGAATATTGGAACAAAGGAAGAACGAAAAGGAATGTTCCCAGGAAGAGCAGCCGGCAGCAGCAAAGCAAACATGAAGGAAAGAAGAAAAACAAAAATAAAAATAAAACAAAAACCTAAACTAAAATGTTTGCTGGGAAAAGGGTGCTGGAATGTGACCCTAGGTTAAAAAGTGAGGGCTGCGGCCCCCTTGGGCGGCTCCTTTCCTCTAGGACTCTCCTCTATTCTCCTAATTGCACAATGTAACCCTCTATATATAGGAATGAGTTAACCTAATTTCTAAAGAGAAAACTTTCTTAAATTTTAGGTAACTACTAAATAACAAATTACAAGAATTTGAAATTTTCAAAATTCTTATTCCCAAATATTTAGAAATATATTCAATATATTTATAATCTTTCATACTTCCAAATTTGTCCTCATTTTTCTTTCCTTTTTCTTCATGTCTTCTCTATCATTCTTAACATATAAAATATAATAAAATACATTAATTAGTGTAATATTTATTCAAAAATAAAACAAAATCAATTGTAAATATTATACTAATTTATACCCTATCAATCACTTTAATTTTTATTCCTCAATTTAGTAGAGGTATTTTTTGTAACAAAAAAATAAAAAAAAAAATAAAAAATATTCTATTTTGAATGAAAGTTGTTTTTTCACGTCATATTAATAACTTAGATTTGGCATTCCAAAATGGGCTTTGAATAGATGAGATGAGCGATATATGATTCAATTAATTTAACAAATGTAAACATAATAAATAATAAATATAAGTTGGAAATAGGACAAGCTACCAGAGAATAAGATATATAAATTTCAAATAATCGAGAAAAATGGGATTTGAATAATATCATTCATTAACTCATTTTATTTTTAATTTTTAATATCCGACAACCATTGAATTTAAATGTAAAATATTGAGAAAAATATATACTTATATATGATTTTTTGAACATAACAACAATCAAGTTTTTAAAACACCTGAGCCTCTAGTGAAAGGGTACTAGATTCTGGTCTTGATTGGAGTTTTGAAAATAAAAATATAGATGTTGATAAAATCAATATTTTAATTGGATCTCAAAATTGATCAAATCATGTTAATCAAATTTTTTAATATCATTGATCAAATAAAAAAATCAAAATTTTATCCACCAAGTAAAGTCAGCTACATAATTTTTTTTGAATATTTTTTTTCAAATTTAGTATTTATATATATTCTATATTAAAATTTTCTGATTTCAAGTTTAATCAGTTCATTTGCTAACATAATGTCATGTTTAAGACAATGATTTAAAATCAGAAGAGAGAGAGAGAGAGAGAGAGAGAGAGAGAGTCCAACAAGTAGATTGACAGTAAAACTTTAAAGAGAGCAATTGAGAAAACTCTCCCAATTGAATAAAAGGTTGACTTCCAACTCCTCAATGAGGTCCCAAACCTCAGACATTGGTGTGGTTAATACTCTTGACATCTGTACAAGTGGTATTGCGTGAAACAACCACAGTATTGAGTTGGAAACAAAACATTGGCCCACTGCATTTATTTTCCACTTTTCGTATTCTGTGTTTCGTGTCCGTACCTGTTTTTAAAGTTGTGATGAAGTTAATTTAGAGATAATTACATGTAAAAGCCTTCAATTTTATCCTAAATTTATAAATTAGTTCCTAAATTTTAAAGCACTACGATTTAATCCCCGAATTTGAAAAAGCGGCACTTGTTAATCCCTTCGTTAGTGACGGTGTCTACCTGGACGTTAAGTGTTTACGTGTATCCAAGTGGCTGACTACGTAGAGTGAAAGTGGCCCCAAATGCTGACATATCTAATAACACGTCAGAAATCTGCTGACGTGGCTACAGCCACGTCAGCCATTCTTGAAGACTTTTCCCTTTTTTTGGCGCCATTATTCCCTCCATAAAGGTGTTGGTTCCTTAGGAAAGAAAAAAAAAAAAACATAATATAGAATGAGGGAGTAGGCGAAAAATTGGTTTTTGAGAGAGACGGAGAGCATTCGTGCAAGATCAAAGGCAAAGAGGGTTAGGGTTTGACTAAGATTCAAAGGTATCGGTTAGGGTTTGGATTTTGGGCCATCATTCGTGCACTATCAAAACGAAGGAGAGTTAGGGTTTGGGCTGTGTCGGTCTCATCTTTCTGTCTGCAAAGCAATGGTCGTAGAACGTCATCAAGTATGGTAGAAGGTTCACTGAAGTGCAGATGCAATCTCGATGCTATTTTGATGACTTCATGGTCAGAACGAAATCCAAGCTGCAGGTTCTATGGTTGCCCTAAATTTTGGGTATGTCGATTCGTATTCACGGACTGAATTTTTTAGGTATGGTTGCCCTAAATATGTCGAATCTTAATGCTTTTGCAGGAAGGAAATGCTTGTAATTTTTTTGAATGGCATGATCCACCATTCTGCCAAGAGCAATTGAAGTCATTCATGGACTAAAATGAAAAGTGGATGAGCTAAAAATTATGCGCAACACTGTTGTAACTGATTGGAGTTTGAGAATGCAGGATGCAAGAAACACGATCGAGAGGCTGAAGGAAGAGAACAATCGTTTGTTGCATTGTGTTCAAGAGCTGGAGGACATGAATTTATCAATAAAACAAAAAATTTCGTGGCTGCAAGAGATGAAGGAGAAGAAAGTTAAACCATTTTGCAAAGATTTCATGCATGTCACCATCATATTGTCATTTAGAGTTCTGATTTTGGGACTTTTGTATAAAATTGGGTAGGATAAGGGTTTATTAAAAATGTTGCGGTTATATTTTTTTCACTCTTTTTTGGGTAGGATAAGGGTTCAGAGTTTTTTGGGGGAGAAACACTATGTAATATTAGGAATCCTATATGTAATATCATGTTTTTTGAGCAATGAAAGGCTGGCTGTTTAAAATCAAACACTCTGCATTCAAAGGCTGTAAGAGGAATTCAAATTGCCTCACTAATTAGAGGTAAAAGTGTAATGAAATCTGGATGTATGAAATGTGGATGTTAAGAATTTAAGAAACCTAGATGTGAAGAGCATAATATTGCTTTCAAACAGCAAATTGATAATATGAAAAGATTTTCTGCACATTCAAACAAAGACTATAAGCATTCTGTATTCAAAGGCTGTAAGCATTCTACATTGGCATAAATCATCACATTCAAGCATGATATTGCTTTCAAAGGCTGTAACCATTCTGTATTTAAAGGCTCTCAAATTTGAGCATAAGTTCAAATATTGTATTCTACATTCTGAATGAATCACATTCAAGTTACACATTCTGAGATTCAAAGATACTACAAGTTCAAACCACAGGTTTATAAAACATTGAATGGGGTAGCATAATACATCACATAAACAAAGGCTGATTAAATCCAGGTCTGAGATTCAAAGGTACTACAAGTTCAAAACAAAGGCTCTCACATTTAGTCTTGTTCACAACACAGGTTTATATAAAAGATCAAATTATAAACACAGGTTTTGAGTAACATAATACATCATATTTGGTTTTGTTCACAACACAGGTTTATACAAAAGACCAAATCATAAATACAAGTTTTGTTTACAAGATATCATTGTTCAAATTACAAGTTCATAAATACAGGTCTGATTGAATCCAAATCGTTGCTGAGATGAAGGTGGCTGGGAACTTTGGGATTCACCTTGTGAACCTTGGCCCTGCAAGTAATTGCATGGATTAGTTCTCCATCAGCCAAATAGTACTACAAACATAATATGGATCCAAATTCAATCACTAACCTTATCTACATAGGAGCCGCAGGATCTCTTGTTGTGTCTTGGTTGCTTGCAAAGAGTGCACTTGATAATAGTTCCAACCCTAGACATTAAATGGGGATTTTTTTGTGGGATATCAGTTGGATCCTTTCTCCTTTTTCCTACTGGCCTTCCTGCTTTTCTCTTGTAGTTGGAAGGTAACAAGCTTGACAGTTGGCATTTATTCCAAATATTTGGTCCATTACAGGGATACACAATCGGTGCATAGCACTCCGCATAACAGGTTGAAATATAATAATTAGACACATATTTCTCTAGTTTCTCTCTACAGATAAACATGCAACTAATAGCATGGGCACAAGGAATGCTACATAACTCCCATGCCCTACAACTGTAGCTCATATTATCCAAATCAATAATAAACTTATTGAAAAATGATGTGACCTCATAAATCGCACCGCCTGCTAAGGTTGGAAAACAATGTCTACTTAGCCTCCTTTCCTGTTCAAGTTTCCTTTGAATAGCGGGACAAATATCACCTTGGAAAGATGATATTTTGCTCCTATTTTTAGAAAATTTGGACATCAAACCAGACCTAATGACCTCTAGCAAACTGATCACTGGCATGTCTCGTGTAACCAAAATTTTTGCATTGAATGATTCACAAACATTGTTAACAAGTAAGTCACACTTACTGAATCCAGAAAACGCATACCGTGTCCATGTTTGGGGAGACTTCTCCATTAGCCAAAAATAAGCAGCAACATCTGAGTTTTGAATTTATCTCATTACTCGAATGAACTCAGCCTCATATGTAGCTCTCGCAGTAGCATAGAGTAAGTTTTTCAACTCCAAGTCTTTGAATTTCTTGTATAGGTTGTTCTACAGATGTCGAACACATATTCTATGTTCAGATTGTGGAGACAACATTGAAATGACATTAATTAGTCCCTGCACACAAAGATATACGTGTTAAAACAACAGCACTATAAGAACAGCTGTAGGAAATGGCATTAATTAGTCCCTAATGGTCCAGTTTGATACCTTCTGTTGGTCAGACATGAAAGTCCATTTCTTATCTTCTCCAATATCCCCAAGTAAGTGCTGCAGGAACCACTTCTAAGAATCTGTGTCCTCCAACTCCATAATTGCAAAAGCTAGTGGAAATATTCTATCATTTGGCTCTTTTCTAACTGCAGCCAGCAACTGCCCTCCAAACCTTGATTTCTGAAAACATCCATCCAATCTAATAAATGGCCTACAAGCTGTCAAAAATCCCCTTTTACAAGCATCCAGGCAAATGTACAATCTTTTGAAGATTGGAGTTAGAGAGTACTGGATGGATAAGGGATGTCCTTCAGCGCATGGTAGATAACTCTTTATTTTACAGGTACTTCCCTTATTTGTTATCAAAATCTCTTCAAAATATGGCCTCAGTATGAAGAATTGCTCTTTATTTTTGCCTTCCGCAAGTTCTTTAGCCAAAAGTCTAGCCCTCCAAACATTCATTCTTCCACAGCTGATCATAAATTTCTCTTTTGTCCTTTGCTGAAGAGTACGCACTTTTATGTTAGGATCACTTTGGACACTCTTCGCCCATTTCCCTGCAAGCCACTTAGCTTATGCATGCTTGTTATACCAACTTCTAGGACAGCTGTGTTCAGGGTTATATGTTACTACCATTGCTGTCTTTTCATGACCTTGAATTCTTTTTGCATACACCAAACAATCACAACCCTCAATACATTTAACTCTCACTCTCTCCTTGTTATTTTTAACAAATCTGATATTCCTTCCACTGTAGATAATATAATTCTTCACAACATCTTTAAAAAATTTCAGACTTTCATAAATTTGACCCTGCTTAAATTTAATAAATTTTGGGTTGTAATCTGTCTTGAACTTTGATATCTACATCTTTTTCTAACAATGTCTTCATCATCATTGTCATCCTCTCTCATTGTGTCTTCTAACTCCTCCTTCTCCTCATCTACCTCATTCCAATCAGAAAAATTAACATTTCTGAAGTTTCGCTCTTCTTCTGATTCTAGAATGACCTCTTCATCACCTGTATTGGCCTCTTCACCCTTTATAGGATTATCAGTAAACATTGACTCCTCCCTTTCTTCTCTTGAACTCTCATCATCACACTATTCAAAATCACTGTCACTACTTACCAAAATCTCAGTACTGAAGCCCTCATTTTCCCCAATGTCTTCATCACTTTCGATGAATAAATCAGCCTCATTCTCTAACACACATACATCATCAACACCATGTTCTATATAAAAATGCACTTCCTTATCTTTTTTTCTTTCATCCAAATAACATAACAATGTAGAATTAGTCAATATTGGACTGAAACCATTTCGAGGCAAAAGTATCCATAACCTTACATAGTTTTTATAACCTAACTCTGCTACCATGTGTCCTAATTCAAATACTGATATTCTATCCCTATCACAATTATCAAAATATGTCAATTCACCACCTTCGTAACTATTTGTTCCTAGAAATTTACCCCCATAATGGAATACAACAGTGAATTTGGAAGAATCCATATCTGAATGAGGAAAAAATTTAAAAAATGCTAAGTCATTGTACACACAGCATTTAAACAATCATAACATAACACAGTGAACATACTTAAACACCAATATTAAAATTAAAGAAATAGAACATAGATCAAATTATAGCAATACAAATTATAGCAATAATTAACACAAGATAATACAAATCTATAACACTGAATTGATAATTTTACAGAAATCTTAATTTTAACCCTTAATTTAAAACCCTAATTTTTTCCCCAAACCCTAATTTTGAATGAACCCAAATTTTACAGATCTTCAATCGATATTAACATAGTATAATACAATACAGATTTAATTAACAAAAATTGTACATTTAAAAACATTTTATTGATAATTTTAAAGAAATCCTAATTTTTAAAACCTTAATTTGAACCCCCTAATTTTAAATGAACCTTAATTTTTCAGATCTTATAACAATACAGAATCAATAACATTTTATTAACGAATTAAAAGAAGCCAATTTGTTTTTGAAACCCTAATTTTTAAGAAAACTCTAATTTTTTCAACACCCTGATTTTAAACTAAGTTCAGTAAACATTGAAATTACTGAAATAGTAAAACAAAATTTAGATTTATATACCTTATAAGGACCCACTATAAAGAATACGACGATCGCGAACCAACAATCTAGGACCACAAGTCAAATTTTTTTAAGGAAACCAAAAACTTTGTCAAGACCCACTTTTAACTATCGCTTTCTCCTCGAATACAGTAAATAAATTCCTAACCTTCAGATCTGGTACGCCATTGTAGATCTTCACTTTTTCTCTAAAAAAGGACGACTACCCTTCGCTTTCTCTCTTCACTCCTTCGTTTTTTTTTTACTCATCCTATCGTTATAATTTTAAGAGTGGCCACGTCAGTAGATTTCTGACGTGTCATTAAACATGTCAGCATTTGGTGCCACATTCACTCCACGTAGTCAGTCACTTGGATACATGTAAGCACTTAACGTCCAGTTAGGCACCGTCACTGACGGAGGGACTAACAAGTGCCCTTTTTTTAAGTTCGGGGACTAAATCGTAGTCTTTTGAAATTCATGGATTAATTTGTAAATTTGAAGTAAAGTTCAAGTACTTGACATGTAGTTACCTCAGTTAATTTATACGTCAGGAATTAATAATATATCACAATTCCCAGAAGGGGATGGGGGGGTTGTTTTCAAAGTTGAAAAGCAAAGGCTCTGGTAGGGCCCTTATAACTGAAATTGAAGCCATGAACATGATCTGTGGATGTTTCAGTGGACAACAAAAGGCATGAGATATAGGCATTATCCTCTGCTGTTTCAGCAACCCTACCACATCACAAGGGGCGTGGGGAAGGAAATTTTTGGGTAGACAAAAGTGTGAAGAGGTGGTTTATAAATGTGTGTTGCTTTACAGCACCAACTTAAAGCACAAAACACAAGAAAAACCACGTAACCTAAATGCCAATAATTGATTAAAAACGTGTCCAATTCTACACAAATAAAATAAATTCAGATTAAAAGCTTAAGTGAAGGCCCAAAAGACAAATATTGACCCACAAGAGAAAAAATTTTAATAGAACCATATCAAACATTTCCAAATAGCTTTCTGGGTAATAGCTTCCCGACTCTGCTTTTACCAATCGAAGTGGGGATGTCTTCCCTGCTTGAGCCTAGCAATAAGATAATGTGCAAGATGGCCGCCAGAGATGACGAAGAAGAAGAAGCTTGGGCTGTGTCAATGTAATTAAATTTCTTTTGTGCAATTAAACCCTTATTCCGTTGACTTGAACTGGAAGCTTGATGTTTGAAGAATCCTACCAGCATAAGGCTTTCCTTTATTCCAATGAGAAAACTTAGATCTGCAAACCAAAATCAAAAAATAGAGAATCAGTGATTGTTTGTGAATGATGATTTGGAACTTATTGTGGGATATTGTGGAGGCGAAGATTGCAACTTACGTGATTTGGCGGGAGAAATAACTATGCTCTTTGAATCTAGTGGTAGGTTGGAGGTGGTGGAGATGCATAGATATAGACAGGGCTTGGTGGAGATTCCACTGGTGGGGGTGGTGAATGGTAGTAGTATGGGGGTGGTGGAGATGGTGAAGGCGGGGGCGGGGGCGGGGACTTGTAAATATATGGTAGGGGTGGGGATGGTGATGGAGGTGGTGGGGACTTGTAAATGTAGGGTGGAGGAGGATATGGCGATGGTGGTGGCGGGGACTTGTAATGGTAGGGTGGTGGAGGAGATGGTGAGGGTGGTGGAGGAGACTTGTAGTAGTATGGTGGAGGAGGAGAAGGCAAAGGTGGTGGCGGAGACTTGTAGTAATAGGGTGGAGGTGGAGAAGGCGAGGGTGGTGGTGGAGATTTGTAGTAGTAAGGAGGTGGGGGAAATGGTGATGGTGGCGGTGGAGACTTGTAGTAGTATGGTGGAGGAGGTGATGGTGATGGAGGAGGCGGAGACTTGTAGTAGTATGGTGGTGGAGGAGATGGCGAAGGTGGTGGTGGAGACTTGTAGTAATAGGGTGGAGGTGGAGAAGGTGAGGGTGGTGGTGGAGATTTGTAGTAGTAAGGAGGTGGGGGAGATGGTGATGGTGGTGGCGGAGACTTGTAGTAGTACGGTGGAGGAGGTGACGGTGATGGAGGAGGTGGAGACTTGTAATAGTAGGGTGGAGGTGGAGAAGGTGAAGGCGGTGGGGGAGATTTGTAGTAGTAAGGAGGTGGGGGAGATGGTGATGGTGGGGGTGGGGGTGGGGGTGGGGACTTGTAATAGTATGGGGGAGGAGGTGATGGAGATGGGGGGAGGTGGGGATTTGTAGTAGTATGGTGGTGGAGGAGATGGAGATGGGGGGAGGTGGGGATTTATAGTAGTATGGGGATGGCGGAGATGGTGAGGGAGGAGGAGGGGATTTGTAGTAATAGGGTGGTGGCGGAGATGGCGAAGGTGGTGGTGGGGATTTGTAGTAATATGGTGGTGGAGGAGATGGCGATGGTGGTGGTGGGGACTTGTAATAATATGGGGGGAGGAGGAGAAGGTGATGGTGGTGGGGGAGATTTGTAGTAGTATGGTGGTGGAGGAGAAGGGGAGGGTGGTGGTGGGGACTTGTAGTAATAGGGTGGAGGAGGAGAGGGTGAGGGTGGTGGAGGTGGAGGTGATTTGTAGTAGTAAGGTGGTGGTGGTGATTTATAATAATAGGGTGGGGGAGGAGAGGGTGAAGGAGGTGGAGGCGATTTGTAGTAGTATGGTGGTGGAGGAGATGGTAAGGGTGGTGGAGGTGATTTGTAGTAATATGGAGGTGGGGGAGAGGGTGAAGGAGGTGGAGGTGATATGTAATAGTATGGTAGTGGAGATGAGGGTGAGGGAGGTGGTGGAGACTTGTAAAGATATGGTGGAGGGGGAGAAGTGTAGTAGTAAGGATGTTGCGGTGAAGGTGATGGTGGTGGTGGTGATTTACCGTAGTAAACAGGTGGTGGAGGCGGAGGAGAGGTGTAGTAATAAGGTGGGTTGGGGTTGGGTTTGGGCTTGGGCTTCTCACACTCCTTGTAAGGTTTCTCAGGAGCATAAGCAAATGACTTGGCCTCAAACACAACTTCATAATCAGTCTTTGACTTCACTTTGAGCTTCGCCCCTACAAGGCCCCCATGCCAATTGGTGGGGATATTGCAAGGAGAGTCCTTGGGAGGGGCATGCAGCTTAGCCTTGCAGGCTTTGATTCCACACTTCGCATAATCATAGCCCTCAATGGTGATGCTATATTTGCCGTTGATCTTTGTGGTCCCATAAGCCACAATCTTCTTATCACCAGCTTCGCATGTCACTTCAACTACTGCACCTGCTCCCACACACAACAATAAAATAGACCCCCGAATCATGTTAGCATCATAGTTTGTGCCACACAACTCAAGTCAACCCCCCACCAAATCCCTCTCCCTAATCCCTATACACATGATTTTCAAGCACCCAATCACATAGCAAAATCAAAATTGTTGTGACAAAATAATATTTTAGAGGTTAGCTTTGGGAGTATACACGTGAAGAGAAGATTTCAAACATTATCAATGAAGACTAAGAAGAAGTCCCATAACAGACAATATGTTCACCTAACGAATAAATTTTTGGCCATCTACATCTGGTAAATGACCAGCTCATGAGACTGTCGTGAAATTAATAGCAGATCTCCAAATAAAGACTGAAGTGCTTTTTTAAGGAAAACCGCTCTCCACTGTTACATTCTTTATATGTAGACATGAAGCCTGCAGTCTCCATCTCTGATTTATAGGGTTGGATACACTATTGCGATGATAAATAAAACAATTTATTCTTCAAACACCCAAAAAAAAACTTGTGATATGCAGGAAACATAAAAGAAGTGGAGAAGAAAAGAAATTTTATGTCCTAAAAGAATACTCAATATGAAATAATATAAGAATGCAGTTTTTCAATTAAGTCATGTTGTCCAAATATGATATTGAGATGCCCTAGTACCAAATTTCAAGACTTCAAGTCTAATAGGATTCAGTTCATATGACAGACATTGCTATTAAAATGTCAAAATAAAACTTATCCTAAGAAAAAACCACAGAAGATGACAACACTCACTCAAATTTAAGGGACCCAGAAAGGGAAAGAAAATTGGGTTACCTTTGAGGTGTTTCTTGTCATGGGACTTGGTAGCATAGTCCCAGTCGTAGCACCTGTAGCAGTAAACCTTCCCAACCAGCTTAACGACTAACGGATGGTGGTGGGGGTGAGGAGGGGGAGCAACTGGAGGTGGCAGAGAAGTGTAATAGTATGGAGGAGGAAGTGGCGTAGGTGGTGGTGGAGATGTGTAATAGTATGGTAGTGGAGGGGATGGTGGAGGTGGGGGTGGGGGTGGAGACTTGTAGTAGTAGGGCGGGGGAGGTGATGGAGATGGTGGTGGTGGAGACTTGTAATAGTATGGTGGTGGAGGTGATGGAGATGGTGGCGGAGGGGATTTGTAGTAGTAAGGTGGTGGTGGTGAAGGTGAAGGTGGTGGGGGAGATTTATAGTAGTACGGTGGGGTTGGAGAAGGTGAAGGCCATGGTGGAGATTTGTAGTAATATGGTGGTGGTGGTGAGGGTGATAGTGGTGGTGGAGACTTGTAATAATAAGGTGGCGGTGGAGAAGGTGAAGGTGGTGGTGGTGGTGATTTATAGACATAAGGTGGTGGTGGAGAAGGTGATGGTGGAGGTGGTGACTTATACACATAAGGTGGTGGTGGAGATGGAGAAGGAGGTGGTGGTGACTTATATACATAAGGTGATGGTGGAGGTGGAGGTGGGGACTTGTATACATAAGGTGGTGGTGGAGATGGAGAAGGAGGTGGCGGTGACTTGTACTCATATGGGGGTGGTGGAGATGGTGAAGGAGGTGGTGGTGACTTCTCCTCATAAGGCGGCGGCGGCGGAGATTTATAGACATATGGTGGTGGCGGAGAGGGAGAGGGTGGTGGTGGTGATTTATACTCATAAGGCAGAGGTGGTGCGGAATAATAGAGGTAAGGATCTGCGGAGACTGAACCAACATTGCTGGAAATCACTACTATGGCCAATGCCACTAATAGATGAGGCCATAGACGACCGTTATTCGGGTCGATGACCAGAAGCCTCATCGGTCCTTGCCGTAAAACTCCACCACCAGCCAACGTGCTCACACAAACAACTTCAACTTCGCTAATTTGAGGCTTTTTGAAGAGTGATTTTGAGAAGAGGGTGGGGGTGTGTTATATGGGCGAGTTCTAAGAAACTTCAGTACTTATAAAATGTGTATAGTTGTGGTTGGAACATAGCTCTCATGTAATGGACCCATTCAGTTTTTGTTCTTTTTTTTAATTAATATATATAAACATTTTATTTTTTCAGAAAAAAGGAAAATTCATCAAAAAGGGTGTTGTAGATTCCTCCAACTTTTTTTTTATTGCTTCCGATCTTTTTGCATTTTAAACTGTTAATTTTTTATAAATTATTAATACTTGATACTTATATTGTACATTACGGATAAAACTTTCTCAATACATATTTTCTTTATATATTATATTTAAATTTAAAATTTTATTTAAAGAGTATTAATACTTGTCAAGAAGTTATACAAAATTCAAATTGGAATAACATAAAACAAAAAGGAGAAAACAATATGTAAAAGATGCTTTTTGATTTTATTTAATTTTATTCTACGCAATGTGTTGTCTTATACGTTCATCTTCATAGTGGGGGTAAGATTATTATTTTTACTTGTTTCTGAATCAATGTTTTCTCCGATAACCAACAAAAAGGAAAAAGGGTTCCTCCAATGAATGTTCATGATTTAATACTATTCAATGGTGGCAGATTTCTGGCCGTTAGATCTAATCCAAATTTTAATGGTATTGGGGAATTCTTATATTACTAGGATCACCAAAATTATTGTAAAATCATGTTGATATTATTGATTAATTGGTAATAAAAACATGAGTGAAAAAGCCATCATATGGGGGTCTGCAATTTCATGGCTTCTTCCTACAACGGACATGATTGACCCTGCAGGGATTGTCACTATCATCAGCTAGAACCATACTTGCTCTATTATTTAATTTACACCGTACATGATCATTTGAATGTCTGCATACATTTGAATCCAGAGAGAGAGAGAGAGAGAGAGAGAGAGAGATTGGTTGAATGATTTAATTTAATTTATGAAGGGTTTTGAAAATGGGGTATTTGAAATATAAAATTAGATGGAAATAAATGATCATTTAAGGAGACAGAGATATTCAAATTTTGGAAAATCAGTGTCGTCTTTGAATCACCACAATTATGAGAGGAGCATGGGAACCCAACAATCAATTGGGTTTTCACAGCTTTTGCAAAAAATTTCTAAAAACGTTTACAAATTTTAATCACTTCTTTTTTTCCATTGGGAAGGGTTCATTCAGAGTTTTATGTTCTTGCAAGAGACTATTATTCACCCTTTTACTTTACATGAACACAAAATGTCCCCACTTTTTCAGAACAAAAGAAAGACATGTGAATTTTTTTCCTCTTTTTTGAGATTTTCTTTTAGTCTAATTTTAAAATTTTCAAATTTATTTGGCACTAGTTAATAGACCAGCAATTGTACAGTTCTAAATTTACATGATTTTTTTTTAACCAATTTGACATTCGGTTATCCGATTAATCCAATTCGAATACTATGAGACCCATTTTAGAAGCTGACTATTTGAATACATGTTTTTTCATTTTGAAAACTGAAACAGACTTATATTAAGGGACTTGTAATTTACTATTAGACTCACCGGACATTGTTAAGTTCTAAATTTAATGATCTTGATGAAAAAAAAAAAAAAAAAAAAAAAACCATTTCACGGGACACTAGACCGGCAATTGGGGTGAAAATAAGGATTGAAATGGGTAACAAAAAGGGTGGTTGCATTCCATTTATTAGGCACATTTTCAAACCTGCATTAATGAGATTTATGATATTTTTTGGTGCAACTAGTAAAAATGGAAGAGTTAGAAATTGAATTCACCAGCGAGTTTGGTGTCCACAATGTAAATTTATTACAACCGTTGGATTAGTAGAGATGAAGAATGGAAGGGAATTAGTTGTATTATTTGAAAAATGATAAGTTTTGTGCTAACAAAAAAGGATAATTTTTATATGTGGAGGATTAGGTGCATAGAGTGTTCTGCCAAAATATTATTTCTTTCTCTCAATGTACAATCTGTGGTCAAACAATCACAGGACTTGGGACGGGTTTAACATGATTTACTTGTCTAAAGAAGAAAAAACCAGCTTGCAATATCATAGAACGCGCATGCTCTCTCTCTCTCTCTCTCTCAGATGTCAAATGCCGTGTGAAGGGACGTCTCTATTGGTCTTTATTTATCATTAATGGGGTCCCGAAGTGGTGAAGAATTGAATACAATTTTAGTTCATGTCCCACATAGGATGACCATGAGACAGAGAGAGAGAGAGAGAGAGATGGGGTGTCGGGAAAAAAAAAATAATTTTTCACCACCAAAAAAGAAAAGAAACAAAAGGAGGAAAGAAGAGACAAAGGAAGAGGGAGTAAATTTGGTTACATTGGGATTATTTTTTCACTTTAGGAATATGTCTAGTCTAGGGTGGCAGCCGTCGACCCAATTAGATTACTCTGGAAACAGCCAATAGGAATTATGATGCAAGATATATTATAACTTTGGGAAAGTATTTTAAGTCTTTGAGATTTTTATATTTTATAAATTTTAACAACATAACTAATTTAAATTTAATTATGAATTTTGACCTTTGGTCTATATGAAAACCTCCTTAAACTTTAGATAGATAAATTCTTAATTTTTAAGTTCTCGATTAATAGAATATTTTGTACTCCGTAGAATTTGTCATTTTAGTGAGAAAATAATTTGCACGGTAGAGCTGTAATGTTTAGTGAATTATTCTTTCAAATTTTGAATCCTGATCATTTTTAGGTGATTGCTATCTCTCATG
The DNA here is from genome assembly GCA_037126225.1 of Dillenia turbinata. Taxonomy (NCBI): domain Eukaryota; kingdom Viridiplantae; phylum Streptophyta; class Magnoliopsida; order Dilleniales; family Dilleniaceae; genus Dillenia; species Dillenia turbinata. The sequence goes on along the minus strand of JBAMMX010000012.1, from coordinate 18,488,422 downwards.
TCACTACTCTATTGCTACATCTTAGTACAATTCTCAATTCTTCTCTTAGTTTACAAAGTGTCGAAGCACTTGTGATAAATTCTATTTCTCTCTCCATAATTATTTTCCATTTACTTCTTGAATTTTGGTGTTTGATGTATTTGGATCTCTTGGTTACTAATGTTAGAGAATTTAGAATTATCGAGGCTGATGGACCCCCCATTTTCTCTAATAGCAACATACTCAAACGAAAATGGGTTTGTGTCACTCCAGTTTACTAAAGAGATCCGATCCCCAAAAGGGCCTTAGTCGCCCCGCGCAACCGAAGGGTCTATTGTTCGACTCAATTTACAAAGGGTTCGGTGGAACCGAAAACTCTCAACCGATAGCTATCAAAGAGACCGAACACATTCGTCTCCCTCAATCGTTAACATCCAATTGGTAACCAACCGAGTTCCCCACTTCGGCACAGAACATATCTTCCATATACAGAACGAAACCTAACAAGCCTAATCGATATGAGAAAAAATTTTCTCGTATAATTCAGTTGTCTAAATAGTCGCAATATCGAATCTTTCATGATCATAGATCTATAATTCCGGACGAATTCTTAAGAAAACTAGAGTTTCACAAATCTCATAGCTCCACAGATCTAAGAAAAGTATTATATAACATCAATGGGGTATCAGTCCAGGTAAGTCCTCTAATCCTACACAAGGCACACAGAGTACAGAGGGAGATCTGTCTTCCCTCCTCTCTCAGTCTATTTATCTTTTCCTTTCGAAAATTGCTCTTTCTGATTTAAGTATCGGAATCTTCCCCGTCAAAACACCCTCCAGTCATCTTTTGCAAGTCTCAAACCTCACAACAAGCTGTCCGATCAAGTCCAGAAGAGCTTGATCTATTGAGATAAAACTCACCTCCAATAGATTGGCGTCGTCTGTGAGAAACGGCTAGGCTAATCACTAACCTTTCTCATCAACTTTCTGTCATCAAATAAAGCATGATTACAGCAAAGAGAAAATGCCCAGTCATTGGGTTCGACGATGACGATCTAGCCAGGGTTGACTCCAGTCGCAACGATCCCATAGTGGTCACCATCAGAATAGAATCTCATCTGGTAAAAAGAGTCCCGATTGATCAAGACGCAGATTGTAACCTCCTTACTTAGGATGCCTTTTATCGAATAGGTCTAAACTCTTAACACTTGCAACCTCCGACCGGATCCCTCAAGAGACTAATCGATGAGTATATCTATCCGGAGGGTATTCTCCCTCTCTCCATAACTGTAGGGGCTCCCCCTTACTGTGCAACTGCCAAAATCAACTTTCACGTGGTAAAACTATATTCTCCATACAACGTCATTCTCGATCGGCCGACTTTAGATAAGCTGGAAGCACTACCCAGCACTCGACACATGAAGGTGAAGTTCAGAATGCCCAAGGGGGTCGCAACTATTCGCAGTGATCCAGATCCCTATATTCTTTTTGCCAATTATAATAGGCAGGAGAATTTTCCTATCGATACCCTAGAGGTTAGGGGTGACATCGAATTGATGAGCAAACCAGACTCGAGAGAAGAGGTGATCGAGCTTCCTCTGACAAACGATCCCAGCCAAACTTTCCGGATTGGGGCTGCTTTGCCCATGCCCATCCGGGACGCTGTCATTAACTGCCTACAACGACATTCCAGGACATGCCTTGTATTGATCCCTTCGTCCTTTCCTACAAACTAATGATATATCCGGCCTATAAGCCGTCAAATAGAAGAAAATGATGTTCACTCTTGAACGTCAACGACCCATTCAATAAGAGATCAAAAAGTTGTTAGCCATTAGTTTTATTCGTAAAGTCAAATATCCCGAATGGTTGGCCAACGTAGTCTTGGTGAAAAAGCCTAACGGTAAATGGAGGAAGTGTGTAAATTTCACAGACCTTAACAAAGCGTACCTAAAAGACAGTTATCCTCTCCCGAATATTGATAAACTGGTGGACGACACCTCGGGCCACTGACTCCTAAGTTTCATGGATGTCTACTCAGGGTACAATCAAATACGAATGACACCTGAAGAAGAAAAAAAGACAAGTTTTATCTCTGAATTCGACACATACTGCTATCGGGTCATGCCCTTCGGTCTTAAGAACACGAGGGCAACTTCCAATGATTGGTCAATAAAGTCTTCAAAAACTAATTCGGCCGAAACGTAGAGGCATACGTGGACGACATACTCGTCAAAAGCACTAAATCTGAAAATCACGTTGCTAATTTAGAAGAAACCTTTCAAACACTTGAACGCTACAATATGCGGCTGAACCCACAAAGTGCATATTCGGTATCTCGTCGAGAAAATTTTGGGCTTCATAATCACCAACCACGGGATTGAAGCAAATCCCAAAAAGATACAAGCCATCCTGGACATGTCGCCTCCTCGAACACTAAAAAATGTACAACGCCTCATGGTCAGATAGTGGCGCTAAGTCACTTTATGTCAAAGGTCGGAGAAAAGTATAAACCTATTTTCGACACCCTAAAGAGGTCTCAATGATTGGCATAGACATCCAAGTGCCAAACGGCCTTCGAATGGCTCAAGGATTATCTCATGGCTCCTTTGCTGCTTTCCCGACCGATCTCCGGTAAGAAACTCCATCTCTAACTTTCTATTTCTGACCAGGCGCTTTGCTCTGTCCTAGTGAGGCAGGACTCGACTTCCTAGAAGCCAATTTACTACATCAGTCAGATACTTAAAGAAGCAGAGGTAAATTACCGACTGGTCAAAAAAATAGCCTATGCGCTAATCATTTCAGTCCGACGACTCTGGCCGTACTTCCAAACTCACACTATCATTGGTACTCACTAATCAACCACTAAAGCAAATTCTTCAAAAAAGAGACACGTTTGGCCGTCTAATCAAATGGAGCATCGAACTAGGTGAGTTCGACATCTAGTATCTACCCCGCCCAGCAATCAAGGGTTAAGCGTTTGTCGACTTGATCCTTGAATGCACCTTCCCAGTTACACCCGAATTCACTAATGGCCCCACAGAATGGTCACTACCAGATTGGACCCTACATGTTGATGGGTCCTCTAATTCCTCAGGCAGTGGCGCGGGGCTCATACTAGTGGCGCCAGACAACTTCAAAGCAGAGTATGCTCTTCGTTTTGATCTCAAGGCCACCAACAACCAGGCAGAGTACGAAACTTTGTTGACAGGATTTCAGATTGCGGCTGAAATAGGAGCCCGAAGTGTTCGGGTATTCACTAATAGTCAATTGGTGGTCAAACAAAATGAAAGGGTCTATGAGACAAAAGACCCGATCATGGCCAAGTACCTAACTAGGCTACGTGAAACGATAGCCAAGCTAGACAAGGTAGACATCCAACAAATCCCATGCTCAGAAAATACGAGAGCTAATATGCTCTCCAAATTGGCCAGCTCAAATTCGGTTGTCTCTAGTTGAACAGTCTATATCGAAAGCCTTCCACATTCCAGTATTGATGAACCCGAAAGGGTCCTGTCGGCAAACCAACCCCCTAGTTGGAAAGACCCAATTGAAGTCTACGTAAGAGACAATCGATTGCCTTACTCACCGCTATAAGCGATCAAACTAAAACGAAAGGCCGCTTACTATGGTATCATCGATGGGGTACTATATCGAAAATCTTTTACTCATACTTATCTAAGATGCCTGACCCCGGAGAAAGAGAACTATATCTTTTAGGAAATCGACGAAGGGATATGCGGTAGCCACCTAGGGGCCCGGAATCTGGTCCACAAGGCTTTGCGATTATTGGCCAACCATGAAGAACAATTTCAGTGACTACGTAAAAAAATGTGACAAATGTCAACGATTCTCTTGAGTCCCTAAGGCACCTTCTACTGAACTCAGCCCCCTCACGAGACCATGGTCATTTGCTTAATGGGGAATAGACATCTTAGGGTCATTTCCACCAACTACAAGTAGAGGAAATTTCTTATAGTGGTCATCGACTATTTCACCAAATGAGTAGAAGCTGAGTCCCTAGCTCAAATAACTGCAACTAAGGTATGGTCGTTTGACAACTCCGACTTCTGAGAGTTCTGCACAAAACTGAAAATCAACCATCAGTTCTCATCCGTTGCCCATCCACAAACCAATAGACTCGCATAAATCACCAACAGTACTATCCTCCAAGCGCTAAAGACCATGCTAGACAAAACCAAAAGACGATGGGTAGACGAGCTCTACAGCATTCTTTGTTCATACCGAACCACACCCCGAACAGCAACCGGAGAAACTCCATTCAGCTTGACATATGGAAGCAAGGCCATCATACTAGTGGAAATTGGAATCCATTCACTCCGACTGGCTCACTATAACTCTAAAAGGAATGAGTCGGCCTTGTGCGAGCACTTAGATTTGCTCCATGAACTATGGGAATCCGTATCTGTCCGAATGGCCATGTATTAATAGCAAATGGCGCGATACTATAACCAACGAGTCAGAGTTCGAACATTTAAGCCAGGTGACCTGTTACTAAGGAAGCTGCAAGCTACCGGTCAACTCCAACCAGGGGGAAAACTAGCTCCCAATTGGAAAGGTCCTTATCAAATACATTCTGCAGTTCGCCCGGGGGCTTATCGCCGCAACAACCTAGATGGATCGACCATATCCAGAACTTGGAATGCAGAGAACTTGCGAACCTACTATCGGTGAATCACGTCGTCCCTCTCTCCGCAAAGGAACCTCCTTCCGAGTAAGCCCCTCGTAGTTTTCCTTTTGATAGTTCCATCATTCAAATTTCTAACGTTTTCGTCCTAGCTTATCAAAGGGACCTATCTCACCGAGGGGCCTTAGTCACCTTGTCTAATCGAAGGAATCTATCTCTCCGAAGGGCCTTAGTCACCCTGTCTAATCAAAGGGATTTATCTTCCCGAAGGGACTTAGTCGTCCCGTCCAATCGAATGGATCTATCTCCCCAAACGAGCCTTAGCCGCCCTTTCCTACCGATGGGATCTATCTCCCCGAATGGACCTTAATCGTCCTTTCCTACCGATGGAATCTATTTCTTCGAATGGGTCTTGGACGCCCTTTCCTATTGATGGGATCTATCTCCCTGAACGGGTCTTAGCCATCCTTTCATACTGATGAGGTCTATCTCCCCGAACGGGTTTAGCCGCCCTTTCCTACCGATGGGATCTCTCTCCCCGAATGGGCCTTAGCCATTCTTTCCTACCGATGAGATCTTCCTCCCCAAACGGGCCTTAGCCGCCCTTTCCTACCGATGGGATCTATCTCCCCGAACGGGTCATAGTCGCCCTGTCCTACCGATGTGATCTATCTCTACGAATGGACCTTTGTTGTCCTGTCCTATCGAAAAATTTTAACCGTTCGAACGAATTCTAGTCACCCTAACCTGGAAAGAGCCTAACCTTTCGAACAAAAGAGTTTGAATAGCACTCGAGCATCATTCTCATGGATGATTCCATCAAACACAATAACGATCAAGTAAGCAAAATACATTTATTTTATTACGACACATAAATAATGGATTATATGGGCAGTTACATTTCGCTAATCCCTTAATCGGACCAAAGAAATGGCATTGTTGTCTCTGTCATTTAAAAAGTTAGAGAGTACAAAAACAATAAAAAAAGAACAATAAAAAACAAACACGAATGCCCAATATCGGAGACTACGGAAATTGCAAGAAGAACTTACAACAATCTGCAGCCCCAGTGATGCACCTGCAAAAAGGGGGAACAAGCCATTCAAAAAGAAACCCAGGGGATGCATCAAATATCATCACATTTTCTGTCATCACCCGGTTTTCTCATACGACCGACCTCCTGCACCACCTAACTCAAAAAGAGACTCCTTTCTTAAATTTGAGCTAGGAGCCCCCAACGAAAACGTTGGCAGAGCTCGTCTCGACATTCGAACTACGAATGCCATGACGAGACCTCATACCAATAGTCTCCATGCTTTACGAGATCTCATACCAACGTAAGCGACTCAAGTTACAAAGCTCACAAAGGCTAGAACATCTTTATGAAAACTCTTCACAAGTAACGACCCTCAAGAAACAGTAACCCTTAAACATGGAAACGTTTACTAAAACAAAAGGAGGTCCCGTGACCCCTACTTATAGGCAAAATGAGATCTTTACGAAATCTCATTGTAGTTGAAACTTCGCTTCGATAAGTGTGTGAATTAAAGAGGCACATGCCACTTCGCCTTCCCCCGACTGCATTAATTGAATCCAGGAGAGGATGAAACGTCCCATGTGTAGTAGTTGAGTCAAAGAAGATATCCATATCCTGCCAAATCCGATTCCATGTTAGTTACAGGCAATTTGGTTGACCTCAGGAGACACGTGTCACCATCACACTTGCGTCTTTTGATTTCTTAAGAAGCAAACTCTACTCATGACGCCTCTTCTGCGAATCAACACCATGAGTCGGGGGCAAATGATGGACCCCCCCATTTTCTCTAGCAGCAACACACTCAAACGAGAATGAATCTGTGCCACTCCGGTTTACTAAAGAGATCCGATCCCCTGAAGGGCCTTAGTCACCCTGCCCAACCAAAAAGTCTATTGTTCGACTCGATTTACAAAGGGCTCGGAGGAACCGAACACCCTCAACCAATAGACATCAAAGAGACTGAATACATTCATCTCCCTCAATCGCTAACATCCAATCGGTAACCAACTGAATTCTCCACTTCGGCATGGAACATATCTTCCATATACGGAAGGAAACCTAATAGGCCTAATCGATAGGGAAAAGAATTTTTCCGTATAATTTAGTTGTCTAAGTAGTCACAATATTGAATCTTTCGTGATCATAGATCCATAATTTCCGGACGAATTCTTAAGAAAACTAGGGTTTCACAAAACCCGCAGTAGGATGGATCTAAGAAAAGTATTATATAACATCAATGGGGGTATTAGTCCAGGTAAGTCTTCCAACCCTACACAAGGCACACAGAGTACAGAGAGAAATCTGTCTTCCCTCCTCTCTCAGTCTGTTTATCTTTTCCTTTAAAAAACCGCTCTTTCTGACTTGAGCGTCAGAGCTTTCTCTACCGGTGCACCCTCCAATAGTTTTTGGCAGGTCTCATGCCTCACAACCAACTGTCCGATCAAGTTCAGGAAGAACCAGATCTATGAAGACGAAACCCACCTCCAATAGAGGCATTTACACTTATAGTTATTGGAGCATTTAGCCTTGTATCATTTTTCCTCTACACTTCTCGGTGTTGGAGTACTAGAAGTTGGCCTGCACTTGATTGTCTATCGGTGCATGTAATCATGTTTGTACATGTAATCAAGGAGATTTAAAGCTTAGCACTCCCAAGAATCCCAAAAGCTTTCCACTATCATGCCACTTAAACCCTTTAATTATATAATATATAATTTATTTTATATTCCATATTTTTATTATTTCTAATTTATTTCTATAAATTCTAATTTTTTTCTAACTTTTATTATTTATTACCGAACACATTTTCTCAACAAAATATGACTTCAATTATTTAAGTTCATAGGGGTTGACCTTCTTAATAATTCGAGAGGGCATGTTGGACGTTTGTATAATTTAGAAATGTGAGAGGGTCACTAAACGAATATTGAAAATGAGTTTGAAAATAAAAGAAAAAGTGAGATTTTAAAACTCACGAGACCCAAGTATTTCACTCCACTCTCTAGACTTCTCTTTTCTCTTAAACCCACTGTCGAGCTCTCTCTCTTTTTCAAAACCCAATTCATCCATCACTAAACTTCAAGATCAAAAGTTCTAAACTATTCATCCAACTTTCCAAAGTTAACCTTAATTTTGAAGAAGAGCTAAAAAATCTAGAGCTATCATAAAAAGAGGAGAATCAAGAGTTTTGGTGTAACCCAAACCAAAAAGATGCTTTTGGAGATGAGATTAAAGGATAGAACAAAGCTAACCATGGGAGGATCTTTGCTATGGAGAAGTCTAGGAGTGACTAACCCTCGCTAATATAGTTAGTGAGTAGATGGATTGTTATATTTATGAATGAGAAATATTTTTCTTGGTTTTTCTGAAAATGATTTTATTAAACTTAAATTTAGATAATGTTTTGTGAATGTGGAGTGTCCCTTAAAAAATATTTTGATTTGAATTACGAAATCTATGCAATTATAAATGCATATTATGCCATGTTAAATTTTCTCAGAATTGTTGTTAAACTTATAAATTGAGAAATTTTGTTGATTTTTTATGACACATATTATACTGTTTTTATGAAATAGTGTATATGTGGGGTGTGAGAACCCATGTATATATAATGACTAGTCTAAACTTCCACGATTCGATTTGATGGGGGCATGCAGAGTTTGTTAGATTTGAGGGGGTATACATGGCAGAGAGATACCCCCAATTCCTTGTCGAGTTCATTTGAGAAGGTATATGCGGTAGAGGACCACCTCGAAGGTCTCAAACTAACGCCAAGGTTGGGGTGATGTTTATGACTAGTAAAAATTGAAAACCCCTTAGTGGTTTTATGATAGAACTGAGTCAAACCATTGGTGGAGAGATTTTGAGATAAACCACTTGGTTTTAAAAGCAAGTGCATACTGAACGCTTATTATGTTTTACGGTATTTATGTTGAATCAAAATATGATTTTGAGAATATTATTTGATACTTTCACATTCACCACTCATTTTTTTATACAACTATACAATTGTACTCCACTTACTAAATATTTTATACTCATTCCTTCATTTTTATTCATTTCAAAGAAAGTATAGAGATTAGAAGTCACTCCACCACTAGATAGATCCAGCCGAGGAGAGAGCCTTTGTTGATCAACTATTGGTATTGATTCTTCTTAGTTGTGGACTTTTAGGTATGTCGACGGATCCATCGGTAGACATTTTAAAAATGTACATTTTATTTATACTTTCTAAAGTTGGAACTTATACTTTGAAAGTTGTATTTTGAAATGACAAATGTTTACTCATTGTTATCATAGCCATGCGGGATCTTAGAAGTACGTGTTGGTGATTGCATGTATTTTTAGGTCATGTGGCGGTTGTCTCGGCTCGGACCGAGAGTCAGGGCATGACATATATACATCCACCTTCTGCTTAATTTTGTCTCTTTCTAATTGGCTTCATAATTAATTATTTTTTAATTATTAATTTTATGATTTTAAGAAAGATTTATAAAAAATCACAAATTGAATAAGAGAATCCAAGTGTACATATAAAACATGCATAACATAATTAATTTGTGGCCATAAAGTTTATTAGTGAATAAATACTATTAAATCTTATGAGATACATAGATTAAATTCTTCCATCCATGTTGATAAAGTTTACATGACCATACCAATAGAAAATCAATTTAGTAGGATGAAATGTTAAATTTTTTAATCAAATATCGGATTCAAAACTTAGAAATGGAAAAAATTACGCTGGGAGAGCCATCCTAAATAGAGCCCCTGCAAATACTAAAACCAAATTAATCAAAACATGACTCCGAAGAACTATGGTAGGAACCAAAAAAAAAAAAAAAGTTTATGTGACCATTGAATTGATGTATCTATGTATATGAATACCACCAGCATTCTACAAGTGAAGCATGTTAAGGGAAATCAAGTTAGACTGATGGGAGTAAATCAATTGCTTATAGAAAACTTATTTTTTATATACTAATCAAAAAGTCAGTATTGAGGATAATCGTATTTTAAAACAGGTTCATGAGTCTTATAAAGAAGATCTTTGAGATCGCACCGGAAGAAATCAAGAGCCAGGATCAAGCATCTATGAAACAATGCAAGTATGACTTGATTTTGCTATTTTATTTGGATATCATGAAATTATATTGTTTATCTTTAAGGGTCTTCGTAAGAATTGCTTTTGTAATTGGTACAGAGAGCCTCTTTGCATTGCATTTGCATGAATTAAGCTCTCGGAGGAATGCTCTAAAACTACATGCATGTGTTAAACTATAGTCATTGTTACCCTTATTTTCTGCCATTATTAGCATAGTTATCACCACTGACTATACTAGTTCTTTTATCGGCATGAAACTTCCTGATACCAAAGTATCTTGAAAGAAAAAATTATATGTCTAATCCTTGAACTATTAGACTAACTCACAATTAGATTTCTAAAATTCAAAACGTAATAATTGAGTATTCAAATTTTGAAAAGTGTACTGAATTGATCCTGTTAGTAATATTTTCATACTATTTATTAAATACCGAGTTGGTATGATATAATACCTGACGTGGAATGACAATTGTACAGATGAAATGACAGATGCCATGTGAGCAAGTGGCTAACTTTTTAAGCTATGTTTATACAATTGGTCAAATTATTAGTTAAATTTCATTAGAGAGAGAGAGAGAGAGAGAGAGAGAGAATAATAAAGTAAGGGAGAGAGACAAAGGCAAAGCGGTTTAAAGAGTGTTAGAGAGACTCCTTGCAATGATTTGTTTATTGCATTCGAGAGAAAGAGGGAGACCGATGGATGACTACATTAGAGTGAGAATATTTATGGTGGTCTCTATTATGGTCGAAGAGGCTTGCAATTCCGAAGATGGGGTTATGAATCTTCATCGGCTACACCGGATTAGACGGTGGGGTTGCACGTGCATGATAAAATATGAAATCTAACCTTTCGATCTGTGTACGCAGATTTTGATTTCTGTCTCTTATTTTTGACCATGTGCTTGGATGTGCTCTTTTGTTGCGAACAGAGTTAAGATTTCAAAATAAATTAGAGTTTTAAAAAGTTTTAAATTTAAATATGATATTTTGAATTCATAAACTGATTATCAAATAAATTGGAATTTTAAAAAATTTTAAATTTAAATAAATTTGAGCTAAATGGTGTTAATTCAATAATTATTTATGTATTTTCATCTATTTTTATGATACATATGGACTTTAATAAATTTAAATTTGTGGGATATGATAGTTATGAGGGTGATAAATCGACACATTTTGATAACTGTGATAATGATGGATACTGTTGGAGGTGGGTTATGGCTCCACAGATACCGATTCTTTGTTGACCCGAATGGTTACCGTCAAAGGGATGTGATACCTACAAAAACCGTCGGAGGGTGCTCTGACGGGAGAACTCCGACGCTCATGTTAGAAAAGAACGGTTTTCGTATGAAAGGAAAAAACAGACTGAGAGCTTGAGGGATTGATTTCCTGTGATTGAAGTGCCTAATGTATAAGGCCGAGAGAGCATACCTGTTTTGGAGAGTTTTGAGATGTTTTATACCTATGAGAGATGTATGTCGTTGCAGTGCTTCAACCTTACCTTCCTTATCGATCCAATCCGAGAATCTTGGGGATTCAATATTTCGAATCAACTGTGATCCTCATCTTTTGGAAAACTTTCGTATACTGGAGGAAACATTTCCTTAACCGAAAGATCCTCAGGATGCTATCCGCTGTGAGAGGCGGAAGTTAATAGGATATTTTGGTCTTCCTTTAAAATCGTTGAAATCGTTAGCTACTGATCGATCGTTTGACCGATGAAGGGTCTTCATGGCTTTTTCGATTGAGGAGTTGTCCATTGGATACCCGATCAGAGTGGTTACATTTACTTGATGAATCACGTTTGGTTGGCGGGGCGACTAAGTACCTATCGTTTGGGAGATCTAAGCGATTGAAACCCTTTGGTAGATAATCGTATTCGAAATTAGATTGGTAATTATCTTTTGTGGGCTTTTCATATGGGCCCTTCTAGGGTTGACTCATCAAATTTGATTGTGAGACCCTGTCCCATCATTTGCTCCCGACTCATGGTTTTCTTCGTAAAGAAAAGTCATGAGTAGAGACCTACGAGATATGCTTGATACGTTACAAGGGTATAGGGATGCTAGACTCGTCCTAAACCATCCTACTTTCTTGCCACAAATACAAGTGTGTCTCGACAGAAGTGACTTCTTTATGGGGAATTAGAGACAATTTATTTCCCCATTTATGACAGAATATCTTTCCCGATTCGTTTCACCTGCCTCGAATTAATTAGGGTTTGCTTTTCCACAACTAGAAGTAGCTACGATAGGCGTTTATTTTCCTTCACAAAGAGTTGAATCTTTTCTTCTTCTTTGGGAGTTTTGTCAAGAGCTGTTCCTATTCGAGGGTTGTTTCATGATGCGTTTTGGGGCATGCAGGCTCTATGGTTCGAGAAATTTCTGCTGGAGTGGGATCTCATTAAGAAGGGGGACCGTTGGACGGAGATCTCATTATGTTTGCCATTGTTGGGCTGGCACCGTGAGATCGTCTATCGCCAAGGAGGGTGTGTTCTTATACCGCCTTGCATGATCCGTTTTGGTCAGTCTCTATCGTCCAACTATGGTGGGGATATCTCTGGCTTGGGTTGCATTGGGGGTGGCAAAACCCAAACTCGCCTCCTCTTGTCCTTAGCACTACATTTTTATACTCTCCAATATAGGGATTGTGACTTTTGGTCCTTTTGGTGCCCTCGTTATGTACTTCTTGATGCAGTCAGTTCGACCCAACGAGTTGCATATGTACTCATATAATCAAATGTACTCTTTGTATGAATATAAATGAAAGATTATACTTTACTTACTTGAGTTTTGTTTTCGTTCCTTTTTGGTCCCTTATGTGGTTACATGCCCCTTTTTCGATTTCTGTTAAGGGGGACCTGCTTTCAAGCTCCCTACTGAGCCGTTGATTAATACAATTCTTCAAAAACTATTGGTAATGCTCGTTCATTCGCTTGGGAGACTCCATGTGACTCGTATGGATGATAGGAGCCGGGTGACTTAGGCTCTCCGAACGATATGAAGTCTTTTAAGCAGTAGGGTCGCTTCCACACATCCGGAAAGTTACATCCCTTATTGACGATGCATACGCGCGATAGAGACTGCGTGGCTGAAGCCCTCCGAGTGAAATAAAAATTTTTAAGTTGTGGGCTGCGTCCACTTGTCCGGAAAGTTACATCCCCTATTAACGATGCGTACGAATGATAGAGGTTAGGCGACTGAGACCCCCCGAGCGATAGGAAATTTTTAAATTGTGGACCGCGTCCATCCCTCCAGGGAGTTACATCCCCTATTGACGACGCGTACGAACGATAGAGGTTGGACGGCTGAACCCCTCTAAAGGATAAGAAATTTTTAAGTTGTGGGCCGCATCCACCCATCTGGGGAGTTACATCCTCTATTAATGACGAGTACGAACGATAGAAGTTGGGCGGCTGAGACCCTCCGAACGATAGGAAATTTTTAAGTTGTGTGTCGCATCCACCCGTCCGGGGAGTTACATCCCTTATTGACGATGCGTACGAACGATAGAGGTTGGGTGGCTGAGACCCTCCGAACGATAGAAAATCTCCATATTCTTATCTGGGCTAAATCTTTCGATCGTTTGATAGCACCGAAACTCATTGGTAATATATGCGTAGGTTTTTTGAGTTCTAGGTCCTAGGTACTGTCGATCCGTCTAGATTGTCGAGACGATAAGTTCCTGGTCGGACCATAGAACGCACTCAATACGGGCCTTCCCAATTAGGAGCTAGCTTGCCCCCTGGTTGGGGCTGGTCAGTAGCTTCCACCTTCCTTAGCACTAATTTTTCGGGTCTGAATATTCGGTTTTGGACCTTACAATTGTGATATCGTATCATCTGCTGTTGATAGGCTATCATTTGTGTTGATGCGGATTCTCATAGCTTTGAGAGCAAGTCTAGTCTTTCTCGCAGGTTATGTTCGTTTTGCCCGATATCGTATTGAGTCACTCGCAGTAAGTGAATACCTATCTCCACGAGTATGACTGCTTTACTTCCGTAAGTTAGACTGAAGAGTGTTTCTCCTGTTGCTCTTCGGGAGGTAGTGCGATATGACCAGAGAATACCATAAAGCTCTTCAGCCTACTGTCCCTTGGCATCATTCAGTGTCATCTTTAACCCTTGTAGGATAGTCCGGTTGGTTATTTCAACGAGCCTAATGGTTTATGGGTGAGTGACCGATGAAAATCGATCTTGAATCTTGAGCTTCTCGCAGAACTCTTAGAAGCGCTGGTTATCGAATTGTTTCCTATTGTCCGTGATAAAGATGTGTGGTATACTGAACCGGGTGACAATATGGGTCCACACGAAAGACTGGACTTTGGCCGCCGTGATCTAAGCTAAGGGCTCGGCTTCCACCCATTTAGTGAAGTAATCGATCGCTACTATTAAGAACTTTCGTTGTCTTGTGGCTGGAGGAAATGGTCTGAGGATATCCATCCCACATTGAGCAAAGGGCCAAGGGCTGGATATAGGGTTGAGCTCGGTGGAGGCCAACTACGGCACCTAGGAAAAACACTGGCCATTGTCTTGTCAGAATCGCCTTTCATGGTTGGCCAGTAGTACCCCTAACTAAGGGCTTTATAGACCAGATTTTGAGTGACCAGATGATTACCATAGATTCCTTCATGAATCTCTCAGAGGACATAATTCCCCTCTTCGGGAGTTAAGCACCGCAGATACGGGTGAGTGAATAACTTGTGGTAGAGGATCCCATCGATTATGGCGTAATGCACTGCCTTTCGCTTCAGTTTCACCACTTCCTTTAGGGATTCTGGCAGACGGTCATGCTTTAGGTATTCTTCTATGGGGTCCTTCCAACTAGAAGACCGATCGAGAAAGAGGGCCTCCTTGGGTTCATTGATGCTGGAATACGACAGGCTCTCAATGTATACTGTTTGGCTAGAAACAATCAAATCAGAACAAGCCAACTTCGATAGAGTGTCAGCCCATGCATTCTCCGACCGAGGGATTTGCTGGATGTTAACCTAATCTAATTGTTCCATCGTCTCACGCAGCTTGCTCAAGTATTTAGTGATGACTGGGTCTTTGGATTCGTATACCCCTTCGATTTGTTTCACGACCAATTTGTTGTCCCTGAATACTCTAACATCCATGCTCCCATGTCAATGGCGATTCTGAGTCCCTTTAGTAAGGTCTCGTACTCTGCTTGGTTATTGGTAGCTTGAAAATTGAAACGGAGGCGTATTCTGCCTTAAAATCATTCGGTCATATTAGTATAAGTTCGGCACTACTTCCTGAGGAATTTGATGATCCATCGATATGGATGGTCCAATCCAGGACCGACCACTCTTCTTGATGATTGAGAGACTTTTCTTCGGGCATCGTAGGTAGAGTACATTCGAGGATGAAATCAGCTAGTATTTGGCCCTTTATTGCTGGCCGTGGTTGATACTAGATGTCGAATTCACCCAACTCTACACTTTACTTGATAAGTCAACCGGAAGTGTCTCTTTTTTGAAGGATTTGCTTCAGTGATTGGTCAGTGAGCACCACGATGGTATGGGCCTGGAAGTATGGTCAAAGGCGCCTTGCTGAAATGATTAAGGTGTAGGTTATATTTTCAATCAGTTGGTAGTTAATCTCAGATTCTTTTAGTATCCTACTAATGTAATAAACTGGCTTCTGAGCTGTGGATTCCTATCTTACTATCACAGAGCAGAGTGCTCATTCGGAGACGGCTAGATATAGGTAGAGTTCTTCCCCCAAAGATGGGCCACGAGAGTAGTGGTGGTTGCGTTAGGTACTCTTTCAATCATTCGAAGGCCGCTTGGCATTCAGATGTCCATTTAAACCGTCGAGATTTCTTCAGTGCATCAAATATGAGTTTGTACTTCTCGCCGACCCTGGACATGAATCGGCTTAGAGCCGCTATCAGACCGTTAAGGCGTTGCATTTCCTGTAGTGTCTGGGAAGGTGTCATGTCCAATATCGCCTGTATCTTTTCGGGTTGGCCTCTATCCCTCAATCAATAATCATAAAGCCCAGGAATTTTTTAGAGGCAATCCCAAAGGTACACTTCGCCGGATTCAGCCGCATATTGTATCGCTCCAAGGTCTTGAAGGTCTCATCGAAGTCCGCGACATGAGCTTCCGTGGTGATGCTCTTAACGAGTATGTCGTCAACATAGGCTTCGACATTCTTACCCAATTGATCTTTGAAGACCGTATTGACCAGCCGTTGAAAAGTTGATCCAGCATTCTTTAGGCCAAAGGGCATGATCTGGTAGTAATACATACCGAATTCGGTGATGAAGTTGGTCTTTTCTTCATCATTGGGTGTCATTCTAATCTGATTGTAACCAGAATAAGCGTCCATGAAACTGAAGAGCTGGTGTCCCGAGGAGTTGTCTACGAGTTTATCGATTTTAGGAAGCGGATAACTATCATTTGAACATGCTTCATTGAGATCAGTAAAGTCCACGCATATCCTCCACTTGCCATTGGTCTTTTTCACCAAGACCACATTAGCCAACCATTCGGGATACTTGGCTTCTCAGATGAACCTAGCCGTTAACAGCTTCTATATTTCCTCCTGAATGGTACGTTGTCGTTTGAGGGCAAATACCCTCTTCTTTTGCCTTACTGGTTTGAAATCAGGATTGACCATTAGCCTATGGGCTATGACTGATGGATCTATACTTGACATGTCTTCTGGGGCCCAGGTGAAGACTTTAGAGTGTCTTTGTAGGCAGGCGACTAAGGCCTCTCGCAAGGAAGGTAATAGATTGGCCTCTATCCGGACAATTTGACTAGGGTTGTTCATTAAAGGGGCCTCGATTGTGTCTTCGCCTGGTTCGGGCTTCACTTTCAACTTAGTACCTTCTCTAGACTCTAAAGTATCGATCGAAAAAGTTTCTTATGCGTCTTGAACCGCAAAGAGGATATAGGGATCCGGATCACTACGTATGGTGGCGACCCCCTATGGCATTCTGAACTTCACCTTAATGTGCCTTGTGCTTCGTAACGCTTTCAGTTCATCTAAACTAGGCCTTCCGAGAATGGCGTTATAAGGACAGTAGAGCTTCACCACATGAAACAAGATCTGCGCAGTCGCATGATTAGGGGCCTTTCCAAGGGTCACGGGGAGACAGATGATGCCTTTAGGGTAAGTAGGCTCATCCTAAAGTCCTCTAAGGGATCCGGTAGGCGGCAAGAGTCGGGACGAGTTGAGACCCATTCTGCAGAAGCATCCCAAGTGAGGAGATCAGTCAGCCCCCTGATCGACCAGAACCCTCTTCACAGTATGGGATTCTATCTTCAGGGTTACAACTATAGGGTCGTCGTGGCGAGGGTCTACCCCTATCAAATCATCGTCATCAAAACTTATGATTGGCCTTCTTCTCTTGGCCAGTGCTACGCTAGGTATGATTATAGTAGACATCGTCATGAGTTTTCGGAGAATCAATCTGTTTGTTCCCACGGACGGCGTTAATCTGTTGGAGGTGGGTTATGGCTCCACAGATACTAGCTCCTTGTTGACCTAAGCAGTTGCCGTCAAATGGATGTAATACCTGCAAAAACCACCAGAGGGTGCTCCGGCGGGAGGACTCTGACGCTCAAGTCAGAAAAGAGCGATTTTCGTATGAAAGGAAAAAACAGACTGAGAGTTTAAGGGATTGATTCCCGGTGATTGGAGTGTCTAATGTGTAAGGCCGAGAGAACGTACCTATTTTGAAGGGTTTTGAGATATTTTATACCTGTGAGAATCGTATGTCGCTACAGTATTTCAACCCTACCTTCCTTATCGAGCCGATCCGGGAATTTCAGAGATTCAATATTTCGAATCAACTGTGATCCTCATCTTTTGAGAAACTTTCGTATTCTGAAAGGAATTTTTTCTTAACTGAAAGATCCTTAGAATATTGTCTGTCGTGAGGGGCGGAAGTTAATAGGATATTTTGATCTTCCTTTAAGATTATTGAAATCGTTAGTTACCAATCGGTCATTCGACCGATGAAGGGTTTTCAGAGCTCTTTCGGTTGAGGAGTCGTTCATTAGATATCTGATCATGGTTGTTATCTTTACTTGATAAATCACATTCAATTGGCGAATTGATTAAGATCCTATCATTTGAAAGATTTGAGTAATTAAGAATTTTTGATAGATAATTCTATTCAAATCTAAATCGATGATCATCTTTAGCTTTTTACGTGGACTCATTTAGGATTAGCTAATCGGATTTGATTATGATATCTTGTCCTATGAGATACATTTGTGCGGAGATGGTACGCGTTGAATTAGAGGTGATGGTACGTCGTTGTCTGATTTGGATAAAATTCTCTCTCTTACTCTCTCTGACGTCAAATGTCGTGTGAAGGGACGGCTCCATTGGCCTTTATTTACCGCTAACGGAGTCCAGGATATAATTTGGGTATTGGTTGGGATACGGAGTGGTGAAAACATTTATAGTTCATGTCCCACTTGGTATGACCATGAGAGAAACGTAGAGATGTGTTGGGGAAAAAAAATGGTGAGGTTTGGAGAATAATCATGTCTTAAAAGAGGTTCATGAATCCAACAAAGAAGGATTTTGACATGACACCGATAGGATGTTACGAGTTTTACATCGGATCTAAAAAAATATAATAATAATTAAATTCAATAGATTTTTTTATCTAACAAATTGATCTTTTGAGTTGATACATTGGATCTACAAGAAAATATAAAATGGTACTTAAGTCCAACAGTTTCTTTCACCTAATAGATTGATCTTTTAAACTAAATTCTTTTATTGGAGTTAGCTCATCACCTGGATCCATAATAATTAGTGATTTCATAGAGAGCTGATTCAACATGAAAAATGGTTACTTAGAAAAGGGATACCTGATGCTATGAAGAGTCCAGAGTGAGAGCTATCTGTAGATATCCGACTTCTCAAAAATAGGACAATGTTACGAATTCCACATCGAATCCACAAGAAAATATAGAGTAATACTTAAATTCAACATTCTCTCTCACATAAAAGATCAATATATATATTTTTTTAATTTTTATTATTGATATCTGAAACTATACTCTGGTTCGACCGTCTACAGGAACCCTATTTAGGAAATAACTCTTACAACTTAAATTTTTCATTTTCAAATTTTGAATTCAAAATTTGATAAAAAATCTAACACTTCATCTCATTAAATCACA
Organism: Dillenia turbinata; assembly: GCA_037126225.1. NCBI lineage: Eukaryota > Viridiplantae > Streptophyta > Magnoliopsida > Dilleniales > Dilleniaceae > Dillenia > Dillenia turbinata. Next base: position 18,469,490 of record JBAMMX010000012.1, on the reverse strand, counting down.
ACTTGATTTTGATATTTATATCTGAATATCACGAAATTATATTGTTTTTCACATCATGAAATTATATTGTTTTTCACTAGGTTTTGTTCAATCAAATTCTGTGTTTATTATGGAGATTATACAGGCCACTGAAGAACAATAATGACTAATATGATTGGATTTTTACAATCATAGTTGTCTTTGATATGCTAGCCTGGCATCAATGTGATTTGGTATGCACGAATTTACTTCTGTACCACAGTTATCCTCGAGAAAATGGTGGGGAGGGGGGACTCAAAAATCTCAACTTTCCCCCTCTTTTGGTGTACATTAACTATTTCATGGAATTGAAGGTGGAGGCTTTACTTGTGATGGAGTCAAGAATAGTAGGACCACACCACTCATTTCAAGAGAGGGACAATGTTCCACAATTGGGTGTGTGACATGAGAAGCAAAGTCATATTTATTTACCTTACACATATGGCAAAGAGAAAAGTCTTTTGCCGGCTTTAATACTTTTTATCCATATTGGCATTTGGACGGCCTGTTGAAACATTCTCTCTGCCGACAGACAAACAGAGAGTAGTTTTAGTACAAGACATTGAATCTCTTAATAAATTTAAAATTTAAAATTTAAAAATAAAAAAAAAACTATATTAAAAAACTATCTTAATTGGGTCTAAGAATGTTCGATCCGAATTAATCAAAATACGATTCCAAACACTGATTAATCCGGTGCCAAAAAAAAAAAAAGAAAAAATTCTCTCCTTCTAAATATTTCCCTTTTGGTTTGTTCTGCCTGGCTGCATCATTTCCCCCCCAGACAAAATGTTTCATAGAGACAGCAAAATATATGCTACCTGCATGTACATTAGTCACTTAATCATATAATTAATATTTATAACTATTTTGTTTAAATTGAAAAAATTAAGATAATTTGTGAAATTTGATCCAAACTCTAAGAACTTTGAGGGGATTTTTCCATATGTTTTCTGCTAAAACATTGGAATTTTGACATGGTACTCATGCCCCAACTCAAATGTGAGGCTCCTAAATCATTTCAAATATCCAAATATCTAGTTTGGCATTATCAAGATCCATACCTTATTTTGGTGATTTTGGACTGGCACACCAAGTATACCTAGAGCATTTGTCTAGTGCCCATAATTTGCAGGCAATCATGTATAATAAGGTAGTAATTCAGATTATAGAATTATTTTTTAGGATAAACATCTGTATCTAGTAACCACGATGGAGATCTGACAAAATTCGTTTCGAACTGAATTAAATTCTCAAGGGACATATTTTCTCCATAATACATAATTATATAATTATTTAATATGATATCAGCACTTTTATCAAATCAGAAATCTAAAAATGGTAGTAGAAAATTTAAAGTATAGTTTATTCTTGGAAGATATTGACAATTAGTTTGAAAAGAAATTTAAAAATTTACACACACACACGTTCAAATTAGAAATAGTCATTTTACTTAAAACTGATACCATTTCAAAAATTTGTCTAATTGTCATAATTATTTATTTATTTATTTATTTTTGTGAGAAAAGATCTAAACTTACAGAACTCAGTACTCGTACTATTGGTTAACAAAAGATTCCTTACACTAATAGAAGGTTCAATCCAAAGAGAAACCACTGCTTGCTTTTCTTTTTTTAAGGACCATAAAAATCATAAAAATATATATACATATGAAAATTTAAATATTAGATCTCGAATAAAATATCTAAATAAAAATTTTTTACTATTCGAGTATCCATAAAACTACTTACTGCTAATTGAATCAAGTTTCGTCACAAAATCAACGTATTTATATTTTTTTAATATTATTTTAATATTAATAAAAAAAATATAATCAAACAGAATCAAATCAGAAAAAGAAGAATTGAAGTCTGAAGCTTCACTACTTGACTTATCTAGAGGGATGAAATCAACGTATTGATTACCCCATACAAAATCATCTTTTAAGACTACTTCTTAATCACAAGCTACCAACTCCCTAATATCGTGTGCAAGTGGCCAATATGAATGCCATTTAGAGGAAGAGATAGAAATGAGGATTAAAGCCCCTTAAAGTCAAATGCAAGTATGAAATGTCGAAAACCCTTATCAAGTCCAAAGCAGATAACTCAAAAATACGATTGATCAAAATTAAGAAAATCTTTTCTTTTTTTTTTTTAGTTTTCATCGATCGACATCTTTATCTGATTAATTCAGTTTAAATACTGTAAAACTCATTAAGCGATTATTTTCTTCAAATCATTTTTCTTCATTCTTAAGATTTAAACTCGAAATCTCTGATTAAGAGAGTAGAGTGTCTAACCACTTAAAAGAGTTTGGTCAAAATTAAAAAAAAAAATATTTATAAGATAAAACGCTACAATTTCAATAATGCACCTATCCATAAATTTACGTTACTTTTCATGTCCTAGTCAGAGATTAGAACATTTTTCACCTGCTCCTAAAATGTCAATGCCTTTTTCTAATAGTTAAAATATAATTAAATATGATTTCAATATTATATTAAAAATATTTAAATATAAAAAAAATAAATAAATATGACTGCGATATCATATTAGATATGAAAATAATAATAAAATATAAAACTCTAGTGATTGATTGTTTCATTTAACTATTACGATAAAATAATTAATTATTACTATACTGTTCGAGGAAAATTCTTATGATATTTTTTTATATATATATAAATTTTGAATTTAAAATTTTATTTAAAAATATTAATATTCCAAATTTATCCCAAATCGAAAGAAAAAGGAAAAGCAATAAATCTAAATAGCAGACCTCCAGCTGGAGACAGACCGCCACAAATACAATACATTTTTTATTTTTGGATAAAAAACAAAAAACTGATGAACCACTGAGATACGATCAGCCGTGCTTCCCACCAAAGACCATGACAACTAATTTTTATTCTTCTCACTTGGGTCCCTCACGGCCTTTTTCAATTAATCATCACCATCATTTTTGTGCTTATATTTTCTCATACATCACATCATGCAGGATTTGTAATACAATTGTCACTGCTTGTGAGATAATCAAATGTTTTGAAAATTTATTTTTATAGATTAAAAAATAATAATTATATTTTCAGACTATTTTTAATCCACTGTACTAAATTTTTTAATTAAAAATTGTTTAAAAATGATATTAATACAGTATTGATATAATACTATCATGACTATCAAATACCCTTTAATTGAAAATAGTTTGAATATGACCTGAGGATTTTATTGTTTTTAACTCTAGAATTAGTTTGTTTTCTATTTATTGGTTTATTCTGTTAAAATAATTAAATATTTTAAAAAGTTAAATTTATATAAAGAAAATTATTTATTTTATATTTTAGTGTTAGTACAAATGTTTATGCAAAATATATATATATATATATATATATTTTAAGGGTTTTAGGATATGAATGAGAGGTGATACAATACAATTACATTTTCTTTTTCTTTTTTTTTTTTTGTAAAATATTAATATCCAATTCTATACACAAAATTAAAATTTAAATTGCAGACCGCCAGCTAGAGATAGACCACAAATACAATACATTTTTTATTTTTATTTTTGGATAAAAAAACAAAAATCTGATGAACCACTAAGATTCTGGATCAACTGTGTCTCCCACCAAAGACCAAGACAACTTATTTCTATTCTACTCACCTGGGTCCCTTCCCTCCTCACCCTTTTCAATTAATCTTCACTGTAATTTTTTGTGCCTATACTTTCTCATGCATCACATCATACAGGATTTGTAATACAATTGTCACTGCTTGTGATGTTATCAAATGCTTCAAAAATTTATGTCTATAGATTAAAAGATAAATAGTTGTATTTTTAAATCATTTTTAGTTGTCAATGCTTTGCAAGATAATTAATTTTTTTAACAAAAATAATTTAAAAATAATATTAATACAATGTTGGCTTAATATTACCATGAATGTCTAATACCCTTTAACTGAAAATAGTTCGAATATGATTTTAAAATAGAGAATTTTGTTGTTTTTAAATTTGGAATTATGATGTTGTTTATTTACTAGTTTATTATGTTAAAATAATTAAATATTTTAAAAGCTTAAATTTATATAAAGAAAGTATGTTTATTTGATATTTTAGTTTTAATACAAATTTTAAGAAGCAAAATTCTTTTAGGGATATTTGAATGATTAAGAACTATTAAGTGTATTTTTTAATATTGAGATCTAATATTTGATATTTTGTAAATACGTATATTTTCATGATTTCTACATAAAAATTTAAAAAAAAAAAACTTTTAAGAAATGAAATGCTTGGGAGTTGTGTATTCCTTTAAAAGAGATTTTTGATGGGCCTCTTGAAACCAATAAAATATTAATTCAACTCAACTAAATTTTAGTCCCCATTTAATTGAGTTGACTTATATAGCACTACTCTCACACAAATCATGCAAGTTTCCTCCCCAATAATGCTTCTCCTTACCTTGTTGGTGCCATATGGAAACATATGTGTCCCCGAGGGGACAACTTACCTTTTCCACTCTATAATCTAAAATTTGATTTATATTATAAAAAAAAAAAAAAATGGAAACATATGTGATATAACGACATGTATATATAAACATACATACATATAAGAAGCCCTAATTACATTTTAAAATGACCTAAGAAAGAGAGAAATGTTTGGAAGATAAACATGATCATGTGAACATTCTAGGAATATGTCTCTAAAGATAAACAAGATCATGTGAACAAATGTTTAGAGATCAACGGCTCATCTCAATTTTATAGTTCACTTGCTTGGTTTTGTGTTATTAGTTTTACTATATAAATAATCAGTATCCAGTTATTATGTTAAAAATTAAACTTGATTTGAATTGGATTGAATTTTTAAAAAATAAAATTTTTTCAATATTTATTTTTTTCAAATTATATATCAACAGATAGTTAATTTAATGGATAAAAATATTAGATTTCTTAAACAAATCTCAAACTTTAATCAAATCTCAATTTTTAAAATTTAAAAATAAAAATATTCAAAATAGATTAATTAAAATATAATTTTAAATATCGATTAATTAAAAAAAATAATAAACTTATATTCAACGATACATTTTTATAAGAACTACTATACCCCTCTCTCCCTCTCTCTCTCTCTCTCTCTCACACACACACACACACTAACAAACAAGTTAGTAATGATTGAGGAGAAGCTACTAATTAAGATAAGAGCAAATGTTTCAAAATTAAAGTAGGTATAACTAAAACTGTTGTCTTTTCCAAAATTTCCAAGGCATGATTCTTAATTTTTCTCTTAAGAAGCATAATGAATTTTTGACATTTTTCTACCGGCAGCAACACATGTATTTATTATTCTCTTTTTAAGCATATTATGTGATGTGACATAAATGGTGAGGATGCTAACCAAAGCCACACCCAACTAGGCCAGCAGTACAGGACACCCTCCTTGCACATTAGGTTTAGTGGATTTAAATAAGTCAATCGTGTACCTGATCCACATGCACCCTCTCTATCTTTTATTATTTATTTATTTTGTTATTATTATTATTATTAGTTTATTTTTTATATTTAAATCAATTATTATTTAAAATCATATGTTGATTAATTTGATCCAATATACTATTGAATTCTTTTTAAAAAAGCTCTTCTAATGTAATTTCTTTTATTCTCAAAATTTGAATTGATTAAAATATTTAATACTCTTACCATTAATCAAACAGTTCGTTGGTTATTTATTTTTTAGCAAACAAAAAAATAAATAAAAATAAATAAGAATTTCAGTTTAAATTTGAAATTTCTACTTGTGATTTACTATCAGGACTGCAAAAGGTCGGTGCAGTCATACCTCTAATACAGACACATATGATGGACTTAATAATATTATTTGAGTAGAACATATTAAACAAATAAGGCAAATATGGATAGAGCCTCTGAAAGATGGCAAAACTGGGCCCAAGATTGTCTTAAGCCCGTGATAACTTGCTCGGCCTAGTAATGGCCCAGCCTCTCAGCCCGGCCCAGTTAGGATAAACAAATGCATGTCGTGGTTAAGCACGAGTTTGGAACTTACTCTCCCACGTGATCAAGAGGCTCGAGTGGGTTATATGGTACAACAAGATGGATGTAGTGATAAGAGTAGTAGATTCTCTTGAATAAAATTTTAAATTCGAGTTTTGGGAATAGAAAAACAAGTGTTAGGAGAATCAACCCTATTGGATATGAGTATTGACTCCACAAATCCGACTCCTTGTGACTCGAATGGGTGTTGGATAGAAAGACTCAAAACCTGCAAAAGACTGCTGAAGGGTGTTCCAGAGGGGGAGGTTTTGGCGTTCAAGAAAGAAAGAACGGTTTTCGAATGGATAAATAGACAAAGAGGAAAGAATGACGGATCTCCCTGTGACTTTTGTGTGTTCTGTGTCCAATCCCGAGAACTTACCTCGCTGCAATCTATTAAAGGCCTTTATATGATATCCTGCTAGAGTTGTTTGATCTCGGGACATTACAACCTTAGTTTTCTTATGAGGCGATTCAAAAATTGCGGATCTCAAACGTCAAGAATTTGAATTCCTTAGGTATTCGGCAGTCATTGGTCGAATGAGAGAGAGGGACAACCGCTCATTCTTATTGAATGCACTTATAGATTGAATCGTATAAATCTCATTGAGGGTTAGCTGAACAGCAAGTAGGATACCATTAAGTTAGACTCCTTTTGAGGGTTGGGACGACGGAAGCCCATTCGGGAAGATAAATCTCATCGGTAAAATGAGGCGACATTGACCAATTTGTGCTTAAATGTATTGAATATATTGAATCATGTGTCTTTTGCCAACTATTGAACGTGCTCCGTACTGTGTATTGAGCCTTTTGAAGAGAGTCTCATCATTTGCCCTCGATTCGTGATGTCATTTAGTAAGAAAGACGCCATGAGTAATAACTTTATTGAAAATGTGCCAAACTTTTAATACAACGAGTGTCCTTTTGACTTCTGTAAACCGTCTTTAGTGATCCTTTAAAAGCCACGCGCCTAGGCGTATTACGTATTTTGCATCTTCGTCTACAAACAATTCTCTTGTCTGGTGAAAGTTTTGCTAAAGATGCCGAAGAGTTCGTCTTCTTCTTATCAAAGCATTAGCGAGGTTCAAAGTACGATGACGAAGGAGAAGCTTAATGAAATATTATCGGATATGGCTGTGGAAGGTGATTTTGCATTGTTAATGCCACTGACAGGGATAGGGCAAACATAGTGCCTGACGGTTGTATCCCTATATATAGGCACGTCGTGAAGTACGGAGTGAAGATCTCGTATTCAGGCCCGCTTGCCGAGGTGATGCACTATTGGAGAGTCTATCCCACATTGCTCATTCACAGCGCTTGGCGTTTTGTGGCTGCAATAATTTCCCTATTAGGATTTTATCGTGTTCATTTTGATGTGGAGATCTTAACAATCTTTTTTTTGCTGACATGATATAACAAGTAGGGCTCTACCCACGATTGGTATCGGTTGCAGACTCGCCTAGATTCCCACTAGAAGTTTTACTACAGCGAGTCAAAAGACAAGTTCTTGGCGCAGAAATATTTCTTCGTGGAAATATTTCTTCGTGAAGTTCTTGAATAGGGACCTTCTACTTGTATTGCCGAATGCAGAGCAGGAACCATTGCTGAAGGGAAAACCTTCGCTTCCCACTCGTTATTCTCAGTTTTTCAGATCTATTAGCCATTATTGTGAGTCTATTTGCCGAAACATTTGGGTGAACTCTCTGATGGATGATCAAATGTTACTTTTGGCAGGCTTGTTGATTTATGAGAGAAGAAAAATTGTCAGACCCATCTTACTAGAGCAGAAAGAGAAAGAACTGGTCTACGATCTGAAGTTAGTAGAGCATTCCATCTTGAATGTAATTTTGACTGATAAGGACGTGAGACCGAATGCTAAGAGGCCACGTGATCACGCTGAGGGGCCTCCTAAGAAAGGGCCATCGAAGCCGAAGAAAAGAAAAATCCAGGTGCTTGAGTCTTCTGAAGAAGAGGAGCCACGTGAAGGGGCTGAGGTGCACACATCTCCAGTTGTATCATGGCATTCTGGGGAAGAAGATGATCATGGTAAATCTGAAGGGCATACGTCTCCCATTATGTCGAGACGTTCGATGTCTGCAAGAGTGGGGATAGAGGGAGTAGGTGTTCGATTACTTGATGTGTCTTCCTCTGCTGAGGGTGCCGAAGAAGGTGACCAGGTCGAAGAAGCTCCAGAGGCAGAGGCACCCACGGGCGCGCTGCCTGATTGAGAGGGGGTCCCTCAGTAGGGTCTCATGTTCTTATTGTGCAGATGGGCGAGACATCCGTTCAGTTTCTTGTAAAGCTATGGAGCCATCATTGTGAAAGAATAAAGGAAAAAGGATTCCCATTGTTCGTTTCCGTCAGACCTTTCGATCTCCAAAAGGATAGGTAAGAGGGGGGTTCCATTGTTGTCTGCATGGGGGGTCAATGATTTGATTGCGTCGATACCAAAGGGACGTTTTGACTGCTGAACGGTTCGATTTCAAGATCCCGACCTGGAATTACTAAAGGCATCTCTCGAATGGGTGGATAAGGCCTTTCAATTTCTTTGCTTGACGGTGTTGTCCTAGCCAGAACTTAACCCATTTAGTTCTTCACTTTGATTGACTTGTGTAATTTTTCGTCAAACTGTAGCTTTGGCGGAACTTTAGAGACAATGGAGGCAGAAGTTGGAAAAATAGGTCATTCGTCTGGGGAATCAGATCCTATTATTACAGGATGCTTTAGAAGAGAGAAATGCCTAAATTGAAAGTGTCTCTAGTGCCTTGCTCGCTGAGAAGGATGTGTAGATCAGGCTTCTAGGAGAGAAGCTGGCATCGGCAAAAAAGCGATACGAAGAGTTAGAAACCGAATAGCATATTCACATTAGCAACTTAATAATTGCGGAGACATTGGTACAGTTGCGGGAAGAGTCCCTTCAGGAGGCTGAGCAGAGGATATCACATCTTGAAGAGTCCTGTCTAGCCCTCAGACATTCCCAACGTAGGCTACTAGAGAGACTGAGGTGTACTGAGACAATAACCCGTGAAGCAGAGATATATGAGGCTCTGCCCCCTTTCGAGGGGATGATTGGTCAGACGGTGATAAACCAAGGTCCCGTCTCCATAGCTCTAGATCATATCAGGCCGACTACAGTTCAAACGGTCGTGGAATCCTCTTCTCGAGAGGTCTTGGGGCTTCTTCCTCCTTAACCCAGTGTGATTTTGTATCTTCGTTCGGAAGACTTTTTGTCGTTTGGTGTATTTGTCCTTTTGTAAAAGTTCCTTCTTCAGTAGAATGCATACTTTTCTTAACATATTCCTGATGTATCTTGTTGACAATCTCTTGAGTCAATTGGTTTATGGCATATTGCTAATTTATCTAAAAGTGCATCGCTTTTGCTAGAAGGGCAGTTCAATTGAAACAAGATCACACTGGATGTTAGGTTTCGTCTGTCGTTTCAAAAACTTATAATGGTACTTTAACAGGGAGGAATCGACTGACGCAACATTAGTTTGCTTGGGATAGGGATCCCATCAACAGATCAGGGCGATACAAGCCCAATCAAAGTAACATAGATTCGTTTGGATGAACAGATTTCATCGATGGATTGAGATGATGTGAGTTCATTCGGGGACGTCGATTTTTCTGGGAGAATGGGACGACAGAGCTCCGTTCGGGGAGATAAATCCTTTCGGTAGGATGGAACAACAAAGACCCATTCGGAGAAATAGATCCTTTTGTTAAGACGGGGTGACAGAGGGCTATTTGGGGAGATAGATTCCTATGGTAGGACGGGGTGATAGAGGCTCATTCGGGGAGATAGATTCCTTTGGTAGGACGAGGTGACAGAGGCCCATTTGGGGAGATCGATCCTTTCGGTAGGATGGAGCGACAGAGACCCATTTGGGGAAATAGATCCTTTCTGTAAGACGGGACGACAACGACCCATTCGGGAAGATAAATCCCTTCGATAGGATGAGATGACAGAACCCATTCGGTACGCACTCGTGTATTATCATGGAAAGAAATCAATATTGAATAAATTGAATGTGAGCATAAAGAGAGTTATCCGCTAGATAAAAAATGTCTGCTAAAGGAAAGGTATTAGAGTTTACTCAATAAAGGAGGCAGAGAACGCCGGGTCATAAGCCAGAAAGGTGCAAGTTGGAATGTAGGGCTCGTGCAGGAGCTATGGGTAATGGATCTGGAGGATCACTCCGTCTTGCTTATCGTGTGATGGTCTACCGATCACCGGATCGCTCGATTCATTTCTTCGTGGTGAACCGTGCCAATCAGGAGAAGACATGGTTTTCCTTTTTATAATTTTTGTAGCTTTTCGTTTCGGACCAAGAATTCCAATTTGTCTTTAAACCTTTTGCGATCGTCAGTCGTATGTCCGTAATCCCGGTGGTAATGACAGTATTTTGATTTGTCCATTTTAGGATCATCTCCGGTGGGACGAGGTCGCCACCTTACATATGATTTATTTCTGATTTGAAATAAGACCTGGCTGGGGGCCTCACTTAGAGGGGTGTAAGTGCTAAACTTTCAATAGCATGGAGGGCCCGATTAATTCTCTTTGGGTGTTAGTTGCTGAGATGATTGGCTACGCTCTTTTCGAGACGATTGATTCTTCTATCATTTGAATGTTTCAGCATCTTCAGCCATGATATATTTTTCAGTGCGAGTATAGAACTATTGGATGGTGGAGGGAGGATTCTTTGTGATTGGCATCTTCATGCTCGATGGGCGCAATCCAATAAGAAGTGTGGCTAGCATGATAAAATGATCTAAAGCTAGAACCTTCATCATCTCAGTTTTGAACAAGGTGGACTTCTTTTTGACTTCTCGGTTGATTATGAAATGTGTTTTGAACTACTGACGAAGTTGAGAGAAACTCTGGATGCTAAGTGGTAGAAGTGAATTGAACCATATTAGTGCATTACCCTTGAGGGTGGTAGGAAAATGTTTGCACATAGAGGCATCCGTAATGTCTCTTGAGATCATCACCGTTATGAAGTGAGCTGTGTGATCATAGAAGTCGGTCATTCCATCGTACCTCTCCATAGGAGGCAAAAGTATATCCTGAGGCACCAGTTCTAAGGAAATCTTTGGATCGAAAGGTGATATGGCTGAAGGGTATAAAGGTAGATCATTTCTTCTAGCGTTCACCCATTTGAGCTCGTTTGCAACGAATTGTTCAATTTGTTTTCTCAGATCATCAGGATCCTATTGAGATGTTACTGATGGTTCATGATTCAAATAAGGCACGAACCTCCATGGGCGTGCTTGTCCCAATCCCCTTGAAGAGGACTGATCCTTGAGCCTCACGACACGATTAAGGCCTTCTAATTGCTTATTCATGTCTTAGATCTTCGATTCTAACCTGTTCATCTGAGGCTGACTAATTTGTTCTTTGGGTATCGGCACAGGAGTCATCGCTAGGCGCTCTTGAGGTGTAGGTTGTGGGACCTGCTCCGGGTGAAGAGGTTGAGTATGAGTGAGAGGATTGTCAATAGAGCGAGTGGGTACCACAAGAAGGGTTGTACTAGTTGGGGGAGCAGTATGGCCATCCATGATGGATGCGGCCTTTGATACAGTTCTGGTTTTTTGTTTTGGAGGCATATCGGTCTGGTAATCCTAAGAATTCAACCAAAACTCTTTATTCCGTTCCCATGAATGGTGTCAATCTGTTAGAGGTGAGTCTAAACTCTACAGATCCGGTGCCTTGTGACTCGAACGGGTGCTAGATGGAAAAACTCAAAACTTACAAAAGACCGCCGGAGGGTACTCTGGCAGGGGAAACTCCAATACTCAAATCAAAAGGAGCAGTTTTCAAATAGATAAACAAACAGAGAGGAAGGACGGATCTCCCTGTGACTTTTGTGTGTTCTATGTCTAGTCCCCGAATTTACCTCACTGTGATCTATCAAAGACCTTTATATGATGTCCCGTTAGAGTCGTATGATCTCGAGACATTACAACATTAGTTTCCTTATGAAGAGATCCGAAAATTCCAGATATCAAAAGTCAAGGATTTGATGTCGTTATTATTTAGGCAATTTGATTATACGGAAAGATTTTTTCCCTTATCGATTAGATTCTCAAGGGTCTTCTTCCTTATCCGGAAGATACGTTTCGCGATAAAATAGGAAGTTCAGTCAATGGTGGGATTCAGTTGAATATTACTCTCCAAAGATTGAGACGTTCAGTTCCTTAGGTATTCGGTAGTAGTTAGTCGAATGAGAGAGAGAGAGACAACCGTTCGGTTTTATTGAATGCACTTGTAGATTGAATCGTATAAACCTCATTGAGGGTTGGCCGAGCAGCGAGTAGGATAATATGGAGTTAGATTCTTTTGGAGAGTCGAGGCGACAGAGACCCATTTGAGGAGATAAATCTCATCGGTAGAGTAGAGCGATATAGGCCCATTTGTGTTTAAACGTATTGAATATATTGAATCATGGGTTTTATGCCGACTATTGAACGTGTTCCGTACTATGTATTGAGCCTTTTGAAAAGTGTCCCATCAAACCCCAAATAGGTCTCACAATAATCAAACTGGTCTAATCAGGTAGCCTGAATACCAATTTGTAAAAACTAATAAAATATGGACTGAAAGATGCGGTAACAGTTCCGAAACTCACAATTCCCTCAATAAAATGTGGACCAAGTAGCAATGCGTGAACTATATAGTCGAATCATACAAGTAGAAAACCTCTTCATGTGTTAAAAACTCCACTTTGCTTGGCACTCTATCTTTCCTCTTACTGTCATGTCAACGTTTTGAACTAAACTCAAATGGTATTCTTCTACTTTTTATCAAATACTCTATCCTTAATAACCCTTTAGTTCTAGAAAGTTGGTATTACAATCACCTCATTCATACAATGTTTATGAAATGGACCATTTTTTTCTTTTTCTTTTGGTTACGCAAAAGTTTGAACCTGATTCATGAAATTGGGGGAGGAGGTTGTAACCACTTGATTGTCTCCTTAAAGACCATGAAATTGAACCATGTATGAACAAATTGGTGATTCACAATCACCAAATATGTCAAGAATCGTGATCACTGAATAGAAATTCTCAATTTCCCCTCAACAAATCGAAATTAAAAAAAAAAAATCAATTTTGACCTATTTTCTCTTCAAATTCTTGTCCTCAAATGAATATTTATTGTCCATTCTTTATAGCACTTGGCTACACTCACTTGGCTTACTATGACATGAAACATCATCATTGGCATTGGACATACTCTGATTAATTAATTAATTAATTAGGTCATGTTCTAACCAAGTCATTGATGTTGCTTGAGGAATTAATTTATTAGACATTGTTGGGATTAGGGTTTTGATGGTCTGATAATACGAGTGTTTCCCGTTGTTATTGGGCATTTCGAGTTCTATTTCTTTCCTTGTGAAAATCAAAAACCGTTAATATGTGAAATAAATGAGAGAAAATTTTAAGGGAAAAAAAAAGATTTGGGGATGATTGAGAGGTGATACAACATAATAAAATTTTTTTATAAAACACTAGTATTCAATAATCATATCTGAATTTGATTAAATTTGATTTAAATCGGATTGGACTCTTTTTTTTATTCTGAACTTGGTTCACCATCTAATATCTGGAGTTTCGCTCTGACTAATTTAGATCGAGTCACGATCAGATTTTTATTCGGAATGGACTCTCCTAACGTTATTTTTGTTACTCTCAAAACTTGAACTTGAATATTTAGTGTGAGATTCTAATACCTTTTTTACTAGACCAGCGAATCATTGAGTGTTGGGCTAAACTTTTGAATGATAAAATTCTTACGACGTTTGTTTTTTTATACATAAAATTTAAATTTTAAATTTTATTTAAGAGATATTAATACCTAACAATACTAATACATAAACACATGTAGAGAAATAAGTTAATGATTCGAAGAGAAGGTCCATCTCAAAGCTGGTTAGAGAGTGAAAATTTAGGGGGAGAGAGAGAGAGAGAGATATCGTCATCCAATGGTTGGCATTTGCTTTAATATTCCAAATTTATCCTAAATTGTAAGAAAAAGGAAATGCAATAAATCTAAATTGCAGACCGCCAGCGAGAGACAGACACCACAAATACAATACATTTTTTATTTTTGGATAAAAAACAAAAAGCTGATGAACCACAGAGGTACGATCAACCGTCTCCCTCCCCCTCCAAAGGCCAAGACAACTAATTTTTGTTCTTCTCACCTAGGTCCCTCCCTACCCTTTGCAATTAATTATCACCATAATTTTTGTGCTTATACTTTCTCATACATCACATCAAGCAGGATTTGTAACACAATTGTCACTCCTTGTGAGATAATCAAAAGTTTTGAAAATTTATTTTTATAGATTAAAAGATAAATAGTTGTATTTTTAAACTATTTTTAATCATCGATATTAAATTTTTTAATTAAAAATTCTTTAAAAATAACACTAATACAATATCGACGTAATACGATCACAACTATCAAGTACCCTTTAATTGAAAATAGTTCGAAATGATCTTAAAATAGAGAATTTTATTGTTTTTAACTCTAAAATTAGATTGTTTTCTATTTATTAGTTTATTCTGTTAAAATAATTAAATATTTCAAAAAGTTAAATTTATATAAAGAAAAGGTATTTATTTTTTTAGAATTGGTACAAATCTTTATGTACAAATATATAAATATATATATATATATATATATATATATATATAATCGTTTCTACTAAAGAAAAGGTAAGAAGTGAAATGCTTGAGACGTTAGAGTCATTTGGTCGCTTAAAAGAGATTTTTGATAGGCTTCTTGATACTAATAAAATATCAATTCAACTCAATTAATTTTGAGTTGGGGATGATTGACAGGTCGGTGTTCGCCATTGTTATTGGGCATTTCGAGCTCTACCTCTTTCCTTCTGCAAACCAGGAACCCTTATTACTAGGAAATAAATGAGAGTTAAAAAAAAAAAAAAAAAAAGATTTTAGGATGATCGAGAGGTGATACAACACAATTACTTTTTTTTTGTGTAAAATATCATTATCCGGCTCCATTCACAAATTTGAATTCAAAATATTGTTCAAATAGTACCAACATTCAATTACTGAATCAACTAATATTAATATATCACACAACTACAAACACACATAAATAAATAAGTCAATGATTTGGAGAGAGGGGATCTATCTTAAGGCTGGTTAGAGAGTGAAAAATTAGGTCTATCAGAGAAATCTTAAATGGTAAAGTTTCTTCATTTTAATTCTTTTTTTTTTGTTTGATTTCATTTGATTTTATCTTTTTAAAATAAAAAATTAAAGAGAGAGAGATTTCGTCATCCAACGGATAGCATTTGCTTAAATATTCCCAAATTAATCCTAAATGGTAAGAAAAAAGAAATGCAATAATCTAAATTGCAGACCGCCAGCTAGAGATAGAACACAAGTACAATACATTTTTTATTGTTTTTTTTTGGATATAAAAACAAAAATCTGATGAACCACTAAGATTCGATCGACTCTGTCTCCCCCACCAAAGACCAAGACAACTAATTTTTATTCTTCTCACCTGGGTCCCTTCCCTCCTCACCCTTTTCAATTAATCATCACGATAATTTTTGTGCTTATACTATCTCATGCATCACATCATACAGGATTTGTAATACACTATGACAGATTAACAAATGTTTTAAAAATTTATTCTTATAAATTAAAAGATAAATAGTTATATTTTTAAACCATTTGTAGCTGTCGGTGGATTGCAAGAATATTAAATTTTTTAACAAAAAATAATTTAAAAGTAATATTAATACAGTATTAGCGTAATATTACCATGGCCGTCAAATACTCTTTAACTGAAAATAGTTTGAAAATGTTAGATCTATTAAATGCACAACACATAGCGAAAGCATGATGATAATTTTTAGAAAATTAAATAGTTCAATTTCGAGTAAATAGCTCAATACGTAGGGTCTCAAAAAAATCTATCGAATCACGAACCGCGAAATATCCCTCAAATAATTGCACGGTCGAGATGGTAATCATGAGATTAATCGAATCATTATCACAAATCCACGATGCCTTAATTTTAATTTTGATGAATCTAATGACGAGAGAAATTTTACTACTTGAAAATTTCTAAATCTCTCAATACAATTCTCACTCTAGAGAATTTTGTATTTCTCTCTTTTCACCATTGGCAATACTCAAAATTGCTCTAGATATCACACTCAATATCGCAATCAAGATGTTAATCTCAATCCTTCCAAGTGTACACCAAAGTCAGAGAGATTATAGGGGAGATCATGGGTGTTATGGGTAAATGCGAGTTATCCCACTAACCCTAAATTATCACCCCAAAATGCCCCTCACGGACATACAAAACTAATATCTCCCACTTGCTTATGAGAGCATTTTACGTCCGTTACAAAATCACAATTCATATGATCTATCACATCATCTTACTAGACTTTCATACAGAATTGAGTATCGTGCGACTAGCGAGTATATCTGCAAGTAAAGATTTCTCGATGCACCAATTAGGATTATCGAGAAGCCACTGTTAATACCAAAAAAGAACTCGTTATACCCCAAATCAATGCAATTATATCCATCGAGCCACTTTTCTCATCGAAAGTGATCGCTAATTATTGCTCGACGGTGTATTCACTATTACGTTTCAATCCCAACATGGACAACACAATAGGGTAGTCGGTGAATACAACACAATAATTTAATGTCGATTGGTCTTTCTTTTTCCAAACTTGAATCTATTAATCTTAATTCAGCTGCTTTCCTAGACCTGCCCCTTAAATCTCAATTTATCTTCCGGACCATAAGTAAACAGACTAAAGTAACAAATACTGAACCAAAACTTTTAGAAACAACTAAAAGTAGTAAAGGTACTAGAGATTCTACCTAATGGATCTCGGGACTCATACAGTGGGGCGGGAGCGAGGATCAAGATTAGATCATGGTCTCATGTAATATAGCTTCCATTATCCCTAGTCGTCTAATCATACGCGGTATGAAACACATGCCACAGTGTTATTCTTCATCTCTCAAAAGGGCATATGTCAGATTTATTTAACACTGTACACGTATGAAATTCAGTCTGCACATAAAACTTTACCCAGAAATCTCAAAGAGAGTACTTCAGAGATAATATCACAAATTACAAGTGATATCTAAAATCTTATAGTTGGCTATTTACAAGCGACAAGGTTGTGGGTATGTCCATGTCGGTCATATCACATATGACCTCATCCTGAATAAGTATCAGGGCGATTTATATTCTAGTAGGGCCACTCTCAAAACTTCTTACAACTAGAAACCATCTCATCCCTGTTCACTCAGAGCTGGAGGTGGTCACTCTGACCACGTCTGCCTAACATATCTTTTATCACAAATCATTACAGAATATATGACAATCAATGAGTGCAATAAATAAGTGATTAAATAATGCATATATGTTATATACATATAAAATAATAAGTATCATTAGTACGTAGTGAAAAACGTCAAAAATACACGTAAATTCAATGATTCCTATTTCTCACAAAGGAATCTCTCGCAATAGGTTTGGTGAAGGGATCAACTATTATATTGTGTAAAAGTGTACTTAATTGTCACTTCATCATTCTTGGTGATATCTCTCATGAAATGGTATCAGATATTAATATGTTTGATCCTATTGTGATACTTAGGGTCATAGGAGTGGATAATGGAGGCCTGATTATCACAATAAATTATCACTGATCTCCCACTATCTGTCACAACCCCTAAATCATTCAGAAATTTTTGGAGCCAAACACTCTCCTGAATTGCCGCTAAACATGCCACAAACTCAACCTCTATCGTCGATAAAGATATATAAGTTTCTCACAAAACCTGATGTCGATTTGCGTCTATCCAGATCGCCACCTCAGTCGGCCTCTGAATACCCAATGAGATGCAAATCACCTCTTTTGTAACACAATGAGAGATTCGTAGTTCTCTTGAGACATCACAGAATCTTTTTTATTGCTCTTTAGTGATCCCTTCTAGGATTCGTTTGATACCTAGTCATTAGACTGACTGCTAAACAAATGTCTGGTTATGTACACAATATTACGTATATCAGACTACCCACTGTACTTTTACAAAGGATTCTACTCATCTCCCTTATCATTTCCTGAGTCTTAGGGCACATGTCAAAATTTAGGTTTTAATCTTTAGAGATGAGAGTATCTATGGGGTTACAATCATTTTTCATGAAGCGTTTAAGAACTCTCCTGATGTAGGACTCCTGTGAGAGAGCCAACATCCATCTCGAGAGATCTCTCTAAATCTTAACTTCGAGAAAGAATTGAGTCTCACCTATGTCCTTCATTTCAAAACTCAACAATCATTCTCTATTGTTCCCAATCAACAAAACGTCATCCACACAAAAGGACAGGATCACAAAGGAGTTAGAAAAACATATGATCCTCCTCGATTATCATGAAACAGTAAGATATCATCTCCTCGTGAAAATCTCAAGTGTCACTGCCTAGATGGATGCTTAAGGTTGTATATCGACTTCCGAAATTGACAGATCTTACCCTCCTGAACTACAAGAATAAAGTTAGATGACTGTTCCTTATAGATCTCTTCATCTAAATTTTCGCTCAGGAAGGCAGTCACAACGTCCATCTGGTGTAATTCCAGATCCATATCCATGACAATCGCTAAGTAAATGAATCGAGATAACCTCGCCCTCAATCGAGTGTAACCCCCGGTTATCAGACAAGCCTTATACCTCTTCACCGATCCATCAGCCTTTCTCTTAATCTTGAGAACTCACTTGTTCTCAATGATCTTTCTACTGTCAGGCAAATCAACTAGGTCCCAGACCCTATTGATTCTCATTGAATCCATCTCTTCACTATAGCTTTCAACCAACGGTTCGTCGGAGAACCCATGAAACCCTTCTGACTATTTTGGGTTCCTCATTATCCTCAGGAATCACAATGAGGATTTCACTCTCAATCGGGAAATGATGTTTAAGTACATGTCCACGAATGCTCCTACGAGGAGGAGGGAACCACTTTACCTCTAGATGGATCGCTTCCACTAGGATCAAGATTTGTAATGAGTTCTTGAGTCTCGCCACAGCTGAGTCACTAGACTCATCTATCTCACTGAAAGTAACGTTCCAATTGATTTCACCTCTCTTAGGGAAATCACTTTCAAGAAATGCAGTATCACGAGATTCAATCTCGGTGACAGTACTGTCCGTATGCTCACCTAGAATACATTCCTCTTAAAGTGTTCTGAGTATCTCATAAAGATAAATTCCTTTTCTCATTGGCCTAACTTGCCATGTGGATACGAGAAATCGTAAACGTATGCGGCACAACCATATAACCTCAAGTGGCTAAACTCAGACTGCCTCCCTGTCTAAAACTCATATGGGGTATGATGACGGATTTTGATGAAACACAATTGGGGACGTGGGCTGCAACTAATAATGTATCTCCCCAATGGGAAACAAGCAAATTGGCTTGCGTCTCACCATTTCCAACAGATTCTTATTTTTTCTTTCGGCTACTCTACTACACTGAGTAACAGGAATAGTCAACTATCTCGTAATGCTCTTCTCGAAACAAAACCTTTCAAGCTGTTCAGATAAATATTTGCGCCCCCGATAGGTTCTAAAAGTCTCCACTCTCTAGTCTAAGTAATTCTCAACCTCGCTAATAAACCACCTGAAGTATTTTAATACCTCAAACTTGTGTGAGATCAGATAGACATAACCAAAACGCATGTAATCGCCTATGAACATAATAAAATACATAACTCCATTTCGAGCTCTCATATACATAGACCACAGATATCGAAATGGATTAATTACAATAGAGTCTCAACCCTCATTGTCTTGCAAAATGATTTTCTTATAGTTTTGTCGGGTAGGCAAAAATCACACACAGGCAACTCTATCCAAGCTAGCAGGTCCAACGAACCACTCACTGCTAATTAGTGCATCCTCTCTTGCCCTAGGAGGATAACAAGAAACACCATTAAGAAGAATCATATACAATGCATATAGTTTATCATAGATAAACCAGAACAAATCAAAAAACTTATCGTAACGATTAGAAACTATAAAGTTTTCAAATAACAAAACATATCCTAACCTGAGATCAAATTCTGTCGAATATCCGGAACGTAAAGAACGTAAGAGTCTGACCACTTTGCAACTCCAACTTGTAAGTTTCACTCCCTCTAACGATGACAAACGCTCCGTTTCCCACGTAAATCCTCATACTTAAGGACTCACTCGGCGGAACTCAACAAACGCGCCCCTGTCTCGAGCTACGTGATTGATGGTTCCTGAGTTTACAATCCACGAATGAGAGAAAATAATGAGCGTCTTGAACCACATAAAGAAGAAAGAGACTACTTCCACTCAATACACTTACCAGTAAAATGACCAAATCTACCACAGATATAGTACTATATTTTGGTCTTATCTAACTCCTTCTTTCTGCGCTTTAATACTTTGTTATCGGATTTCTTGGATGATTTCTTCTTAACTGAATCTCGAGTCTTTTTCTCACGCTTATGCTATTCGTGTTTGGGGTCACGAGACTCCTTGCTTAACTCCACTGCATAAGTATGACCCAAGTTTGGTTTACTCACCTCCAGACGCTTCTAGTCGATCTCACAGTCCCTATTCACATTAGCGAATGTATAAATACTCTCGTCGTGTGTGAGATAGATTTTCATGGTCTTCCATAAATCAGGTAAAGACTGTATCACATCCAGTACTTGAAAACATATCCGAAATGGGGTCGTTTGCATTCCTCAACTCAATGATCATACTTAACATTTGCGTCAAATGTTGTATCATTGTATAATCAGCCATTTTCTCATAAGTTATAAATTTATAAGTCAGTATCCTCACTTTAGAAGCTGTAAAAGCACCACAATACTCTTTTTAGGGCAAGTCAAACTGACATAACCATAAGATATTACTCATCGACCAAGATCACATCGTCGTGTATGTTTATCAGGAGGATTGCCCTGACTTGGCCATCTTCCTTTTCCATGCATACAACGTCTCCTAATCCCATCTTCCTGAGGTGTGGTACCCTTCCCTGAGTCCACCATCTCGTACCTCAGAATCTCAGATAGATCTTGCTCCTCAAGAACAAACTAAATCTACTGATGTAAAATCTTGTAGTCGTCACCATTCAGTTTAACCCCTTACGGAAATCCAATACGACAATCTTTGAACTAACCTTAGAGACAATAGTGACTTGTGATACTTATTCTCATAATTTAATACACCCTTTGAATCAATAAATCCAAAATGATTCGTGTATAGACTCTAAAGCGAATATATGAGTCAACAAACACCATACACCACAATCTGGGATCGCATCTTACCATTCGAAATTGGATTCGGCACACAAAACCCACTAAAAGTCACATATGATGATGTGGGACCCCTAAAAAATGAGAAAAAAAATCAATTCGAAACGATCTGATGCATCGTCAGAGGTCCCACGTGGCACCACGTGCCTGCGACATGTTACCAGGCGCCTGCATGTGCCACTTACACTCTGACACACACGTTAGACATGCAACGCATCGATCATGTTCCTGCATGCGTGTAACCTCTTTCTTGATGCATGAAAATAATTAATGACATAAATTTCAAGAAAATACACATATAATATGTGATCACTCTTGAACACCACAAAAAGCTATGGCTTTGTGGTTGTAACTGCTCATGTCCTCATGGATTGCCTAACTTCAAACCCAGGTAGAAGCAATTTTCAGATTTATTCTGAAATCTTTTTTAAATGTATGGCGCGTGGCATTGATGCACCACGCCTCCAATGTCTGGTCTGTGCCTGTGTCTGGTCTATGCCTGCTCAACTATGTATACCCTTAAAAGGGGTTTGAGGCGTCACGTGAGTGACGACCACTCACGTGACCCTCTCACCCCACTCCCTCTCTGTGTTTGTGTTTTTGTTTCCCTCCGTTTTTTTTTAATTTCCCTTCTCTCTCTTCCTTTTATTTTTTGGTCTTGAATTTGTTTTATTCTTTTTTATTTTGTTTTCTTTATTCCTTTTTATTCTTTTTTTCTTTTGTTTTATATTATTTTTTTATTCTTTTGTTTTTTTGTTAGTTTACTTTTTTGTGGTTACTATATGCCTGCTCAACTATGTATACCCTTAAAAGGGGTTTGAGGTGTCACGTGAGTGACGACCACTCATGTAACCCTCTCACCCCACTCCCTCTCTGTGTTTGTGTTTTTGTTTCCCTCCATTTTTTTTTTAATTTCCATTCTCTCTCTTCCTTTTATTTTTTGGTCTTGAATTTTTTTTATTCTTTTTTATTTTGTTTTCTTTATTCTTTTTTATTCTTTTATTCTTTTGTTTTATATTGTTTTTTTATTCTTTTGTTTTTTTGTTAGTTTACTTTTTTGTGGTTACTATATTGAGTTTTTTTTTTTATTCTTTTATTTTTAATCTATGTATATCCTTCAAAGGGGTTTGAGATGTCACGTGAGTGACGACCACTCACATGACCCTCTCACCCCACTCCCTCTTTGTGTTTTTGTTTCCCTCTATGTTTTTTTGTTTTTAAAAAAATTCCCTTCTCTCTCTTCTTTTTCTTTGGTCTTGAACTTTTTTTATTTTTTTTATTCTTTTTTTATTTTGTTTATTCTTTTTTTTTTGTTTTCTTTATTCTTTTTATTCTTTTTTTATTTTGTTTTTTTATTAGTTTACTATGTTGAGTTTTTTTTTTTTTTATTCTTTTATTGTGGTTAGTTTAGAATAATTAGTAATAATGTAATGGTAATGGTAAAAACTAAAAAGAATAAAAAAAGAACAAAAGCAAAAGAACAAAAAAAAATACAAAAGAATAAAAATACAAAATAATTAAAAAAAACAAAAAAAAAACCCAAAAAAACCAAAAAACAAAAAAAAATCTTTTTATTCTTTTTTATTTTGTTTTTTATTTTTTTTATTCTTTTGTTTATTTTTTTATTGTTTTGTATGGTAGTAGTAAATTGTGATGAATTTAAAGTAATTAATAGTGGTAAAAATATAAAAAAATAAAAAAGAAAGAGCAAAACAAAAGAATAAAAATGAAAGAATAAAAATACGAAAAAATTTAAAAAACAAAATAAAAACAAAAAAAATCAAAAGAAAAAACAAAAAAAAAAATTCAATACAAGAGGGGGTTCCACCGCCAGTGGAACCACCCCTCCTATCTTGAACTTTTTTTTTTTTATTTTCTTTATATTTTTTATTTTTTATTCTTTTCTTATTTTGTTTTTTATTCCTTTTTTATTTTCTTTTCTTTATTATTTTTATTATTATTTTTATTATTTTTATTCTTTTGGTTTTTTATTAATTTTCTATGTTGAGATTTTTTTTTTTATTATTCTTTTGTTTCTTTATCCTTTTATTTTTAATAGTAATGATAAATTATGGTGAATTTAGGGTAATTAGTAATAATGTAATGATAGTGGTAAAAATTAAAAAATAAAAAATAAAAAAAGAAAAAGAACAAGAGAACAAGAGAACAAAAAATAAAAAAAGAATAAAATTACAAAAAAAAAACCCAAAAAAACCCAAAAAAACCAATAAAAAACAAAAAAAAAAGTTCAACATAGGAGAGACGGTTCCACCTACTCATCTAAAAAAAATAATGGTAATAGGAGATCTCTACTAGATAATAGAAATCAGTAGTGATATGGAACCAATATTCAATATTCAAAGATGAATATCATAAAATAAATTTGAAATCCTCATTTTATGGATTCATTCCATAGTAGAGTAGCTCATGTCAAAGAGTTTTCCATGTAAATGGGTCTAGATGCTCAAATCATCTATCTCTCTTTGAATCCTGTGATTGGAGGAGTGTTGTGATATCACAAACACACTAAGTATATATTATA
The DNA here is from genome assembly GCA_037126225.1 of Dillenia turbinata. Lineage (NCBI taxonomy): Eukaryota > Viridiplantae > Streptophyta > Magnoliopsida > Dilleniales > Dilleniaceae > Dillenia > Dillenia turbinata. The sequence continues at coordinate 18,445,496 of JBAMMX010000012.1, read as the reverse complement.
GTACCCAACTCTTTGTCCATTACAAGTAGTTACGTTTCACCAATATTGTATTTATGCATTTATGATTGCTTTCTTCTGCACACGCATTAATTTGTGATTCAAATATGGAAGAGTATATTTTTTTCATTACTTTGTTCTTAATGAGCTCATGTAGTTAGTCTCCTGATTGAATTTTACTATCTATAATTACTTTTAACTATTTTTTTCACGGGCACACCGCACAAAGCACGATGTGTATACAACCTGTTAGTGCGTATAAAACACACATGGCTCTCCTCCTTTGCCCGATGGGTCTACAACCGAGTAACGACCCAGTTGTCAAAAAATTCATTTTCGATCTGTTTTTTATGTCAATTTCCAACGAAAAATGCAGTTAAACATCCTTGACTCAATTTTTGGGAGATTCACGTCCTAATCTCGGCGATTTAAATATTCAAAGTTTTAGCACTTCACAGTCATTTTTGAAACTCATTTTTTCGGTATCCATAATTCACAATTAATATATACAAAATGTAGATCAGAACATGGGGAAAAATTTTATGTCATTTTCTTAAATCAATTCATCCTTAAACTCAACAAATTTGAGATCTAAGGTCTCGGTCACTATTCCCGGTCGAGAATTTCAATCGAAATTTTCATGGCCTAAATGTGTTCAAAAAATTATGAAAAAATTATATTTGTAATTTACGTATCATGAGTATTCTCATGGTATAAATGGATTTACGAAATTCATCCGTGATCCGAACCTAAAATTTTATAATCGAAAAATTCAAAAATTATTTTTAATAAATCTAACAATACTCTAATACTAATGTTAGATCTATTAAATGCACAAACACACAACAAAAATATGATGATAATTTTCAAAAAATTAAATAGTTCAATTTCAAGTAAATACCTCAATACATAGGATCTCCAAAAAATCTATCGAATCACAAACCGCGAAATGTCCCTCGAACAATTGCACAGTCGAGATGGTGATCACAAGATTAATTGAACCACTATCCAAATTGACGACATCTCAATTCTAAATCAGTGAATCCAATGACGGGAGAAAATTTCCTACTCGAAAATTTCTCAGTCTCTCGATACATTTCTCACTCTAGAGAATTTTATATTTCTCTCTTTTCACCATTGGCAATACTCAAAATTGCTCTAGGTATCACACTCAATGTCACAATCGAGATGTTAATCTCAATCCTTCCAAGTGTGCACCAAAGTTAGAGAGATTATAGGGGAGATCATGGATGGTTATGGATAAGTAGGAGTTATCCCACTAACCTTAAATTATCACCCCAAATACCCCTCACGAGCATACAAAACTAACAGAATATGTTCTTAAAATAGAAAATTTTATTGTTTTTAATTCTGGAATTACAATGTTGTTTATTTACAAGTTTATTATGTTAAAATAATTAAATATTTTGAAAACTTAAATTTATATAAGGAAAGTATGTTTATTTTATATTTTAGTTCTAGTACAAATCTTAAGAAGTGAAATCCTTGTAGGGACATTTAAGTGGTTAAGAGTTGTTGTTTAAGTGTCTTTTCGATCTTTTATGAACACATGTATTTTTGTGACTCCTATGTTTAAAAAAAAAATAAACTTTGTGAAATGAAATGCTTGGGAGTCGGGCGGTCGCTTAAAAGATATTTTTTATGGGCTTCTTGAGACCAATAAAATATCAATTCAACTCAAGTAAATTTTAGTCCCCATTTAGTTGGGTTGACTTATGTAGCACTACTCTCACACAAATCATGCAAATTTTTGTCCTTCAATAACAACTCAAATGGTAGAGCCTTCTCATTTTACACCAAATGGATGTTAAGAATGCATTCCGGAGCAGAAGTTTAGATGAGGAGATCTACATGAAACAACCATCTGGTTTTATTCCTGTAGATCAGGAGGATAAGCTCTGTCGATTTCGGAAGTTGATATACGACCTTTGGTATCCATCCAAACAGTGGCACTTGAGATTTCACGAAGAGGTGATATCTTACGGTTTCGTTATGATCGAGGAGGATCATCGCATGTATTTTATATGTTCTTCTGACTCTTTTGTGATCATGTCCTTATGTGTGGATGACATTATATTGACTGGGAACAACAGAAAGTATCTGATAACCATCATGACGTGGTTATTGTCGATTTTTGATATGAAGGACATGAGTGAGACTCAATTCTTTTTCGGAGTTAAGACCCAGAGGGATCGATCGAGACGAATGTTTGCTCTTTCACAAGATTCCCATATCAAGAAGATTCTCGAGCGTTTTGAGATGAACGATTGCAACCCTATAAATACTCTTATCGCTAAAGTTAAATACTTGAATCTTGACATATGTCTTAAAACTTAGGGAAAGATAAGGCAGATGAGAAAAACCCATTATCCCAGTGTAGTGGATAGTCTGATGTACGCAATGTTATGTACACGGCCAGACCTTTATTTCGTAGTCAGTTTGGTGAGTAAGTATCAATCGAATGCTAGAAGGGATGACTGGAAAGCAGTGAAAAGGATTTTAAGATATCTTAAAGGAACTGCTGACCTCTTCTTGTGTTATGGATGAGGCGATTTACGTCTCTATGGATATTCAAACGCCAACTAAGGTGGCGCTCTGGATGGACGCAAATCGACATCAAAATTTGCTATCTTGGAGTAGCAAGAAGCAAACTTGTGTATCTCCATCTACGATAAAGATTGAGCTTGTGGCATGCTCAGCGGCAGTTCAGAAGAGTGTTTGGCTCTGGAGATTTTTAGATGACTTAGGAGTTGTAGTAGATAGTGGGAGGTCAGTGATGATTTATTGTGAAAATCAAGCCGCCATTGTCCACAGCTGAGACCCTAAGTATCACAGTAGAACCAAACACGTAAATATTTGATACCACTTTGTGAGAGATATTATCAAGAAGGGTGAAATGACAATTAAGTATATTTCTACACACAGTATGGTGACTGATCCCTTTCACCAAACCCATTATGAGAGATTCCTTTGTAATACATGGGAATTATTGAATTTATGTGTATTGTTATATTTCTCACTTTGTACTGATTATGATGCTTATTGTTTTATATATATGATATATGTGCATTTTTTTAGTCACTTATTTGTTGTACTTATTTATTGTCATATATTATGTGATGTATTTGTGACAAAAGATATGTCAGGCAGGCGTGATCGACTCTCTCACATGAGTGACCACCTCCAGTTCTGAGTGAGCGGGGATGAGACGGTTTCTAGTTGTAAGAGATTTTGAGAGTAGCTTTGTTAGAATATAAGTCGCTCTGATATGTGTTCAAGATGAGATCATATGCGATATGACCGATATGGATATATCCACATCCATATTGTATATAAGTAGTCAGATTTGAGATTTCAGATATCACCTACGTTTAATATTGTTTTTTAGGTACTCTCTTTGAGATCTCTGAGTAAATTCTTATGTGTAGATTGGGTCTCATACCTACACAGTATTAGAGAAATGTGGTATATGTCCTTTTGAGAGATGGGGGAGTAAAACTGTAGCACGTGTTTTAGACCGCGTGTAAAAAGACAACTAGGAAAAGTGAGAGCTATATTATATGAGATAATGATCTGATCTATATCCCCGTGCCCCACTGTGTGAGAGCTAAGATCCATTGGGTGAGATTTCTTGTACCTTTATTACTTTCAACTGTTTCCAGAAGTTTTAATTCAGTATTTGCTACTTTAGTCTGTTTACCTATAACCCGGAAGATAAATTGAGGTCTAAGGGACAGATTTAGGAAAGCAGCTGAATTGAGACTGATGGATTCGAGTTTGGGAAAAGAAAGACCAATTGACATTACATCATTATATTGTATTCACCGATTAGTCTATTATGTTTGTCCATATTAGGATGTAAGCATAATAGTGGATACACAGTCGAACAATGATTGAGAATCATTTTTGATGAGGAAAGTGGTTCGATATATGTGATTGTATTGAGTTTGGGGTACAATGAATTCTTTTTGTACTAACGGTGACTTTTCGATCATCTTAACAAGTATATCGAGAGGTTATTGTTTGCAAGTTTATTTGTCGATTGCAGGCACCCAATCCTGTATGAAGATCTAGCAAGGTGAGGTAGAAGGTCACATAAGTTCTGATCTTGTGACGGACGTAAAATGCACTCGTGTGCAAGTGGAAGATGTAGGTTAATATGCCCACATAAGGGCATTTACCAAAAGTTAAAATTTAAAACTTAAATTGTGGATTGTGGGATAATGGGTGGTTACCCATTATCCCAACTCTCTAATAACTCTCCCACTCTCTCTCTCTAATGTGAAGATGGTGATAACTTCTCTTCTTACGTGAGAAGGATATAATTTAAATTGGGTTTTAAATTAACAACAAGAACTATGCATATTGAAAAGCAATTGAAAATTGCCCAGTATTGAGAGAGAGAACAACATATTCTTGAGAGTGATATGATAATCGAGGGGATGAGAAATTTTCGAGTTGGAAAATTTCTCTCGTCACTTTGATTCATCGGATCTAAGGTTAAGGTGTTGTGGCATTGCAGTGATGGTTCATACATGATGATCATCCTGACTGTGCGATCTATTTGAGAGATTCCATGGTTCGCAATTCGGTTAATTTTTGAGACCCTACATTTCGAGGTATTTATCCAAAATTCATCTTTTTATTTTTTTGAAAAATATTGATCATACTTCCGCTGTGTTTGTGCATCAAATAAATCTAACATTTTCCATGGGCTTTCTTCAGCCAAGTAGACATAGTAGATGCCTGGCATGTTATTACTACAACTAAGGTCTCAAGTAGCAAATGGCAAAATTTTAAATCATATCAATTGTTGAGTTGTCTAAAGTTATAGTTCAACTAGTGCCATCCTATTCCCCTCAGATGTCTTGACCTATCCTCTCTTATATACAATAATAATAACAATCTGAATCTTAATCCTAAAATTTAGAGTCGACCATTTGAGAGACAAATATAAGATGATAAAAAAAACCGTATATACACTATCCAAATATATTTATAATACGAAAAATGATAATTTAACTTACTTTAATTCTCCTACGCCATACGTTCCTATCTGAAATTTTCTTTTCAGTTAACTCCTTAACTGTCATGTCTTTGCGAATATATTGCATTCAGGTTTTTAATGGTCTACCTCATCGTTTTACTAAGCCTCTTAAATTTTGCATCTCAATTCTCCTAATTGGTGTATCTTTGGGTATTCGTTGCACATGTCCAAACCATTTTAAGCGATACTCTCGCATCTTATCCACAATTGAGCTCACTCCTAATTTAATACGTATCTCTTCATTTCTAATCCTATCCTTCCTAGTTTTACCACACATCCACCTCACCATTCTCATCTCAGCTATAGTCATTTTCTGTTCTTATTTTTGTTTAATGGCCCAACATTTGGTACCATATAGTAATGCAAGTCTTACTGTCGTTCTATAAAATTTTCCCTTCAGATAGAGTCGTATCATACGATCGCAAAGAGTTCCAGATGTTTTTCTCTATCTCATCCAACCTGCTTGAATCATATGATTTACATCCCCATCTATGTTACCGTCATTTTGGATAATGGACTCGACATATCTAAAATGCTCACTTTTTGGTACATCATATCGTTCTAACCTAATTGTTTTTTCATCATTCTGATGATTATCACTGAATATGTATTTCATGTACTCTGTTTTAAATCTGCTCACTGTGAATCCCCTAGACTTTAATGTATCCTTCCATAACTCTAATTTAGTATTAATACTCTATTTAGTTTTATCTATCAACACTATATCATCTGCAAAGAGCATACACCATGGTATTTTATTTTGGATGCTCTTTGTAATTTCATTTATCACTATTGCAAACAGAATTGGACTTAATGCCAATCGTTGGTGGAATCTATTATTTATTAGAAAACTATCACTTACTTCCCCGTAAGTTCTTACATTGGTGACGACTCCATCATACATATCTTTAATAAGATTGATGTATCTGATGAAAATCCCCTTTTTCATTAACGCCTACCACAATATATTTCTTGGTACCCTATCATAAGCTTTTTCTAAGTCAATGAATACCATATGTAAGTTTCTCTTCTGTACCCTAAATGTCTCCATCAGATTTTTTAATAAGTGGATTGTTTCGATAGTGGATTTTCCTGACATAAATCCAAATTGATTCTGAGACGCTCTTATCTCCAATCTCAATCTATGCTCAATCACTCTTTCCCACAACTTCATAGTATGACTCATAAGTTTAATTCCCTTATAATTAGAGCAGTCTTGTATATCTCATTTATTCTTATATAATGGTACAAGTGTACTCTCTCCATGCTTTGAACATCTTCTTAGTTTACAAAATTTTATTAAAAAGATTTGTTAACATTGCTATCCCAACCTCCCCCAAGCATTTCCACACTTCAATGGGAATGTCATCAGATCCTAAGGTTTTATTATTTTTCATTCTCTTTAATGTTTCCTCTACTTCATGATAGCAAATTTTATGTTTAAAGTCCCTATTAATCTCTTCTACAAATATTATGATATTGCCAATGTCTTTTTTACCCTTCACGTTGAACAAATTATCAAAATAATCTTTCTAACACTTTTTTATATTATCATCACTCACAAGTATACTATTAGTCTCACTCTTGATACACCTAACACCATTTAAATCTTTTCCCTTTCTCTCCCTTAATTTGACGATTTTGTAAATCTCCTTCTCTCCATCCTTGGTTTCTAATTTCTTATATAATTCATTATACACCTTATTTTTTTATTCTTGCATAATTTTTTTTCACTTTTTTTTTTTTCATATTTTTGTATAATTCAAATGTTTCATTATTTTTCCTATTTTTAAGATTTCTACAATACTCCTGTTTTGTTTTTATAGTAGTTTAAACTTTCTCATTCCATCACCATGACTCCTTACTTATTGGAGCCCACCCTTTAGATACACCAAGAACCTCCATGTCTATATTTTTAATGTTATTAGACATTTTTACCCACATAGTTTCTGAATCATCATTAGCCGACCAAATTAATTCCTGTATTAATTTTTCTCTAAAGATTGTTACTTTTTCTTTTTTCAAATTCCACTACTTAATTCTTGGCTCTACTAACAGATGATATTCCTTTTGCATCTTAGACACACGCACATCTACAATTAAAAGTTTATACTGATTTGTTACACTTTCTCCCGGTATAACCTTGCAATCCTTACAAGTCATTTTGTCGCTCCTCTTAGTGAGAAAGAAATCTATTTGGTTAGTATTCAACACACTTCTCTATATAACCATGTGCGACTCTCTTTTCTTGAAAAAAGTGTTTATGAGTATCAAATCAAATGTTATAACAAACTCTAGAATGATTTCTTCCGCCTCATTCCTACTACCAAAACTAAAGTTTCCACATACAGTTTCAAATCATTAGTTGTTCTCCCCTACATGTCTATTAAGATCTCCACCAATAAATTCTTTCTCTGTACTAGTATAGTCTGTACAAATTCATCCAAATCTTCCCAAAATTGTTCTTTACTAATTGCATCTATACCTACTTGGGGTGCATATATGCTAACTATATTAATTATGTCTTTTCTATTAACCATCTTGACAAATAAAATTCTATCTCTCTTTCTTTTTATCTCCACTATATTCTCATGTAGGTCTTTATGAACAATTATTCCTACACCATTTCTAGTTCTATCCCTACCTGTGTACCAAATTTTATGTCCATAAGATTCAATTATTCTAGCCTTCACCCCTACCCACTTAGTTTCTTATAGACACATAATTTTAATCTTTATTTTATTCATTACTTCCACTATCTCTTCTAATTTACTAGTTAATGATCCTATATTCCAAGTATCTAGACAAATCCTATCTTCATTGTCTCTCTTTTTTATATTTTGACAAGTGATTTTTATATTGACTAACAAGTGTATTAAACTAAATTCCACCAAAATTTTTAATTAAAGAAAAGTAAAGATTATCAAAAACAGTGATGTCGAAAATAATAATGCCAAAATTTTTAATTAAAGAAAAATACAGAATATCAAAAGACAATAATATTGAAAATAATGTCAAAATTAATTGTAAAAGTAAAATAATTTTTATTTGTCTCTATTTTACTTTGACAAAAGTTTTTACGCTGACTGTCAGCCTACTGCAACTCAACCCCTTTATCCGAACTTGGGACCAACCGTGGCAGAATTCTTTAAAAAAAAAAAAACTATAACAAATTTTATATTAAAATCAATACCACTCTGATTTTAAAAATTTTAATTTTAGTAACTCTAAATACAAAGTTAATAAACTTTACATTAATGTCATAGACAACTAAATTATGAGAACAACATAGCAAAATTATATAACAAAAATGAATATAATCAAACTCAAAAACTATACAACAAGAACAAAAATCCACAACTTAATCCCAAGATACAACACTTCAAATAGAAGATAACAACTTAATCCCAAGAAACCAGAATGCTAAACAGTAGAGACACAGCAGGTTGCTAGAATAGCAGAGACACAACAGATTATCAAAATTAAACTAGAGGAGACAGCTACGGCCTATTTGAAGGTAACAAATTGCTAAGACAGCAAGATAGCAAACAACAAAGATAGAATGAATGACAGACTAGATCTGAAGGTAACAAAGACAGCAGATTATCCGAAGGTAACAAAAAGACAGAAGATACCAAAGACAGAGAATATGAGCAGAAAGACAGAATAACAAATACAAACTAACCAAGACAGCAAAAAGAACAAAGAATAACAAATACAGAAGATAACAAAGAAAGCAAGAACCAACAAATACAAAATACCAAGAGACAACAAAGAAAATAGTAGACATATAGTGTAAAACTCAGACAGCAGAGAAAACAGCTGGGTATCTGAAAAACTTAACTAATCTAATTCAAGAAGTTGTGAGACCCAATTAAGGGGTTTACTCTCTCAACACCTACTTTTTCATTTCCAAAATTTAAACTCAATATCTTTATTAAAAGAGTTTAGTGTGTTGCCATTAAACCCCTAAGTCATTGGTTTCCTTTAAAAAATATTGGAATTAATTGAGTCACATGCAGCGGAAGCATTCATAAATAATTTTCGGGAAAAATAAATATGGATTGGGTATAGGATATAAATACCTCGAATATACAGAGCCAAAAATCGACCGTGCGTCCCTCGATCGAATCTCGTGGTCGGGACGGTGATCACGATGTTAATCGAACCACCACCGCAATGTCACAACACCACAACCCTCAGTCCTGCGATCATCGTGACGGGAAAAATTCCCTACGCGGAATTTTTCTTATGCCCTCTATATTCTCTCTCTAGAGAATAAAGAGCATCACCGCATTGTTGTCATTATCATTTTTATTTTTCTTTTTAACGTACAAGAAAATGAATGAGTGGTTAAGATATGGTTAGTGGGAGTTACCCCACTAACCCTATTATAAAATGTCAAAAATGCCTCTCGTGGGCATTCTAAACTAATATCTCCCACTTGCACGCGAGGACATCTTAATATTCGTCACAAGATCACAACTCATGCGATCACATCACCCTGCTGGACTTTCATACAGAATTGGACGTCGTGCGACCTGCGAGTACACCTGCAAGTAAAAACCTCTCGATGCACCTGTTAGGATGATCGAGAAGTCATCGTTAGTATCAAAAGAACTCGCTGCACCCCAGATCCAAGACTAATTACATCCATCGAGCTACTTTTCTCAACGAAAGTAATCCCCAATTAAATGCTCGACTATATATCCACTATTATGCTTACATCCCAACATGAATAGACATAATAGGCTAGCCGGTGAATACAACATATTGATATAATGTCAGTTGGTCTTCCTTTTCCCAAACTCGAATCTATTAGCCTCAATTCAGCTGCTTTCCTAGACCTATCCCTCAGACCTCAATTTATCTTCCGAACCATCGGTAAACAGACTAAAGTAGCAACACTGAGTCAAGACTTCTAGAAACAGCCGAAAGTAATAAGGGTACAAGAGATCCCACCCAATGGATCTCGGGTCTCACACAGTGGGAACGGGGATCAAAATCATATCAGTGTCTCAAATAATGCTCCCACTATCCCTGGTCGACATATCACACGCGGTATGAAACGCGTGCCACAGTGTTATTCCCCCATCTCTCAAATGGCATATGTCAGATTTCTCTAACACTGTGCAGGTATGGGACTCAGTCTACACATAAGACTTTACCCAGAGATCTCAGAGAGAGTATCTCAGAGACAATTTCACTAGTCGTAGGTGATATCTGAGATCTCAAACCTGGCTACTTATAGGTAAGATGGATGTGGGTACGTCCATGTCGGTCATATCGCATATGACCTCATCCTGAACATATATCAAGGTGACTTATGTTCTAGTAAGGCCACTCTCAAAGCCTCTTACAACTAGAAACCGTCTCATCTCCACTCACTCAGAGCTGGAGGTGGTCACTCGTGTGAGATAGTCGACCACGCCTGCTTGACATATCATTTATCACAACATATCACAAAATATATGACAATTAAAATAGTGCAATAAATAAGTGACCCAATCATGCACACATGTCATATATATAACACAATAAGCATCAGTACAAGGTGAGAAATGTGAATATACATGCAAACCCAATGATTCAAATATCTCATATAGGAATCTATCACAATGGGTTTATTGAAGGGATCAGCCAACGCGCTGTATAGTAATGTACTTTATTTGTCACTTCACCCTTCTCGGTGATGTCTCTCATATCATGGTATTAGGTATCAATGTGTTTGGACTTATTGATACTTAAGGTCTCAAGTGTGGTCAAAGGCGGCCTGATTTTCTCAATATATCATCACTGGCCTCCCACTATCTGACACAACCCCTAAGTGATCCGAAAATTTTCGGAGCCAAACACTCTCCTGAACTGCCACTGAGTATCTCATAAGCTCAGTCTCTATCGTAGATAGAGATATATAGGTTTGCTTCTTGCCACTCTAAGACAGCAAAACCTGATATTGATTTGCATACATTCAGATTGCCAAATCAGTCAGTATCTGTATACCCAATAAAATGTAAATCACCTCCTCTGTAACACAAGAAGAGGTCCGCAATTCTCTCACGATATCTCGGAATCCTTTCACTGCTCTCCAGTGATTCCCTATAGGATTCGATTGATTCCTAATTACCATAGTGACTGCAAATCAAACGTCTGAACGTGTACGCGACACTGTGTACATCAGACTACTCAATGCACTAGAACAAGGGATTCTACTCATTTCCCTTGTCCTTTTCTGAGTCTTAGGGCATATGTCAAGAATTAGGCTTTAACCTTTTAGCGATAAGAGTATCTTTAAGGTCGTAGTCGATCTTCTCGAATTACTCGAGAACTCTCTTGATGTTTGACTCCTGTGGAAGGGTCAACACCTGTCTCGAGTGATCCCTCTGGATCTTAACTTCGAGGAAGAACTGAGTCTCACCCATGTTCTTCACATCAAAACTCGACAATATCCACGTTATCGTGGTCATAAGATACTCTCTGTTGTTCCTAATCAACAGAATGTTATTCACATGAGGACATGATCACAAGAACGTAAAAAGTGTACGCGATGATCCTCCTCGATCATCACGAAACCATGAGATGTCACCTCCTCATGAAATCTCAAGTGCTACTGCCTGGATTGATGATTAAGGTCGCATGTCGACTTCCGAAGTCAATGGACCTTGTCATCCTGATCTATAAGAATAAAGCCAGATGGCTGTTCCTTATAGATCTCCTCATCCAAAACTCTCACTCAGGAGAACAGTCTCAACGTTCATCTGGTCTCACTCCAGATCCAAATCATGTCCACGACAATCGCTAAAAGTAAATGGATCGAGGTAACTCGCCCTCAGTCTGAGTAACCCCTGATTATCAGATGGGCCTTATACCTCTACATCGATCCGTCAGCCTTTTTCTTGATGTTGAGGACTCACATGTTCCCAATGGCCCTATTACCCTCAGGTAAATCAACTAAATCACAGATCTCGTTGATTCTCATCAACTCCTGTCACCCATGGCCTATAATCAATGGTTCTCCATGGAACCCTCAAGAAACTCTAGGACAGTTAAAGGTTTCTCGTAATCCTCAAGAGTCATACTGAGAGCCTCTCCCTCAATCGGGAAGCGACGGTTAGGTACGCATCCTCGACTACTCTTAAGAGGATGGGAAACCTTTTTACCTCTAGATGGATCGCTCCCACTAGAACCCAGATCCGTAATGGATTCTTGGATCCTGTCACTGGGATTAGCCAACCACTAGGCTCATCCATCTCATGAAAGGTAAAGTCCCAATTGATTTCACCTCTCATAGGGAAATCACTTTCAAGAATTTCGGCATCGTGAGACTCAATCTCAGTGAGAGTGTCATCTGTATGCTCATTAGAAATACATCTCTTTTCTCGCAAGCCTAACTCGCTGTGTAAATGCGAGAAATAGTGAACATACGTTGCATAACCCCATAATCTCAAATGGCTAAGGTTAGGCTGCCTCCCTGTCCAAAGCTCATATGGAGTACTGACTGCGGACTTCAATAGAATACGATTGAGAACATAGGCTGCAGCCAATAACGCATCTCCCCAATGGGAAACGAGTAAATTGGTTTGCGCCATCATCGGCCTTACCGTCTCAAACAAAGTCCTATTCCTCTCTCGCGGCTACTCTACTCCACTGAGAAGCGAGGAATAGTCAGTTTCTCGTAATACCCTTCTTGAAATAGAGTTCTTTAGATAAATACTCGCGCTCTCAATCGGTTCTGAGTATCTCAACTCTCAGGTCTAACTGATTCTCAACCTCGCTAGTAACCTCCTGAGGCACCTCAATGCCTTAGACTTGCGCGAGATCAGATAGATGTAACCAAAACACGTGTAATTGTCTATGAACGTAATAGAGTACCCAACACCATTTCAGGTTCTCACGTTCATAAGGCCACAGATGTTGGAGTGAACCGATTGCAATAGAGTCCCAGCCCTCATTGCATTATCGAATAGTTTTCTTATAAGTTTGCCGTCTAGGCAAGACTGGTTAGCGGGTTCTACAAAATCACTCATTGCTAACCGGTTCATCCTCTCTCACACTAAGAGGACAACAAGAAATACCATTGAAAAGAATTATTTCCAGTGCATATAGTCCCTCATGGACCAAAATAGAGCCAATCATAGAATTGTCATAATAAATGGAAATTATAAAATTTCCAAATTAACAGAGCATATCCTAAACTGAAATCAAGTTCCGTCAAACTTTTGGAGTGTAAAAAACATACAGAGTCTAGTAATTTTGCAACTCCAACTTGCAAGTGCTACTCCCTCTGATGTCAACAAAACACTCCGTTTCTGTACGTAAATCCTCCTACTTGAGGATTTACTGGACGGAACTTTATAAGCGCGCTCCTATCTCAAGCTGTGTAGTATTATCGATTTTCTCGAATAGTTTTCTTCTTACCTGAGGCTCGAGTCACACAGGAGTCCTTGTTCGACTCCATCGCATAAGCATGACCTGAGTATGGCCTATTCGCCTCTAGATGCTCCTACTCGAGTTCACTGTGCCTATTCACATTAGTGAAAGTGCGAATACTTTCGTCGTATGTGAAATAGACTTTCATGATTTCTCATGAATCAGGTAAAGAGCTGGATCGCATCCAGCACTAGAAAACATATCCGAAATGGGCTTAGTCACATTCCCCAACTCAGCGATCATACTCGACATTTTTATCAAATGTTGCATCATCATATGATCAACCCTTTTCTTATAAGTTATTATACTTATAAGGTAGCATCCTCATCTCAGGATCTGTAAGAGCACTATAATACTCTTTATAGGGTGAGCCAAACTGATAAAACCGTAGGATATTGCTCATAGACTGGTATCACATCATCGTGCATGCTACTCAGGAGGATTGCCCTAACTCGGCTATCATTCCTCTTTCATGCACGTAATGTCTCCTAATCCCGTCTCTCTGAGGTGTGGAACCCTCCCTAGAGTCCACCATCTCATGCCTCAGAATTTTAATTAGATCTTGCTCCTCGAGGATAAATTGAATCTACCAGTGAAAAATCTCGTATTTATCACCATTTAATTTTATCCCCTCGCAAAAATCAAATACGACAATTTTAGAAGCAGTCAATGAGATAGTCGTGACTTGTGATACTTATTCTCACATTTTGTGCACCCTACGAATCAACAAGACCCAAATAATTCGAATACATACCCCAAGACGAGCGTATGAATCAACAGACACCATACACCACAATCCGGGATAGCATCTCACCGTTTGGATTAGGATTCGATACACGAAAACCCACAAAAAGTCACTTTTATGGATGTAAGACCCTCAAAAATTGAAAAAATTTCAATTCCGGACGACCTGACGCGCCGCCGGTGGACCCATGAGCCGCCACGCACCGGCGGCGAGTCCCCCACGTGCTCCACGCGTCGGAAACCGCTTCTGGCTCGTGCCAGACGTGCTGCCGTCTGGCACGCGCTCACACGCGCGCTCTGCGCGTCGGCTCACGCGCCTGACGCGCAGGCGCACAGGTCACGCGCCTGCACGCGCGAGACCCGCAGGCGCAGGGTTGGTTTCCGGACCCGGATGCGGGTTGGAACCGAATCCGGTCCGGATCCGTGGGTCGCAGGTCGGGGACACGTATCCGGGTCGTAACCCAACCAGACGACCGGTGGTTTCACGCCCCTATTAGCGCGTGAAAGACACGCTCCCCTTCCCTGCTGCTTCACGCTCCTACCTCGCGCGTGTAATGCACGCGCCCGCGGGTTGGACTTCTTCGTCTTCACCCGATGGTTCCTGTAACCGGGTCTTTCGACCCGGTTGCCAGAAAAGCCCATTTCCGGCACCATTTTGATCGGATTTTTTTATGGAATCTCTAATTCCATTTATTCCAAGCATCTTTGACTCGATTTTTGGAATAATTATGCCCTAAACTCGGCGTATTTTGGATCCAAAAATCCGACCCTCCGCGGTCAATTTTGAAACTCAATTTTTCAGCCACAATCATATGCAATATATATACTGAATTGAAGAGCATGAAATGAGAATTACAGATCTATAAATTTCATGCATTGATTTGCCCTAAAACTCGACAAATCTAAGGTTGAAGGGGTCGGTCACTATTCACGGCCGAAACTTTCAACCGGAATTTTTTTCTCCTAAACGTGCTCAGAAAATTACGAAAAAATTATTTTCGTGTTATAGGGATCATGGGTAACACAGTGGTGTTCTCGGATTCACGAAACTCATCCGTGATCTGAACCCCAAATTTTAAACCTAATATTTTTTTTATACCAAAAAATTAACCCGAAAATTATTTTTAATCCAACGTATCGCTCTGATACCAATGTTGGAATTAATTGAGTCACATGCAGCGGAAGCATTCATAAATAATTTTCGGAAAAAATAAATATGGATTGGGTATATGATATAAATACCTCGAATATGCAGAGCCAAAAATCGACCGTTCGTCCCTCGATCGAATCTCGCGGTCGGGATGGTGATCACAATGTTAATCGAACCACCACCGCAATGTCACAACGCCGCAACCCTCAGTCCGGCGATCATCGTGGCGGAAAAAATTCCCTACGCGGAATTTTTCTCATGCCCTCTATATTCTCTCTCTAGAGAATAAAGAGCATCACCGCATTGTTGTCGTTATCATTTTTATTTTTCTTTTTAACGTACAAGAAAATGAAGGAGTGGTTAAGATGTGGTTAGTGGGAGTTATCCCACTAACCCTATTATAAAATGTCTAAAATGCCCCTCGTGGGCATTTTAAACTGATAAAAAAAAAAGAGTACAGGATACTAACTTCTAAAATAAGTTAAACCCTGAATATCACGAAATTGAGCATGATAGACCTCGTTAGGAGGGAATAACAACTCATGCATGCCTATAGGAATCGACTGACCAATCCTCGCAAGAATGTCCACACAGTTATTTCCCTCATGTGGAATGAATAGAACTGATTGAATCATAGCTCTTCTTATTAGGAGGCGACAGTCTCAAATGACATGATAGGTGGGGTGGGTCGGAGCTATGCCATCGAATAATGCAGATACTAGCTATATCGAGTTTAACTCAATAACAACAAGAGAAAGCCTGGCCCTAATTAATAAGAGTAAACTCTCTCGAATGCCCCACAATTCTGCTAAGAAAAGATCAGAAATCCACAAATTTCCTGTGAAACCTCTAATTCATTATCTATATTCATCCCTAATTACACCTCCACTTTGTGTCAGCCTCGTACTTTGATGCACTGAGCTATCTGTATTTAACTTATAATGCCCAGTAAGCGGAAGGGATCGTGTGATCCACCTGCCTACTCTAGGGGGATACATGGGCTTCTTTGAAAAAGCATACCATCCTTCTTTAGAATAATTATGAGCCACCTTCACCACACATTATGAGGAGGAGTCACTACCCTCAAAAACGGTTCTATATCGCTCCTTCCAAATGGCCCCATAAAAGTTTAAACAAATAGCATGGCCCATGGTCAACCCATATGCATGGCTTAGGATTTGTAGTTGCTAATGATCCAGGCCTTTTCCATGATTTGTGCAAATACTAATTTGCTCAGAAACGAGGAATTTAATATCCGGACCCATACCTGGCATACTATGGAGCAGTCTTGGAATAGGTGAGTGATTGTTTCTACACCTTCCTTGCATAAAGGAAATAACGAGTCATCCGTAGTCTTTCTTTTGAAACGCGTGCTATTAGTCATCATGCTATCATGTGCCAAGAGCCAAACCATGAATTTCACTTGTCCCTGACAACACAAACTCCAAATCCATTTCCATTGGTCAGCTGAGAAGGAATTAGATACTTCCCCTTGTTGGAAGAATGTGTAGGCCGATCTGACAAAGAACACTCACAAGGAGTTGCCTGCCCAACAAATATAATCTCTCACCTCTTCATCCTGGGGAATCATTGCGGCCCTGATCTCCTCTATAATACTCTCTGGAAGTAAGTTTATAAGGCCAACAATGTCCCACTCTCTCTCGTGTGTGATGAAATGTTGCACCCACAACCCTTCCTGCCCATCTATTACACCCACTGGGATTCATTGAATTAAAGGGGTCTCTCCCATCCAAACATCCTCCCAAAAGTTAATTGTCGATCCATTCCCAATTTCCAACACAAGCCACATCGAATGACCTCCCTTACTCGTAGTAACCCTCTTCATAGGGGGGAACAAACCAGAGGCATATGACAATGCAAAAAATTCTTCCCTCTCAGATATTTGCTCCAACGAATCTCGCACCACAGAGCCAAATCCCCTAAAAGGATTCTCCAGGCTAGTTTAGCCAGAAGAGCTCTATTCATGTACCGCGATTTCCAAATACCCAATCCCCCTAATCCTTTGGCTAACACACCGCCCCCACCTAACAGCATGGGGCCTCTGGGACTCTTCCGAATCTCCCCACAAAAAGTTGTGTTGAAGAGACAAACCTGTTCAAGCAACCAAGTGGCTTGCATATTATACACCAAAATGGTAGAGGTAACTGCCTGAATAAGAGTACAACATCCCATTGTACTCAATGTCTGCGTCTTCTAACAAGTTATCTTATTCTAAACCATTTCATGATAGTGACTCTGATGAACTCGGCCCTCAGTGAGAGTCCCATGCTATATTTAAGCATGTATATGATTAATAGGTTGAATATGACATTTACATGATGATAATATAGTAATTTATTTAATGTGAGTGCATTTTCATTTAAATCATAATTGTGTATATAATTTTCTGATATCAGAAAATGGTTATCTTGTGTATGAGTAATTTTGGGTTATTTCGATCACCCTGAAAAAACAAGTATTAAGATTGTATATCTTAAATGTAAGGTTTTCAGTAGGACAAAATGATTTAAATAAAAATAACTCTCTTACTTAAGTTTTATTAGTTAAGAATGGAAGCAAGAAGGAGAATATGTTACAATGAAAAGCAATAAATGAAAGTTTGTGCTGTATAAGCAACTCGATCCTGTTGATCATGTTGGACAGAATAAGTTTTGGAAATCATGCCTAACCATGAGCCGCCCTTGTTTTTCCTTAATACACAATGCTGAGCGGCCACCCATTACTATGGCTGCACTAAGTCATCCCGGGCCAAAAAGTCCACCTTGGATGTAGTTACGAAAGCTTTCAAATTATCCATCTAGATATTGTCTTATTATAACTGTCCTTGTATTTTTATTTTTTTTTTTGGTCCATACCAAAACACGAATCTGACTCTATTACAAGGAGAAGGGAGAGGCGCTACTTGAACTGAAACTCATTAGCATTATATGTATCCTTGTTGAGCTTCATAAGGGTTTTTAGAAATTTAGATAAAGAATATTATCCAAAATAATTACTTACTTAGAGTTTAGTAATCTCTAAAATTTGTAAAACATCAGTTGAAAGTTTCAAAATTATAACCCAAAAATTTTTAAAATTACAATATAGAATAAATTTTAAAAATTAGAAAAATTAATTTCAAAATTAAAATTTAGTACAAATAATTTTTTGAAATTATAAACTGGTTATAATTTTTTTTTCCTGAAATTACAAACTACCTCCAAACTTTTTTCTATATTATTCTTAATTTCTAATTAACCTAACACCAAGATAATATCATACTAGCATGTAATAAATACCAATTAAGTTTTTAGGGCAAATAAAGAAGTTAGTACATATTTATTTTGACTTCAAAATAATTATAATGCAACTAACTAATCTAGTAACTATATTAAAATTATTTAAACTTAACTTAATTAACCCCTATATGTAATACCATAATTGAGGTCACACAAAATATAAATAAATATATTATCACCTCCTCAACTAATTAATACTTTTGAATCTCTTGTTCAAAAGAAAGGATAACCAAAATATTCAAATTGTCTTCCATTGACCGATGAAACTTGGAAAATTTTCAAGCATCTGATATGATGCAAAATTGTATCATTGAATTCAGTTTAAGAATAATCAACTAAGACAACTCAATGAGACAATATTCAACACAGTTGGCATAGATTCTTAATTGCATATTTATATCCTAACTAGCCAACACTATTTAACCATTATACAAACATATAACAAATTTCACTTCTAATACATCAAAAAATATATTCCTAGTTTTGCAAATACATCTATACAAACTCAATATTAAGTGAAAATAAGCTAATTATACATATGAAGTATCGATTTTCATCCATAGTATATTTTAGGAAACTATTTTATATGTCATATCCAGTGATAGCCAACTTTACTAACTTCTATTGAGTCAAGACCCTCTCTGTTACTCAAGGTAAATTATATCACTTTAACAGGAGACTCATAAGTTATTGCTTATACATGATTAAATATCCAATTTCACTAATCAATTATTAACAAATACTTTAGGTCAATGTAAAAATAACTTATACTTACTATATGCAGCTTCAACTAGATCATATGGATAAGCCATACCTTGAATCAAAGATCTTATCTATGCATACTGTTGAAGGTGGGTTTCGGCTCCGTAGATTTTGGCTTCTTTGACTCGATTGGGTGCTCCGATGGACAAATGAAAGCCTACAAAAGATTGCCGAAGGATGCTCCAGTGGGGAATATTCAACGCTCAAATTAGAAAGAACGGTTTTCGAGAGGAAAAACAGACTGAGCTAGAGAGAGGGGGGCTGAGAATGAGACCCCTATGGCTTGTGTGTCAAGTTTATGGTTATCAAAGAGCATACATGGGTTGTGACTTATTAGAGGCCTTTATAGATGGGTATCTTAAGAGTCATGTACTCTCGGGGTATTACAACCCTAGTTTTCTTGTGAGCATACCCGAAAATCTCGAAACTCCATAGTCAAATATCCTTAAAAGACTTACGATCTTTATCACTTAGAAAATTTAACAAATCTGGAAGATTTTTCCCTTATCGATTAGATTTCAAAAGATTCTTTCCTTATTAGGGTGGTATGTGTATCACCTCAGGCAAATGAAGGTAAATGATTAGTTGTTTACTGAAACGAAAAGGATCATGTCATCTTAAACACATCGAATGCCATTGAGGGTTGTAGACCGATTAGTTTGTTACTGATAGAGATTACTCAATATGTCGGGCCGTGTCCACCATTCGGTGAGATAGATTCCTAACCGTTGACATGTCTAGGTATGAGTTGCCTATTGGATCATGGGTTCACAAGACTGTGTGTTACCGCAACGAGCCTTTAGATCATGTCTCATCACTTACCCCCGACTCATGGTATCGTTTTGTGAGAAAAACGTCATGAGTAATGATTATTGAAAAGGTGTAAAACTTTTTATGCAGCACATGCCGCTTCGTGCCTCGCGAATCATTTCTAATACACTTTATAAGTCTAGACGCTCAAGTGGATTAAACACTTCCATACTTTTTCTTGTACTAGTCTTGTCTTCTTACGAACCAACCTTTCATAAAGAAAGTCTTTCTTGAAAAAATAGCGAAGGGTTCTCCTTTTCAGATTCATCAGGGCATCAACAACATTAGAAACACGATGACTAAGTAAAAACTTTGAGAAGTTCAAACTGATTTGTTGTTGAGGAATGATTATACTATGGTGTCGACTACGGATGAGGATCGGGCTAACAGGGCGCTAGAGAGCCGTGTCCCAATGTATAAACAAACAATGAAGTACGAGTTGAAGATACCATACACTGGTCCAATCGCGGAGGTATTGTTTCATTGAAACATATTTTCGACATTACTTCTCTCCGGCGCTTAGCGCCTAGTCATTGCTGTGATTTCTCTATTAGGGTTTTGTCATCTCCATTTCGATTTTGAGATTCTGGCTACCATCTTTTCACTAAATCGATGCAGGAGTAAGGGTTCCACCCGAAACTGGCATAGGTTGCAAACCCGACCCAAGTCCAACTGGGGATTTTACTATAAAGAATCAATCGATAAAGGATAGATGCACAAGTATTTCTTCATAGAGTTCTTGAATAGGGATCTTATGCCTACGTTACCAGCACTGATGAGAAGCCATTGTTTGGGTTGAAACCTTCGACTCATTTTCGTCACTCCTGATTTGGGCGTTTGATTGGCAACTATTCTCTTATGGATGATCAAACACTATCTTTGGTAGGCCTACTAATTGGGGAGAAGAGAAAGATTGATAGGCCTCTTCTGGTCGATAAAAAGAAGGAGTTCATTAATGATCTGTCCTCTCCAGGAGATACTGTTTTAAAGGAGGTCACAACTGACAGACAAGTGAGACCAAATGCCAAGAGACCTTCAAGGGAGGTCGATAGGGCATCCGGGGATCGATCGAGAATCACACCTCTATCGTCAAAGAGGCGAAAAATCTAATTGCCTGAATCTTCTATAGAAAGGGAGAGTGAGGGAATCAAGGAAGTTGGGGTGCATGTGTCTCTTACTTCGACAAGACATTCAAAACTGGAGGCTATGGCATCAGAGGAGGCCGATAGCTCAGCATATGACAATCACACATCCCCAGTTGGTGATGAAAACATCCCGGTGATGGAGGTACCTAGAGTGGAGGGACGTGAGAATGTCCCTATGCCGATTGCTGAGGTAAGGCCATTAAGGGAACTAGATGTTTCTACTGCTATAGTGAAGAAGATATTTGGGCTGTCATATGCTATGCCTTTATGGCCCCCGCATAAGGGGAAACAAAAGGTAGTGGATGGGACTGTTTTCCCTTCTTCTATTTCTGTTCAGTCTTTCAATGGTAATAAGGGCTCAGAGAAGGGAATGATTGCCATCTGTGCAGGGGACAACTGATACATTTATGTTGATATAACTGAGGCGAGTCGAATAGCTGCTCGATTCGATTTTTATGGTTCAAAGTTGGAACTGAACAGGATATCTCTAGAGTGGGTTGATGAAGCTCTTCAATCTCTAAGCTTGGTAGTATCACATTTTTCCTAAACTCATCTTGCTTTATTTATTGTTTTGTTTCACTTTCGGCTAATCTGATTTCCTTTTGCAGATGATGATCTTGTCGGAGTTTCAAAAGCAATGAAGGAATCAAATAATAAAACACTTGGAGGGACATGCCAATTTGTTGTGGAGCTAGATCTTGGCACTACAGGATGCCCTCGAATAGATGGAGAAAACACAGAAGCAGAGAAGAGCTGGAGGTTGAGGTGAGGGTTCATGAGGCATGTTTGCAAACTGCTGAGATGTTGGCTCAAATGTGTGAGGAGTCGATTTGGGCCGCTGAGTGGAAAGTGACAGAGAATGGGGAATCTTTTGCCAGGAAAATCGAGCTCCTCAAGTGTTCCCTGTGTAGGCTGACTGAGAGATTGAGGTATGTCGAAGAGATAGTTCACCGAGTGGGTTTGGACGGGACCTTGCCCCTGGTGAAAAGGTAATCGGTCAAGAGGTAGTAAACCAAGGCCTAGTTCTCATTGATCCGGTTAGCATTCCCACAAAGTCAGTTGTCGTTCAAACTACTATAGGTCTCCTTCCCAGGAGGTCCTGGCACTCCCCCCTATTCCCCTCGATTCCGTGTAACCTTTGAACTGTCTATCTCTTAATGAAAAACCTTTCGTATTGCTGCATCTTGTGTGTATTATCACTGGGGGAAATTCTCTTAATCATTCGAATAGTGACGATAGACTTTATTCGTATGCCTTTGGTAGGTTTAGTCTAAGAGACCCGGCCACATCATATGCTACATATGTTTGCTTTAGATTGCTCATTCAAAGGAAAAATGCCTGCTCACTTGGGGACTGCATTGTCTTCGTTAGGAAACCAGCCGATAGGACAAACCATGCTTACCCTTTTGGGAGCCGCATCCTTTTCATTTGTCAAGAAACAATTGATAAGATTGGTCATACCTGCCCTTCAAGGAGTCAAATCCCTTATTAACGACACGTTTTATTTGTTAGGAATTAGACAATAGGATGGGTTGCGGCTACCCTTCAGGGAGTCAATATCACGTCCTGACCCGCGGGTCTAAGCACGTGACAACCATCGCGTTACCCTGAGACACGAGAGAATCACACTTCGTATCCCGAAGTACCGTAAGGCATTTTCATCATCCCAAATATTTCAAAGTAACTTTGAATCATCCATCGGCCAACCCGGCCATCTCAACAGTTTTCAAGAAATCAAAAATAAAATTTACAAACATAAAACAAGTGAACATTTAACATTCCAAAGTTTAACACTCAAAGTATAAATCTATATTTTTAAAGAAACGTGTATATAAAATATTATACAAATAAAAGAGTTTTAGAAAATGCCCTCTAATGGATCCGACTACATGCCACAAAATCCTCATCAAGAGGGACCAATACCGACGGTCGGTCCCGGACAGCTATTCTCTTCAGTTGGATCTAGCTACCGATCAAGTGATCTATCTCTATACTTCCTCTGAATAGGGATGAGAGGAGGGGTGAGTATAAAAATATCCAGTAAGTGGAGTGCAATGGTATAGCTGTATAAGTTAGTGAGTGGTGAGTGTGGTAGTGTCAAACAAAACTCTTAAAGCATATTTACGTTCCAACAAAATATCAAGTGATCAACTAAACATTTATATCAAGAGCCATGATTTTTCCACAACACAAAATATACTTTTTCAATCTCATGGGTTTGCCTCAAAATCTCTCCACCGATGGCTTGGCTCGGACCATCCGACGGAACCGCCAAGGGGTTTTCATTATCATCGGTCATAAAACATCAACCCCGACCTTAGCGTTGGCTCGCGGCCTCTTCGGAGGTGCAACCGAATAGCCTCGAAATGGACTTGGCGGGCATCTCTCTACCGCCGCCTACCCCCTTAAGTCTACCAAGCTCTCCACGCTGTCCCCTCGAGTTGATCCGTGGAAGCTTAAATTCGACCGGTCATCTCATTACTGGGTGCTCACACCCCATACATGCACCATGGGGGCTCAGGCTCATGCCCCAAAGCTAATACATAAACCATTTTTCAAACATCACAGCATGTGTCATAAAAATCAACATTCAACAAACAATATTCGTAAGAAAAATTTATCATGTCTCAAAAATGTATTAACCAGTACCCAAATCTCATGGCTCAACAAAACACACTTTTAGGGACATTCCACAATCACAAAACATTTTATAAAATCAAGTTAAGAAAATCATTTTAGAAAATCATGAAAATCATTTCTCATTCAAAAACACAACAAACCGTCCACTCACAGTGACAGGGAGGATTGTCACTCCCAGATCTATCCTCGGCAACGATCCTGCCCTGACCAGGTTATTTAGATCCTTGATTGTGTCTCCAAAGAGATCTGTATAATTTGGGTCACCACAAAACCCTTGATTTATAGCACCAGATCCTTGAGTTTTTCTTTAAGATCAAGACTAAAATCTAACTTTTAGAGAGTTGGACGAGTAGTTTAGAGTCTTTTCTCTAAAGATTTGGTAAATCGATTGATGTTTAGAAAGAGAAAAAAATGGTCTAGAGAGAAAAAGTGAGATCTGGGTTTTCGTAGGTTCTGGAAGTCCACTTCCCCTTTTTATTGCCAAACCATTTCCAATAATTATTTAGTAGTCCTCTTAAATTCCTAAATTGCATAAATATCCTGGGTTATTGGGAAAGTCACCAAATAGTTTTAAAATACTCAAACTTGTATTCTGCTTAGGAGATATGCTCATTGTTCAGTGCCGAACGGGAAAAGATACACACAAAAATTTTACAGGAAGTAAACTAAGAGAGATGAAAATTTTTGGGATATTTTAAAATATGGTATATAATATAAATTTAATAAATTGTAAATGAAGGTTTAAGTAGCTTGGTGGTTGATTAACTTTTTGGAGACATGAAAGGTCATGGGCTCAATTCCACATGCATGCAAGTGACGTCCAAAATTTCAACAATTTCAAATCTTTAAGCTCAACAATTTCAAATCTTCAAGCATGGTGTTGGGTGAAGTCTCCAGGATGGTGTTCGGTCAAGAATCAAACAAATTTCAGGTCTTCTTCCAAGTTGACCGATGGTATTGTAGAAATGGCAAGCAAGGCTGACCGATGGAATTGGTGAGGTTAACCATTGGCTAGTGCAAGCATGGCAACCGATGGGAATTTTCATGCACTCACCGATGGAAAATTTAAGAGATGGCACTGATAAATCCTCAATAATAGGACAAAGCAAAGTGATGATTGATGATCGATCAGTTATATGAAAATAAATAGGGAACTGAACGGCTAAATAAGTACCGAATAGCCAAGAGGTGGTAAGGAAAATCTCAATTACCGACGGATACCAATAGTGCATATTACCGATCATAAATTCACAATACCGATCCTGACAAGATAATAAAAAGAAAATGCACAATAACCGATCAGCAAAATGGTAAATTTGAATTTGGATGTTCAACGACTGGATGAGACAAGGTATTCGAACAGGAAAATGAACATTGGGAATGAATATCGAACGGATAAATGAAAATACATTGTACCGAACGGCCAATCTCATATTACCGATGGTATATATTACCGATCGGTAGCAAAATAATCGATAGGAATTCCATGGGTATTTATTAATAAAAATAAAATGGGAATTTAAAATTAGATATCACCGACAGTCAATCCATCTGTTTTATAATGTACCAATAGTGTAATTATTTCAATACCGACGGGTTCTTACAATACCGACGGGAGTTCCAATACCAACTGGTGAGTGAATGACCAACATGAGTTTGGGAACCTAGTACCGACAGATATAAACTTCATCTTTACAATACCGATGGGTATCTCATAATTATCGATCGGCAGATGATTACCATCGACTACCGACTGGGAAATCAAAAATTTGAGGGACTGTTCACTGAATTTAAATCTCTACCAAACACTAAAATTCCTCTGAGTACCGAACGGTTAAAATCCACCAAGTACCGATTACCGAACACCCAAATAACCGACGGCTCTGGTGATCAGGACTCCAATGATCGGTAACTTAGAAATTTTTAAAATCCATCAACTAGGTGTTTTAAAAAGTCCTAACCATTCTGAATGACAAAAATTTATATTTTTATTCCAATAAATTATGCTCACATATTTTCACATATATAAAAATTTTCCAATTGTACATTTAAAAAAAAAAATCACAATTCGGACATGTCCGGTGTTACAGTCAAGTCCCTTATCAACATCACATTTCGTTCATTAGGAATCAAGCGATAGGATGGGCCGTGCCTACCCTTCGGGAAGTCAGGTTCTTTATTGACGACACATTTCGTTCGGTAGGAATTAAATGATAGGATGTGTTGTGCCTACCCTTCGGGGAGTCAAGTACTTTATTTATGATATGTTTCGTCCGTTAGGAATCAGACGATAGGATGGGGAGTCAGGTCCCTTATTGATAACACGTTTCATTCATTAGGAATCAGACGATAGGATGGGCCGTGTCTACCCTTCAGGGAGTTAAGTCCTTTATTTACGACACGTTTTGTTCATTAGAAATCAAACGATAGGATGAAAATGGTAGGGTATCACACATGCCAGTCACGGAATAGGAAATACTATTGCGATAATGTAAAATCCTAAGGTCACGGGGGAATCATGATTACTTGGGAATAGATGCCGAAGATTCTAAGTCGCAAGACAGCGTTCCGTTGTCGAGAGGGGTTCTGAACTTAACTTTCATGTGCTTGGTGTTGGGTTGGACTTTCATGGCATTTAGGCCTGGTCTACCTAAGATGGTATTGTAAAGCAAGGGAAGTTTTATCACATTGAATATGGTGGTAGTTATCCTATGGTTTGGTAATACGCCAAAGGTGACTAGAAGTGAGATAATACATTCGGGGTATATCTATTCACTAAAGAATCCTTTGACTGGACTTGCGTCGGGTTGGAGGTGCATCTGACCGAAAACCATTCGTTGAAAAGCATCCCAATAGAGAAGGTTACATCCTACTCCTTTATCGATGAAGATTCTCCTCACCTCGTATTACCCAATCTTAGCGGTAATAATGAGGGGAACATGACAATTAGAATCAACTTCTATCAGGTCTTCATCAGTAACGCCAATAATCAGTCTTTTGTCCATGGGCTACTTGTCAACATGAGTCGTCCGTATCTCTTGTAGAACGGGGAGAGGTGTCTCAGCCATGTAGAAAATAGGTGCAATCATGCGTTCAGTTTTGTTCCTTCACGAACAATTTTGGGGGTCTAAGTTGCAAGCTAGAAAGACACTAGTCGGAACATAAAGCTCATGAAGAGATCGTTCGTCATAGATCTGGAGAATCACTCCATCCAGTTGATTGCATGCTGGTCGGGCGATCGGATGTTCATTCGGTTCATTTTCCTACGGTGGGGTGTGTCGATCGAGAGAGGGGATATTCCTCCCTTCCATACTAATGAACCTTCATAAATTTCCGTTCTGAACCAAGAATTCTAGCTCATCCTTGAGCTTTCTGCACTTGTCGGTCGAGTGACTATAATCCTAATGAAAGTCACAATACTTGGTCTTATCCTTCTTAAAGTTATCCTCCGTGGGACGAGGAGGCTATCTGACATTCGGTTTGTCTCTTAAAACTTGATTGGGGTCCCGTTCAGAGAAGTGTAGCTGTTAAACCTTCGCTGAGGTAGGAGTCCCTGTTGGTTTTTCTTTGGTGAGGGTTGTCGCGACGATCAACTATGTTCTCTTCGGGATAACTGATTTCTACGTCTGTCAAATGTTTCTGCATCTTCGATCACTATGTATTTCTTAGCGTGGGTGTAGAACTCTTGGATGGTAAAGGGGGGATTCTTTATGATAGATGTTTTCATACCCGATGGGCGTAACCCTGTAAGTAGAACGGTTAGAGCAATAGAATGATCCAAAACTAGGACCTTCATCATCTTGGTTTTGAATTTGTCCAATAAGTCCCTTAAGGGCTCCTTGTCTCTCAGCCACAGTGATAGTAAAGAAGTAGACTTTCTTTTGGCCCCTCGATTGATCACAAAGTGTGTCTCGAACTGTTGTCGAAGCTGAGAGAAGCTTTCAATACTGAGCGGTGGAAGGAAGTTGAACCATGTTAGTGTATTGCCTTTGAGGGTAGTAGAAAAGTACTTGCAAATAACAGCATCTTTCATATCTCTCGAAATCATTACTATCACGAAGTAGGCTGCATGGTCACGAGGATCGGTCGTACCATCGTGCCTCTCCATGGGAGGCAAAAGTATATCACGGGGTGCCAGTTCTAAGAAGACCTTCAAATCAAAAGGAGATATGCTGGAGGGATAAGGGGGGCTTCGTTCCTTCTTGCATTGGCTCATTTGAGTTCATTAGCAATAAGCTGCTCAACTTGTCTCCGCAAATTATCAGGATCATGACGGGAGTTATTGATGGTTCATAGTTCAGTTAAGGGGCGAGTCATCGAGAGCATGTAAGCCCTAATCCTCCCTAAGAAGATTGTCCTTCTAGTCTAATGGCATGACTAAGTCCTTCTAACTGCTTACTCACATTCTGTATTCTGAATTCTAGTCTTTTCAGTTGGGAACGATTGGCTCTCTCCAGGGACATTGGTGCAGGAGGCATAACCGAGTGTCCCTGAGGTACAGGTTGTAGAGCCTCTTCTGGACAAGGGAGTTAAGAGTGAGTGACAGGATTATCGATAGGGCGAGCAGATGTTGCTAGCAGTGTAGCATCTGTTGGGGTGGCGGTATATCCATCCACAATAGATGCAGCCTTCGAGACAGCTCTGATTCTTTATTTTTTAGGCATGATTGTTTAGTTATTCAAGGTGTTCGTTGAGATTGCTATAGTCCGTTCCTATAGATGGTGTCAATCTGTTGGAGGTGGGTTTTGCCTCTATAGATTCCGCCTCCTTTGACTCAATTGGGTGCTCCAATAGATGAATGAAAACCTATAAAAGACTACCGGAGGTTGCTCTGGTAAGGGAGATTCTGACACTTAAGTCAGAAAGAGTGGTTCTCGAGAGGAAAAAGAAACTTAGTTAGAGAGAGAGGGCTGAGAATAAGAGCCCTGTGGTTTGTGTGTCAAGTGTATGGTCATCAGAGAGTGTACCTGAGTTATGACATATTAAAGGCCTTTATAGATCGGTGTCATACGAGTCATGTGCTCTCGGGATGTTACAACCCTAGTTTTCTTGTGAGTATGTCTGGAAATCTTTGGACTTCATAGTCAAATATCCTTGAGAGACTTACGATCTTTATCACTTAGGAAGTTTAACAAACCTGAGAGATTTTTCTCTTATCGATTAGAATTCAAAATATTCCTTTCTTATCAGGAGGTTATGCATATCACCTCGAGCTAATGAAGTAAACGATTAGTTGTTTACTGAAACGAAAAGGATCATATCATCTTAAGCACACCGAATGCCTTTGAGGGTCACAGACCGATTAGTTCGTTACCGATAGAAATTACTCAATGTGTTAGGCCGTGTGCACCCTTTGGGGAAATAGATCCCTAACCGTTAACACATCTAGGCATGAGGTGCGTATTGGATCATGGGCTCACAAGACTCTGTGTTATCTCAATGGGCTTTTGGATCATGTCCCATCACATAAATTATATGAAAAATCATTTTTCCACTTAAACAACTAAATCAAATATTTTTTGAACGTAGTAAAATAAGTAAGAAAATGATTTAATTCCAATAGTATTTATCTTTAGGAATTAAATGCTTAAACATTGTGAATAATGTATTATCATTTAGAAAAGAAATGTTATGAAAAAACAAAGGCATGATAATTTGAGATTAAATATCATAGGAAAAAATTGTATAAGAAAATTTGCAATCGAAACCATTTATATCACTTAACATCCAATGTTTACTATGCATATGCTCATTTCTTCAAGTACACACGATCTGAACCATGTAAGATAGAAGGCACGAGAACTCCACAAATTGACAAAAAATAGTAAAAATTAAACACCTATACTAAGGTGATGTTAGGTAAAAATTTATGGAAATCAAGAATTTGATTGAAGCCCATATAAATTGTTTGGAGAATGGGAACAAAGATTTGAAAATGAAACCTATAAAATAAAAGTTTTGTGAAACCCAAAGAAAACATGGGTTTTAGCCGAAACCCATGTCACAAACCCAAGAAATATTGCTAACCACTTTTTGCTCTTGATGCTTGTTCTCTTCCTCTAACTTTGCTGGTTTGTTTTCCATGGCTGCTATATGATCTGATCTCATAGGACACCATCCTTTAGATACTTTTATTGCCTCTCTCTCTCTCTCTCTCTCTCTCTCTCTCTATCTACTTTGGCATTTAGGGTTTTGCTATCTCAAATGCTTCAATTTACTATCAATGTTGATTAAGGTTTAAATTTTTGAAGCAGAACGCCCACTATCTCTCACTGTCACTTTCTCTCTTTTGTTGTTGTGTTCTGAAGTGTTTCACTTTAGAGTTGTTCTTTTTCATCGATTTGTTACTCCAATTGAAGAACACTAGCACATGCATCTTCTACAACAAACTGACAAGATTTTTTGATTGATTAATCTAGGTAACGAATTCATGCAATCAAATTTGATTTTTTTTTGTTTGTTTTGGGTTTTTAAAAATCTACAACATCTTGTGTTGGTAAAGATTTATAGGTAATTGTGTTTGAATGAAACTCTATTTTACAGTTTAAAGTCCGATTTGCATTTGATTTAGGGTAAGTTTGGTTAGAGTGTGAAGTGGAAGGAAAAGGGGAGGAGAAGTAAAAGTAGAATGAAACGATTCCTTTCATTCGTTTGATAAGGAAGAAAATGTGGAGAAGAAATAAAAGTGAGATATAATCTCAATCTATCCCCTATTTCTCGTCCCAAAGTGGATGGATTAGGAAGAAAATGAAATTTTTGAACAAATTTGTCATTGTCCTTCTTTGATATTTATGAAGTTGTCTATTAATTTTTTATTTTAATTTTATTTAACATAAAGTAATAAAATTTAATTTCTTTAATCAATTTTATTAGAGAAATTATTTTTTCATTAATAATAGAGATTTTATTTTTTTTTTACATTAATATTTCAATATTATTTAATATAAAGTAATAATGAAAATAATTTGTAAAAATTAAGAAAAAGAGATTAAATAGCTATTTTTTTAGAAAAATATTTTACAATTAGAAAAATAAAAAAAAATCATATTGAAAATATTATTTACAAGGATATAATAGTCAAAATAAATAAATAAAGTGGTATTTTCTTCCACTTTTCATTCAAACCAAATTAAAAAAAAATATCACTCATTTCCTTCCATTCTATTCCTATCAAACAAATAAAATATATTTACTTCCATCAGATGAAATAAATCTCCTCATTCCCTTCCCCCACCGCCTCTCCCTCCTCCTCCCCTTTTGTGAACCAAACTTATCCTTGGATAGATGTTGCCCTTTGTTTCAGAATTCAACTTAAGAATATATTTGATTTACCCTTTGTTTTTTTCATAAATTGATGTTGACAAAATTAGATTTTGATAATCAAAATTTAAGTGAAAACTAGATTTGAAAATAATATGGAAAATGAGTTTAAATTAAGGTGGCAATATCAAGCTGCAAAACTGCAAAGCTTACATATGCAAAGCCAAGAGGTCTACTGTGAATATTCGCACGGTCAACCAAGGGCACTTGTACTATCTACCGTGAGCATCTTATGTGCTTGCGGGTAGCCGACTATGCAATAGCGCGACCTACCATGAGCACTCTATGTGCTCGTGGGTGGCCAACTACGCAATAGCATGGTCTACTGCGAGCACTCTATGTGCTCACGCACCCGATCACGTACACTTGTGCGGTCTACCACGAGCGCATGGTGCGCTCAAGTGGCTGACTACAAACACATGTGGTTTGTCAGTAGTGATCTAATAGCCTATCGTAAACTCAAGCAATCTACCCCAAGGATACAGTGCACCCCCAGTCAACCAAGTCAAACCAAAGTCTAATGTGCATTAGTTATTTCTCTCTAGAAATGACATGTATATTAATTTTTCAAATTAAACCTTAAAATTATTGATGACATGTAGTGAGATGAAAATAATATTTCAAATCCATTTGAATTTGAATTTGTAGTCAACATCTATCTCCTATCTCCTGTGCTAACACTCTTTTACAGCAAAAAGGATTTTGAACTTTCCATAGACAGGATTTGTTTACCCAAGAGTTGTTTGGACAATTGCATTTAATGAGAAACAGCCGAAGGTAGATGAAGAGCAGATAATGGGCAAAAATATTAAATAAGAAACAGTCGAAAGCCTTAATTGAGGAAGATGAAGTGCATTTAATTCTAACATTCAAACTCACTTATCACTCAACGGCTCTTTCAAAGGAGATATAAGTGTCAAAGAAGCAAAGACAAAAAGTAGAATTACTAAAAGCTTTTGAAAAACAAACACGGACCTACTGCATAATCAATACTCTGCACAATTAATACTTTGCATAGTCAACACTCCGTTCTACAAGAAACACAATCTATTTTACATTCCAATCTTCTTCCCCGAGTGTAAATCTGATATAAATCCATAATAGTCATATTTTAGGATAAAAACCTCATTATTTGTATCATTAATCCTTTTTGGTATGACATTTCTAAAGACTGGTGAGGTATTCATAGTCTTGGGTCTAGAGAGAAAGTGATAACCTAAGCAAAGATGAAGAGATAATCTTTGAGAGTAAATATTGTAACGGTCTAACTTGAACCTTTAATCAAGTTTATATCCTTGGGATAACAGTGAAAATTCATGGAGGTGTCCTGGTAGTAGACGTACACCGATTTTGTTGGAACCACAATAAAAATTATGTGTCTTCATCTTTACTTTCTTCTGATAACTTCAAAATTATTTTCTCTATTTTGCCCAATACCCTCTAAATTATTTTTAAACCTGCATTAGTCTCGAAATTATTCAAATAAACATATTCACCTCTCTAAGTTTCTTTTAATTGGTATTAGAGCAGGTGTCATTTTAGATCTCACAACCATAGATCAAAAGTCCTTACCTCTACCTCATTCCGAGACTTTGTTCCAGTTAAGATTTGTTCTACAAATAGGGCTTCCTTCTTCAACGGAAGCAACTTCAGTTATTGGAAACAAAGAATGCACAATTTCATTATAACGCAAGATATAACTGCCTGGTAAATCATTGGAAAAGGGATCAAGTTTCCAACTAAAGAGGTTGATGGCGTCCGTATATCAGTAAAGCTGAAGAACATGACACTAGAACAGAAGAAGACCTATCAAGCAAACTATAAAGATATCAACCTTTTTCATTTTTCTCTGAGCGTCAACGAATACAACCGAATCTCAACATGCTTAACAACCAAAGAAATTTCGGAGAGACTTAAAGCCACCTATGAAGGAATTGATCAAGTTCGTAGCAAGATCAAATTATTAAAACAAGAATATGAAGTCTTCAAGATAAATGAAAGAGAATCTGTAAGTGAAATGATGACTTATTTCAACAAAATAACAAATGAGGTGAGATTGCTCGGAAAAGGCATTCCACAGAAAGATATGGTAGACAGTGTTCTCAGAAGTCTATCAAAATTTGGGAACCCAAGGTTACCACAATTGAAGATTTAAAGAACCTTGGTACTCTAACTATGGACAAGCTCGTGGGTTCCATGATAAGGCACGAGATAAAGCTAAATGTCAAGAGTTCAGGTAGAAAGGAGAAAGGAAAAGAAGTAGCTCTCAAAGCTGAGAGTAAGGAGAGTTCTTCTGATTCTAAAAATAAAAATGATGAAGAAGGTGAGACTCTACTGGCTAAGAGGTTCAAAATATTCATGATGCGGAGGAGAAATAACAGCAAACAAAACTTCGAAAAGTCAAAGAAGAAAGAGAAAATTAGATGCTACGAATGTAAGAAACTTGGATATATCAGAGCGACTATCCTTAGTTGAAGAAAGCCGATAAGAAAGAAAAGAATAAGAGAAAAAGAAAAGAAAAGAAAAAGAAGAAGGCACTTGCAGCTTGGAGCGATGAGGACTCAAGCTAGGCTGCAGAGGAATAAGCAAACTTGTACTTCATAGCTATGGAGGAGCCATTCAAAAATGAGTTAACCTCAACTTCTGACTCTTCTTTTTCATATTCTGGTGACAATAATTTCTCAATGATTGAATTACATAAAGTGTTACTTGAATTATTTAAAGAATCAAAAAGAATGAAGAAGAAAAATAATTCCTTAAAGAAAAACATGTCTAAACTAGAAAATGAATTAGAAAGACTTAAAAATGAAACTAATGAACTAAGAAAGAAAACCTTTAATCATCAATTGAAGAACATCAAACTGAATAAAGAAATATAAATTAAAAAATAAAAAGTGAATCAACTGCATGAAGATATTGCCATTGAAAATAACAAATGTATGCAACTGCAAAACAAAATAGAGCATGTTGAAACTGAAAACAACTATGTCAATGAAAATAAAATTCTAAGAAAAGAATTAACAAGCAGAAAGAAAAGAATATTAGACAAAATGTAATCCTAGTGAAATTCATATAGGGACAAGAAAAATTAGATACTATTCTAGGAACCCAAATGGTAGTTTTTGATAAAGTTGGATTAGAATATAACCCAAATCAGACTCAGAAAAAAATATACAAATTCTTCAAATCTAGCTCTAATGATATTAAACAACACAGATGTCACATTTATATGAGAATTGGACAAAAATTTGAACAATGCAGATTAAAGAAAAACTCTTCAGATACATTAAAATCCAATAGACTAAGATATACTCACTACACTAAAAATGGGCATTCAACTGATGAATGCTGGTACAAAATCAAATCAATAACAATAAAATGATGCCTAAAAATCAAGTGAGAACTAATCCAGCCAGATCCAAGAAAATGTAGGTACCAAAGGTAAAAATACAATTGATTCTTCTCTTAGATTTGTTTAAGATTCAAAGAATCTCTTTGTCTCTCCATGTGGTATATAAACAGTGGATGCTCAAGACATATGACTGGAAATGAATCTAAATTCTCATCGCATGAGAGAAAGAAAGGAGGAAAGGTGGCCTGCGAATATAATTTGAAAGCAGAGATCATCGGAATGGACAACATAAGAGGTAAGTCCTCTGAACTCAAATTCAAAATATTCTTCTTGTATCTAGTTTAAAATTTAGTTTGCTCAGTGTCAATCAATTGTGTGATAAAGGTTATAGGGTGATCTTTAATTTTGATGTGTGTTCAATTGTATGCGAAATGTCAAACAAAACAAAGTTCAGTGGAATTAGAAAATGACACATATATGTGATGGATCTTGATAAAACAGAGACCTCAAATGAATCGTGCCCAATGGTTATGGATAAAAATTAATCTAAGTTTTAGCACAGATGGCTAGGACATGTAAGTATGGATTTAATTAAAAAATTATCAAAGAAAAACTTTAAAAGGTATTCTAGATCTAAAATTTGAAAACGATAGAATCTATGATGTTTAGATAAAAGGAAAATACACAAAAGCTTTGTTTAAATCTAAGGTTGTGATCTCTACTTCCAGACCCTTAGAGCTAGTCCATTTGGATCTATTTGGTCAAACTAGAATCTAAAGTTTAGAAGAAAAACACTATTAATTGTAATAGTCAATAACTATTCAAGATACACATGTGTTCTCTTCTGGGTTAAAAACGAAAAGGCATGCTTAGAATTTATGAAATTCTGCAAAAAACTTCAAAATGAGAAAGTGTATATAATATCTAAAATAAAAAGTGATCACTGTAGAGAATTTGAAAATAATCAATTAAAAGAATACTGTGAAGAAAATGGAATTAGTCATAATTTCTCTGCCATAGGGCCCCTCAACAGAATGGTGTTGTAGAGAGGAAAAATAGAATATTAGAAGAAATGGCAAGAGCCATGCTCTCTGAACATAACATTCTTAAATACTTTTAGGCAGAATATGTAAATACAGTATACTATATTCTGAATAGAGTTCTAATTAGATCAATCCTTAAGACAGCCCCTTATAAACTCTATAAGGACAGAAAGCCTAACATAAACTATTTCCATGTATTTAGATGTAGATGCTATGTCCTAAATAATGGAAAGAGCAGTTAGGAAAATTTGATGCAAAGAGTGATGAAAGTATATTCTTGGTTTACTCAATTAACAGTAAAACATATAGAATTTATAATAAGAGAACAATGGTAGTTAAGGAATCCATTCATATGAAATTTGATCAATCTGAGGATTATAAGAGAGAAATGATGATCATTGATGATGAAATAGTATCAGAACTCATATATATAGAAAACGTTCAAGGGGAGGAACCCAAAAAGAATCGTAAAATATGACCCTCTACTTATTCCTCTTAATAGCCATAAGCAAGAAACTAAGTATCCAACAATTAAGAATAGTGTAAATGTAGAAAACATAATTGGAGACATGAAACCTAGAGTTAAAACTAGATCCAACAATTAAGAATAGTGTAAACGTAGAAAATATAATTGGAAACATGCAATCTAAAGTTAGAACTATATCAGCACTACAAAACTAATGTGAATTTGTAACATTCATTTCTCAGATAAAACCCAAAAATGCGTATGAAGTTTTAAATGATGAAAATTGGGTATTAACAATGTAAGAGGAATTAAATCAATTTGAAAGAAACAAAGTGTGAAACTTAGTACCCAGACCTGAAGATCAATCAATTATAACGACAAAGTGGAGATTTAGAAATAAGTTAGATGAACACAGCACCATAGTGAAAAACAAAGCTAGATTAGTGGTAAAAGGTTATTATTAGGAAGAAGATATTGATTATAATGAAACATACGCGCCTATAGTTAGACTAGAAACAATTAGAATGTTTCTTGCTTTTGCATGTCACATATATTTTAAACTTTATCAAAAGGATGTAAAGAGTGTCTTTCTGAATAGAGTGATAACTAAAACAGTATATGTAGAACAATCACCAAGCTTTGAAGACCCCAAATTCCCAAACCATGTATTTAAATTGTCAAAAGTCTTGTATAGTCTTAAGAAAGCTCCTAGAGCTTCGTACAAAAGACTCGGTAATTTTCTAATCGAAAATGGTTTTAACAGAGATAAAGTGGACACCATTTTGTTTATTAAGAAAAATAACAAAGATCTTTTAATACTACAAATATATATAGATGACATAGTGTTTGGAAGCACTAATAAAAAACTCTGCAAAGAATTTGCTAAGTCAATGCTGAAGGAATTTGAAATCAGTATGATAAAAAATTAAATTATTTCATGGGTCTTCAAATAAAGCAAACTGAGAATGGTATATTCATAAGTCAGACCAAATACTCCAAAGAATTAGTAAAGAAGTTTAGTCTTGAGAGCTGTAAAGAAAATGCTACACTCACGAGCACAACTGTTAAGATAGACAAAGATTAGGAATGGAAGTCAGTTTGTTAAAAATTATATAGAAGTATGTTAGATTCCCTTCTTATCTCATAACTTCTAGGTTAGACATTCAATTCAGTGTATGTCTATATGTTAGATTTCAATCAAACCCCAAAAAATCACATTTGAAAGCAGTTACGAGAATCCTTAGATATGTGAAGGATACTATGAATTTAGGTTTATGGTATAATAGAAATTCTAGTTTCTAGCTGTATGGTTTCTCCAATGCAGATTAGGTTGCAGTGTTGATAGAAAAAAGACCAGTGATACCTATCAATTCTTTATAACCATGCAGCGTGACAACTTTAACTACTGAAACTAAGTACGTTACAACTAGGCAATGCTGTGCTCAGCTATTGTGGATCAAATATCAAATAAAAGATTATGGAATAGAAATGGATTGCATTCCAATTAGGTGTAGTAATACTAGTGCCATCAACCTAACAAAAAATCTAGTACATCAATCACGAACAAAACATATAGAGATTAGATATCATTTTATCAGAGACTGTGTCCTGAAAAATGATATAATTCTAGAATATATTGATACTCAAAAATAGATAATAGATATATTCACAAAATCACTCGACAAGAGAAAATTTTATAATTTAAGAGAATTATGAATATTGGATTTCGAAAAATAATTGAACTGAAAAACAGAGTACGCCTCAAATGACCCTTGAGTAAGGAACGACCAACCACACACTAAGTACAGTCAACTACACCATACGAAGCAATTAACTATGCAATGAGCATGGTCAACCGACACTAGGCACCACACCAGTTGCACATGTAGCTGACCGCACCTAAGGCGTAATCAACCATCAATTGGTTATGTGATATTCAATCTTTACCATCTCACACCACATGTAAGCATATATAAATAATCACCAATAACAAAATTAAATATTAAAAAATTATAATAAAAAAAATTATTATATATATATTGAAATTATATCCTCCTCTCCACGTATACATATGCACATAATCTTCCTTTCCACATGCATATACAAACAATTTTGACCATTCAAATATATAAAAAATACAAAATCACACTTCTTTCACTCTTATCACATGTACACACCAAATCCACTCTCTCTCTCTCTCTCTCTCTCTCTCTCTCTCTCTCTCTCTCTCATATGCATTCTTTCTCCACATCCCAACACTTCTGTTAATTAAAAAATTCAACTACCTAATAAATACAAAACTCGTTGCACACTCTTGTCCACTTCTTATGGCACACACCTTAACAAATAACCACATTAATTCAATTCAATTCGCATCTGAGACTTTGGACAACTACAACCCCATCTCACTTCTTCTCTTTGGAAAATCTTTACAAAATCTATCAACAACACAAAATACAAATTTTTCCATCACTTTCTCTATATATATATATATATATATATATATATATATATATATCATGTGATATTAAGTTATTTTAAACAAGTTCAAGCTATTAGCAAATACATTTCCATCACAAACACGCTTCCTTAGAAACACTCCTCTGCTCTTAATATTATAGCAATGTTCAAGCTTCTTTCTCTCAACAACCATAAAATTTCTCTCTCAAATGGCTCCTAAATCTAGGAAAGGTAAGGAAGTTGCAACCAAATTTGCAGAAAAATATAACAAGAAAGACTTCACATCCTCTGAGAAAAGTACGCTCTTTGATAAAATCTTCATTGATAGAAACATCACTTATGGGAGGTTAATAGACTGAGAGTTTCTCTAGAAGATAGATTTTAAACATACAGGTTATTCCATCAAATCTGTCCCGATTGGATTCTTTACCCTAGCAAGAAAATCTAAGAAAAGACAGTTAGGAATCATCTACAATAATATAGAAGTAGTTGATGGTGATGAGAAGTGTTAAGTAGTAGACCACAATTCATATAAAGTGATTGAGGGTCAAGCATGGTCGTGTGCTTTTGAAACATATTTTGATGGTTAGAAAATTAAAGTTAATCCTTGGGTCATATGTAGGGATGTTGGACTTGATTAGGTTGATTATGAGCAATGTGCACCATTTTTGCAAACAGAAGTAAGAGGATGCTAGAATCGTATTTGATGAAGACACTTTAGAGAAAATCAGTACACATGCCATGTATCTAGGTTTCCATGAAAGAGTCCTGGACTTCTTGATCACTCATGCCATTAAGCCATGGGGAGGTAATTATACATCCATCACAAGAGAGGATTTTTGGCTAATAGCGTGTATTATCAAAAGAAAAAATCTAGATTTACATTTCATGATCTCTTATTTCATGATAGCCACCTGAGTCTCAAAGGGTTCAAATCTGTCATATGCTAGTGTGGTTGCTAGTATTTTAAGTAGTCCAGGGATACACTTACGGAAGGAAAATAAAGTGGAGTTAAGTATGAAAAATAGTATAAATGTTACTTCCTTATGTAGAGTTAACTGGATTTGCAAGGATGGTGTTTGAGTTAATCTAAAGAAAATGGACAAAACTAAAGTACATAGGCAAGAAGAAAAAGGAGGGAACGAGGAGGTTAAGAATTGGAGGTTACAGATGATACCAATTCAAGGATTCTCCTATTCTGACCACAAGTGGAATAAACTTTTTGAACACCTAAATACTTTGCAAACAAAGTTCATAATAAGATTGATGGTCTTGAGATAAAGGTCAATGAAAATTTTGGCACCATGGATTATGGAATTCAAGAAATTGAAAGGGAAGTTGGAGATGTCAAAAGAAACTCTGATAAATTTAGGAAGTAGACTGAGGACAACCTGGGTGAGTTTCGGAAAGGAACCAGAGAAACTCACCAAGACTTGCATTGTCGGCTGATTCCAATGATCAAAAAACCATCTCTGGTTTTGCTCTCAGTGTCAAAAACACATTGATTGTACCTGACACATCTCTTTCTCAACCTCGAGCTCCTATACCTAATCCATTCTCTATACAAGCTTCCTCTCAAAACCCATTTAGTGTCCATGACACTGCATGTACTTGCTTTACATCTGGTGCCTCATCCATGCCTATCATGGTCCCTGAATCCTCTTCCACTTCTTTTGAAGTTGGCACTTCTACCTCTACTATCTCCAATACCTCTAGCAGAGAACAAAAAAATTCTAAATTTAGATCTAAAGTTGAAAACACGTGATCCTAGTTGTACTTAGGTCATCTTCTCTTTCATGCTCTGTTTACTGTGTTCTTTGTTCCCTTTGTTAACTCAAATATTGTATGATAATACATTGTTATATATGATGTTTTGTAGTTTTTCTGCATCATTCGACATCTAGGCAATTCTTAAGGGGGAGTTTCATCTCCCTGATGTATGTCGGGCCTCTTTTGTTGCTGACAAAAAGGGGAAAAAAATTATATTTGGATAACTTGTTAAAAACCAATTAACTCATTTAATTAGAGGGAGAAAACTTTTACATTTCCAGATTATTAATAAGTTTTGTCATCAGGGTTTTGATGATTAAAATTTAAGTGAAAACTAACTTTGAAAATAATCTGGAAAATGAGTTTAAATTAACGTGCCAATATTGAGTTCAAATTAAGGTGGCAATATCAGCTGCTAAACTGCAAAGCTCGGACATGCAAAGCCAAGTGGTCTACCATGAATGTTCGCATGATCAACCATGGGCAGTTGCGTGGTTTATCGCAAGCACCTTATGTACTCGAGGGGCGGCAAACCACGCAATAGTGTGGTTTACCACGAGCACTCTATATGCTCATGCGACTACGAGCGCCTTGTGCACTCGTATGGCCAACCGTGCACACTTATGCGGTCTACCGCGACCGCACAGTGCCTCAAGTAGTTGATCACAAACACATGCAATCTGCCAGCAGTGGTCTAATGGCCTATCACAAATTCAAGTAGTCTACCACAAGGA
Source organism: Dillenia turbinata (assembly GCA_037126225.1). NCBI lineage: Eukaryota > Viridiplantae > Streptophyta > Magnoliopsida > Dilleniales > Dilleniaceae > Dillenia > Dillenia turbinata. The sequence continues at coordinate 18,404,306 of JBAMMX010000012.1, read as the reverse complement.
TACAATGCACCCCCGATCAATTGAGTCAAACCAAAAGCTGACGTGCATTAGTTATTTCTCTCTAAAAATGACACATACATTAATTTTTCAAATTAAACCTTAAAATTATTGATAACGTGTAATAAAATGAAAATAATATTTCAAATCCATTTGAATTTAAATTTGTAGTTAACATTTGTCTCCTATCTCCACCTGTGCTAACACTCTTTTGTAGCAAAAAGGATTTTGAACTTTCCACAGACAAGATTTGGTTATCCAAAAGTTGCTCGGACAGTTGTATTTAATGAGAAATAGCCAAATAGGTGAAGAGCAAATAATAGACAAAAATATTAAATGAGAAATAGTCGAAAGATTTAACCGAGGAAGATGAAGTGCATTTAATTCCATGTTCAAACTCACCTACTGCTCAATGGCTCCTTTCAAAAGAGATATAAATATTAAAGCAACAAACACAAAAAGTAGAATTACTAAGAAAAAAATAGAATTACTCAGAACTTTTGAAAAACAAACACGGACCTACTACATAATCTACACTCTGTTATACAAGAAATGCACTCTGTTTTTCATTCCAATCTTCTTCCCTGAGGATAAATATGATATAAATCCATAATAGTCATATCTAAGGATAAAAAGCTTTATTATTTGTATCATTAATGATTTTCTGTACAACATTTCTAAAAACTGGTGAAGTATTCACAATCTTGGGTCTAGAGAGAAAAAGTAATAACTTGAGCAAGTTTGAAGACGTAGTGTTTGAGAGTAAACACTGTATTGGTCTGAGTTGAATCTTTAATCAATTTTATATCCTTGTGATAATAGTGAAAATCTAGAAAGGTGTTTTTGGAGTAGACGTACACTAGTTTTGGTAGAACCACTATAAAAATTATGTGTCTTCATCTTTACTTTCTTCTGCAAACTTCAAAATTATTTTCTTTGTTTTGCCCAATAGCCTCTAGATTATTTTTAAACCTGTAATTAATCTCGAAATTATTCAAATAAATCTATTCACCCCCTCTGGGTTTCTTTCGATTGATCATAAATAATGTTGATTTGTTTATATTAAAAGAGAGATGTTAGATTTGGCCTGTTGTTTGAGTTAGTGTTCTTCTTCTCTCTTCTTTGTTAATTTTCTGTCTTATTGCTATACATGGTTATATATTTGATTTATGAGTCATGAAACACATGTGTGTAATGCTTAGTTTCTGAACTGGGTTTGGATATTTTGTTTTCAAAAAGTGCTTATACTAAATTTTATTTTGTTAAACTTACTTGTAATGCTAAATCAAGTTTATTTCCATATTGTTGGATAAAAACCATGACCACATTTGTAAGTGTTTGGAATGGAGTTGGCAATATTTGTCAAGTGAAGATGATGAGTTCAAGTCATTAATATAAACTGTTTTGTAATCTTTATTTAGTGTTGTAAATATTTTCTTTTTCTTTGAATGAACCAATTAGTTCAAGGCATTTTGATAATTCTTTAAATGAAAATTTGAGTTGTGAAGTTGAATTCAACTCTTTATTTGATAAAGAGAAATGTAGAATTTGTTGTTACCAGGACTGTCATGATGAGCCATGATGAGATTTTCATCTTCCTTATGATGGGGATTGAAGTGGGCAGCAACAAAATAAGTAGTATCATTCAATTCAAATTAATAATCAAAATAACCAGGAGTTACAAAACAAAGACATGGATGTTTTTGATATAATTATAATTTGAGTTTGATTTAACGCCACTTCCAGTTGACGGGAAATAACTGGGAACAAAATAACTAGGAACTATTAATCATTGATATAATAATAATTTAAATTTGTAATTGATTTTAGTTCCTTGTAATGGATGTTTTTGATTTTTTTCCCTTCTAATGCTTGCCTTTTCAAATAACCAGACTGTTTTGATACTTCATTCTTCTTATATCTATGGTGTGTTATTGGTTTATAGAAAATTATTCATCTTTATATGACAAATAGAAGACATAAAAAAAAACACACAATATTTGGATCAGATTCGTAATATTTATGACTTTTGCTACCATGCTCATGATGTGGTACCATTTGTCATGGCTTATCTTTTAAGTAGGAAACAACCAATAAAATCGAAAGAAGAAAAAAGAATTGAGCGCATGCATCACTTGCATAGACACACAAGAGATAGTGGTACTCATTATATTAGTGAACTTCAAATGAATAGATGCACGTTTGGAATATTATGTGAAATGTTGATAGATGTTAGATGTTTAAAAGCTACAAGAAATATGCAATTAGAAGAGATTGTATCAATATTTGTTTATGTCTTGACTCATCACAAAAAGAATAAAAAGATAAACTATACATTCTCGAGAAATGGTGACACTGTTAATCGCTAATTCAATTTTTGTCTCTTAGCAGTTTTGAAATTACATTCCATATTACTTAAGAAACCAAAGCCTATAACTGATGATTACACAGAAAACAGATGGAAATATTTTAAGGTTATTTTTTATTTAAATTAATTTTTTTATATAATTTATAATGATGATTATAAAAGTTTTTGCTTATTTTTATTTTTTTGGGTGTCTTTATATATAAAATTCTCTGGGTGCCTTAAATAGGACATTAATTAGTGTGACACCACCTTCTGATTAAAAGTCAAGGTACCGAACAAGAAAATGAAGTATTACAATCAATGTGTTAGGAGTTTATTCACCCAACATGAAATTTATTTATATCTTACCTGGTTGGAAAGATTTTGCACATGATGATTGTGTACTTTAAGATGCCATATCTAGGCCCAATGGAAGTCCCTCAAGGTACATATATTACAATATCTAGTATCATTTAATGGTTGACATAATTAAAAATTAATTTGATTAAAAATTATTTAATTTTAAAATTATCACATCAGTATATTAATTAAACATGAATATATGTTGAAGGTTATTATTACTTAGTAGATGCTAATTATTATAATGCTAAGGGATAACAACCACAAATAGGGGAAGAATATTTCAACATGAAACACTCACGAGTTAGGAATAGTATAGAAAGGTGTTTTGGGTTGTTAAAAAGATGGAAAATCCTTACTTCCCCTTCATTTTTTGGAATTGAAACACAAATTAGAATTACAATGGTATGTTATTTATTGCACAACTGGATATGAAAGTGCATGACTTTTGATCCTCAAGAGTTAGAACCAACTGAAAAGTCAGATGATACAGAGGAAAGCGATAAGGAAAGACATAGAAATGTGATGAAAATGATGGGAATGAAATAGAGTACATAACAAGTGTGTCACAAAGTGACGAGTAGGCTCATTTTAGGAATAATTTAACTATCCACATATTTAATGACTGGAGTGTTTGATTCAATGCATTACATTAAAGACTTGATATTATTTTAGATTTTTCATTTTATCTTTATTTAATGAATCTTATATTTAGAACTTATATTTTAATGTTGTCAATCTTTTTGTCTTGTTTGATGTGAATTTCCTGTTTTTTATGTTGAAGTTTATTATTCTTATGATTTGTATTTTAGTGAAAAGATGGAGAATAAGGAATATATACATGGGCGGGGTAAGAACAAATGTTTCTCATCAAACGATAAGATGAAAGTTTTGATTGAAACTTTACAAGAACTAGCTTGTGATCCTTTGTGAAAAATTAATGGAGCCTTTAAGAACAACCATATGATCGAGTTACATAAAATTCTTTTACATAAAATTCCTACATTTACCAAGAAAGTGAATCCTAATATTGAATCAAAAGTCAAGGGGTTGAAACTCAAGTTTCATGCAATTATTAAAATGTGTAGACAAAGTGGTTGTAATTGAAATGAAATTGAGCAAAAAATTGTTTGTAAAAAGTAATGGTATAATGATTAGTGTAAGGTAAGAAATAATTTTTTTTATTTTTTTTATTTTGAATTTGAGTTAAAATTATATTTCTAATATATTTACTTGTATTGTTGAATTCTATACGCACAGAGATGCAAGAGGCCTCTGAGATGTCAAATTTCCATGGTTGAGTGACCTTAAGATTGTATATGGAGAAGATTAAGCAATGGGGGATGTTGCTAAATATATTATCAACACTGTGACAAACATGGAGATTGCCCAAAAATTGGATACGCAAAAGAAAGAAAATGATGATAGATATGATGATAATAAAGATGAAGATAAAGCAAACTTTATTAAGGAATGTATCCCAGTTACCTCAACAAGCACAAGGAGCTCAAAGATGCAAAGAAAGAACAATACACCTACTAAAAATTAGTCAAAAAAATTAAAGTCAGCAACATATCCATCGAGCCTTGAAGCACAATTTCAGCAAATTACAAGTAAATTTAGATCTTTCATGGAGAGTATTACTTGTAACTTTAATGTAATGGCAACCATTATGGTGAATGAAGATAAGCATGAGCAACTAGCATTGAATAGGAAAAATATTACTGTTTTAGATCTACGAAAGCTTGGGCTCACAAGTGATGATGTTTACAATGTAGCCAACATGTTTGGAGCCGAGCCTCATAAACTTATCGTTTTCTTCACTCTTCCTTCTAACATGAAAAAACAATATGTGATTAACCACTTGTATACTCTAACTAATCATTAGAGTAATAGCAGCTCATGACTATAGACTGAACTTATGAATTAAGTGAGTATTCCTTTTGTTATGGAGTCACTCTACAATTTGCTGATTTGTTTATATTTTGCAATAATGTTAAATGTTGGTTTGTTTATGTCTCACAAAGTTGATGGAAGATAGTATTCTAAGATTTAAAAATGCTCACTCATTATTTGTAGGTTTGACATCATTATTTGTGGGTACTATTACCAATTGTATTTAGGTTCTATGAAGTATTATGATAACTTGCTTATCATGATAAATTGTTGTTTTTTATGCATGTATTTTTCTTTTAGCACTTGATATTATAAATTCACAAAAAATCTGGAGGAACAGTGTAGCTGGTAGAAATAGAAGACACTCTTCTTAACATCCGAAGCATCCCACCATGAGCCCAAATTGTTACAACCAAAGACTATGTTTCTGACTATGCAAGGAGCATTAATGACTTCTACAAGTGATAAATTATAAGGACTCGTTCAGTGTAGCACTTTAAGTGAGCACCTACTAGTGCTCTTTTGGGTTTTTGTTTTCCTTTCATTGTGAATAAAATTATTTCTTTTCTAATAAATATATATATGTATATATTTATGTGTATATATGTATATAATTATCATGATAAAAAAAAAAAAATTATCAAAATTATATATATGTGTCTATATATATGTATAAGTTTTTTTTGTTATATTTTTTATTAGAGATGAAATTGATAATTGTGTTATTTCTATTTTAAAAGATATACGAATGAAATATCAACCCTGATAATCGTTTCGAATGTATGGACAAGATATCAAAACTATGTAACAAATAAAAATGGAAAGGAACAAGAAAAACTTTCCTAATAGCAACAAAAAGAAAAAGGAGGGATGACAAAATCTATGTAGCAAAATCATCCTTAGAGTTACCCTAAAGTAAAGAAATATGAACAGATGATCACCGTATAGATCAATATCAAAGCACTGAACTGTAGCCAAATCCATACGAATCTTTGTCTGATGCACCTACAGGCACGTATAGACCAAGCCTCAAGTTGCTCGATCCTCTCCAAACAAGCTAAGAGAAGGTTAACAGTTGACTACAAGGATCTAGACTGAGTTGAAAGCTATGAGGACTCAACAGGTAATTAAGAAAGCACAGACTAATGTTGTGATGGAGTAAAATAAATAGAGACCTGTTTTTTGAGAAGTACTTACCTTGGAAGATCGAAGCTTTCTAATTGCAGCAAAGGCCCAAGGTGCTCGAACCATCACTTTGAAGGCTTTCAAAGTAGAGCTTTGTACCAAATTAATCCATTTCTAAAAAAAAAAAAAAATTAAAACGACTCATGGTAAAAAAAAAAATTCACCAAATGACCTAGTTTTGTCGTAGGTTAAACTTACGATATGAATTGTCGCAGGTTGAATCTGCGACAAATTCATCTCACAGGTTAGAATTCATGTCGCAGGTTCAACTTGTAATAAATTCATGTCGCAGGTTGAACCACAGGTTGAACCTACGATATTTCGATTTTCTCTCTTCTCTTTTTCTTTTTCCTCTCTTCTCTTTTCGTCCTTCGCCCTGTGAGATGCATTTATCACGGATTCAACTTGTGACAATACGAAGTCATTTGGTAAATTTTTTTTATCCCAGAGTTATTTTAAAATTTTTTTAAAAAATTAGGGTTAATTGGGTAGGAAACTCTTCAAAGTATTTAGAGTTCTTGTTGCCAATAAGCGAGGAGAGAGTGAGAAAATAACGGGAAAAAAATAAAAATAAAAATAAAAACAAAAGATTGAACCCATTTTCTGAACGACCAGAAAAGGAGCACCTCAGATCTGTAGAGTGGACAAACTTTTAAAATCAGAAATAAATTTTAAGAAATCATGAAAATTAAAATTAATTTACTTTTCAACATTATAATTACGATTTTTCTATCGTACACCATGCCAATCAATCACCATATATTTAAAAATAAAATACTAAATAATTTCTTTTAGAATTTCCACATTAGATTTAATTATAGAGTTGAATACATGTATTTCTTTGGAAGAACATAGGGCCCTTTGTTTTTATTTTTATTTTTTTTTTTTTTGGGGTTTGCAAAGCATCCAACGGACTTGATGGAAATGTTCATAATTATGATTCATTTGAAACACGAAGCACAATTCTTTACTACTCCGTAACCCAAAGCATCGATTCAATTCTTTGCCCTTTTTTTTTTTAAATATATTTTATTACGAAAATGACATTATTAAATAAATAAGGTATAAAAATAAAAAATGTAGAAGTACCCTTCCCTTGATTTTCTCCGTGTAAGGTGCGTTGTCTATCTCGACTTTTCTTCGCTCTCTCTCTCTCATTTCTAGAGAGAGAAAAACACGAGGCAGAGGCAAAGGCAAAGGCAGGCCTTATTTCATCGTCAGTACATTCATCACCTACATTTTTTAGGAGCTCTTCGCGATTTCCGCTCCACTCTCTCTCCCTCTCTCTCTCTCTCTCTTCACAGATCTGCTCTGCAGTTTCACGAGGTTTGATCTTTTTCTCTCTTCTCAATTAGATCTTTGCTTTCAATTAATTGTTTCATTTTCCGATCCTGCGCTGTAAGATCTGCTCTTGATCTCAACTTGATCCAGCTCAATCTCTTTTTAGGGTTGGATCCTATTGTCGTTCTTGCAAATTTGTAATTCAATTGAGATAATTTAAGATTTGGTTCCTTGAGTCTAATTCTGTTTCTGATCTTGATCTGCTGGTTCTAGTTAACAAAAGAGAAGAAAAACTATGGGAGAGTTATATGTTGGCTTAATTTTCTGAATTATGGCTTGGGGCAGTCACGAATTTGATTTTCTCTTTGATATTTTGTTAGGTTTAGGTGGAAATTTCTATGTTCTGTACGAATTTGACAAGTTTAATTTGAGATCTCCAATTTCACCTTGAGGTAGTAATTTAGAAAAATTGGCACAGTGGAAGATTTTGTATGTTCCAAACTTAGATTAACTCCATTGGATTTATTTCTCCTCCTGACGTTTTATTTGCAACTGGATATTAATTTTACATGTCTTATTTTAAATTACCAAGTTCTCTGCATAAAATATTCCAGGTGGCTTACCGGCATGGGGGTTTGTTTTAGGTTGCTTTTGGTTGTTTGCTTGTTGTGGGAGTCAATGTTCTGAATCTATAAATGAGCCATGGACTTGTTGCAATACATTGTCTTGGTGCAACTTGTTAATGAAAGCCACTAGGTTCCGGTTCTTGTTAACTTGATGCAACTTCCGCTGGATTTTCTTCATCATTCTTGATTGATTCTGTGTTTTTATGTTATATGTCGTAATGGTTTGTTTTCCTTCTGACAAAAGGCAATAAGATCTGCAAAGTGAGCTACACTTAGAGAGAGGGCCCCATCTAAAGTGGGTTTACGATGAAGAAGGCCTTTGATCAAACTGTCAGGGACATGTAAGTTTGATGAGTGAAGGGATTCACAGAGAACCTGTAGATTTACATGTGTTTAGTGGTCTAACACAAGGGTATTAATCTGTAACTTATTTTGTTCATGGTAAGTTCTGAATATTTTTGTTTTTCCTGTGATATGGCAGTAAGAGGGAGGTGAACAAGAAAGTTCTCAAAGTTCCTGGAATAGAGCAGAAGGTATAGTTTTGTACTTTTCCTTGAGAACATTAGCCTTTTCATCAGTATGAAATTTATGTGATAACCAGAAAAACACATTGGAATGTCCCTGCTACTCTCTGCTTCATTGTATACGGATATTTGCTCTTCTTCCATGACTCTGAGGCATGAATATTGACATGGGACACAGTCGTGACACGCCATAAATAGAGGAACACGGTGACGTATTTTCAAAAGAAAAATAGCACAGAACCATTATAATTTCATATGATGTGTTTGATTAAATTTTATTTATATAATATTAATAGGTGATGGCTTGAAGTATTGCAGGATCAATAAATAAGTATTTTCATGTTTAGTTCAACATGTAATGTAACTGTTAAAATGTACAACTGAGCTAGAGATTTGAACAGCCTCTAATGTTTGAGTTCACATGATATGTATGTACGAAGTAGAGAGAGTTGAGAGGAGTTCCAGGAGAAAATATTTATGGTTGAGTAGTGTGGCATTTTTAAAGAAGCTTCTTATCTATTTCCCATTGTCTATTTTATTCTTTATTAAATTTTATGCAAAATCTTAACAAATTAAATCTAAGGGTATTTTGATCCCAAAATTGTTGATAGTTAATAATCATCATAAAGACCCGGTCTATTTATAATAGGTATAGACGGTTGTTGAAATCTTTTGATATATAATACATATGTAATGGACGTATTATGTGTACGTGTATGTTTTATTACTACCATTTTTAAGAATATGCCATTGCACGAATATGCCATTCATAACCATTACATGCAGGAGACTGAGATTAGCTTATGCATATACTGAGGTTTCAAACATGTGTTCTTTTGGAAATGGATTCATAGATGTGCTCACGCAGCACTAATAATGAAGCCAACATTTTATATTTATTGTAAAAGAATAGTCATGTCATCCCATGTGGCATTGTTGACCTTTTAGGGGTTCCTTTCAATTGTTTAATAATATGGTGTATATTAGAATTTGCAGTGTGAAAACCATGTATGCTGCTTACCAGATATGTTGTTGAATTTTGTTAATGCTATTAATGTTTTCTGGCTGTTGTCCCTATTCTGTCCTAAGAGTTGAATACATCAGCAATTCAGTATTTTGAATTCTGGAAAGTGTCTTAATGTTGATTTTATTCATCTGTTACCGACCTTTTCTTATTCTTTTTCATTTTTTTCTAATTGTCAACTGATGTTTGAGTTGTGGTAAGTGGAAGACTTTGATCTCTTATATTTTTCTTTTGTAATTGTCTCTCTGTCTTACAGGTTCTTGATGCCACAAGCAATGAGCCTTGGGGTCCTCATGGATCACATCTTGCAGATATTGCACAGGCTACAAGAAATTAGTAGGCTACAATGACTCTGTTCTGCATGGATTTTTATTTTTAATATGCGTTTAAGTGAACTAATTTTAAAATATTGAATGCAGTCATGAGTACCAGATGATAATGGCTGTTATCTGGAAGCGAGTGAATGATACTGGGAAGAACTGGCGGCATGTCTACAAGGTCTTTTTTTTGGCCCCTTCTGTTGTTTAAAGTTGGAATGATATCTTCGTTTCACAGTGTGCTGGCTTTTTAGATTCCTTTCCTACTTTCCTTTTGGCTAGTCTATGTTTTTGCCACTATGCGTTCTTCACTCTAAATTATTATTGACAACTCTTTTCTTTGGATCTTCAGGCTTTGACTGTTCTTGAATATCTAGTGGCACATGGCTCAGAGCGTGTCATAGATGAGATAAGGGAGCATGCATATCAAATCTCTGTAAGTCTTAGAATTCATGATGCTAATTGTTAGATCCTTTTTGCATATTTATGTGGCCAGAATTTTTTTTTTTTTTTTTTTTTTTTTTTGCATTATTCTGCAATTTGTTTTCATGAAACTTTTGCCATGTTGTTGATGAGATCTTCCTTTTTCAATAGACATTATCCGATTTTCAATATATAGACTCCAGTGGAAGGGACCAAGGAAGTAATGTCAGAAGAAAATCTCAGAGTCTTGTGGCTCTTGTGAATGATAAAGAAAGGATACAAGAAGTCAGACAGAAGGCTGCTGCTAACAGGGACAAGTGAGTCTGTTTCTTTTGTGTTCAACCTGGGGCAATTATTATTTGTTGAACCTTTCTCTTGGACTTCTTATTACTGTTTTTGCTTCAATGGTGCCTTTTGATCCCAGATAGTGAAGGCTCTGATGCATCATAGTTTTTGTAATTTTTTTTTTAAATGAGGATTCTGCAATAACATTCTATTCTATGCCTTTTATTTTAAATCTAATCCCTCTTGTATGTATGACAGCTCCAAAATTCAGGTATTACTTATCATCACCTTTTCTTTTATGTTGCTAAGTGAAATATTTTACTCTTCATGTAGGTTTGTTCTCTTCAACTGATTTAAAAAATTAATAATTAAAATAAATTGTCCTTTTCATAACTTTTCTTACTATTGACTGACAGCCTCTTGGTACCTCAATTTTTTGCTGCATCATTATATGAATTTGAACTGAACCATAACCAGGTGGTGACAGTTCCTTAACTTTTGGCATGCCTAGCCTCAAGTTCCTTGAGAAGCTAGAAACTAGCAAATATTATAGAATAATGAGACTGTTGATTTCATGAATTATCTTACTTTCTTGGAAGTACTGCTAAAGATTCTCCTGATCAGATATATGCCTTGTGTTTGCACTTTGATTAAGGTTTCGAAGTGCATCCTCAGCAGGGGGTATGTATAGGCCTGGAGGATATGGCGATCGATATGATGATGATCGTTATGGAGGCAAAGATGAAGATCGTTATGGTTATGGGAGAGAAGGGGGCTATCGAGATGACGATCGATACAGCAGAAATGGAGATCATTATGGTCGAGATAGAGATAGATATTCTGATGATCGCTATGGGAGAGAGAGCTACAGGGATGATGATTACGGGGGCAGACGTCGAAGCATAGATGACACCCAATATGGCCCTAGAAGTAGAAGTGTTGACAGAGATAGAGATCGCAGCAGTTTTGAGGATGAGGACCGTTATTCATCTCGGTAAAATATCTTCCTCCTCGTTAAGAACTTTCTATGAAATGGGCATATGCAAGTTGTTACACATGGTTTAGAATCATATTATTGTTAAAGCTGTGCTTCTTTAAATATTTCTGGTCTTGAACAGAAATTACATGTTATAGTTGTTTTTATGCTGTAATGGAGATGGTGTTGGTATGCATGTAGCTCCTAAACATTTTATTCTAACAAAAGTATTGTGTAGAATCTCTTGACAAACTTGCATGCTCAGCAGAAGTTTTTACATTTCCATGTAAAACAGTATGAGGGAACACCCAGTAGAGAGCGTTGTCCTACTAGCCTAAGTGGAGGCAATACTTCCTGATGTAACATTTAAGCTTCTAATTCCAGTATTTATACTACACATGAAAGTGTTATAGGAATTGCTTTATATATAGGTTGAAGTTTGCTTTTGTTGATTTATATAAGAAAATGTTGGTTTTGTCTCAATGAAGCCACACCTTGAAACAAGAGCTAACTTCAGTTTTGTTATGCTGCAGTGGAAGCGCTAAAGGGGATGACTATTCTCAGGATGGAAGGTATATTTTACTAGTTTTAACTTGTTGAGCTTCTTGATATTCATCGTCTTTACTAGAGAATTAAATAGCTTGACTGAATTTCTTGAATAGGCGGCTTGATCGGAAGTTTTCTGAGCAAAATCTTGGTGCTGCTCCTAGTTATGAGGAAGCTGTAAGTGATGCTCGAAGCCCTGCAAAGGATGAAAGGTACAATTTTGTGCAAATGGTTTTGGTTTGTTATAAAATTCAGATAGATTGACTTTCTTATCTTGAGTGAAGGATTGAAGAGAATGCCACTGCATCTGCACCTAAAGCATCTTCTCCACCTGTGAGTGCTAATCCTGGCCAGCCAACAACGGCTCCTGTCAACTCTGCATCTCCTGTCAACTCTGGATCCCCTACAAACCAGGAAGCTGATGGTTTTGATGAGTTTGATCCCCGTGCTGCTGTGCCAGGTGCCATAACCTGAATATCTCCTTTCCTTTAGAATACCAAGCTTGTCACAGTGTTATTGTGCTATCTGACATCTATCCCTTAACATTTAATTAATTGATAATCTAATTATCTCCACTGGTAGAAGAGAAGTGGGTCTAGTAGAAAAACTACAGTAGATACGGTAACTATTACAAAATAAAGATTGGCTTGATGTTTGGTGGTCTTTGGCAAGTTCTGGTCTTGAAATCTTCATTTCAAGTTCTTTTGCATTCATTTATTCATTTTCATTTTGTTAAGGATTGTGAGTTCTTGACCAGGCCTGGTGTTGGCATCTGAGATGCTTCTTCATGCAACGCATGACAAGTGAGGTCTAGGACCTGAGCTGTGTTGCGTCCTGCTGAAACCCATTTTAGTCTATTAAGCATTGGGCTTTCTTCTGATCACCTATGTACTTAATTTATCTCTCTCTAATATCTTCTAATGATAGTCCCAATCCTATTACCATCCATTTCATTTAGTTAGTGTACTTGAGCTTTTCTGATATAATTTTTACAGAATGCTGGCAAGCAACGGCTTATCTTGCATTTCTGATGCTGTTTTCCCTCAATCTCTCCAAGCCATAGTTAATTGTGTTCTCTTGTTTTTTCATACCATTCCAACATGGTGCCATAGTCATTTAAGTTTAAAAAAAAAAATGTTTTGTTCTTCTATTCTCAAATAAGAAATTATGGTGAGTACTGCCTGGAGCCTAGACCAGGAAGCATTATAAGTTGCTGTTACTCTTATGGCCATAATATTTTCAACAGAAACAAAATTCTTATGTCTTCAACTGATTTGCCAGCTGCTGCACCTGCTACAGCAAATTCTGAAGTGGACCTACTTGGCTCATTGTCTGAGTCTTTTTCAGCCAATGCTTTGGCCCTTATGCCAGTTACTTCGACAACTGCAACTTCTGAAGCTGATACTGCTAACTCAGATTTGGGGCCATCATTTACTGCATCAGCTTCAACAGCCAATAATCAGGTGATTGATCTTTATGTTTCGATTGTTACTGTATACTGCCATTTGCTTGATATGTTTTTGGTATATCATACCTGAAGCTCAATGTTCCTTTCGCATCCATGAATTGCATTTTCTGCTCTAAGCTTTATAAAAATCATAATATGTCAGCTTAGGTCCCAATTGGTGTGCGGGATTGGGGGAGGATTGGATCAAAATTAGTCCAATTCTGTTTTAATTTGGCAAGGATTAAATTTTGTGAAGAGATTAATTTATCCTAGTACAACCCTTTTATGCATATCAATGGGATAATCTAATCTCATCTATACTCGAGGAATTGAATAGGATTGGATGACTGGATTCAATTTATCTACACATATACTTCCATTCATACAACATATGTTGATATTCACATACAAACAATATGTGCACACTTAAAACATACATACATATATATATGTGTGTGTGTGTGTGTGTATGTATATCCAAACATTACATAACTTATTTTATCCTGTCCTGCCAGTATTAGACATCGTATTGATACTCACCTTCCATTCTAATCCAATCCTTTCCCCACTTATCTACTATCCTATCTTATCCCACATGCCAAACTCTCAATCTTATCGTGCCATATAGCACTTTTAAAATGGATAGGCACATTTAGAGTTTAGCGATTTTAGACGTCCAAAATTGCATGAGAGTCAAATACCAACATTGGTTGGTACTAGTCCTGTCAAAGGCACTCCTGGTGCTTGAGATGCTAGCCTGGTGTCTCATGGTGCAAAGAGGCGCTCAACTTTTGTACCTAGTTGCCAAGGCTCTAAGGCACTATGGGAGCATGACATCAAAGTTCAGGCTTTGAGTATTCTTCAAAAGTTTGTGTATTTGTATCTCCTTTGTCTTGGTGTGTTATTTATTGTCTCCTCATTTATTTCTTTTCTTTTTTATCTTTTGATATCTTTCTGTCCGTCCTGTCTTCCTTACACATATGTACTTTATTTCCATGTTTCAAATTTTGGTTGATTGAGATATATAATTTTTGTTTAGTTATTCCAGTATAGAACTTGAAAAGACGTCGCATAGAGTGAAATGTAGATCAATGTGTTGATTTAGCTTTTAGGGATAAAGAAATGCATATAACACGTTCAGGAAGTGTAGCAATGTATATATGATAATATATTAACTTTCTTTTTATAATTTGCAATGTGTATCTAGCATCTCAATAATTTATGGCCTTAGGTAGATATGTTCCTGTAACTATTTTTTCTTAAAAATTAGTGCTTTCCCTACGGCAAGCATGCAGTTGGCGCCTTGTGCCTCCGACAACCATTTTGTACATGTTTTTGAAATTTTAGAAGTTTAGTAGAAGTTGGTTACAGTAAAATAGGCTGTTAGAAGTACCATTGGGAAAGACCAGGACCATTGGAGAACGAATGAATTACATCATCTGCATGTCTTATTGCTTGTTGCATGACTACTATCATTTATTTAAAGCATAACAAGGGAAGCTGCATATAGTCTTAACATACCTCTGTGCACTAGATATTCTCAAATTCTAAAGTTCTTGCAGTCATTTTACTGAGAGTTTAAGTTGGTGCAGCCATTTGATGACCCATTTGGGGACACTCCATTCAAAGCTCTCCTTTCTACAGAAGATATCACTGCTAAGGCCCAGAATCCTTCTGCGGTTACCTTCCAATCTGGTAACCAACCTTTTGAACCACAGCAAGAAGCTGCTTCTGGATTGGAAACAGCTTCCAGTTTCAATTATTCAAACGCGTTTCCTGGCATCACTTACAATGGCCCCACTAGCTCTGCCACCCAAGTTACTTCAACAAATCCGCAGTTTTTGCCTCAAGATCTGTCAACGCAGGATCAGGAGACTGATATTCTGGCCGACATCCTTCCTCCTCCTGGACCTTCGACTTCAATGACTCCACACCAAGGCTTTCTGACATCACAGCCAAGCTTTTTGACTGCTAGTGGCCAACCTGCACAAGCAAGTGCCAGTGTCCCTGGAGCCTCACCCTTCATGGCTACACAGCCAGGCTTTCTGGCTGCTGGCAGCCAACCTACACAGCATGGTACCAATGCCCCTGGACCTTCATCTTTCATAGCTCCACAACCAAACTTTCCTGCCTCAGGTGGCCAACCTACGCAACCAAGTGCTAATATCCCTGGACCTTCACCTTTCATGGCTTCAAACTCAACCTTTCCGGTTCAAGGTGGCCAACCTATACAACCAAGTGCTAATGTTCCTGGACCTTCACCTTTCATGGCTTCACACCCAACCTTTCTGGCTCAAGGTGCCCAGCCTAACCAACCAAGTCCCAATGTCCCTGGACCTTCACCTTTTATGGCTTCACCCCAAAGTTTTGTTGCTCAAGGTGGCCAACCTACACAACCAAACACCAATGTCTCTGGAAGCTTTCTTCAGCAGTCACCTATGCCTTCACACATGGCACTTCAAACCCCGAGTGGAACAGTTGGACATAACCATGTTGGCGGCTTCCTTCCACACTCTGGCCCTGCTGGCCCAGTACCTTCACAAATTCCACATCACACGTCAATTACACCAGCTCCTCAGCATAACATGAATTCAACGGGGAACTTTCTTACACAAACAGCACCAAGTCCCCCTGTTTCACAACTAAATTCCCTGGCTACAGCAGCATCTCCTTCTATGGCATCTCAACCACCTAAGGACAAATTCGAGACCAAGTCAATGGTGTGGGCTGATACACTGAGCCGTGGACTGGTAAACTTGAACATTTCGGGACGTAAGTATTGCCATCTTCTATATTCGTGATGTGCGATGAATATGTTAATTACTTTGTCTATGGGTTAATGCTTCTGTGTGTGTGTTTTTAATTTTTTTTTTTTTTCCTTTCGCAGCAAAAATTAATCCTTTGGCCGACATAGGAATCGATTTTGAATCCATTAATAGGAAGGAGAAGAGGATGGAGAAACCTACAACGACCACAGTGACCTCTACGATCACCATGGGAAAAGCCATGGGTACAGGTTCTGGAATTGGCCGTGCTGGTGCTAGTGCTCTTAGGGCTCCACCAAACCCCATGATGGGGGCAGGTTTAAATATGAGGGGCATACCTGGTGTGGGCGTGAACATGGCAGGTTATGGAGTCATGAATCAACAGATGGGTGGAGGGATGCCTATGAATCCAAATGTGGGAATGAACATGCAAATGGCAATGCAAACACCTGCAGGGCTTCCTCCTGGAGGGAACATGCCAATGGGCTACAATCCGATGATGCACGGTGGGTATAATCCTCATCAACAGTATGGCGGGTACCGATGAGATAAGGTCCATGAATAATGTTGGCAATGTTGACACATTACTGTTCATGTTTTGAGGTAAAAAGTGTGGGGGTCACCCAGATGTGGATATTATGTTTGTCTTGCACACATTTGAGAAGAGCCCTAGATATAAAGGCTGCTGTTTGGAGGCGAGGTTGTAGCGTTGCGGGAATAGGTATGTTGCTATGTATGTTCATTCACTCTCACCTATAGTTCCTTCTTGGAGTTGCTTATTCTGTTTGATTTTTTGGGTTTATAGAAGTCTGTCTAGATTGTCCATTCAGGTTCAGCTGTTGTGAAAGTCATGTATGTGACGGGGTCCTGTCTCGGGTTCCTGTTTTCGTTCTTTTATTTTTTCCTTTCCCAGAAAGAAAACTTTTTGTGGGGGTGATTTTCCCATATATATTTTTTCTCCACTTGTGAAAGATCAGAAATACGATAAGCCTACATAGTACGCAATAAATCTGATAATTTCAAGGTGTTTCGTGGTACTGGGTTTCTGGGTTTCCCCCCTACCTACAGTCGGGTTTATACTATGATTGAATGGTTTAAGAACAGAAACTTTGATTTGTTATATGTATGAGAGAGTTTAGTGGGGTTTGATGCTGCCTTTTACTAGGAATCAATGAAAATAGCATTCCATTGTGACAGCAATGAATAAGACTGTTGATTCCCCATGCATATCCTCTTTGCTTGCTGATGCCCTTGATGCTTTTGTGGTATCAGCATTCATGCATTGGCATTAAAAGCTTAACATGGTAAAAGTATGGTAGAGTTACTTCTGGTAACTGATGTCCGAACAAAATACTGAACAAGTAAAGACTTCGATGATGATCGCCCTTTTATTTGTAAAAAATTAAATAATAATAATAATAATAATGTTCATTTAACATATTTACGTACCATATGGATTTCATTCAAAATTGGATCAAAAATGTCCAAATTATTTGAATTAATTTGGGTAATAAAAAAAAAATAGGAATTCCTGAATTTTTCAATATATAAATATAGATACCTTCTTTTTATTCATAATACATAATATACGAATAAGTAAATTTGTAAACTCAAAAGTTTCAAACTAAAATCAGGTTCTTCGCTCCTCTCAAAAGCCAAAGTCTTCAAGCTTTCATCCAAATTCAAAATCCAATTTTATTCTTATGATTTGAGTTCATTGTTAAAATCGGATTTCCTTTTCTTTTATTTGTATTGTCTTAATATATCTAGCACCCCAGGGAAAGTATGTTTACTTTACCGACAGATAGCCCAATACAATAAGGTGTTAAATATTTTAATCAAATCTCAAATTTAAAATTTAAAAATAAAAAAAAATTACGTTAAATGAATTTAGCTGTCTCTAAATAAGACTCCTACAAACGCTCGAATCGGATTAGTCGAGTATGATTTTTTTTTTAATTATATCGTGATTTGAATCTGAAATCATCATATAAGAAAAGATGGATTATGATCACTATGTTTATGATTGAGTTCATTGTTAAAATCGGATTTTCATTCTCTTTTATTTGTGTTGTCTTAATATATTAAGCACCCCCAAGGGACAATCAAAGTATATTTACTTTACCAAACAAAGTGATACATTTTTTAATCAACTCTCAAGTTTAAAATTTAAAAATGAAAAATATTACATTAGAAAAATTATCCTTAAATAGGGCTCTTATAAACAGTCGAACCGAATTAATCGGATTATAGTTTCAAATATCGATGGTGGGAAACAAAAAGAAAAATTATATTTACTTTTACTCTACCGTTTTTGTCCACCACTTTGACCTAAGTAAACAGGTTTTCGCAATGCTCCTAACATATTTCATCACCATTTATTCATTAAAATGATGAATGTAAATAAAAATAAAAAAAATAATAAAGAAAATTCTAAGTGAAGCTCATTTAAAGCATCTGAATTTCACAAAAATGGCATGCCCAAGAATTATGAAGTATAAGTCAATAGCCAAGGGTAATTCTACCACCCACTTGGGGTGCCTTCCAAACCCCCCCCCCCCCAAAGGGGGGGTTTAAAGTAAGAGATGCAAATAAGGTCAATTCAATTAATAATTTATCACTAATCTGTTTGGACAAAATTTAGGATTTAATCCTTAACAATCGTGTAGAGAGGCTTGAGACCCTACACAATTCACAACTCATTTTCTTCATGTCTACAAATACTGTCCGATAAGTTTATCGATATACAAAAAACAGTGACGGAAACTCATATCATAAACAACATTATGTTAGGTTGAAAAGGCATATCTACCCTAAAACTAGTGCTTAACATTATAAAAATACAAATTAAAGCCCACAAATAGAAGAACAATAATTTATTTTCTTTTTCTTTTAATCTTTGAAGTTTGAAGAGCTATAAAATCCAAAAAAAAAAAAAAAAAAAAAAAAAAAAAGCAATACATTTCTTAAATGTGATAAATTTTGGACGAATAAAGCAAAAATACTTTATCTTACAATGTTCCAGTCATCAGCAGCACCACGGGAGAAAAAAAAAATGGAAAAGAAAAAGAAAACCTTAACCCTACTTAAATTGTTCTAAGTGGCATTCAACCTTGCTTGAGATTTTTTTTGGGGGGGGAGGGAGTGGGTTGGAGTAAGGGATATGAAGCTGTCTAAAAAATCATAAAAAAATATTAAATTCAATAAATTCAACTTGAGAATGGGAATTTTTTTTTTGGGGGGGGGGGGGGGGGGCGGGGGAATCAGACGCTAACTATTGGCAAATCACCACCAAAGGCAAATATTTGTTGCTTCCTTCAAAATTATTGAGGATAAAATGTTCACTTCCAAAAAGGAGAAACAAAAAAAGAGAAGATTGTTTGCTCTGATGTGTATAACCAGAATGGTAACTGCAATTGCTATTTAATTCCATACCAGCTCTCCGCAAGCTGTGGTGTGAACAAAGAAGCAGCCTTCACTCCATCGTTGCTAAAATTTGCGGCAACAATATAACAGCTGAAAGGCATTATAAGCAACCTTATATGATTACATGGAGTTGTGATTTCCCCCAAGTCAACAAATTGAAATACAAAGCAAAAATTGTTCTGAATCGATAGTAAATCTAATATAACTCAACTTAGGCTTAATCTCCACTTCGTTAGGGTCGCCTACATAAATCCATCTTCTCCATTCAGCTCCAATGAATGTGATAGGCATTATTAAGCTAGAAATTACAATGACATGTTTCATTACCTCTCCTAGAGTTTCTTAAGCTCTTCATCTTGTTTTTACCGCACCTTCAACTTGCATGCTATCACTTCTCATTTAGTGAACAAAAATTAAACCCAATCAACGAAAGACCTTTTATATGACTATTTATATGATTAATCTCCGCATTCAATTAACTGATGCTCTTCTGTCTCTAAAAGAACACGAATAGCAGTGTTTAAGTAGTAGTACTGGGTGACAAGTATGAATTTCCTTCTTGCAACAAATCAATATGTAAATACAGGGCCTACAACCTCTTCGTGAAGATTAAAAAATAAATAAAAATTAAAATTGTCCTTTATCTCTTAAGTGAGTACTCCAATGTACGATTTCTTATTTGTTCAAAATACAATAGCAAAGATACTGTAGACATACCATGAACTTTTAGCTTCACTGCAAGACTCACTCCAGAAAGACCTGAATCCTATCACCCATTGTGTCATTAAAATCTAAAAGTTGCTTCCCTCCTACTTCCTCAGCTGCATCATTCAGAAGTTCTTTGATGTTTACACCACCCAAAGCTGAAGAATCAACGGAAGTAAGATGAACATACTTATCAGAAGGAAAAGAACATGAACATGGGAAGGAACCTCAAAAACCATGCCAAAATAAATAAATAAAATTATGAAAGCAAACTTAGATAAAATTATATGATACCAAACACAATTTGAAAATTTTTATGAAATTACCAGGAACTATATTTGTGATTCCTTCTAAGAACCCAGCCTGTAAAAATTTAAAAAGACAGTGATGGCGTTAAAAATACCATAATTTAGTGGATAACATGTAGTGCGTGAGAATGTACCACACCTATGCATGAATCATTTTTCCAATCGCAGATGACAATCATGTCTTTCTTAAAAATGTTTTAGCATTCAGGAACTGGAGGAAACAGTCCAATGGGCCATGTCTGCACTAAGAGTTGAAATGTAATACCGACAAAAGACCACATAATGGTCCAAAGAAAGGAAAACATTTTAGATAAGTAAGATATTAGCACGGTGACATTCTGCAGCAGAATTAGGCATAGCTGTTGGGTAATCTCAAAGCCCAGGATTATTGAAGCACAACCCAGCTCCTTAAAAATTGAAGTATCAGTAGATAGCAATGATCCAGTTCCTTACAAGTAGGAAAATTTTGGATTCACCAGTTGAACCAGGTGAACAATCCAAATCATTAGCTAACTCTTTAGTAGGACAATAATGTCTAATATGGTGCCACAGACATCAGTTTCAAACCAAATGAAAAATATTTTATAAGCATAATAAAAGTCTGACTTACAGGAATTCTGACATCTAGTTTCTCAAATCCATCTCTTCCAGTAATTTTTACTCTCAATGTCCTAGACCAAATACCAGAGAAAGCACCTCTAGATCCATCAGCACCATAGCCACCATACACTTCTGGAGTAATCACTTCAACAACAGGATCTCGTGGGCTTTGACCTGAAGCATCTGGAGATCTGCGTTGTATGTTGTATGGGGTAGTGGCTGCTGAATAATAGCCTATTAATTAGAAAGATCACATCAGCAGGGGATTACCACCCAATTCGTCCACCACCAAGGAAAGTTAAGGCTGTTTGAATAGTGGAAATAAATTCATCTTATATTGAAAATTTGAAATCACATCAATTCTTTCTACTAGAGAAAACAAATGCAGCTGAAGAGAAAAAGTATGTTCAAGTTACATATCCTCAGCAATGCAAGCATGAATCCTTTCCCATGGACTATAACTATATGAAAATAAGCATAGAAGGGCAGGGACTCAAGTTATTATTTTCCATTAGATGGTTTAATCTCTCCCTTCAAAATTGCACAGATAGGCTTGGTCAATGAATCACTCACATGCCAAAATCAAATCTATCTTAACGTATAAGAACCTGTATACGAGCCCATATTGGCCCCTCCCCTCTTAAATGTCTGCTGTTGAGCATAAAATTCTGTTGCTTTTTAACATGGGTTTCAGCTTACACCAACCTCTCTGTGGAGATGGCTGACTGATGGTGCTAGCATATTGCTTCTCTTCTTCATAGTATGCATTAAAACCTAAGATTTCCTTCATTTCTTCAAATGATGGCATGCTTCCAGGAGAAGGGAGGCGGCCACCTTTAATGGCAGTGAGTGCATCCTGTAGGTGGAAAATAGAAGAAATATCATCGACTTGGCAACCAGAAGGCAGTTGCTGGTTGTCAAAAATTCCAATGAGCTACACATTGTAGTCTAAAACCATTTAGAGAAAATCCAGAGCTGATATCTTGTAGAGCAAGCAATATGAACAAATCATCAATTTAACAAACAAAAAGTAACTTCACAGATCAAAACCTCATTAGTCAATGGCATGACTAGTTCAATTTCTCACAGTATCAATAGCATTGGGTGATCCCTCATTTATTACACCACCACAGGTCAATATAAAATTCAGTGAAGCATATCTGCAAGATTGAATGAATGGATTAGATATTAAAGGGTCAAGCCTCATAAAATGAAATAGATAAACCTTTATAGTGCTCTAGATCAATCTTGATAAGCTGAAAAGCCTCCTACCAGCTACTCTATGTAAGGGGCTTCAATTGCAGACAAAATCATCATAAAACAATTGGAGTAAAATCCACCAAAGTTGTGAACTCTAGAGAGCTTGAAGAGTGCAGAATTATCAGATGCAATTTTCTGTTTGGCCATCATTGAACGGTTAGACAAAGCCCAATTGAGGAGAAGTAATACCATGTTGTCCTACACACTGTGGTTAGAGATCCAGTTCTTGGAAGCTGAAGTTCCACCAAATTGGTTGAGGTTGATCCTGGGTACCCATTACTTGGATATAATGCTGATTAATAGTGATTTAATATTTAGCATTGTGAGCCTCTGGCTTTGCCTATTATTTGGTGAAATTTTCATATTAGACCTTTGGTCCTGTGGTTTCGTCACTGCATTTTTCTTTTGGAGTTGGAGCTGTTTCACGTTATAATTGCAGTTCTCTATTTTTATAATTTACTTGCTTATTTTAGTTACCCAGTTTAATCATAAAAAGAGGTAAATGGTTTAGCTTCCTTAGCTTGATATTGTGGCTTTTCCACAAAAAAAAAAAAAAAAAAAAAAAAAAAAAAAAACAGTGGTAACAGGGCCACTGGTTTTCTTGCGTGATTAAAGTGGACGACTTTGTTGCTGCTATTGGAATGATGAATTGACTGCGTCAAAGAATGCATCATGGAAGAAAAAAAGGGTACCATTCTCTATTGTGATGATTTGTTTGAACCAATCCACTGAATAAAATTCAGATAACTATAAAGACAAGGAGTGATAAGTATTACAGTGGACATCTGTTGGTATAATTGTAAGGCGACTTATATTAAGTCATCACTTTGTTGGAGTATAACAAGATATGAATGTCACAATCTCCCTCTCCTGGGTAACATCGAAAATATAATGCACACACACACACACACACACATATTATATTTGTCTTTTTTTATTCTTTGGGTTTCTAGGATGACCCGGTTGGATAAGGGGGTTGGGGGTGTTCCACATCATCCTCCAAAAGTTCTCACTTCAATGTAGCAGAAAGTCTTGCGATCCGTTTTGTTAAATAAAATACATATAGAAGCATCATGTTTCTTGCTAGATTTATGGACACAAGCAAGTGAAAGACTTAAGGCATCACTTTGTAATTGTGAATCCATGGAATCTAGGACAGTACTTTTCAACATTATCATGCTTCTTACAATTTTCACTTATTCTTTTGCCTTTTATCTACTCAAGGGGCATATGGTCATTTACAAAGGAAACTACAAGATGAAGGAAGTTATACCATGCCTCATGAATCTCAAATCATGAACTTACTTCCAAATCTTATTATGATTGTAGCAAGGCATTTTCCATGTGATTTCCGCATTTGGGGTGTTACTATGTGTGAGATGTCAATATGTTCACACGCTATACAGTCCATTCAGGATATCTCCAAGGAAATTTGGTGCTTACAGGATCTTGAAGAAGCTTGAGTCCACCTATGTTTAAGCAACGGGTGTGAACAAAGCTCTCTTTGATGAAGAAACTTGGGAGGTTCAGAAAAAGATGGCTGGGGAGTTGGTTGGGTTCTTTAATAACTTTCATGACAAGGAAAATTAGATGAAAGACAATGGAATCACATCCGACGATGAGGTGATGGCCTTATTGCTTCTCAGATCACTTCCACAGGGTTGGGAGACATCCTTTTTGCAAATGTATTTGATAACTATTGTTAGTAGTAATGCGCTAGAGCAATCATGTGTAATGTACAAATAATTTATCATTAACAAAAAGTTATTTATTCTTTTAAATGGAAAGTATTTGTGGTTATATTGAATAATTCCATAAATTACTTGTTAGAGACTTCATTCTAAGAGTTGAGAATGAGTGGAGGAGTATCTAGTACGAGTACTTCAAATATGTTCATAATCATGGGATTCCTGATTCGGAATCACTAATCCGGAAGGTGGTCACATTGTTTGTCTGTGACGATCACAGGGTTCCTGCTTGGATTTTATTAATCAGGAAGAGCTGCTGTTGTTGGAGGAGAAGAAAAGGTTTGAGAGACGACTCCTTTAAAGACTCCCTACAAATGTAGAATATTTTTTTAATGTTATCTTTTTTTTGGTGCACATTAAATATCTGAGTTTTAGAAGCACATTATAGAGCATTGCCTATTTATCCTGATGTCGCACTCTTCTTAGCGGCTTTTATTGACAGAAATATCTTAGTGTAACAAGAATTTAAAGTATAAAATGCAAAACATAATTTTTAAAAATATGGAGTGCAGAACACGTGCAACCCAGAGCATTCAATGAATTGCAAAATAAGATAATTAATATTGTTAAAATGGCTAACAAAGAAGAGTATATTAATACCAGTACATAATAATATCAGTGATATTAAATACTTGCACAAACTATGAGGTATTAGCTCATGAGTTATACTAAGAAACATCAGGGAAGGAGAAACAAATATTTTTTATAATCAATTTCCCTTTTACACAAGACGCAGGTCAATTATCAAAGTAATTGAGAGTGCTTGCTGTTTTGGTCTGCGGTAACTCATTTGAATCTTTTGCCAAGGTTGTTGATTTCATAGATTCCTAGATGTTGTAATTTGGGTGGTTGAGAACTTTCTTGGTCCTCTTCTGCCCTTGTTTTGAGGTTTTAGTGAATAAAAATTTTCCTTATCCAGTAAAAAATAGAAAAAACAAAGGAAGAAAAGGAGGACCTAGATCAGGTTTATATTAATCAAGACTAAGCATATTATAGAGTTTCTAAAGAAGTGATATGACAAACTTTAGAAATGAAATGGTAATGTAAGTAATTAAAAACAGGCATAACTAGAAATTATCAATGTTTGAAGATGGGAGGATGAAGAGAGAGCATTTCCTATTACAACAGAGGCTCACCAAGGCTTTGCACCAGGTTGCTTGTTAGTCACATCACAAATGGGCAATCAAAGAAAAAAGCCATGGTACATTTATTTACAAATGATATTATATTGATAGAGCAAGCACAAGGTGAATTTGGCACTAGGCAAGGCAATGGAAGACACCATGAAATCAAAAGTGTTTTAGAGTTCATAAACCCTAAAAGAAAACAAGGACGAAGGATAAAAATGAAAATGCATAAATTCAAGAGTAGCATCTGCAAAAGAGGGATAGTTTTTGTTATTTAAGATCTATCGTTTAGACAAATAAAAGTTTGAGGAAGACCTTGCCTACCAGACAAATAGTTTTTGTTATTTAAAGATCTATCATTTAGCATGTGCGAGATGGTTGTTTGTCCATGAAATTCCAACTAAAGTAAGAGAAATTTTACATAGTTGCGATAAAACCACAATGCTTCACAACAGAGTGCTCCACTGCTGAAAATGAGCATGCACATTGATTGTGACTTAGTCTAGATTTATGGGTAACTGTTGTTGGAGATAAGACGAGAGAATATACATCAAGATGGTTTGGCCAAGTATAAAAAAAGTCCTCTTCATGACCTTGTAAAGAAACTAGAAATACAAATTGCTCCAAAACTAGAGGAATGCCCAAGAAAATTTCCAAAGGTAGTGTAAAATAGTGTTAATTTCTAACAGGATAGATAATTGACATTAGCAGGAAATTTTGTAAATTATGCTAAAAGCGATTTTTGGGTATAATAGTGGTGTATAATTTTTTATATATGCACACATGCAATAATTGTGTGATTTTACAATAGCTAGCTAATTTTACACAAGTGGCATAAAGCCACAAACCAACACTGATCCAATAAGCCTGCCTGCTCGTGTCATGCATCTGTAGAGATCAGCAGGGATGTTAAATCCCACATAATTTCACCATTGAAGGTGTTGTGTATGAATTTAGCAATTTTCCATCCCAACAACTGTCTTTCACGTATCTATAAACTACTTGGAAACTACACATAGCAATCTATTACATGCCTGATTCCCTTTTCTTTCCCCAGATACTTTTTTTTTTTTTTTTTTTATTTGACCCCTCTTTTGCACATGTATTTCATGTAGCAAAATTCTAGTCTTGATGGAGGAAACCCCTCTACATAATTTTACAGCTTTTGTTACGCCTAAAATACATTTGGCCAAGAAGATTTCCCAATCAAAAACTGTGTAACTATGACAAATGCATAGGGAATTTTAACTTTTGTTGACAGATTACATATAAGCAGCCTCTCAATAAAAATAACTATGGTGTGGTATTTATAGTTGCATAATTTATAGCAATGCTTGGTATTGCTTTAAATAAACTTTGTGAAAGCATATGCAACTTCGCAATATTAGCACTAGCCACTGCTCATCCTTACCTCACTATTATGCAAGTTAAGCATGTGCTTAGATGGGCACTGTTTCAATGTAATGCACTTTTATCAATTACTTATCTTGATCGTGAAGCAATACACAGATCAGGGATCACTTTATTCCCTGAGAGCCACTATGTAGATCATCCAAAATGCGGAATTTTTGCAAACCAAGTCACT
Source organism: Dillenia turbinata (assembly GCA_037126225.1). Lineage (NCBI taxonomy): Eukaryota > Viridiplantae > Streptophyta > Magnoliopsida > Dilleniales > Dilleniaceae > Dillenia > Dillenia turbinata. The sequence goes on along the minus strand of JBAMMX010000012.1, from coordinate 18,377,548 downwards.
AAAAACAGCCACCTTGCACAAGTTTCATGTAATTAACAAAATGTAAATCACATAAATAAAACAAATATTTTAATATAAAGAGCATAATGGCATTTAACGCTTTTTTTTAGTGTCGATTAAAACTGACTTAGCATATACTTATCAATAATACTACACATAAAAGTAAAAGAGCTTAAAAATATCAATTCAAGCATCTTTATAAGCCTACTCCCCATGTATTGTGTATAGAGGAAAGTAATGTACCATGTTCTTCAGTCTGTATCATTTTCCACCTTTCCATAGTGAATCATGAACCACATAATATTGACACAGATAATGTAAAGCCGATATACAAGAAAATGTGTTATTAAAAAAAAATTGTGGACACATACCTGCATTGCTTGTATAGACACCCCAAGCAAGGAAAGTGGATATGCTACAAGCTTGTACCCAATGTCTTCAAGTTCAATAGGATTCAAAATTGGTGTTTTCCCACCTCCTTCAAGCATATTGGCCTTCACATGAATAAAAGGGTTAAATCTAGTTAAGCTGACCTCTTGCTCAATGTGACACGAAAATTCCAAATTATAAATAATAGGAACTGCATTTAGATAAAGTGCAATGCATCTGTAAAATCTATTTATCCATCAAATGGATGACCATTGACTGAAATTCAGGTTGGATCTAAGATGTAGAGATAATCCCATATTCAGATAAAACTAACGGGATTGCAGAATCCACTATGTGCACCCTTGAATGATCAGCTTGACACATAAGATGACCAGTAAGCTGCAAAAATAAAAAGGGCAACGAACTACCAGATCACAGCTTTAATTAAAACAGTAAAAATAAAAATAAGGACAACAATAACTTACCGACTTTCCAATAGACGTTAAAAAGTAAATTCATTAACCAGAGGTTTTAGTTAGACGAGTTCTAACAAGCAGGTTTGAGGGGCAGTATCATCCTTTGCATGGTATTTGGGGGACTATATCACTCTTGCAAGTCAAACACTTCTTTTCTGAGAACCTTAGGTTGGATCAGTGAGTTTTTGTAATGTTAACTCAAAATGTTATTTAAAACTGGAAAAAGAGAAAATGGTCAAAAAACCATATTGACCAAGTAATGTCGGATGACTTTACAGAATTTTTGTGAAAAAGTATTAGGGTTTTTGTGAATGTATATGAAGATAGTAATTGTGAGCAATAGGGTTTTATGTTCAAAATCATTTCAACAACTAAAATTGAAAGAAAATGACAAGAGATGAGAAGAGTATAGTTTACCAGCATCACAACTAGCAAGAATTTTGGCATCGAATCTAGCACAAGAAAGGATTATCTAAGATTTGATCTTTAGCCATCCTACCTTATACTTGAGAGAATTTGAAGCAATAAAGCAATGTTCTGGTAAGTGAAATACTGATTCAAATATTCAAGTTTTGAGGTAACAAGTCCCTTTAACTTGGCTATTACATGAAGAACAGAAACAACTATTTGGACTCAATTTAGAAATTTCTGAATATTCTAATATTCAGTCCTCTAGTAATAAAGACAAATTGAAACAACTTCCTAATTAACTAGACACCACAAATAGAAATTAATTTAAATAATAAACTACTAAAAGGAAAATGCTACAATATCATAAACACTACATGAAAAGCATCAAACTACTGCTCCATTACTAACCCTTAAACATTCACAAGATAGGGATCAAGGAAAGAAAGAAGCAATATATATTTGATTTGGTTGGATAATCATTATGGGTAGTATGGTACTAACCCTTAGGAGCTTCATTAAGGTTTTAATTGTTTGTAATTGAAAGTATTAATCACATCACTGTAGCATGGTACTCTACCCAAAGTGTTCATGTTACCTTTGCAATATCCTTTTATAAAGTTTATTAGTTAAGTTAGTTTCTATTTTTCATCTCTAGTTAATTAGTAAGTTTTTCTATTTTTGACTATTACTAGAGGACTGAATCTTTGGAGTATTTAGAAGTTTTTAGATTTGAGTTCAAGTAGCTGTTTCTGTTTTTTTAGGTTAATAGTCCATATAAAAAGGCTTGTAAATTCAATAATTGAATAAGAATTTCAGTTTCAGCAAATTGTTTGAGATCTCTCAAGTAATAAGGTGTGATGCTCTTGCCCTAGATGTGATGCCTACGAATCAAATCTTAGAAAGTGGAAAACTTTCTTGCCCTTTGTGTGATGCAAGTACAATATCCACTTTCTTCTCATTTATTACCAATTTTCTTTCAGTTTTAGTTGCTGAAATAAATTCCAACAGAAAACCCTATTGCTTACATGGGAAAATTTACACTCATGAGCACTAAAGGAAAATTTAAAAACAACCAGAGACAGTAAACTTTTTTCAAGGTTCATCTAAATTTACAAGTTGCTTTCATTAATCCTTTGGCGTAATGCATGTGTACTACAAAGCATTCTATGTAGATCATATTTACAACCCAATAGTAGGTTTGGTAAGGAGAAGTTACCATTTTTGGAACAAGAGGAGAAATTTCACAGAATGCTTTCATTTCTTCTTTTGAAGCAAGTGCATCAATGAAAAGAACATCAGCTCCAGCATCGGCAAAGGCCTGTGATCTCCAAAGTGCTTCATCAAAGGACACTGCTTGACGAGAATCAGATCGCGCCACAATAATAATATCAGAGCCGGTCTCTTTTCTCGCATCGACAGCAGCTTTTATCCGCATCACTGCTTCCTCTCTTGACACAACTTTCCTACCCCGTGTGTGACCACAAGCTTTTGGAGAGATCTAATAATAGAAAGGTACCAAAGGAGCTTCAGTCTTATGATTAGCCTGTGGCAATCAAAATTACAGAACACGTGCTTGCTTATCAACCAAAGCGCAAACAAATCAAGATGATAGGAAAATATTTACATTTCCTTTAAGAACACATAAATCCAATTAATAGTAGACATTCAGAAAAGCAAGCATCAGGAAGATGACTTTGAGAATCATTCTTTGAAATGTTGAAATGTAATACAAGAATCCCACTAAATTGTGACCTAGTAGTCTCATTGCCTGATAGTTCTCTCTTTTTCTTTTTTCACAAATACTTTCCAAAAGAATTTCAAACCTACCTTATATGAAGAAAAGTGAACTTCAGACATCAAGCATATATGCATAATCTAGCATCAAATACAGATATCTAGTTCCCCCTTGTTATCAGTCAGGAACAAAGATGGCATAAAAATGCACCAAGCAGGTGGCACCAAGCAGCAGAAGCTTATTTATGACAGAAATATTTTACCAAATCTAAAGACAAAAACTATCTGCTTATCAAATAAAACTGCACCAGACGAATAAGGTTTTCATATGAGAATCAATAAAGTTTGATATGGGTCAATTTGATGCCTTGAAAATACTCTTTTATTATCCTCCCATTACAACAACATAAAGATAGCGAGAAAGACAAAATGCAGTAATTTTTGAGTTCCTATCAAATCCCACACCATCTCTCATTAAACCTGCCACAACTCAGATGTTTAAGACAACAGATGATAGTAGTCCAATCATAATAGAAGAGGATCTGATGGACAGTCTGCAAAATCAGGAATGAGGCCCTGAGTCACTTCCCCAGAGCCCCCACCTGTTATACATAAATATGCGTCAGTAGTAACAAGGACCAGGATATAATATTGGCCCTACAGTCAAGAACTTTATCAATCCAATAATTTCTTTCCAAGTTTCTACCATTCTATTTAATTTGGTATACTCTTTGTAACTCACAATTTACTAAATTTACTTCAAATTAGTTTCTGGATCTTAAATCATGAGCATAGCATGGTGAAAATATCACCATTACTAGCCACCTCCCAGAAAAAGAATAAATGAGGGAAAAATCAAAATTAGAACTAGTCATTCACTTTAAGCTATGACTATTTTATTCAGGTCATAACTTATATCTTTCTCACAGCACTTGCTTCTTAAGTATATATAGAACTATGCACATTGAGGATTAAAACAATCGTAGTTAAGCTTGTTCTTTTACCAAACATTCATTCATTTGGAAACTTGCCAATTGATGTAAGTACAATTTGGCACTTATATCAACACAGGATTTAAATCAGTGATTCTAACGGCTAAAATGGTTATCTAGCAAATTAATAATCATCCGCAATCAGAATCAGCTCTATACCATCAATAGACAAAGATTGTAGACTAACACAAATAGATACGAGCAAACTTAAAGTGGAGAGGAACTAAATAGTGGGCTAAAAGTCTGGTCAGAAAAGACACAACCAATGTGAACTGTCACTCAATATCACAAACCTGATCCTCAAGAATGATCCCTGCAAAACCAGCTCTAATATATCCTTTGACTGTTCTCTTCACATTCATTGCATTCCCATATCCATTATCAGCATCTCCTATAACAGGAATGGAAACACTCTGTGTGATCTGCTGCCCTTGATCTACCATTTCTCCATAAGAAATAAAACCTGTGTCTGGCAATCCCAATCTCGAAGCTGAGATCCCAAAACCTGATAAAAGCCCAAAAATATGTTAATTAGGTTCCATCATCCATCAGTGACCAGGCAAAAAAATAAATATAAGAACTGAAACAAGTTGACATCAATATTCATTTTCACTAACGGATTTTTTTCTAAAGAAAATGATCAAATGAAAAGAATATGAAAATGTAAGACATGCAATCAAATATTCACAACGCATAATTTAATCATGAAAAAAATAATACAAACATAAGAGATTCATCACGCTTTAGTTGAATTTTCATTATCCCGATTCAGGCAGATAGCTATAATATCAACAATGCCAATATCATGTGCTGCCAGTAATGAAAGCAAGTACGAACCCTCATCTAGATGGCTTATCAACAACATAAGCATGCAAATTACAAGCACCGGTCCTCATCTAAAGGGCATGCAAAAAGATACATAAACAATCAGCATATGCAAACCCCAATTAAAGTTCCCAACCACATTCTTCAATCAAGGACCCAACTGAACAAGCACATATATTCAATGAAAATATCTGAGCATTATTAAAGACTTCAATGTGGGAACAGAAAATCAGCCACAATACTCAAGTCCAATAACTACAGGATTTGGATCAGGCCAGGAACCAATACATCTGTCATTTTAGACCCCAAGTGATCAGCCAAATCTGACAGCAAACATAAACATTCTGTGAAGCAAACTAAAGCAACTTGAATTTTGAATGTCCCAAACTTGTTAGTTTTAGCCACAAGTTTCTGTCGTTATCTGCTTCAACATCTATAATACATGTTTTCTATTCATTCTCTACTTCAACCAAAGTTCTCATTGGTCACCTCTAGCTGTTGAAACACCATGTTGGACACCGAGGCTTCAATTTTATTGTCTTCTTTGCAAGTGACCAAAACAGAGAATTTTGTACTTCTCTGTTTAATCCTCAATTGGAGCTGTCCCTAACTTTGCCCTTATCTATAGACAGGTAATCCTATCTCCCCTGTCAAAATATTCTACCACTTGAGCACAATCTCCACCTTGCACTGCTTAAAGAATCACCTGTTTTATGCAACAGATTTAAAAACGACTATTGCTCAGCATCCAAAGCATTATAATACATGTTTTATACCTTTCTCAGCCTTTTGGCTAAGATCAAGTGTAAAGTATTATAATACATGTTTTTTAGGAAAGTACAGCATCAAAGCAGAAGTTTTCATAAATGAAACACAAACTCTAGAGTGGTTCAATAGCTGGTTCAGGCCATGACAAATGAAGTTAAAATCCATTAGCCACCTAAGCCTGTTCGGTGGAATTTCCATCAATTTGCATCCTAACTGTTTTTCAAGAATCAAGTCCAGAAAATTATAAATGCTTCCCGTTTCAACCAGAATGTGCATAGTCCTTGTCTTTGTTAAACCATTCACCTTCATAGTTTGATAGGTTTCATCATCATAAGTGGCATTTAAAGTGATTAACGACAAAGATTGGCAGTCTACATCCATATCTATCAGATTAGAAGTCTACATCCATATCTATCACTAGCTCTCCATCTAACAGAATACAAAAGTCTCTGCTGGCCCCCTATGTCCTGGAGTAAACTTTTTCGTGGCAGCAAAAACAAAAACCCTTGACTATTCTATCATCTACATTCACATTATTCCTCTTGTCAGCCTACTAGCCTCCCCTGTCACTACTTTGGGCAATGCAGGATGAGAAGCAACTTTTGAAAAGAAATTAATAAAATCCTAGATCCTCTAGAGATTTTTAAATAATAAAACATATATCAAACTGAAATTTTCTAAAAATAAAACATAATTGCAATGACCAAAATAATAAACAGTTCTAACAAAAATATTGAATACTACATCTACACCAAAAATAAGTGGAGATCTTTAATCCTGCATCAAAACCAACCACCATTGCTTTCAACTGCTCAATTCAAACCAAATACTAATTGTAAAACGTGTTTTCATATGAAAATAATACAATTAATCTTTCCCCAAAAGTTCTTTCTTTCCCATGACCTGCCTCTCACTTCTTCTCTCTTCTTCAACTTCTTTTCTTCTCTTAGCATCACATATCAATTGTTGGTATTAGAGCTTAACCGCGAAACAATCTCTCACTGCCTACTACACAAATTGTTGTCCACATGCACTATTCACAGAGTTACAGTTTGCAGCAATAAAAAAAAAGGTACAAGCCTGAAATCTCTCTCTCTAGACTTCGCAGCAACAAAAAAATTAAAAATATATATATATATATTTTCCAACCTGTTTCTCGACTATCTGATTTGTTTCTGTTTCCGGTTTGATTTCTGCTAATTCTCTTCGATTTCTACACAGTTCTACCGGTAAGATTCACAAAAATACTTGCAGCCACGTTGCTTGTTTGTAGATTGGAGTCAACTACTTGACTTGAATTGGGAAAAAATGATTTTAGGACTACTCAAATAGTTTAGTCAATTTAATTAAGTGTGTGTTAGGTCCCAGTTTCTTTAGAATCCTTTATTTACAGAAAAGAAAAACAATTACTTCTACCAACTCAGTTTATTTCAATTTTATTCACATTATTTTTGTACTTATAATTATACTAACTATTGAATTCTAATTTCGCAATACACATTACAAGCTTATTTATAAATTAGCTTGCTCATGGCAATTTTAATTGGAACCACATTCCATTTTCTTTCAATATGACAGATATTGTTCCACTGGATCTTAACAATCCTATGGATAGGGTCAAATTCTTCGAAGATCGATTCACTGGAATTGGGGTGAGCATCTAAAACATATAACACATTTTAGAAAAGCAATTAGGTAAGCAACCAATAATCATATACATGATTTCGCTATATGTCAAAACCATGTGCCTCCTTTTCAAATGGTCTTTTAGACTACCCCAATCCACATGCACACATTCGTGTATATGACTATGTGCGACTCTCTTTTCTTTTAAAAATATATATATATATCAAATCAATTGTTGTGACAAACCCTAGAATAGTACCCCTAAAATAGTACCCCCGCCTCATTCCTACTATCAAATCTAAAGTTTTCAAGTAGAGCTTCAAATCCCTCATTCTCACCTACATGTCTATTTAGAACTTTTCTAATAAATAACTTCTTCATACCAGATGTGACTTGTATAAATTCATCTAACTCTTCCAACTATTATTTACTAGTTGCATCTACATCTATCAGAGGTGCATAAACATTGGCTATATTAATTATATTTTCTCCACTAACTAGCTTGACAAGCAAAATTCTATCTCCCTATCTCCCTTTGTTCTGATCTCCACTACATCCTCTCATAAGTCTTTATGGACAATTATTCCTATCTCGTTCTTAATTTTATCCTTACCTATATACCATACCTTATGGCTATAAGGCCCTGCTTCTCTAGTCTTCTCCCTCACCCACTTAATTTTTGGAGACACATAATATTAGACCTTCATCTAATCATTATTTTTCCTATCTCTCCTAACTTATCGGTTAGGAATCATATGTCCCAAGTGATTAGGCGAATCCTATCATTGTGGACTACCTTCTCTACCCACACCCGTCCATCCGAACGACACCCTAGCAGCCCTTGCCAACTTTTCACTACACCTAAGATCAGATACAATGCGTTGTTGAGAAAGGAATGTCCCAACGAATTTTCTATTTTGGTCTCTTATGGTGTTGATAAAATTTTTATGCTGGTTGTCACCCTATCGCAACCCTCCTCCTTTATCCAAAGTTGGGACCAGCTATGTTAAAAAAAAGTTTACATTTTGAGATCAAATACAGCCGAAGTTTACCACCATTAAAAACTAAAAAAAAAAAAAAAAAAAAAAAAAAAAAAAAAAAAAAAAACAAGTTTCTTCCAACCTAAAGTGACTCCTTGCTTAATGGATGGATCTTAAGTGAGAGTTGAGCTGTTTTACCAAAAACCAGCATTTGATTGATAAGCTCATGTCTAGTTGTCCTCTCTAGAAAATGCCCTAGGGTTATGGTTACTCAATTCCTCAAGGGTTTAAGCAATAAAAAAAAAAAAAAGAAAAAAACTCAGTTTGATGATCTTGAGTCATTAGGTGAAGCAAATCACTAAGATAAGATTGAGAAATTTCTTAATACTTATACACCTAGAGTTTCCACTTTTCAAGTTGGGGAATTGCGACAAAAAAAAATGATCTTTGACTTCCCGTCCTATTAGTACTTTCCAACCTTCAACCTTTACGGGCAGTCCTTCAGTTCATAATGCCCTAGTAACACCTTCTTGAGGTGGTTATTTTGTTGGGAATTTGGAATCTGGACACATAAAACAGCTTCCTGTTTTCTATGATTTTCAAGGACCCAATTGTCAGAGATCTATTTCTTTTTCTAATGCAATCTTTCATAACAAGACTGGAGATCGTGTCTTGAATCACATTAGACTAATGAAGTACCAATCCACAAAATTGTCCAACATTTAATCAACCCCACTAGTTTTTTGCTCCAATTTCAGAATACTCCTTAAAGAGGCATAGCGATGCAGGCAAACTAAACTTGCAAACCTTCAAAATTTGAATGACATCCATCGAACCAATTGTGAAAGACTTCAACTCAAACAATGAAAACAAATAAAACCCAACAAAAACTACCAATTTGTTCCCAGTATCAAAACAAGGGCGGAATCAAGCAAATGAATAAAGACAAGGAAAGCAGAAAAGGGCATACCAGTAGTAAAGCAGAAATCAAAGCCAGCCCTTTCCACAAGCTTCGCACTGAGAGCATCAAAACAAGCAGGGCCTTGGTGAATTCCCGGAAGCTCAAGAACTCGCCGGAGAGCCTTTGCAGGACTCTCTCTCTCCCCGCCATATGAGGCCAACACAAGTCTCTTGATAGAAGAAGTAGAAGCAGAAGTAGAAGAAGGGTTTGAGAGAGAAATAGAGCGTTGGGAAGGGGACCCAGTTTTGAAATTTGAAGGGGGAAGTGTCGGATATGATAGAAATTGATGATGGTGGTGGAACTGGAAGGAGGTTTGGGGAAGAAGAGAGACATTGATGGTTTTGGCGTTGCAGTCGATGCTCACTGACACCATTTTTGGCTCCTTTGCGTCAGTTCACTTGCTTCCAATCTGGGACTTTAAAGTCGGATGCTTGGAACGGGGAGTGATGAACGGATTTAACCCAAAAAAAATAAAAAATAAATCTTAAAAAAAACCAAACATATTCAAAAATAATCTACATTGATCGAGTTTTAAAAACTCTACAAATCTTTAATATAAATAGTATTAATCAATATATTCATAAATAATCTAGATTGATCGAGTTTTAAAAACTCTACAAATCTTTAATATAAATAGTTTTAATCAAATATTTAATATTAAATTAATCTATAAACAATGCATAAATAGTATTAGTTGAGTTTATAAAATTTAATTAATTTATTAAAAATATTAGCCGAGTTTTCAAAACACAATAATTTTGGATTAAAAGTCAATTTTTTTATGGTCTTTTTAGAATTTTTTTATTTTTTTGAGCCAATTCCGTAATTTTCTCCGGACCAGAGGATGACAATTGGCAATTACCCAGCACGGGCGGGTACCCGCAGGTATCCTCCCCCGTGGATGTTGTGGCTGGGAGTGGAGGCATCCCCAAAATTCTCGAGTTATTCCGGTATACAAACCTATATTCTTAATTTAATTTATAATTAAAAATTATATGATATAATATAATATATTATTGATTATTTTCTATTTTTTTTATATATATAATCAACTAATATATAGAGTTTGATTAATTTGATTCAAACATTATTAAATTTAATTTTTTTAAAAAAATCTAACTAATCTGATCCAAATATTATTATATTCAATTTAGAGAAAAATTTTCCTAACATAATCTTTTTTATTCACAAATTACTTTCTTATTAATACATCTTTATATATTTTGAGATGGTTTGGACATGTATAACGAAAACTCAAAGATACACCAGTTAGGAGAATTGAAAATTTAAATGTAGGAGATTTAATAAAACGACGAGATAGACTATAAAAAATATGGATACAATATATTCATAAAGACATGACAATTAAGAGATTAACTGAAGAGATGATTTCGAACAGAAACAAATAGCACAGGATAATTAAAGAAAATTAAATCATCATTTTTCGTGTTATATATGAATTTGAATAGTGTGTGTGCGTGTTGGTTTTTTTTTTTTTAAATCATCTTATATTTATCTTTCAAACGGTCGATTCTAAATTTTAAAAATAAAACTCAAGTTGTTGTTGTTGTACATCTTCATTGTACTTTTTGGTTACCATCTCATTATCTACATATATAAGAAATTTGTTATAAAAATTAAGAGATTACATTTAATAGTTAAATCTTTCGGATGATAAGTATAGAATTAAACAATTGTATCTTATATCAAATAGCAGATAGATAATTAAGAGATTACATCTAATGTGAAATAGTAAATATAGAATTAGGAAGTTACTTTTTTTTTTTTTTGGTGAAGAATTACGAAGTTACATATGATAATAAATGTTGATACCAGCAGAAAACCCTATAAATACAAACTTGCCAGTAACTCAGAATCTGAACATTTATTTTAACTAAAAAATATGGGAGTAAAAGAATTAATTTATTTCATTTATCTCTCACACAAATATTAGAGTCAAGTTCAGAATTGACTCGAAATAACAAAAAAAATTAATACAAGCTCCATATAAAACATATTCTAAAAATGATCTAAATTGATCGAATTTTGAAAACTCAACCAACACTGTTCATAGGTTAGTCGAGTTTTCAAAACTTGACCAATACTATTCATAAATTGGTCGAGTTTTGAAAACTCGACCAACACTATTTATATAGAGGTCGGTTGAGTTTTAAAAACTCGACCAATCTAGAAACAGTATTTGTTGAGTTTTCAAAATTCAAACAATTTATGTTAGAAACCAATTTTTTTTTCTTCGGAGATTTTTTTAAGAATTTTTTTTTTTTGATCAATTTCATGCATTTCTCCAAATATTAATATCTATTTTTATTATTTTCTCAGTGTTCATATATCTTTCCCGAGCGTCTCTATTATTATCATACATGGTATACATAGTTTATCATACTATGTTAAATAATAGATATACATTTACATAAATTAATAAGTATATATACATGTATGTGCATACGTTTACACATATGAAGAAAAAGAAGAAGAGAAAGATTGAGCAATTTTAGAAATCAAAAAAGATTTTACAAATCGAAAAAAGAAGAAAGTTCTCACAGCAAAAGGAAAAAAAAAAGTGTGGAAAGGTCTTGATGCCTAAAGATTCAAGTTTCGAGCCTATATATTTTTTTACTTGCTGTTAGACTTTCTTTAAATATATATATATATATATATGGATTCTTTTACCAAATATTCTACTTTGAGAATTTTGATTAGTATTATTGCCATATTTAATTCTTAAATTTTTTCTCTTTTAACTTTAGGATTTGATGGAACATGGCCTAATATCTGTTTCAAAGAGTCAAACTTAAAAGGTCCACACACGAGAGCCACAACTCAAAAGAGATCGCTCCAACCGATGGAACAACTGACCGATCGACGGCCAAGCATAGCCTGGTATCATGAAACGACTATCCTCTATGGCCACTTAAGTGATCTACAGAAGAGCCCTAATCGCTCCGTCTCCCGAACGACAGGGTCTAAGTCACTCCGCCTACCGAACGAGATTTGTCAAGTAGGATTTATCTCCCCGATCGGATATTTAGTCTCTGGTCCACCAAACGATCAAGTCAAGCCCTGCATTAGCTAAACGACCGATCGAAAGCTGATAGCCTAAATCGATCCTAAGGAAGGGTCAAAATACCCCAACTATCTCGGTTTCTTACTTAAGAGCAGTATCTCCAAAATCTTACTAATAAGGAAAAGATCTCCTCAAATAACGGAACTTTCCATATGATAAGGATCATGAACGTTTTGAAATATTTAACTCCCGAGATTTTCACACCATCTACATAATGAAAGTAGGGTTGTAACGCTTCGAAAACATACGATTTTGTCAGATATAAGATACATTTAGACCTTTTAAATCAGGTACACTCCCTTAACCTTACATATTGACACTCTGATTACAAGGAATCTTTCTCTCTTTAAAACTCTCAGTCTGTTTCATTACATTCGAAAACCGCTCTTTCTGACTTGAGCGTCGAAACCTTCCCCGTTAGAGCATCCTCTAGCGGTTTTTGCAGGTCTCGCACTCCATCGACGGTAATCGTTCAAGTTATCAAGAAACTGATATCTGTAAACTCATAATCCACCTCTAACAGATTGGCACCGTCTGTGACAACAGACTAGAGCAATCTTTGTAAAACTAACAAATCACCACGCAACTATGCCTCTGAGAACTAGAGCATCTTCAAAAGCCGCCCCACCATATACGGGAGCACCGCAATACCATCCGAAACTGCCTTTTCTGTGGCGCCCGATTACTCCGTCCATGATCGTATGGTTTCTCCTCAGACATCTCACCCAAAACAGGTCTCACAACCTGTAACTCAAGAATAGCTAATTGTATCTCCCAGCCCAGAACAAGTCAGCCATCCCCATATGGATAGGTTGGAGTCTAGACTCTCAGATACGAGCAAACAACTAGAAGAACTCAGTCGAGCCCTAGATGGCCAGTCATCTGTAGCGGACTCTAGACATGAACGTCCCCAGCGACAAATACCTCCTGTGAACTATGAACCATCGGTGACCTCTCGTCACAACCCAGAAGGTCTAAGAAAAAAATCGAACAACTTGTAGCCACCGAATTTAGAAAGGCAGGTGTGAAGAAGAATGAAAGTTCTCTCCACCCTTCAGGAGTATCGCCTTTCGATTCGAAGATTTCCATGGAACCGATGCCATGAGATATCCTTTTACCTCCCATGGAGAGATACGATGGAACAACTGACTTCTATGATCATACCGCCCACTTCATAACAGTCATGGTCTCCAGGGATCTGTCAAATGCGGCTATGTGTAAACACTTCCTCACTACGCTTAAGGGCAATACCTTGACATGATTCAACACTTTTCTGCCATTCAGTATCAAAAGTTTCACCCAGTTTCGATAGTAGTTTGAGGCTCACTTTATAATCAGCCGATGAGCCAAGCGAAAGTCCACCTTCTTTTTATCATTGCAGCAGCAGGAAGACAAACCCTTGAAAGATTTTCTAGAGAAATTCAAAACAGAGATATTGAAGGTCCCAGCTTTGGACCATTCCATCACATTAGCTGCCCTTCTAATGAGCTTACGCCCCTCCGGCATGAAGATCTCCATTACGAAAAATCCCCCTTTAACTATTCAAGAGTTTTACTCTCGAATCGAAAAGTACATTGCGGCAGAAGAGGCGAAGGCGTTCGATCAACAAAGGTGCCGTTTGAGCAGAAAAAAACGCAGTCGATCGCCTCGTCAGCCTTCCCCAAAGAAAAGCAGACCAACGCCTCTGCCCTCACGAAGGTCCAGCATTTACACGCCGCTGAACGAGACCCCAAGTCAGGTCCTATATCAAATCAAGAATAGATCGTATGTCAGGTGGCCCCCTCATTCCATAGAGGAAGACTCCAAGAAGGAAAAGTCCAAGTACTGTTACTTCCATCAGGATTATGGTCATATGACCGATGAGTGTAAGAGGTTTAAAGACGAATTGGAGTTCCTGGTTCGCAGTGGAAGGTTGCAGAGGTTTATAGTACTAAAAGGAGAAATCTACCTTCCCTAGACCGGCGCAATCTGCCATGGGAGAATGAGCCACCCAACCAACTGAATCCTAGGCCCTCGCACGACAGACCAAAAGGGGTGATCCTTCAGATTTACCACAAAAGCATCATGTATGAACCTTATGTTCCCACCAGCGTTTGTCCGGCATATGACCCGAAGTTTCCTGCTCTCTTTCCCTAAGAAAGAATCTTGTGCCTTCTGTTCCTCTAGTGGTCATTCTACGATGGCTCATGATATGTAATCCTCAATGATCGACAAAAGAATCAATTATTATTTGCCTTTTCATTACAGCTTGTCTCGCCAATCGGTCATGGTATGCTTAGTTTTCTGTATCGAACGAATATGTCGTTAAAAAGAAGATGAAACTCCCTGAATGGGTGGACACGGCCCTACTATTGATCGTTTACTACCGTACATTGGACCTAAGTCACTCTGATCCTATCGAAGGAACGTGTCGTTAAAAGTAGGATAGAACCCCCGAACAGGTGGACACAGCCCTACTATCAATCATTTTCTACCGTACGTTGGACCTAAATCACTCTGATCCTACCAAACGAACGTGTTGTCAAAAGCGGAATGGAACTCCCCGAACGGGTGGACACGACTCTACTATCAATCATTTCCTACCGTATGTTGGGACTAAATCACCCTGATCCTACCGAACGAATGTGTCATCAAAAGCAGGATGAAACTCCCCGAACGGGTAGTCATGGCCCTACTATCAATCGTTTCCTACCATATGTTGCGCCTAAGTCGCCCCGATCTTACCAAAAGAATGTGTCATCAAAAATGAGATGGAACTCCCCGAACAAGTAGACAGGACTCTACAATCGACTATTTCTAACCGTACGTTGGGTTTAAGTCACCCTGATCCTACCGAATGAACGTGTCATCAAAAGCAGGATGAAACTCCCCGAATGGGTGGACACGACCTAACTATCGATTGTTTCCTACCGTACGTTGGGGCTAAGTCACCCTGATCCAACCAAATGAACGTGTCATCAAAAGCGGGATGGAACTCCCCAAACGAGTGGACATGACCCTACTATCAATCGTTTTCTATCATACGTTGGGCCTAAATTACCTTGATCCTGCCGAACGAACATATCGTCAAAAAATGGATGGAACTCCCCGAACAGGTGAATACGGCCCTCCTATCTGGAGTTTCCTATCAATCGCACGTGTCATCAAAAAAGGATGAAACTCCCCGAACAGGTGGACACGGCTCTACTACCAATCGTTTATTGTTGTACGGTGGGTCTAAATCATCCTGATCTTATCAAACGATCGTTGGGATGCAAATCCCCGAATAGGCTAGCCCCGCCCTACTCTTACTGAGCATTGGGCCTAAGTCGTCCTAATTTCTATTAGATAACGAACTTAACTCTCCGAACAAGACTACAAGGCCTGTTAATGAGAAAACTCTCGACAGTACAACCCCCTAAAGGGTTCATAGCATTTTAAAGATCTTTTTTACGAGAAAGGTCATTACACTTCGACAGAGTATCAGATAAACGATCTGAGCGACACCTTCGGACAGATGCACATAAAGAAGAAAATCTTTTCATTACCGAGAGGATACAAAATTATACAGGATCAGAAGGAACAATAGAGGCTATCTGGGTAGAGTCTCGATCAGTTGTCATCCCCTCAACTGATCCCTCAAAAGGAGATAAAGCCTTATATCTACCAGCCTATCGAAGAACCTCTTAGCACACCTTAAACGCTCAAACAACGTACGCTCAGAAAGCTGGAGGTTGCTAACGTCCTTGGTGACAAACATTCTGAGGTCAGCCATCTCCCGTTTGGCATTCCGAAGAGATTCCTCCCAAAGGCGAGCTCACGTCTCGGCGGCCGCTAACTTCGCTTCATGAATGCGCGCCTTGGCTTCTAGTTTTTCACAATGCTCTTGAGACAAGGTCAGGTCCTGCTATAACTCTTAATATCTTTTTCCTTATTCTTAAGAGCATTTTTCAGCGCCAGTACCTGGTTAGCCAAGCGAACAAGGCATTCCTCGGACTGCTTCCTCCGTTGTCTTTGGAAGTCAGTCAAAGCTGCAATCAGAGAAGAAGTGCATTCGATAGTCAGAATTATATAATAACAAATGTAAATAGAGCTCGGGCAAAAAACACTGACCGTCAAACAGAGAGAGTGAAGAGCCTTGTCAACATGATCCAAAGACATTGTATGGAGCGCAAGTTCAAAGCGAAACTCAAACCGTTCAACCAACTGTAACGCTTCTATCGGATCGATACAACTATACTGACAATCTCCCATACAGACCACTACTGATCCTGCTTCTGGATCATCCTCCTGACCGTTCAGCGACTCAACCAAAATAGGAGGCAAAAGGCCAGCCTCGTCTTCCCCATCATACAGGGAACACTAGGATACTTGAGGAGATCGTTCGAACGCCTCTGCCAGAATAGAGACAGAAATATCTGGCCCTATTGAAATCTCTCCCTGCAACAGTGGACTCAGAGCTGGAGTGCCCTCCATCGCCTTGAGAATTCCCTCGTTCAAGGTTCCTCCCCACTGCCCCTAGCTGATGTACGAATAGTCATCGCCAAAGCATCTGACTGACTCTCCATTGGTTCAACATGCTCTTGAGGAGACGCACATTCTCCGGTTCCCACTGGTCTCTCTTCACTAATAGATGGTTCAGCCAACCGAACCCTTGGTCTCTTCAACCGAATCTTGGGAGGAGTATCAGTTGCCTTCACCAACCTCTTTGCATTCAGTCGCACCTCCCGATCAGTCGAAATACCCTCCAAGATAAGTGTATTCACAGACAGTAGAGTATAAACTAACTCATTATCCTTCTACTCTAGTAAGATGGGTTTATTGATCTGCCTCGCCTTGTCGACCAGCAAACCAAACAGCAGTAACATCTGGTCCTCCACTAAAAAATCTATCCAGATACTCCGTCGAGTAGACTCATAATAGCACCCAAAAAACTGCAAGAAGCGAGAGTGACGAAGGAGATCCGGGATTTTCATATTCAACAAGAGCATTTGATCGGCACTCGGAAGCACTGGAAGAAGACCCTTGATCAAAAACCTCGAGTTAAAGAATTTCTGCATCCAGTGCTTGTCTTGAGATTTGCCATAGAAGAATTTCCAACAAGACTCCTTATGAGTCTGCAGTTTATACCAACCTTGGATGGAGCCTCGAGCACTGCATCGTACCAAAGAAAAAAGGGTCTCCAGAATCTCCAAATCAAAACGGATACGACAAAACCCTAACAAAAAAATCAAGGCGATCACAAAACGTCAAGCACTAGAGATAAGCAACGAGGGGTGGACATTCCAATATCTCAGGACCTCTACCAAAGGGCCCGTATATGGGACCTTCAAATCGTACTTTACACACTATTTATACATCAGGACATAGCCATCGGGGGCATGATTTGGCATGTCCTCTTCACCAGGCAACACCAGTTCGAAATCACTTCCGAGTGATATATCCTTCCGGACTTCCTGTAATTCCCCTTTGGTCATCATGCTCCGAATGTTGTTTATGCCTCTCAATGAGGAAAAATCTTTCGACATTTTTTCAGGAAAAGTTTTTCACAAAAGATCAAGAGAGCGACAAGCAAGAATACTAGAGTATGTGATATCCTGATGGACGCGTATCTTTATAAAGCGTACAAGAGATGATTCCCAAAAATCAAAGTGACCGAGCTCGGCCCAAAAGTCTCATGCCTTTTCCAATAGTTATAACTCCTGTTATCTTTTTTAAGAAAGAACACCACGAGTCAAGAACAAATGATGGGATATAACCCAATATCTGTTTTAAAAGGTCAACACTTAAAAGGCCCACACACGAGACCCACAACTTAGAAGGGATCGCTCCAACCGATGGAATAACTGACCAATCGACGGGCAAGCACAGCCCAGTATCATAGAACAGCTACCCTCTATGGCCACTTAAGTGATCTATCGAAGGGCTGTAGTTGCCCTGTCTCCCGAACGACAGGGCCTAAGTTGCCTCGCTTACCGAACGAGATTTGTCAAATAGGATTTATCTCCCTGAACGGATATTTAGCCCCTGATCCACCGAACGAGTAAGCCTCGAAGGCCTTACGTTAGCTAAACGAATGATTAAAAGCTGACGACCTAAATCGATTCTAAGAAAGGGTAAAAGCACCCCAACGGCCTCAGTTTTCTACTTAAGACCAGTATTTCTAGAATTTTACTGATAAAAAAAAAGATCTTCTCGAATAACGGAACTTTCCATATGATAAGAATTACGAACGTTTCGGAATATTTAACTCCCGAAATTTTCGGACCATCTCTATAAGGAAAGTATAGTTGTAATACCCTGAAAACACACGACTCCATCAAGTATAAGATACCTTCAGACCTTCTTAGTCAGATACACTCCCTTGGCCTTACACATTGAACACACTGATCACATGAAATCTCTCCCTCTCTAAAACTCTCAGTCTGTTTCATTAGGTTCGAAAATCGCTTTTTCTGACTTGAGTATCGGAACCTCCCCCCGGAACACCTTTCGACAGTTTTTGCAAGTCTCGCACTCCATCGACGGTAATCGTTCAAATCGCCGGTATCTGTGGAACTATAACTCACCTCCAACAGAATTATTAATTTTCTTTTAACTATAATTCTAGTTTAATTTAGGTTAATCAATTTTCAAGTTCTAAAAGTAATTTTAAGAATGTAGTTTAGGTTAACTTAATTTTTCTTTAATTTCTTTAGTTATAGTTAATTTAAGTATTCTTTTTTTTTTTTTCTAATTTCTGTTTTTCTTTAGTTCTCTTTAATTTAATATTTATTTTAGATTCTTATTTAAATCTTGAGTTAGTATCATACAGGGTTCATTACATTTAGTTTTCTTTATTGTAATATTGCAAAAATTTTATAGTGGCACTACTTTATTAATTATATTTTGTTTACGTAGAATGTCGTCTTATATACTAGTTTTTTTTTCTTTCTTATATTTGTCTCTCAAACAATCGACTCTAAAATTTAAAATTAAGACTTAGGATGATATTGTTGTGTCGTCTTTTGCACAAGTGGAAAATGATCAATTGCCTTATGAATCAACTTTATTTTGAATATCATTAAACCCCTCCCATCAATTAAAAGCTTAAAAAGAATAGATGATAAAGAAGCGAAATGTTTAAGCTCCAATAGCGAAGCGCTCAGATCAAAATTTTGGAGAGTTATAAAAGGCAAAAATTAGATTGGCATTGGAAAGTAATATGTAAGCACTGTGATAAATGCCAAAGGTGGGAGATTAAGGTTGGTGGCAACTACTTGTGGGATCATACTAAGACTTGCCCTCTCCTATCGGTTGGAGGCCCAAAGCAAACAATGTTTAAAATTATTCTACAATCAAATCCTTAAGGGTCTAGCTCCTAAGATGAGATAATTGTGGTTGGAGCTTATTCCTTTAACCAAGAAACATCTAAGAGGTTGATTGCACTCATCATCATATCGCATGAATATCCACTTTTCGTGGTTTAGCACGTCAAGCTTAGAAGATTTCGTGTTGTTGTTCAACTTTTCTTTAAAATGGTTTCTCAGAACACATTCAAGAGTAATAGTTTGAAGATATGTTAGAGTGAAAAGTCTAAAACAATGAAGTTGATGGCAAGAAACAAAGGATGCATGGCTATCACAACCTCCTTCATTGATGATGCTTGTAATTTGTAAAATCACATTATCGGTAAGCTTGCAAATAATATATATTTATGCTTGGAACTTGATTGATGAATTCAGTTTTGATAAAAATTAGAAATGCATGAAAATAGCGGTCTTAAAAATTTCGATATATCATTTGTTAATAGCTCTTATGCATGTTAATTAGGTTCATTATTCTGCATGCCCCTTATACCACTGATGTTGGTTTTGTATGCCCTAGAGGGGCATTTTGGGTAATCATGTGGGGTTAGTGGGATAACTCCCACTAACCCATAATTACCCTAATAATATTCTCCCATAATTATCTCTCTCCTACTTCTACACACATACCATGTATGAGCATGGTTGAGAAAGAGCTTTTGGGTATGGAGATTAACTTCTTTAATGGTGTTAATGAGAGAAATGTGTTTTTTGAGGGAATTCTCTAGAGTGAGAATTAATTGAGGGATCGAAAAATTCTCTCGTTGTTATGATCACCGGACTATGGGTTGAGATGTCATGATATTACAGTGATGGTTCGATTAATCTCGCGACCATCATCTCGGTCGTGCGATCCGTTCGATAGATTTGTCGTTCGGAACGATCATTTTCGGAGGCCCTACCTATTGAGGTATTTGTCCTAGACTCAATCTATTTAGTTTTCCAAAAATTATTCGCTTCCACTACTTATGCGTAATATTAATTCGAACCTTGGTATCAGAGTCCTTGTTGGGTTAATTAAAATAATTTTTGAAATTATTTTCGGATATAAAAGTATAGGGTAATAAATTTAGGGTTCGAATTACGAATAAATTTCATGAATCTAATTACAACATTGTGTTCCCCATGAATCGTAGATCACAAAAACAATTTTTGTTGAATTTTTGGAGCATATTTAGGGCATGGAATGTGAAGTTGAAACTTTTGGCTCAAATATTGACCGAACCTTTAGATTTTAGATTTGTCAAGTTTAAAGACAAATTGATCTAAATAAATGGGTTATATGTATTTTATGTGTGCTGATCTACGTTTTGATATATGTATTACATACTGGCGTCATTGAAATATAAGCTTTCCATAATTGCTGCGAAGGGCCGCGACGGAGAATCTTCAATTTGTTGAGATTAGGGCTTATAACTTCCAACCAATCGTGTTAAGGATGGTTGCAGAAGTTAGATTTCGATTTCCAGTTGAAATCACCGTGAAATATGGCTGGAAATGGTGGTTTCTGATAGCCAGGTCAAAAGGACCTGATTGCAGAGCAAACAGGCGAAGAAGACTCGACCTAGACCAGTAGGCGCGTAGAGCTCACGCGCTGAGGCGGTGACACCCGTGGGGGCAAGCGCATATACACCACACGCGAGTGAGGCGCGTGGATGGTTGGGGCAGTCTAGGTCGGTTTTTAACCCAGACCCGCGTACCAACCAGCGCTCGACGCAGGTCATGACCCAGAAGGCAGTCCGCCGTGTGCAAGCGCATGTGTTGCAGACCTAAAGAAGACCATGAAGAATGCTAGGCTCAGAGTAAGCATGCCGAAGCAAAAAAGCAGCCCCTAGTGGCCATGGAGTGAGTAGCCGAGCTCGGTGCGCAACGACCATGCACGAACGGCATCGAAAGGGAGCGGATGCTGTCCAGCAATAAGAAAGACGTGAATGCAGTAATTTCTGAGTCCCAAGGAGTCCTACAGAGCTTAAAGGATGAATGCAAGAAAGAGAAGTTCAAGTTAGAAGGGCCTGAGCCCAAAATGGAAGAGGTGCTCCAATCGCTGGCCTTTGGAGCCCAACCGCGCAGCTGGGAGTCCATGAGCAACAGTCTGAGTATTCTATACCATCTTAGGTTCTTAAAGGATGCTCAAAAAAGCTTAGAGCCATTTGGAGAGATGGCCTAAGGCCCATAACCCATGGGCCGGCCCAAGAAAGCCCAACCTACAAGGAAGCCCGGCCCACATTGCAGCCCATTAGTAGTTTGATTAAGGTTTCTTGTTTTGATTAGGTTTGTTTACTTCTTAGGCCTTGTTTGGTAGCAATAAAGCCTAGCTCTAGTGTTAGATTAGTAGAGTAAGAAGTTCACTCCTTAAACCCTACAAAACCCTAGCACTATATATATTTAAGGAGGCACTTTTGTAACCATAACTTTTGAATTAATGAATTTTCAATCGTCATTGGCAACTTGAGTTCTCTCTAGAACTTGCTTAGAAGTACGAAGGAGATCATTCTCTAGAGTGTTATACCACCTTTCAAGTGATCCTCAGGTGCAGAAAGGTGAAGCTTTTGATCAATTTTCGTGAGAAAAAGAGAGCCAAATCAATCCCATAAAACCCTAACCCTAATTCCACCACTATTGTAAGTCATCTTTAAGTATGACATAGGTGCTACTTGAAGGTCTTTTGCACTCTACCATTCTGAAATACTCTTCCATACCCAAGACCCTATCAATTTGGTGCTTTCATTGAGAGTACATCATCCATCCCCATCAAAAAAATCCTAACCGAACAAACCTAAAACCAGCATCATTGCAGTTTGTCCAGATTTGTAGATCCCAATTGCAGCAGCCATTCTTTCTGTCCAGTAGCCATAAGACCACTTGTTTTCATCAAAAAACATTATATTCTATCACCCCAAGCATCCATTCTCATAAAAAACCCTAGCCCATAACCCAAAACGTCATTTGTAAACCCCAAAACTCGTGCTTCCAGCAGACTATCCAAAAAAATCAAGACTTTTCACCCTTATTCTGTCCATAACGTGATAAATACTCTTCCTTCCTTGCATACTTCAATACCCAATCTTTTTAACATCCTTTTCCATAAAAAAACATAGCCCCAAGCCAAAACCCATGGCCTCACATCAAGAAATAAAGACTGCACTCAGATCTATCTAGAAAACAACAAACAACATATTCTCATGGCCGAACAGCCAAGGCAGCCCACTCAACGCGAGTGTCTCGAGGCACTCATGATCCAGCTAGCCCAAACCAATGCTAATATGCTTGATTTCAATGAAAAGATGGATAATCTAGAGAAAAATATACAAACAATCACTGATTTGATCCAAACAATGCAGCCGCAAAATAACACCAAATGCAAGAGACATCGGTTGCACGATCTACATCGAAACCATTCTGTCTAGCCCATAAATAGTGAGGAGGAGGCTAGATTTGATCCATACCATCTTAGATCTGAGTCCTCTGATGATGAAGAGGAGTATCCCTTCGAACCTACTGCCCATAATGATGAAAAAAGGCCAAGAGAAAGGAGATGAGGTCATTACGAGTCAAGACCAAGGGCTGCGGTGTATAATCTCAAATTTTCAAAGTTCAATGGAGGAGATCCAAGTTTCTGGATATCCAGAGCTGAGATTTACTTTAGTTAATATCCTGTGAACAAATATGAGAGGGTTAGAATTGTCGGATTCTACCTAGAGGATGAGTCATAACAATGGTTGCAATGGTTAATAGAGAGGTGTAATGCCAATCAAAAAGTTTAGTCTTGGAAGAACTTTTGTAAGGAGATGATGAAGAGGTTTGATGATACAGCCTATGTAGACTACAATGAGGCTATATCTAAGTTGAAACAAATCGATTCCTTAAGAGAATACCAAAGGGAATTCGAAAGATTATCAACCCGAGTCGATTGTTCTGAGAAAGCACTTATTGGTGCCTTTGTTGGTGGCCTAAAGCATGAATTAGCCACGGAAGTGAAGTTGCAGTACCTAGATCTCTGATACATGCCTTAGAGATTGTTAAACTCAAAGAAGATCAATTGCAAGACATTAGACGTGCTGCCCAAAAGCAAATCACCAAAACAGCCAGCACCTTCACGCCCATGCGTAGCAATATGTCACGGCCTCTTGCTTTGCCATCTTCGAGTGCAGCAAGACCCAACCCATCTAAAGCCCCTTCGCAAGGTGTCAAGAGGGTTTCCTATGCTGAGATGGAGGCAAGAAGAGCAAAGGATCTCTATTTTAATTGTGATGAACGATTCGTTCCCGGACACAATTGCAAAACATCCAGAATTTTCATGGTTGAGCCGGTTGATGAGGAAAAAACCTTGCAGTCTGAGGAGCAATCTGATCAAGAGCCTTTCACACGTGAAAATGTGGTCCAAGAGGAGGAGAATACTGATGCAAACCCTCTGATTGCGATCCATGCATTGGCTGGAGTTAAAGAACCCAAGACAATGCGCACTAGTGTACACATCAGTAAGAGGCAAGTAGTTCTTTTGATTGATAATGGTTCGACATTAAATTTTATTAGCTCCAAGACTGCCAAATCCTTATGCCTACCTTTAGAGAGGGTAAAGGAGTTTGAAGTTAGGATGGCTAGTGGAGAAAAATTGAAGTGTAGTGAGGTTCATAGGGGTGTTACCCTAAGAATCCAAGGGTTTGAGTTGTAAAAGGATTTCTACTCCTTGTAACTAGTTGGTTTGGATGTTGTGTTAGGCATGCAATGGCTGGAGAAATTTGATCAAATTGTGTCTGATTATAAGCGCGTAGATATGAAATTTTTGCATAATGCCTAATGGGTGAAACTCAAGATGGATAATTGGGCTATAGTCAAGGGTGTAGAGATGACATCTATGCAATCCATTATTAAAAAGGGTGGCCAGATCTTTGCTATTCAGATTTCGCCCTAACCAACAGCTCTAAATGTGTCTAAAGATGATGTTCAAACCTCTGAAGGGCCTTTAATTCCCCAATACATCAAAACCTTGCTGGACAGGTTCAATGAGATCACAATAGAGCCGAAATCCTTGCCACTCAAGCGTAAGTTCGATTACACTATCACTCTCACCAATGAGTCCAAGCCCATCAATGTTCGACCCTACCGCTATGCCCATTTTCAGAAGGAGAAAATTGAGGACAAGTGAAGGAGATATTTGAAAATGGATTGATTCGACCAAGCATAAGTCCATTTTCTAGCCTGGTGCTACTAGTAAAGAAAAAAGATGGTACTTGGCATTTTTGTACCGACTATCGAGCTTTAAACGAGGCAACCATCAAGGATAGGTTCTCAATACCTACCATTGATGACATGTTGGATGAGTTAGGAGATGTAAAATTCTTCTCTAAGTTGGATTTGAGGGCAGGCTACCACCAAATTAGAGTTCAAGATGTAGATCTGTACAAAACTGCATTTAGGACTCACAACGGACACTATGGGTATCTTGTCATGCCTTTTGGCCTATGCAATATGTCACGCCCCGAACCGGGATCGTGAACAGCCACCCATTGCCCTGAATATCGGCTGTATTTTTATAGAAAATCGGGCAAAACCTCCCCATAATCGGAGGTCTCCCATGTACAATTTCACCTATATATCAACATTCATCCTATAAAATAAACAAATGGCCATCTCGGCCTCTCCAAAATCAACCAATTCCCACAGCCAACATTCAGAACAATGCAAGGCTACAAAATTTCTAGCAGACCTAATCACAGACCTCTACTATCATGCCCAACTAGAACATGAGCAACCACTACACTGAGTGGACCTAAAATTTTATATAATATACAATACTTTTTCCCAAGTAACATTCAAATACGTGCAATCGCCTCAATGCAAATGAAATATGAGAGTTTCGTAAATAAACATACATAAATTATACAATCATCCCAAAATAAGTACACGGCCAACTGCGGACCTCAACAAGACCTCGCAGGGTCGAAATAAAATACATAATTCACTTTTCAATTTAAACTTAAGATCTCACCTTCCTGAACACCAAGTACACTCGAACTCTATAATCTGAAATGTCTCTCCAGCACAACAATCCTGTCCGAAGGAGGGAAAGAAAAGGAGTGAGTATCTATGGGAGGATACTCAGTGAGTGAGGGGATTAATCTCAAGTACTAATAATGTAGGTGAACATTGGAGTGTCAAATAATATCATTTGTAGCCAATGATTCAAATTTCACAGTAAATCATGATGTTTTCGAATAAAATGAACTCATTTAATCATTCACACAATATCATACATATATGCATCCATTTAAAATCGAGTAGATCATAGAGCAAGCCGAAAGGATCCTGACAAAGGTCAACCATGACCTGAGACAGGCGCATCGGGGGTTTTTATTATGCAAAGTGTTTCAAAAGTAACTCTCTACCCCGACGTTGGCCGTGGGATTAGCCCTTGCTTACCCAGAATCGTCAATAGGTCACTGCCCGGTGCTAGACGGTGGCGTCACACACGTCCTCCCCCGATGAGGGTTCAACCGTTCGTGCATACGAAATATATAAACTGGCTAATCAATAGGTCACCGCCCGGTGTTAAACGGTGACGTCACACACGTCCTCCCCCGATGAGGGTTCAACCGACTATACCTATGAATAAATATAAACTGAACGTTTGCGGATATCTCCTGCAGAAGCGTATCCGGGCAACCCGTGCCTCTACAAAGTCCCTTCGTAGCTATGGAATCATCAATGTCATCATCATAGTATTACAAGGGCACAACGTCCCATAGGTAAGAATCATATCATCACAAGTGGGCATCCCAGTGCCCTCACATATCTTAAAACATTTCAAATCTGTGTACCAATACATTCATCAAATCATTTCAAATCAGTATACCAATGCAACGGTAGAAAATGAAACTTATCAAATTTTTAAGTAATGGCACAATTTTTGTTTCATTTCAAACATGGATGTATAGTCATGAAAAACATAAGTTTAAGACACTCCAATAATCACAAAACAGATTTGAGATTTAATATCACACGTCGAATTAATGCATATCAAAGCATGTTTTGTTTAAAACACGGTAAAATCAGATTTTCACTAGTTCATACAAGAGATTAGGGTCTCACTCACCGTATATGGGAGGGTGTGCACTCCCAAATTCCAAACCAAACCAAATCAAATTCCTTCTTTGAACTCGAACATGTTATCCTAAGGTATTGAACATCAATTCCACTTAAAATCATTTTCTAAAACAATTCAGAATTTGTATTTGTACAGCCACAGAGAAATTAATGTAACTTCTTCTACACATATCGGATCTAATTCAATTTGAGTCCTTTCAAGTCCCCCAAAAGATCAGCCTAATTAAACATCACAATTATCATCAAATAAAATCCCATAACAAGGGTTTTCATATTTTCCTAACACAAAATCACAATTTCGTCATTAATTTCCAAATAATTTTGTACAAATCTCAATTCTCCAATTTATGAATAAACTCTAATATCATCAATTGCTTTTCATTTATAAATAAATAACACAATCAAAGCCAAGTCTAATTCAACTCCAAAACCACTCAAAGTCGAAAATAAGCTTAAAATAAATAAATTTCCTACGAAATGGAAAAATCTTTGAAAAATCATACACTTTTCAATTCTCATCCATTTGTTTCAAACCATATGTCATTTTCAAGGTATTATAATCTATTTTCTTAATACAAAAGTTGTATTTTGATTTCCTATACGTAGGACAACTTATAATGAAAAGACTGCATCAATCCTTAAACTCAAATCCCAAGAAAAGCTACACAAATCAATCAAACAAAATCTTAATACTATCTAAGATATTCTTCCATGCTTCGCAGTCCAATTTATATCGAATTCTAGATTTAACCTAAATAATTTCATATGAAATTGCAGGAAAGTACATTTCCTTTGACTCGAACTTATTTCAAAGCATACATATAGTTTCCAATTCTAATTTCAATCCTAAATTCGATAAAAATAATTCGAACGTCCAAAAGAATTACATTTCCCTCACCTAGGGTTTTGCACAGTTTACAATCCCGTGATCCAAGCGTTGTGCAATTCAGTCTGGGACTTGAAATGCTTCAAATTCGAAACAAAAGTCAGCAATTAAGTCTAAATCACCAAGGAATCGAAACCCTAAAACTATTGAATCAGAATCTCGCCCTTACCTACGTAGAAGTGGGCCTAGGGTTTTCGGTTAGGTCTTCCGCAGGTGGCTCGCAGCAGAGGGAGAGAAGTGCTTGCGGCTGCACGGGAAAGGAAAGTCGCGCGTTGCAGTCGCGTGCGCGCAGAGGCAGTCTCGCGCGCGCTGGGGCAGGGGCTATCGCGTGAGCAGTCGCGCTCTATTGCGCACGCAGGGAGTAAGGCAAGGAGAGTAGATGATCAGTCGATCGTGGGTGGTGGAAAGAGGCGGAGGGAGTGACGGTGTGACTCAGCAGCGGAGGACCGCGGCGGGGAACGCGAAGAGATTCGCGAGGGAGTGAGAGACGAAGAGAGAGAGAGCGACTGTGAGATGTAAAGAGAGAGGGAGAGAGAACCGAGAGTGGGAAATCAGAAGGGGGTGGAACGAAAGGTGGTCGGAGGCGGTTGATGGTGGTGGCGGTGGAGGAAGTCGAAAGGGGGAGGGAGTGAGAGAGCAACCGAGAGAGAGAGAAAGAGAGAGATAGAAAGTGAGACCGATAGAGAGAGAGAAAACAGAGATGGAGGTAAAGAGAGAGTGGTGGCTGACCGTGACGGATGGCGGAGCAGGGTAGCGGCGGAGGAGGAAGCACCGCGGGAGGAAGGTGAAGAGGCGGGTGAGGGAGAGAGTAGAGAGAGAGGAGAGGAATTAGGGCTATTAGCCCTAATTCGAAATTTTTTTTTTATCATTATTATTATTATTTATTTATATATATATTTTTATAAAAATAGATTTATAAATAAATAAATGAGTACATAAGTAATTTAATTAATAAAGGAAATATATATATATATATATATATTTATACTCACTTTATTTTTCAAGGTTTCAAATTTTTAACAAAATAAGATAAACTGCAAATCGAAAACACGAATACTTTAAATATATCAAAAATTCAAATTACATACCTCAAAATCGAAAATCAATATAATTAAAAAATTTTCTCTCTATATATAAACTGAGAAATATTTTATTTAATTTCATGAACAGGAATACTAGTACGGACACCGCAGTGTCGGTGTTACACAATACCCCAAGCACCTTTCAAGCCTGCATGAACGAACTTTTTAGACCAAGTTGAGGAGGTTTTGTCCTTGTTTTCTTTGATGACATACTGATTTATTCAAAGTCTTGGGAAAAACATCTCACACACCTTGAATTTATACTCAATACCCTAGCCGAGAATCACTTTTTTATTAAATTGTCCAAGTGTGTCTTTGGTTAGCAAAAATTTGAGTATTTAGGGTATATTATCTCTGTAGAAAGAGTGAAGGTTGACCCTAAAAAGGTGGAGGCTATGCTAACTTGGCTGAAACCAAAAACTCTTACCGAACTTAGGGGTTTCCTAGGCCTAACTGGGTACTATCGCAAGTTTGTCAAAGATTGTGGCAATATTGCGAGACCCTTGACCAACATGCTTAAAAAAGACTCTTTTTCATGGAGTAAGAAAAGTGAGGGAGCCTTTGAAAAATTGAAACTAGCTATGAGCCAAACTCCGGTCCTTGTCATTCCCGATTTTGATTGTGATTTTGAAATTCATTCGGATGTAACTTCAATTGGTGTTGGTGCAACCGTAGTCCAAAAGGGGAGACCTTTAGCATATCTTAGCAAGGTTTGGGTGAGAAAAAGAAGGCTTGGTCAGTCTATGCACGTGAGATGTTGGCTATTATAGAAGCTGTCCAAATTTGGAGGCTTTACTTGCTCGGTAGGAAGTTTAAGATCATCACCGACCAGCAACCATTGAGAGACCTTTTGCAGTAGAGAATCACCACTCCCCATCAGCAAAAATGGGTGTCAAAACTTCAAGGGTATGAGTTTGAAGTGGTGTATAGGCCTGGTCGGGAAAATAAGGTGGCCGATGCCCTCTCGCATCGTTGTGATGGCGAAATTCTGTAAGCCATTTCCAGTTCTACTTGGGAGATTTGGGATGAGATTCGAGTTGTTTTACCACTTGATGACTTCAGCCATTCTATAATACAAAAGCTTGAGGAGGAAGATGAGGATGTTGGTGATTATGAGCTGAAGAATAGGTTACTACTTCATAAGGGCCGAGTATATATTCCCAAGACCAGTAATGTGAGACAACAAGTCTTGGAGCACTTCCACAATTCAAGAGAAGGAGGACATTTTGGTGTTTTCAGAACTTTGATGAGACTTTCCAAGCTGTTCATTTGGGAAGGATTGAAGAATGATGTAAGGGCACATGTCAAAGCTTGTGAAGCATTCCAAAGAACGAAGGGAGATTTAGCTAAACCACACGAATTGTTGCAGCCTTTGCCTATTCTGAGCCAAGTTTGGGAAGATATCACTATAGACATCATAGAAGGACTGCCCACAAGCAATGACTGCATAGGTATCCTCATCGTCATTGATAGATTGTCAAAATATGCTCACTTTGTGCCCATTTCGCAGCCCCACACAGCTCGGACACTTGCCAAATTTTATGTTGAATTTGTGATGAAGTTACATGACATTCCAAAGGGCATTATCACGAATAGGAATAGAATATTTATGAGCACTTTTTGGATGGAATTCTTTAAGCTACAGGGCACTAATCTCGTAAGAAATTCAGCTTATCATCCCCAAACTGATGGGCAAACGGAAGTAACAAATTGAATACTTGAGCAATACCTAAGGAGCTTTGTTCACCACAATCCAAGGAGTTGGGAAAAGCATTTACCATGGGCTGAATATTGATATAATATCAGCAACCATTCAGCCATAGGGATGACATAATTTTAAGCATTATATGGGAGATTGCCACCTACCATTCCTTTGTATACCGAGGAAAGTATTGCCAATGATTTGGTGGATGCGAGCTATGGACAAGAGATAAAATTCTTGCTAAACTTAGTATAATTTACAGAAGGCACAAGCAAGAATGAAGTGGATGCATGATAAGAATCAGTCGAACGAAGAATTCTAAGTTAGTGATCATGTGTACCTTCAGTACTCACCAAAAAACAAGCACCGAAGGTTCAAGGGAGCACTTCGAAAGTTGCAAGCCAAGTTCTTTGAACCTTTTCAGATCCTTGCCAAGTATGGGAAGCTTGCTTATAAGCTAGATCTACCAGCAAATGTCAACATACACCCAGTTTTTCATGTAAGCTGGTTACGAAGACAAGTTGGTGACCCGACGAAAATTGTTACGAATCTCCCTGATATTGATGAAAATGACAATGTACTCCTAATTCCAAAAGACATTCTAAGTAGCCGTGAGATTAGAAAAGGTGATCAGAATAGAACTGAAGTCTTGGCTAAGTGGAAAGATCTTAGTGATGAAGATGCAACTTGGGAGGAGCTAATTCACTTCAACCATGCTTATCCAACTTTTGAACTTAGGGGAAAGGCTATTCTCCAAGGGGGAGTGATTGTTATAGACCTAAGGAAAACCATGAGGAATGCTAGGCTCAGAGCTAAGCGTGCCGATGCAAGGAAGCAGCCCCTAGCGGCCATGGAGTGAGTAGCCGAGCTTGGTGCACAACGACCGTGCACGAACGACATCGAAAGGGAGTGGATATTGTCCAGCAATAAGAAGGACGTGAATGCAGTAGTTTCTGAGCCCCAAGGAGTCCTACAGAGTTTAGATGATGAATACAAGAAAGAGGAATTCAAATTAGAAGGGCTCGAGTCCAAAATGGAAGAGGTGTTCCAATTGTGGGCCTTTGGAGCCAACCGCGCAGCTAGGAGCCCATGAGCAGCAGCCTGAGTAATCTACACCATCTTGGATTCTTAAAGGATGCTTAAGAAGGTTTAGAGCCATTTGGAGAGATGGCCCAAGACCCATGACCCATGAGTCGGCCCAAGAAAGCCCAACCTACAAGGAAACCTAGCCCACATTGCTGCCCATTAGTTGTTTGATTAGGGTTTCTTGTTTTGATTAGGTTTGTTTACTTCTTGGGCCTTGTTTGGTAGTAATAAAGCTCAGTTCTAGTGCTGGATTAGTAAAGTAGGAAGTTCACTCCTTGAACCCTAAAAATTCTTAGCACTATATATACTTAAGGAGGCACTTTTGTAACCCTAATTTTTGGATTAATGAATTTTCAGCCGTTATTAGCAACTTGAGTTCTCTCTAGAACTTGCTTAGGAGCACGAAGGAGATCATTCTCTAAAATATTACACCACCTTTCGAGTGATCCTCAGGTATAAAAAGGTGAGACTTTTGATCAATCTTCGTGAGAGAAAGAGAACTACATTAACCACACAAAACCCTAACCCTAATTTCACCACCATTGCAAGCCATCTTTAAGTGTGACATAGGTGTTACTTGAAGGTCTTTTACACTTCACCATTCTGAAAAACTCTTCCATACCCAAGACCCTATCAGTGTGCCAGATGCACTGCGCATCTGGCGCATGCGCCAGCCCTTCCCTAGAGTATGTAGGCACGTGGGACCACCAACGGTGCGTGAGGTAATCCAGAATTGGAATTTTTTCGATTTTTGAGATCCCACATCTATATTTGTGACTTTTTGTTGGTTTTTGTGTACCAAATTCTAGTTCGAATGGTGAGATGCAATCCCGAATTGTGGTGTATGGTGTCCATTGACTTATACGCTCATTTTGGGGTCTGTACTCGAATCATTTTGGATTTGTTGATTCATAGGGTGCACAAAATTATGAAAATAAGTATCATAAGTCACTATTGTCTCTTAAATTGCTTAAAAATTGTCGTATTAGATCTTTGTTAGGGGGATAAAACCAAATAGTAATAATTACGATATTTTATACTGTTAGATTCATTTTGTTCTCGAGAAGCAAGATCTATCTGAAATTTTGAGACATGAGATGGTAGACTCTGGGGAGGGTACCACACCTCAGAGAAATGAGATTAGGAAGTGTTACGTGTATGAAAGATGAAGGATAGCCGAGTTAGGGCAATCCTCCTGATCATTATGCACGATGATGTGATCTTAGTTTATGAGTAATATCCTATAATTATGTCAGTTTGGCTCACCCTAAAAAGAGTATTGTGGAGCTCTTACAGCTCATAAGATGAGGATGCTAACTTGTAACTTTACTAACTTATAAGAAAATGGTTGATCATACAATGATGTAACATTTGATACAAATGTCGAATATGATCGTCGAGTTGAGGAATGTGAACAAACTCATTTTGGATGTGTTTTCAAACACTAGATGCGATCCAGTTTTTACATGATTTATCGGAAACTATGAAAACCTATTTCACATACGACAAAAATATTCATACTTTTGTTAACGTGAATAGACACAGTGAGCTCGAGTAGGAGTGTCTGGAGGCGAGTAGGCCATATTCGAGTCATGCTTATGCAGTGAAGTTGAGCAAGGACTTCCATGGCACCAAATACAAATGACATAAGCATGAGTAAAAGACTTGAGGTTCAGGTAAGAAAAAACCATCCAACAAATCTGACAACTAACTATTAAAATGCAAAAAGAATGAGCTGGACAAGGCCAAGGTGAAATGCTACATCTGTAATAGATTTGGTCATTTCGCGCGTAAGTTTGACGAGTGGAAATTATCTCTTCCTTCTTTGCGTGGTTTGAGATACTCGCTGATTACTCTCCTTCGTAGATAGTTGACTCAGGAGCCACTGACCACGTAGCTCGAGACAGGAGTGCGTATATAGAGTTCCACCGAGTGAATCCTCATGTAGGAGGATTTACATGGGGAATGGAGCATTTGTCGACATTAGAGAGAATGACACTTGTAAGTTGGAATTACAAAGTTGTTAGACTATATATGTTCTTTACGTTCTGGATGTTTGACGAAACTTAATCTAAGTTGAGGATATGCTTTGTTATTTGGAAACTTTATAGTTTTTATTTATTATGACAATTCTTTGATTGGTTCTGATTTAGTCCATGAGGGACTATATGCACTGGATGTGATTCCTTTTAATGGTGTTTCTTGTTATCCTCTTAAGGTGAGAGAGAATAAATTAGTTAGCAATGAGTGATCTATAGGGCCTGCTAACAAGTTTTGCTTAGTTGACAAAGTTACAAGAAAACCATTCGACAGTGCAACGAGAGCTAAGACTCCATTGTAATTAGTTCACTCCGACATATATAGCCTTATGAACGTGAGAACCCAAAAATAGAGTTATGTACTCTATTACGTTTATAGACAATTACACTCATTTCAGTTACGGTTATCTGATCTTGCGTAAGTTTGAGACATTGAGATGTTTTGGCAGATTTATTAACGAGGTTGAAAATCAGTTAGACTTGAGAGTAAAGATTCTCAGAATCGATCGAGGGTGTGAGTATTTGTCTGAAGAGCTTTATTTCAAGAATAGCATTATGAGACAACTGCTTATTCTTACTATTCGGTGGAGTAGAGTAGTCAAGAGGAGAAATAAGACTTTGTTTGAGACGGTGAGGTCGATGATGACGCATGCAAATTTGCTCGTTTCCCATTAGGGAGATGCATTATTGGCTACAACCTATGACCTCAACCGTGTTCCGTTGAAGTCCATAGTCAGTATCCCATATGAGTTTTGGATAGGGAGACAGGCTGACTTTAGCCCCTTGATTTTATGGGGTTATACCACGTATGTTCACGGTTTCTCGCATCTACACGGCAAGTTAGGCCTATAAGAAAAGAGATGTATCTCTATGAGATACTCAGAACACTCCAAGGGGAATGTATTCTAGGTGAGCATATGTATGACACTGTACTGAGATTGAGTCTCATGATGCCAAGTTTCTTGAAAATGATTTCTCTATGAGAGGTGAAATCAATTGGGACTTTACCTTCTATGAAATGGATGAACTTAGTGACTTAGTTGAGCCCAACAGTAGGACCTAAGAATCCATTATAGATCTTGATCCTAGTGGGAATGATCCATCTAGAGGTGAAAAGGTTTTCCCTCCTCGTAAGAGTAATCGAGAACACATACCTAATCGTCGCTTCCCAATTGAGGGAGAGGCTCTCATTATGACTCTTAAGGGTGCTGAGAAACCTTAAATGACATTGGTTAAAAGCCATGGATGAGAGAAGGAGTTGATGAAAATCAACGAGATCTGGAATCCAGTTGATTTGCCTGAGGGTAGTAAGGCCATTGGGAAAAAGTAGGTTCTCAAGATTAAGAGAAAGACTGATAGATCGGTGGAGAGGTATATGGCATGTCTAATAACTAAGGGGTTATACTCAGACGATGGCGATATTATCTCGATCCGTTTACTTTTAGTGATTATCACGGACATAAATTTGGAGTCACACCAGATGACTGTTGAGACTGCCTTCTTAAGTGGGAGTTTTGGATGAGGAGATCTATAAGGAACATCCATTTGGCTTTATTCCTGTATATCATGAATATAAACTCTGTTGACTTCAGAAGTCGACATATTACCTTAATTATCAATCCAGGTAGTGAAACTTGAGATTTCACGAGGAGGTGATATCTCACGGTTTCGTGATGATTGAGGAGGATCATCGTGTATACCTTATACGTTCTTCTGACTCTTTTGTGATCATGTTTTTGTATTTGAATGATATTCTGTTAACTAGAAACAACATAGAGTATCTAATGACCACGATGACCTAGTTATTGTTGAGTTCTGATATGAAGGACATGGGTGAGACTCAGTTCTTCCTTGAAGTTAAGATCTAGAGGGATTTCACGAGACAGATGTTGGCTTCTTCATAGGAGTCCAACATTAAAGGAGTTCTTGAGCACTTTAAGAAGAATGATTGCAACCCTAAAGATACTTTTATTGCTAAAAGACTAAAACCTAAATCTTGATATGTGCCCTAAAACTCAAGAAAGGATAAAAGAGATGAGTAAAATCTCTTGTACCAATATAGTAAGTAGTCTGCTATATATAGTGTTGCATACATGACCAGACATTTGTTTTGTAGTCAGTTTGGTGAGTTGGTGAATCCTAGAGGGGTTCACTGGGGAGCAGTGAAAAGAATTCAAAGATATCTCAAGGAAACTGCGAACCTCTCCTTGTATTACAGAGGAGGTGATTTGCGTCGCGTTGGGTATTCAGATCCCGACTAGATTGACGATCTGAATGTATGCAAATCAATATTAGGTTTTACTATTTTGGAGTAGCAAAAAACAAACCTGTGTGTCTCTATCTATGATAGAGTCTGAGTTTGTGGCATACTCAGCAACAGTTTAGAAGAGTGTTTGATTCCAAAGATTTTTGGATGACTTAGGGGCTGTGACAAAAAGTGGGAGGTCAGTTATGATTTATTGTGAAAATCAAACCGTTATTAACCACACCCGAGACCCTAAATATTACAGTAGGACTACACGCATTGATACCTAATATCACTTTATAAAAGACATCGCCGAGAAGGGTAAAATGACAATCAAGTACACTTCTATACAGTATGGTGGCTGATCCATTCACTAAACCTATGGTGAGAGATTCCTGTATGAGATATAAGAATCATTGGATTTACGTATACTTTGACATTTCTTATTTTGTACTGATACTTATTATGTTTTGTATATGTATATGATATCTGTGAATGATTTAGTCACTTATTTGCTGCACCTATTTTATTGTCACATATTTGTGATATATTGTGATAAAATATATGTTAGACAAGTGTGGTCGACTCTC
Source organism: Dillenia turbinata (assembly GCA_037126225.1). Taxonomy (NCBI): domain Eukaryota; kingdom Viridiplantae; phylum Streptophyta; class Magnoliopsida; order Dilleniales; family Dilleniaceae; genus Dillenia; species Dillenia turbinata. The sequence continues at coordinate 18,341,262 of JBAMMX010000012.1, read as the reverse complement.
TCACATGAGTGACCACCTCTAATTTTGAATGAGCGGAGATGAAACAGTTTCTAGTTATAAGAGACTATGAGAGTGGCCCTACTAGAACATAAGTCACCCTGATATGTATTCAGGATAAGGCCATATGCAATATGACCGGCATGAACATACCAACATTTATGTTTCTTGTAAGTAACCAGATTTGAGATCTCAGATATCACCTGCGACTAGTGATATTGTATCTGAGATCTCTAGATAAAGTTTTATGTGTAGACTGAGTCTCATACCAGTACAGTGTTAAAGAAATCCGACATATATCATTTTGAGAGATGAGAGAATAACATTGTAGTACGCGTTTCATACCATGCGTGATAAGACGACCAGAGATAGTGAGAGTATTATTTGAGATATTGACATGATATAAATCATCGTTCCCACTGTATGAAACCCGAGATCCATTATATGGGATCTCATGTACCCTTATCACTTTCGACTATTTCTAGAGGTCTTGGTTCAGTAGTGTTATTTTAGTCTGTTTACCTATAACCTAGAAGATAAATTGAGATCTAAGGGATAGGTCTAAGAAATAAGCTGAATTGAGGCTAATAGATTCAAGTTTGGGAAAATAAAAACTAATTGACATTATATCACTGTGTTGTATTCACCGGATAACTTATTATGTCTGTCAATATTGGGATGTAAGCATAATAGTGGATACACAGTCGAGCAATTATTGGGGATTACTTTCGATAAACAAAGTAACTCGATGGATGTAATTAGTTTTGGATCTGGGGTGCAACGAGTTCTTTTAGTACTAACGGTAGCTCATCGATCATTCTAACAAATGTATCGAAAAGTTTTTGCTTGTAGGTATACTCATCAGTCACACGACACCTAATCCATATGAAAGTCCAGTAGGGTGACGAGAAAGATCGCATGAGTTGTGATCTTATGACGGACGTAAAATGCTCTCATGTGCAAATGAGAGATGTTGGTTTTGTATGCCCTAGAGGGGCACTTTGGGTAATCATGTGGGGTCAGTGGGATAACTTCCACTAACCCATAATTACCCTAATAATATTATCCCATAATTATCTCTCTCCTACTTCTACACACATACCATGTATGAGCATGGTTGAAAAAGAGCTTTTGGGTATGGAGATTAACTTCTCTAATGGTGTTAATGAGAGAAGTGTGTTTCTTGAGGGAATTCTCTAGAGTGAGAATCAATCGAGGGATTGAGAAATTTTCACGTATGAAAATTTCTCCAGTCATTACGATCATCGGACTATGGGTTGAGGTATCGTGATGTTGCGTTGATAGTTCGATTAATCTCGTGATCATCATCCCAGCCGTGCGATCCGTTTGAGAGATTTGTCATTCGGTACGATTATTTTCAGAGGTCCTATATATTGAGGTATTTACCCTAAACCCGATTTATTTAGTTTTCTGAAAATTATTCGTTTCAGCTGTGCACGTGTAATATTAATTCCAACAGACACTTTATGATTCTTTGGTTGAGTGCTTTCTAGGTGGAAATATTGATACGAAGATTAATTTAACCTTGACTTTGGATTATCATAGCACTAATAATGCCATGGTTGATCGTTTGTTTAACAAGACTTCACTCACTAGATTTCACCCCTATTTTATATTCTTTTCCTTCAAGACCTAGATATTACATAATAAATAAAAATATATATATTTTGGTTACGATAAATAAAGATATTGATGTTAGTGATGTAAGTATAGTTAATAACTTCTTATGAATTTATGTTCTATTTTCCATATTATTTCAAAGAGTATACACATGATTTTAATTTGCTTTCTAACAAGAATGAACTATATTACAGAGAGATGATCGGATGAGTTAATCAAGTGATTGTTTAGAAGAGATATAAGAAAATTTGATGATGAAGTGATCGAGTTATGTTTGAATTTAATTGATGTTCAAGTTATTTTCTTATTAATTTGTATATAGTTGAGTGATTGTTATGTTTATTACATTAAATTAAGTGAATATTGAACTCATTTTGTATAAATTTTTGTGAGAAATTTGAATTTTTTTGTCTTTTATTTTTTTAATTTTTAATAATACGGAATCTCCGAAGGTATTATGTTAAATTAACAACCATGTTTTTGCTAGGAATATGTTTTAAAGCGGTCACATGTTTTTGTATAAATCGATCTAAATTACTAATGACAATAAAGATATTCATTTTAAATAGAATTGTTTCTTTTAATAAAACTTTGAGTTTGATTTGAATATTCCTATGTTGGTTATAAATTCCATTAGGAATTGTGACCGTCATTATTAGTTCTAGAGATTATCACTTTGGTTGTTTCAACGATGAGTTCCATACCATTTGACATGAGATGTTAGAACATGCAAGTGGGCACTCTTTAGATGAGTAGCCTGAACATGACACTTAGGTGATGACTTGATAGTCATTTGGGCACTCATCAGATGAGTAGCCTGAACATAACACTTAGGTGATGACTGAACATGACACTTAGCTGATGACTTCATAGTCATTTGGGTACTCATCAGATGAGTAGCCTGAACATGACACTTAGGTGATGACTTCATAGTCATTTGCTTAAAAGCAACAAAATCATCATCTAGATTGTTTCTTTGGGGAGTTAATGTTTATATTTTTAGTGATAAGGTTTTGTTATCTTCAAATCATATCTACGTTATTTATTTTCTTGTCCTTTCTTGCTTGTTTTGAGATAGGAGAGTGATAGTTAACATGAAGATAAGCTTATAAAAATTTATAAAGGGGGGCTCTAGAACTAAACCCTACGATGGTTAGGTGGAAAATTTTGAAATTGTTAATATGAAGATAATTTCTCCGTTTCTTTTTCCTTGGGGCTTTGTTGTCTTAAAATCATGTGTTTAATATTTATTTTCTTGTCCATTATTCCTTATTTTCTTGTCATTTCTTTTTTTTTCCCCTCCTTTCATATTTTTGTTTTTATCTTTCTATTCTCCCTTTCTGATCCGTCTCTCTTCTCTCTCTTATTTCAAATCGACAACTTTCTACCTCAATCTCTTTTCCTCTTTTTCGTTTTCGATCTTTATTTCTCTCTTTTTCTCTTTCTTTTTTTTTTTAATATCTTATTTTCTCACTTTTAAGTGAAAAAGAGAACATAGAAAAAAAAAAAAAAGAGAGGGAGAGAAATGCATATGCTATCAGAAACAAAGAGAGAGAAGATAGAAAGAGAGAGAGAGAGCGAGAGAGAGAGTTGGAAGAGAAGTGATCGGAGAAGAGTTTAATTGTAAGGTAGTTCTATCATTTAACATATTGGTGTCGGAAAACCAAGAGAGTTGGCGAGTATATATTAAAATCATCAATTCATCAGATGATTAACCTATTTTATATAAGACATATTGATTTGATATGCCAATAGGGACATTTTGATAATTATTGGAGGTTAGTGGGTCCCACTAACCCATAGCCACCTCATTAACCATTCCTCTTTAATCTTTTCAAAAGCAGTGTATCAAGGTTAATGGAAGGAACTTACCTTTTTCTTGTTGAGAATACAGTTAATGACATGGAGTGAAGTCATGTGATAGTCTTGCATAAAACTTGAGAGAAATAATATTCTCCAGAGAGAATAAAAATATGGGTTCAGAAAAATTTTATGTAAAAAGTTTTTTTCGTCACAACGATCATCGGATTGAGAGTTATGATATTATAATATTACGATGGTGATTTAATTAATATCGTGATCATTGTCCCGATCATGAGACCGTTTGAAGGACATACATCGATTTTAAAGACTTTATATATTAAGATATTTATTTTATATCTAAAATCTTTATTTTATTTTTCTAAAAATGACTATTTATCCTTCTGTTATGTACGTGAATCACAATTATATCCCAGACCAAACGCATCATTTAATATAAACAACGTATCTAAAAGTGGGGTCTAGAAAATTATATCCTTGAAGTGTGTCTCCTCTTGCGTTGGAATCTAACCGTACAAGTGTAGGGTCTCTAGATCACCCACGTGAACATCCCATCAATAGATATCAAAACTGCACTTGGAGATGCACAGAGGTAGAGAAAACCAATGCCAACGAATCTTTACCGATCTATCCTTTTATTGATTGTGATCATAGGAAATTAAGAATTAGGATTTATATTCTTAATTTTTCAACACTCTTTCCTGCCTCCTCAACGTTGAGAAAGCTATTTTTATGAAGTGAGAAACACCATTCTCTCACTACCGACGTTTGATTAGGGTAATAAAAAAAATATCATGGGGTTATGTATGAATATAACATAAAAAAAATAATTTTTTTAAAACATTTATTTAATATTAATTTAAAAGAAAATATTCACATATCAGATTTTGAAAACCTGACATGAACGATACTATTTACATGAACAATGTCATATCGAATTTTTAAAACCTGAAATGAATAATATTATTCATGTGAACAGTGCACGTGAATAGTATAATATCGGGTTTTCAACACTTGATATAATACTGTTCATTTATTTCGTGTGTCAGGTTTTCAAAACCCGACATGACACTATTCACGTAAATAATGCATGTCGAGTTTTAAAAACCCGACATGTGGGTGTTATTTTCAGAATTAATTTCAAACAAGTGTTGTTTTGAATTTTTTTTTATTTTTTTATACCATATCTGTACATAACTCAATATTATCATCCTTTAATCAAGTATTCGTATTTAATTTTTCTTAAAAATAAAAAAAAATCATATTAAAAAAATCATCTTCTTAAAGAGATTTAGTAACGAATCAATTCAGATTAATCAAAACTAAATTTCAGATATTGAACGATAAACCACAGATGGAAAAAAAAGAAAAAACACTATTCACTCGCTAAAGAATCTCTAAAATGTGAAAAATTGTCATGCCTCCTCTCTTATTTTATGAAGCTTTAAATTAGAAACAAATCCTAATTTTGTCATAATTCAAATAAGTTTAAATCATGTATTTTAATTAAGAATAATTCACTTTTTTATTAAAAACTCTTTTTTTTTTTTACTTAGTACAAAAAATAAAAATTTAAAATTTTGAATAACAATTTTATTTAAAGATTTTTTTTTTTTTTTTGTAAGTAGACTATATACCACTATAATATTTAATAAAATTACAATAAAAGAAAATTGACATTAAAGTTTTATAAATAATTTATAAAGTCAATGGTTTCATAAAGAATTCTAAAATATTCATAAATTAAATATAAATATTTTAAAAATCCATAAATATTTAAAGTTCAAACTTTTTTGTTTGAAAGATTTTCTGAATTAAAAAAAACTAATAAATTATCAAATTCTATTTTCTAGCAATTTGCAGCTATTTGGCTCTGAACCGCAGCCATGTAACCATCATCATATGTTCTTGTTTAATCAATTAAAATAGTTTAATATCATGCAAAACATGTCATTTGTTTTTTTAAACTATAATTGTTTATTTAATGACTTTTTATTTTTTATACCAAAAAATATGTATGATTGAATATTTTTTTTCTTTATCTTTTGGCTGTGTGCCTTCTCGAAAATTTTGAAGATGATATCCTTCACCTTTATATGGTGCTCAGTATCTTTTCATGTTAAGATAACCAAGTTCCACTATATAATATTTATATGAGAAAAAAATTAAATATTTTATTATTAATTCATTAACAAAATAAAAAAAATACATATTTGTAATATGAAAAACTTTATAATATAAAAATCAACTTTATTGGTTGAGTTTTGCTTGGTAGGGTTAATATTTGGTTAAACCATAATCAAAATAATCTAATTAATTTAATTTGATTATATAATTTTGATAACCCAATAAACCAAGAGCTAATAATTCGATTTAATTGAATTAGACTGTTAATTTAGTTTGATTATATAAATTGATTAAATTATTGAAACTTTTATAAAAGATTTTTAAGTAATGCAGTCTCATATTTCTATCTTTTTTTTTTGGTTCCCTGATTTGGTCATCATTCAGTACCGGACCTTCGTCCCGACTAATTCGAATCGATTTACTGTCAGACCCTTTATGGGGGAGGTCTCTCAATGTCGGCTTTTACGTTCCTATGATGGTTCGAACCCCTGATCATGATTAAATGACTGAAATCCCCTTTCAACAATACTACCGAACATTTTGATTTTTCATATTTCTATCTATGTAATATAATATATATCATTTACATTAACACAGGACTATAAATTATAATTTTAAAATTTAATATTTATTAATAATTATAATTCATCAAATATTAATTTAAAAATTTAAAATTTCAAATTTCAAACAAATTAACAAAATATAAAGCATTTAAATTAATTTTATTACTCTATTATTAGTTTAAAAAATAAAAATTAATTAAAATTATATCATCTTTCAATAAAATAGTTTTTAAAATATTTTTTAATTTTCAATTATAAAATATTATATTAATATTTATATAAATAAAAATTATTTAAAAAGTGTATATATATTTAATTTATTTTGATTTAATTGGAATAAAAATGATTAAAATTAGTAATTATTTAAATAAATCAAATTTTAGTTTTATCCAAAAGTAAGTAAACCGTGTAATAAAATATAAAAGGCGTTGAAAAAACACTTTTTTTGGGTTTTAACCGAGGGGTATTTTGGTCACATTGGAACTTTTCTCCATCATTATCAAAATTAATATTGTTTCATTCTTTTCGGCCAAGAGGAAACCTGAGCCGATCATCATTCAATGCAAGCCCTTTGGCTGTCTTTCACTTTCTCTGTCAGACGCGGACTTGTCTTCTGTAGCCGAATCAAACAATTGCACCGGACGATCTCCACTCCATCGACCTTTCTCTTGCTCATCTGATCTCTCTCTCCCTCTCCCGGATGGCGATCGCAGCAGCTACATCAATTTCCCTCGGTAAATATATTCATTCATTACCCCACCTTTTTTGATTGAGTTTTATGAATTTGCGTACTCTGATTTGTTATGTTTTGATTAGAATTTGAAGTTTCGGATTCTGGAAATGGGGGTTTTTGCGGGAAGTTTTGTTTTTGAATACATTGAAGATATGTTTGTCAAATTACAGACCCACATGGGATTTTTGCTGTTTTCAGTTTTTTTTTTTTTTTTTTTTTTTTTTTTTTTTAATTTTTTTTATCCATTTTGGATTGGCAATGGGGATTTGCGGGGACAGTTGAGTTTTTGAATGCAAATGTTCGTGAAATTATAGAACGACATGGGGATTCTTGCTGTTTTTCAGTTTGATTTGATTTGATTTATTTATTTATTTATTTTTTAAGTTAAATGTCAAAATCATCAAATAACATTAGAGACATTGATTTGTGTCTAATTTCTAATTTCCAGTTCCACTGTATTTATTAAGCTCAGTTGTGGGATAAGCATGAATTCTGATTGTTGACTAATGGAATTAAGAAGCTGAATACTAAAGCTAATACTAAAGGAATGCATGTATTCTGCATCTTTGTGTTGTTGGCTTATGTTTGTTCTCTCGTATTTTCTTGACACTCTTAGCCCCTTGTTGACTCCTGAAGCGCAAAATTTTATTTTTATGTGACCTGTTCTCTCTAGGTGTATTCAGAGCTCTTGCATATGGCCCCGTTTTGTATTCATTACTCACTCAAATCTGTTAGACCAGCCATCTAGGTTGTGCATATTGAATATGCTGCTTTTTGATTTCTTGGCGCTTTCACATGAATTATTGTTCTTCTTATAAATGGAGTTGAATCTTTCCTATAGCGCAAGAGATGGGCCTCATTTTGTGATTTCACTAAGTTCCCATTGCTTGTCGTGGAATCACTTTTATAATGCGAAGCACAAGCACTTTACAATGGAAGGCCTATCAATGTTATATGCGTTTGTCATACGTAATACTTATCCTGTGAAATTTTGCATGTTGAATATTCATGTTACATAATGATGAAAAATGGAAGCCAATATCATGTGAATGGGTGTACCTTATTTCTTCCTGCTAACCAAAAACTTAACCAAATTTCTCTCCCTTAAAGATCACAAAATGAATTCGTCTGTCCCATGTCTTAGAATGTCTTTGCACGTCCCAAGGTGTTATATAAATGGTTATAACTTCAACAAGTGACAATGCACATCTGAACATAATCCTCTGGCATGCGCCGATTTTCTGTAGAAGATCCATGCTATACAGTTTTCAAGATCCTTCAGGTAGTTTTTAAGAATATAGACTTCAATATATATATATATATATATATATATATTTGTAAGATGTTAGTACAATCTTTAAGTTAAACGTTAAACCTCATTGCTAGTCACTTGAATTAGCTAAGTTGCTTATTTTCTAGTTTACAAACACATACGAATATGAACATTACAAAAATAAATATTTGATCATTATAGACAAACGAAGCAATACTTTTAGCATTGCATTATAAATTTCCATTGGCACCTTCTTATTTTTATTATGATGTGTTAGTCTTCTGTCTCTATAACCATGCTTGATGATAGCTTTTATGTTTTCCAATTTCTCATTGTTGAAATTTGTTGTCTCTTATCAAAATAATTATCATTTTCTATTAATAGAGAGGCCTCTTTATTTTTCCTTACAGGCTGTTGAAACCTGACCAACAGGTGGGGCAGAGTGTACCACAAGCAGTTTTAGTTCTTTTTTTTTTTTCCCCTTCTTTTTTTTCTGATGTATTTTTAGAAGCTTTAATTTTCAACTGTAAGTTTTCCTTTACAGATTTTTTAAGATTGCTATTTGTTGGAAATATCTAAGTGTATATTTAGTCTGGCTTATCTTCAACTCACAAGCATATTTTCATTTATATAACACTACCCGTCAGTGATTAATTTTTCTGGATATTCTTTTGCAGAAGGAAATTGTTGTTCAACATCATATGGAGTGATTACCAGTTCAAGAAATCCACCTTTTCATGGCCGAAGAAGAGCTCCTGACCTTTGTGGCATAAGGTGGATGAGATTCACTTTTCAAATTGAGAATCATTTATGTCCTTAGCATTTTGAAACATGTTTCTATTCTATGTGATAAGTTACAGTTTGAGAGTATTGATAGTTGTTTTCTTTGGATGAGGAAATAGTTATCTTTTATTAGTTCTCATACAAGTGGAAGCTATGTCAAAGAAAACGTTCCAGTATTTACCTTCAAAATTGGATTCCATTTGGATCATACTAAAACATTTTTACGTTCCTCTGTGAGTTCAGATACATGGGTTCATATAAGGAAAGCAAGTATAAAGCAGTGTTTTTCTTCATCTTCTTTCATTGGTTTTCTGCAAATCATAGTATACAAAGGGGAGAAAAACTTGTTTTTGCTAAAAAATGATGTGCTGTTTTTGTGCTTTACTATTGAAATAAACTTCTGGTCTTGAACCCAAATACTTGTTTCTTACTTGGTAAAGTTAACCAATTTTTATGTATGACCCTCTATTCTTGTCATCCATTTTCTGTCATCCAACTTTTGAATTGAAAGTACCCTCAGTAGAACAGTTTCTTGTTGGCATGATATGATCTTTTTCCGTCATACATTCTTCTTTCATGAACTCTTGCTCTCGCTTTATTGTATACAGTACTTTATAGCGATTCTGCTCTCTATCTCATGTATACAGTACTTTATAGCTCGCTTGCTCTTGCTTTATTTTTGTGTTGTTGTGACATTGCAATGCAAGTGAAATAAGCACACCGGTATTTAGCTTTACAAGCAGGAATCCATTGTTTGGATCAAAGCAGTTTCATCGCTTGCCTAAGGGACATGATCCTTCCCTTTCAAAAGTTTGGGTTGCTGCTGATTACCCAGATTCAATTTCTGATGCATGTGGTTACATGAAACACCATGGTTACCATCCTCTTGAAGAACTTAAAACTCACAGACAGATGAGGGAAACTAATCTTACTAGAGCTGAAATAGCTAGAACAACTGTTGAGGTGAGTTTTGAACATGAGAATATGAAGTCTGCACCAAATGGAGCTATTCTTCAATAGAAGAAATATATAGGACAATCCTTTTCTTCCGGAACACAATCTTATTGACACTTTTTTGGTTCAGGCTAACAGCAGTGCGTTTCTCATATTTCCTGCCATGGTACACTGTGAACCACATAATCATGTCTCATGGGCCGAATTTCCATACATTATTGACGACTATGGAGGTTTGGCTTCCTTGGTCTTTGTGATCTGAATGTTGTCTAACATTACCTTTCATCTAATTTTCTTCATCTTTTTGTTTCAGACATATTTTTTGAAATTTTTGACACTGAAAATATCTTGCTAGACCGTGAAGCAAGTAATCCTGTGGTGAGAACCTTTGTCATTTTATTGCCTACCTTGTGTAACGTCCTTTGGGTACTTCTCTGTCTAATTTGAGATTTACTCATAGCTTGGTCAAATTGGGTCATCTGACAATTATGACTTATGATGATCATATTCTCTGATTTATTTTTTCTCATATCATAATGATAAAATTTAATCTGCACATTATCAATATACTGAGTCTGATTTGCTCGTCCACGTTTACTTTTTGCTACGTTGTTACTTGTTCTCCAGCTTTCTAATTATTGGGACTGTAAATAATCGACAATTTCTTTCTTCCTCTTCTTTGCCGTATGAGTTGCATGATTCTAATTATTTATTTTTTCTTTCTGCAAATCTGATTGCAATACCTTCAGAATGTGTTCATTGGGATGGACATTCCACCGTATGAGAGTAGAAGAGTAGCTGCTGAATATAATGTTTCTAGCAGCAGTGCCACTGATGATCCTCCTTATGATGATGATGATTTTATTGAGGTGGGTAATGGCACAATCTCCATTTTTTAATTAACTTTTTGTTTGAAAATTTCCAGTAATATTCAAGCATGAAGTTACCTCGTCAAAATCTGTTCTGTTCAAGCAGGTTGTGGATCCTGTAGCGGTAGATATTCCAGTTGACTGGGGGATGCCAGATACATCTAGTTTGGTTCACCCTATTTACTTTGCTAAGTGCTTGACAAAGGTGACTAATCTTTTGGCTTACAAATAGTATTTTAAGTAATTTACTCCATGAAAAATTTTTAACAATATTAGAACTTCGACTATTTTTTGGCTTCTGTGATGTGATTACAATATTAGAGCTTTTGAGGATAGAGACAGTTTTATAGAATTTTTGAAAGTTAATTGATTATCTACTTTTACTTTTTAGGTTACTAGATAGACTCTAGATGTAGACGTAACCCTTTCATCTTACTTTGAATTTTTAGTTTCGCAAGTTTTTGGATTGACATCCCCTTATTGCCTCTAATAAAGTTTTTATTCATCAAAAAAGAAAAAGTTTTGCAATAACTAAGTAGCCTGCTCCCCCAAATGAAAGGCAATAGTGCTATATACTTCTATTTTGTTAATTCTAGCCTTTGAATACGATTCCACCTTTCCTTTAGCCTGTCTTGTACTTACAGTGGGACAGAGATGTGCCATGTCAGCATAAATACACCTTATATCGATCATCGGCATGGGGGCATGAAGGGCTCAAGTGAATAAAAAGTAAGAGTTTGAGGTCAAAATGAACAAAACTAAAGTTAAGTGGAGAAAATTGCATTTGCTCCATGGAGCCAAATGTGTACAAAACCTATTCTTTTGAACTTGATGTAGAACAGAGATTAACAATGGATGGCAATCTTTTTTGGCCTTATTATTATTATTTTTTTAATTGTTTGGTTTTAGCTGTTTGACCATTTTTATTAGGGCAGGTGCCTTTAGCCTGGACATAGTCAAATAGTCCTACAGATTGTTTGTCTTTGAAATAATAACTTTGCATTGAAGTGGGGCGTGGTTGACTTAGGAAAGAAGATCTAACTTAGTCTCATTTAAGGATAAATTATATTGTGGTCCATTTCCATTTTCTTTTGGATTAGCTGATGAATTAAATAGCTGCTTCAAATCCACCATTGAATTGTCTAAGTGATTTTCAAGGAACTTTCAACACTTTTTTTTTTTTTCTTTTTTGACATTATAGTTGTCTCTGGTAAAGAGTGCATTCAGTCTAAACGGTTCATTTGTCTGAACTCTTCTCCTATAACATTCATTAGGAGTAAAGTAGTATATGTCAAACATCATAAGTGACCAGAAAGCCAGAGTCAGGCCTCTCATTTTTGTGATGGTATAGATGTGACGTTAGAGGTTTTATATTAAATAATGTTATTTGAAGAAGTTGCAGTGAATGATGGTAAAGTTCAGGTTTTCTATCTATTTGGAGAGGAAATAATATGTGCATGCCTGTCCAGTTGAGTGGTGTCATTTTGTGATATGAAGCTTTTCAAACCAACTCAAAACATAGCAGATGACTCTGATCCAGAATACCTCAAATGCTAGATTGGGAGGACATCAATCCATCATTGAAATAGAACTTAATGTTAATTAAGGTGAACCTATTGTTTATTTGAAATAGAACTTAATGTTTATTAAGGTGAGCCTATTGTTTATTTTACTCGTTCTAAAATTAGAAAGCATTATGTTGTTTAGTAAATAAACCAGTTTGAAGAGCTCAAGCTCAATTGGGAAGTGATGACTTTTCATGTCGACTTATAGAGGTTCTGAAACGGAATTATATGCAGAGTTCATCTGGTGAGAAGGTGATGCCTTGCATTGTCATTGGTCAGACATTTTGTTTGGGGTTTTTGATTGAGTACTTGAAGTACTACATGATAAGGTATTTCCCTCCAGCATATGGAGTCGGTGGGAAGTGCTACAAGATTAGCATTATAAATAGGAAAAACTTTGAAGGTTAAATCTCCGGTGATGAGCAGCAGAAGGATATTAAGATGGCAACTGATATTTTTATTGAGCAATGATTTGGTTGTTAATGCAGTATTAAGGGATTTAAATTACTTGGACCCATCATTTTGGTTGAGATTTCCTTCAAGTCTTAAACGGCAGTGATATTAGAGTGGATGTGCATCATGTGCATGTGTGACCAGCATTAGGGGACATCGTAGTGGGGGCTCTCCAAAAGTTGTTCCTTGTGTTTGTGATTAGTCTTTTGCTGGGAAGAGGGCTAAAGAAGGGACTTTAGTACCTATGGTTGGTCTTATAATATACATACATAAAAATGACCTTAAATATGATTTGAAAACCCTTGGTTAGTTATTTGGTTGAAGTCTTTGGTTATGGTAGAACAACGCAACAATAACAATAACTTGGACCTTAATCCCAAATTTTGGGCCTTGGTTATCGTAGAAGTGATTAAAATATTTCAGTGCTCACTAGCAGGAATGGGAGCAGCTAGTCAAGATTACTAAGTTGTAATATTCCTTGTAGTTGCATTTTAGAGGTTTTTCTTGTATCATTGTCTTTATCGTGTGACTTTTAAATGGCAGCAACTATACTATAAGTGAAAGGAGTGGCTTTATAACAAAATATGAAAAATACGGACACAGTTGAGCTGAAAGATGTCATCGATGAGTTGTGCAAGTGTTTTGTCCAAGGAATATCCCACGTAGATATTAATTCTTTCCAGAAAAGACGCCCTACCTGTACCTATTAGGAAATCCATTAGACTGTTGAACTTAACCCCTTCCCCCCCCCCCCCAAAAAAAAAAAAAAAAAAAAAGAAGAAGAAGAAAAAAAAAAGAGTACCATTTGTTTGCCAAATAAAACCTTTGTGCTTAAATACTTTGCGGTTGATTTTGCTAAATTATCTCTGCCTTTTCTTGATCATGGGAAAACCATCATACTTCTCCACAAAACCATTTTTTTTGAAAATCTCTCTCTCTCTCTCTTGCATATACAAAGACACATGTATGCGCACGCATGTGTACACCCAAACGTACACAGACCAAGTTGTTGCCCGATGCCAAAAACTGTCTTGCAATATGAAGGATGAAAATATTTTCATTTCTTGCCACTCCTTTCTTTTCTTTCTCAGCAGCATGCTTGTTCATTTACTTGTCAAAGATCCTGCTGTCTAGAAACATTATAGCATTATGTTTCTTTTTTGGTAGAGAGGACATCACATATTCTTTTTATTTTGGTATTCGTGTTTTTCAATTTCTATATAGGTCTCTTCCTCTTTTGTGCTGACTTGCTTTAATTTCTTTCTCTTGGCTCATCCACTGCTTATTGTGATACTAAAGATCAATGTTTTTTCCCTTATTTCTTGCTTTAGTAACTTCATAAATTCAAATTCGTTGCAGGCAGTAGCTGTGGACTATGCTAAGAAAATGGACTATCCATCAAATGGTGTTTCTATCTTGGGATGCCTTAGACCTGCTTTTGTTGATGAGGAATCATATTTAAGAAGATTATTTCAGTTTGAATACAGCAATGGCTATTCCTCGGACTGGAAAGGTATAATGAAATCGGCATGCCACATTTGGATGTGAATTTACCTAAATGAAATTGATTGGACAGATTATATTCTTTTTAATAACTTTAGAAAGAATCTCATTAAAAGAAAAGAATGTACAAAGAATACATCTGAGGAAAGACATCCTCTAAAGAAGCAAGAGACAAGAGCTTGCAATGTAAAACCCTAGATATATCCTGAAAGAATAACCTAAAAACAATTCTATAATGAGGCCCAGGGAGAAGTTAAGAAAATAGTCTGTCCTATGACAAATTAATAGCAGTTCTTTGATCTTTGAAGATTCGTGGCTCCTTTCTAATAGCAAACAGCAAATGGTAGCCAAAATAGCCAGCTGCAAAAGGATCTTACCATCCTTCTTAAGAGGATTATATTATAGAGACTCAAGGAGTCATCTTTGAGTTAATTTTATTTGTTCCCATCCCCCTGTTGGAAATGAAATTTCATCTCTGGTCTCTGCCATGGTATTTCTGCAGATCAAGTTAATTTGGTGTGGAAATGAAGTGTGAGATCACAATAAAAACATGCAAATTATATTATTATTAGAGAGGTCTCGAAGTATAGTTTCCAATGAATCAAACTTTAGTGAATTCGGAGTAGCACAAAGAAAGTTATCAAATAAAATGTGAAGTATGTTACATTGCTTGCTACAAGAATTAATCAAAATTCATGTAGTTGTGTTTTCATATGCTTAGTTTGTTCATGTACTAATGTTAATGAGTCGATAACTGTCTTTAATGTTGGTCTGGCTTATCTTAGTATAAATATCCACCATGTAGTTCATTTTTGATTTAGCAATTCAACTTACTAGAGCAGTTAAAGCATTCTGAGTTATTCTAATTCTCTTCCTTTAGTTCTCTTTTCTCTCTTTGTCTATGTGAATTTGAGTAAAGTTTAGTTCTAGTCACAAACCATGCTTCAACTGTCATAGTGAAAACAAAACCGAGGTTAGAATAAATATGACAAGAAAAGAAATCTCGATGTCAGTCAAATTCATCTTTATTCGCCCAGCTCAATTATGACAATTGGGCAACAGAATAGAAGCATTCCTTGGTGCACAAGGAGCATTGGTTGTTGAGAGAGGCTTTGAATAGCCTTAAGCTCCCACTTGACAACGATAAAAAGACTCAGTGAAGGACTTAAAAGGAGGATCAAGTAGTCCTCACAATTATCCATCAAGATGATGAGATGTTCAAGAAGGTTGCGGATAAAACCACCTACAAACAAGCATGGGATACTCTTAATAGCATTATCATGGGACTTGACAAAGTCAAGAAAGTAAGACTCAAAACTGTTAAAGGCTAAGTTTGAAGCCTTCTCCACAAGGGACAGTGTATCAATTTTGGATTATTTTATGTGGATCTTGGCTGTGGTGAATTAAATGCGAAGATTATGAGAGCACATTAAAGTGTAATGGAGAAAATTTTGCACTCCCTCCATTCGAAATTCAACCATGTGGTGGTTTGCATTCAAGGAGTTGGGGCAGATGTGCAAATTCAACTTCTCCTTGTGTGTGCATGGAGAGATGATGAATCAAGTTCAGAAAAAAACAATATAAGCATGGTCTTGCAAGCAAAATTGCTGTTAATTTCAAGGGAAATTTGGTGAGAGGTGGAAATTGCCAATCATGAGGAAGAGATCGTGGACGGGGATAAGCAAAAGGAAGAGGTTATCAAAATCCTTCTGTTGCCCATGGAGGAGGAGGGAGAGGAAGAAGCAATGATAGTGCTAGGTATGATAAATGCTAAACTCACTATTATTCATGTTATTATGTTTGGTCATTGTGCTTAGGAATGTGAGAATAAGAAAGATGAAAATTAACTTGTTGAGCTTAAGGTAGACAAAAGAGTTAAGACTGCTTCTTTTACTTAGAAAAGAATCTAAAAGCGAGGAGTATGTGGTACTTGTATAGGGTAGAAGTAATCGTGTGATGCAAGATGGAAGCAAATTTATAAAGTTGATTGCGAGAATCATCGGAATTGTATGCTTTGGTAACACGAGTAGAGATCCATGGCAAAGGCACTATCTACTTAAGATAAAGATAGTGATCATAAAATGCTAATTGATGTCTATCATATTCCAAAGTTGTGAAATAACATCCTTAGTTTGGGATAATCTTTAGAAAATGGTTTTAAGATTTATATGGAGGACCATTGGCTAAGAAATTGTGTTAGAAGTGGTAAAAACATAGCAAAGAGATGAATGAAGAAGATAGCTTTTGGATTGAATGAATTTTTCATATTATTCTGCTGAAACAAAAGAAGTATATATATACACCTACACCTATCAAGCTACTAACTTCCTGTAACAAATTCTATACAACCAATCAAACAACTAACCATATAACAAATTCTTAGCCAACTCTATATAATAACTACTTTAGGTTTAAATTCTATCACTCCACCTCAAGATGCAAGTAAATATTTTTTATAGGCATCTTGGACATTAAGTGTTTAAATTGAGCTGGAAACAATGCTTTTGTGAATACATCAGCAAGCTGTGAAATAGAAGAAATATACTTTGTTTAACTTGATCAGCTACCTTCTCACGAACAAAATGACAATATAACTCTACATGTTTAGTTCTTTCATGAAAAACAGGGTTCTTGGTCATATGAATTGTAGATTTATTGTCACAAAAAACTGCAATTGGTAGAGATGATGGAAATTTTAAAATGATCAATTAGTTACTTCAATTCATCCTCCTTTACAAAATATAAAAATTCAAGTAGAAAATAAAGAATTAAAAGCTGAACCATTTAAGATAGGTAGAGATGATAAAACTGGTTCAGAAATGGCTAGATTAGAAGATATTAAAAGAGTATATGAGCAAAATTATTACACAAATCAATTACTTCATTCAGTATCTAATCAAATAGATCAATGTCCATTAAAATAGAAAGAATAGAAAAATTAAGGACAAATATTCCTTCAACTTCTTCTATTATTCCTTATAAACAAAAACCCTCTTCATTAATTGAAACTTCATTATTCAAACCAAGATCTTTTGAAAGGAATCAAGAAAAAGAACTTATAGATACTCATATTTCTTTTTTTTTTTTTTAATCAATAAATCCCTTGCAGACCTAACATCTCAAGAAAGAATTATTAACATTGAAAAACTTAGCTCTTCTGAAGAAAGTTCTTCCACAGAGAATTCATCTGGAGATATATTTGAAGAAAAACTTTCTCAAGTAGAAGAAATTTTCTCTGATGTATCTCCTACATTACAAATAAATAAAATTAAAAATTATATTCCAAAAAAATTACTATTCAAGACCGACTCCTTTAGATCTTCAATATGAAGAAAGAAATCAATTCAAAACTTCTAATTATGACGGACAATCTGTCTATGAATGGAATATAGATGGAAAATCTGATTATGAGAAAATGAACACATTACAACAAATGGGTATGACAAGAATGGCCTACTCAATTCAACATCAAAGTGATGTTAACATTGCAAAATTATTAATTTCAGGATTCACTGGTCAATTAAAGAATTGGTGAGATAATTTTCTTATTTTAGAACAAAAATTAGAAATTTTAAATTACAAAATTTAAAAAGAAGATCAAGAAAATATTACTGAAGAATCAGTAGTTACCGAATACCTGATAGTTGTTATTGGTAACTCTTTTGTAGGAAACCCACAAGAAGAGTTATCAAATTCTCAAATCATTCTTACTAATCTTAGATGTCCAACTCTAAGTGATTACCGATGGTATCAAGATGTTTTCCTCACTTTGGTATTAAGAAGAAATGATTGCAATAAAGAATTTTGGAAAGAAAGATATATTTCAGTACTTTAAAAATTATTCGGTCAAAGGATATACAATAAATTAAGAGACATTGTAGGAATTGAAGATATTCCTTTTGAACAAATGTCTTGGGGTCAATTGTTCGTATTCATTAAAAAAGAAGGATTATCACTTTGTAATAATTTCAAGATTCAATCCAAATTACAATCAGAAAAAACTAGAACTCGTAAAGAAATTGGTTGTTTCTGTAAATTATTTGGCTTTCCTTCATTAAAAGCTCCATCCTCTCGTTTTTCAAGGGGGAGTAAACGTTATAAAAAACTCAAACACAAATCTAAAACTCCAAAATATTACAAAAATAAATCAGAACAAATTCCTTCGTATTATAAAAAATCAAGAAAGAGAAAATCAAAATCTCAAAAATCATTTAATAAACAAAATCCTATTACTTGTTGGAAATGTGGTAAATCAGCCCACAAAGCCAATAAATGCTATGTCAAAAACAAAATTAATAATCTCTTCTCAGACAATCATGAATTAAGAGACAAACTCTTAAAAATATTTGTTAAAGATTCTGACTGCGAAAATATTATTGAAAATAGTTGATCTGATTCAGATCATTCATCTGAAACAGAAATTTAGATGTGTCATTCAATAAACATTATTACAAACAATCAAAAAGACATTTTATTAAAGATATTAGAAAATGTAGAAGATCCAGATATTAAAAAAAGGAATATTTAATTACTTTAAAAGAATTAATTACTACAGAGGGAAAAAAAAAGAAATTAAAATTATAGAACCATTTAGCATAAACATTACTTGAAAAATATCAATCACCAAGAATTAAAATGTTAAATTCATCTAATAATATAAATCATGAAATTAAAGAATTAAAAACAGAAATACAAAGTATTAATTAGAAACTTCATTCATTAGAACAAAAGGACATAGAATTAGAATTACTATTATTAGCAAGTAAACAACAAGAAACTAATGAAGAAATTAATATAATAGACCCTATAATTCCAAAATCTGATGAATCAGTTATTCAATTTATAAATATACTTAATAAATTTCAATTTCAAAAATGGCATATTTATATTACTTTAAAATTAATAACGAAATTATAAAATTTAAAGCATGATTAGATATAGGGGCTGATCAAAACCCTTTAAGACTAGGAATTATTCCTTCTAGATATTTACAAAGAACTCATGAAAAATTAATAACAGCTGATGTTACTCCTTTACAAATAGATTACAAATTAAATAATGGATATATATGTAATAATAATTATTGCTTAAAAAGTATTTTTATATTAGTTAAAAATTTAAATGAAGAAATGATTTTGGGAACTCCTTTCATTACTCTATCCATTCAAAGTAGATTATGAAGGTATTAAAACTAATATTTTAGGAAATGAACTAGAATTTAAATTTATATCTCCAGTTCAACAAAGAGATATTACTTTATTAAAAAATAATGCTATTCATCAACAAATTAATAATATATCTTATCTAAAGAAACAAATTACATATTTAAAAGAAGATTTAAAACATGTCAAAATTCAAGAACAATTAAATAACAAACAAATTCAAGAAAAATTTAAAGAAATAAAAAATTCATTTAAAAATCAAGTATGCTCCAATCTTCCTCATGCTTTCTGGAATAGAAAGAAACATGAAATAGAATTTCCTTATATTAAAGAATTCAATGAAAAAGATATTCCTACTAAAGCTCGACCTATTCAAATGAATAAAAAATATTTAGAACTTTGCAAGAAAGAAATTAATTCTCTTCTAGAAAAGAAATTAATTTGTGCGTTCACAGACTTGTCATTAATTATAAACCTTTGAATAAGGTATTACAATGGATAAGATATCCAATTCCTAATAAGAAAGATTTATTAAATAGATTTTTTGATGCCAATATCTTTTCAAAATTTGATATGAAATCAGGATTTTGGCAAATTCAAATTAAAGAACAATATATGTATAAAACTGATTTTACAATTCCATTTGGTCATTATGAATGGAATGTAATGTCTTTTAGATTAAAGAATACTCCTGAATTTTAAAATATTATGAATGATATTTTAAATCCTTATTTTCATTTTACTATAGTTATATTGATGATGTTTTAGTTTATTCAAAAAGTATAGATCAACACATTAAACATTTGAATATTTTTCTAGATGTTATTAAAAGAAATGGATTAGTTGTCTTTTAAATAAAATTAAAATTATTTCAAACTCAAATAAGATTTTTAAGATATGATATTAAAAATAGTATTATTATTCCTATTAATAGAGTTTTAGAATTTGCAGAAAAATTTTCAGATGAAATTAAAGATAAAAATCAATTACAAAGATTTTTAGGATGTCTGAATTATGTCTCAGATTTCTTTCCTGATCTTAGAAAACATTGTTTAATTCTTTATGATAGATTAAAGAAAAATCCACCTCCTTGGACTAAAGCTCATACAGCTAAGGTTCAGTATTTAAAGCAAAAAGTCAAGTCTCTTCATTGTCTCACTTCCTCATCCTCAAGCATTCATCATAGTGGAAACAAATGGTTTTGAAATAGGTTATGGAGGCATATTAAAACAAACAATTAATAATATAGAAAGTTTAGTTAGATTTCATTCAGGAAAATGGAATCCAGCTCAATTAAAATATTCAATTGTTAAAAAAGAAATTTTAACTATAGTAAATTGCATTACTAAATTTCAAGATGATTTTACAATAAACATTTTCTTTTAAGAACAGATTGTAAAAGCACTAAAGATATTTATTAAAGGATATTAAAATTTTAGTTTCAAAACAAATATTTGCAAGATGGCAAAACATTTTATCTGTATTTGACTTTGATATTGATTATATTAAAGGAAATACTAATTCATTATCTGATCTCCTTACTAGGGAATTTCTTTAGGGAAAAACTTCATGATCATAATTTTTCATTCCTCCAAAGGTATTAATTATATCTATTCTCATTTCAGGACAATGAGCAAAGACAAGTTCATTTCCATTAAAGATTACAAACAAAAATATTCAAATCCCATTCCTAAACCAAATGCATCTATTAAAATCAATTCTCCCAATTTAGGCATTCCAGAAACCTCTAATAAATTTCAAACTCTTTCTGAATTTCCTCCACTTACTTATTCTCAAGTTGCGGCCAATCAAATTATTGAACAGGAGGCTTCGTCTCCTTCTCCTTCAAAAAACTCAAAAAATAAAAGGAAGAATAAAAATATCAATATTCCTAATGCTGATAATTACTATTATACAAAACCTCATTTTGAAACATTACAGCTCACTTCATTTATGGAAACTCCTGAAGTATCAATGTTAAATAGTTATATTAAAGACAATTTTTTTGAAAATATATTTTGATTTACTGATAATGTTCTTAAAGATAGAGAATATTATGAAATTATATTATTAGAAACTAATTTTATTAAAATGCAACATCATTATGATGAAAAAAAACCATCAAGAATTGAATATTCAAAATTAGTTATTAAAAGGATAATCACTTCACAAGTATGAGAACAAAAATTTAAAAGTTTATATTTTAAAAAAACATTATCATTAAGTCATCAAGCAAAAACATTCAATTATTATGATTACATTAAAGTATGGTATAGATGTCTTTATCTTAGACCATTTGATCATTCATGGTTCATTTGTTTTGAGGTTAATTGTGACATTACTATTCCAATTTGGTTTTTCGATTGGTGGCATTACTTTGGTCTTATTTTAGATCTATTTCCTCAATTTTTAAACTCATTCTAGCATTATTTTTCAATCGCTCAACAAAATGAGTCTTGAAAAATTATTTATCTTTTGTTTACATTTTAAAATTCCTTGGATTGCTTGTTGGTCTTTTAAAGTTTTTCATTCCATCCCTCCGCTTTATCCTCTTCTTTGATTTGAGAATTCAAAATTAAATAGTGGAATAAATTGTCAATTGACAGTTGTACTCCACAAAAAATTAATGAATATTTTTCAATTCCTAACACTTCTCAGAAAACAATTCAAAAGGCCATTCCCCCTCAAACTAACATTAATACTGATATTTTGTCGGTACTTAAAGCCACTCTAAATATTCAAAATCAATTTTTTGAATTTTTAACCAAAAAATCTACAGAAACTCAGTCAATCAAATTTGATGAGTCAACCATTCCTGATATTCAAGATTTTCAGATCTTGATTATCATGACTTTTCTTTTTCTCCACCAATTCAAGAAAAAGCTCAAGACAATTGAGACGTCTATTCATCGCATAAATCAAACACGCATAAATCAAACAATTAAAAGATCTGACAAAGAATTCCATTACGAGGTTACATCTATTGGACAGAGAGAGCCTTTGTATGAACGATAGCGACAATTAATAAAGTAGAAGATTTCATATCTTTCATTATGAAAACTTTGCTGCTGTTTCAGACAGATATCATTCAAAATATGGTTCATTTGGATTTTCACCAACCAAGTGTTCCATTTTATTAAAAATAATTGTAATATGTAACTTTTTAATTTTGTTATTTTGTAAGATAGTCAAAAGTAGTTTTTGCAAAAGTAAAGCAAAGTTACTTTATATTCTTTTTTTTTTTTGAAGTTATCTTTTATCTTTTTGAACTATATAAATAGGTATGCTTTGTAAGCTCAAAGTATGAGCAAATTTTCTTTTCTTAGTTTTGTAATATTTCCTCCTCTTATGAAATAAAAGCTTTTAGTTTCTGTAATCTCTTTATCTTTTCTCTTATTTCATTGCTCACCTTATTTTATTTTATTTGTTTTTAATTACAATATCACGATCCGATCCTTCGTGACGGCTTTACGCTTACCGGTGCCTCAGACATCCAAAATTACTACACTAACACTATTTTCTTAAGAATGCAACAATAGTTCAAATACTGATTATAGTCTTAAGAAAAATAGAAGAGCTTAAACTGGCTCTGATACCATGAAGGGTCGGATCGTGATATTGTAATTAAAAACAAATGAAATAAAATAAGGCGAACAATAAAATAAGAGAAGAGATAGATATCTTACAGAAACTGAAAGCTTTTATTTCACAAAAGGAGGAGGAGATATTACAAAACTAAGAAAAGAAAATTTGCTCGTATTTCGAGTTTACAAAGCATACCTATTTATATAGTTTAAAAAGATAAAAGATAACTTCACAAAAAAATGACAAAGTAACTTTGCTTTTCTTTTGCAAAAACTACTTTTGAGTATTTTACAAAACTAACAAAATTAAAAAGTTACATAGTACAATTATTTTTAATAAAATGGGACACGTGGTTGGTGAAGATTCAAATAAATCGTATTTTGAATGACATCTGTCTGAAACAGTTGTAAGGTCTTCTTAATGAAAGATATGAAATCTTCTGCTTTATTAATTGTCATTGTCGTTCGTACAAAAGATTTCTCTCTGTCCAATAGATGTAAACCTCGTAATCGAATTCTTTGTCAGCTTTTTTAATTGCTTGATTTATGTGATGAATGGACGCTTCAACTGTTTTGAGCTTTTTCCTTGAGTTGGTGGAGAGAAGGAAAAGTCATGATAATCGAGATCTGAAAATCTTGAATCAAAAAGTTAGCTGAGATAGCTTTTCTTGAACTTGAATAAGATCTTGAATACAAACTTGTCTTCTTTGAATGAGGTCTTCGTTTTGATTGAGATCTAATCTTTGAGTGATTTTGATTAATCGGTCTAGAACTTTAATCTCCCTTTGAATGTTTTTAATTTGTTGTCGAAGAAGATATTGGGCTAACATATGAATCGTTGATGTAAAGTTTCTAAATGAATGTATTGATATGTAAGTCTATCAATGTCTCGACATATTTGAAGGAATAAGTCGGGATCATTATTTTCTCTGACTTGAATCCTTCTTTGTTGAAGGTTTTTGATAACATTTTTAATGAGAAACATGTGATGTTTCAGTTCTTGAATGGTCTTCATCTAGAAATCAAAGAAATCTTGAGTATCAGGAATGGTTGACTCATCAGATTTGATTGAGTTTATGTAAATTTTTTGGTTAAAAATTCAAAAAATTGTTTTTGAAGATTTGGAGGGGCTTTAAGTATTGACAAAATATCAGTATTAATGTTAGTTTGAGGGGGAATGGCCTTTTGAATTGTTTTCTGAGGAGTGCTAGGAATTGAGAAATATTCATTAATTTTTTGTGGAGCACAACTGTCAATTGACAATTTATTCCACCATTTAATTTTGAATTCTTGAATCAAAAAAAGAGGACAAGGTGGAGGGATGGAATGAAAACCTTTAAAAGACCAACAAACAATCCAAGGAATTTTAAAATGTAAACAAAAGAAAAATAGTTTTTCAAAAGGCTCATTTTGTTGAGCGATTGAAGAATAATGCTGGAATGAGCTTAAAAATTGAGGAGGAAATAGATCCAAAATAAGATCAAAGTAATGTCACCAATCAAAAAACCAAATTGGAATAGTAATGTCACAATTAGCATAAAAACAAATGAATCATGAATGATCAAATGGTCTAAGATAAAGACATCGATACCATGTTTTAATGTAATCATGATAATTGAATGTTTTTGTTGGATGGCTTAATGATAATGCTTTTTCAAAATACAAACTTTTAAATTTTTGTTCTCAAACTTGTGAAGTGATTATTCTTTTAATAACTAATTTTGAATATGCAATTCTTGATGGTTCTTTTTCATCATGATGATGTTGAATTTTAATAGAATTAGTTTCTAGTTATATAATTTCATAATATTCTTTATCTTTAAAAACATTATCATTAAATCAAAATATATTTTCAGGAAATTGTTTTTAATATAACTATTTGACATTGATAATTCAGGAGTTTTCATAAATGAAGTGAACTTTAATGTTTCAAAATGAGGTTTTGTATAATAGTAATTATCAGCATTAGGAATATTGATAATTTTTTTTCTTCCTTTTATTTTTTGAGTTTTTTGAAGGAGAATGAGACGAAGCCTCTTGTTTAATAATTTGATATTTTTATTCTTTCTTTTCTAGAGGAACTAGCTGAATTTACATAAGCAGTTTTATAATATGTTTGATGACTATTAGTTTCAAAAGCAGGAAGTTCAGTAATATGAAGGGAGTTGTGGATTAGGAATTAATAATTGTTGAGAAATAGTTATTTTATTCCATTTTAATCTTTTAGGAATATAGGCAGATGAATTTGCTAAATTAATGTCTAAAGTGAGTAATATTGTTTTATCTTTCATTAATGGTAGCATTAATATTTTAGGATTTAATTGAAGATTCATTAATTTAAAATATAGTCTAAATAAAACAGCAAAACATCTGCCATGGGGAATGAATATATTATCTTTATTAGGAATATGAATATCTAAAACTAATGAATTGTGATGTGAATCCATTGGGTGTAGAAATCTTAGAACTCACAATCAAGTTAATTTAGCCCAAGAATCGTCTGAACGAATTGTTTGAACCGGTGGAATTAAAGACCTCAACCTTTGCCTTTGCCGTAAACGAGGAAGAACCTAAGGTATATGACCTTAGACTCGTTTCTCACTAAAACAAGAACTTTGGTATAAAGATGGAATGAATGATGCCACAACTTAGGTGATTCAAAACCTAGATCGATAAATCAAAAAACTAAACAAGACTCTTATCTTGAATAAGTTCAAAAGTTCTCAAAAGAACAAAACTTGTGTGAAGAAATCTCACAATTTTATTAATTCTCTAAAAAAAAGTTATATTTTACATAATGTGTAATGACCTATTTATAGGCTAAAGGTAAGACTAAATTGGTAACTAAAAATTTAGTAACTTCCTAAATAATTAAAAAAAGAAATTAAAATATAAACTATAAAGAAGAATTAGGAAATTAAATAAACCAAATTATTTTGACCAAGTTTTGTTGCTATTTTTCTTTATTTTCGTCATCCCTTGGTTTTGGATAGTTTGGGTTCTTTATTCTTCCAATTGGATTTGTATGACCATAATTATGACCCCTTTTGGTTTTTCATTCATTTGGGTTTCAATTTTTTTTGTTATAAAATCTTCTAAATTAAATTATTCAGTACTTTTTTGAACTTTTTAACTGGATCCTTTTTCATCAGCCCAACTGAAACTTGAGTTGGATCTTGCAGATTCCTTATAGTCTTGATGTCCCATCATTCCCCTTGACAATGATTTTCCCCCTTCTTGACAATGATTTGTCCCCAAATTGTCATCTGTGTGAAAGTGCATCCATAATCGCATTTTGCTTGGGAAAAGTATCAATGAATTCAATCCATCGAACATGTTTCTTACCATTTTAATGAACTAACATTTCTTTGAACATAATTCAAAAATAATTGTCTTGTGAAATTCAGAGAAAGAATAACAAGGGAAAACAAGAATGAAAATAACAAGGAAAATAAGTGAGAAATAAGGAAAGTAGCAAATTTGGAAAAATTCCAAATTAAGAAAAACAAATAAGGAATGGAGTAAATAAAAAAAGGTGAATAAATGAAGAAAGAAAACAAAGAAGGTGAACAAATAAGGAAAAAGAAGAAACAAAGAAGGAACAACAAAAGGAAAGAAAAAAATTGGAAGCTGCCTTTTTTTTTTTTTTTACCAATTTTTTTCAGAGCTTTTTTTTTTTTGGGAATTATGGCAGCACAAGAAAAAAAAAAAAAAGGATGTAAGATACTAAAAAAAATAAATTAAACCCACGAACGAAGAATTTTGTTCTTTGTGATAAATTGAAATTGGAGATCATCTTAAAACCAAAACACAAATAAGAACAAAGAAAGATAAAAAATTATAGACAAGTATGAACAATTATGGATAAGTATGAACAATTCGAAGGGTAATCCGAAATTGCTCTGATACCAACTGATGTGAACTCGTTGGGTGTAGAAACCCTAGAACCTACGAACAAGTTAATTTAGCCCAAGAATCGTCCCAACGAATTATTTGAACCGGTGGAATTAAAAACCTTAACCCTTGCCCTAAAAGAGGAAGAATATAAGGTATATGATCTTAGAAGACCCGTTTCTCACTAAACAAGAACCTTGGTATAAAGATGAAATGAATAACGCCACAACCTAGGTGGTTCGAAGTCTAGATTGATAAGTCAAAGAACTAAACAAGACTTCTATCTTGATTAAGTTCAAAAGTTCCCAAAAAAACAAGACTTGTGTAAAGAAATCTCACAATTTTATTAATTCTTTCAAAAAAAAAGTTATATTTTACACAATGTGTAATCGCCTATTTATAGGCTAAAGGTAAAGACTAAATTGACAATTAAAAATTTGATAACTCCCTAAAGAATTAAAAAATAGAAAATTAAAATATAAACTATAAAGAAAAATTAGGAAACTAAATAAATCAAAATATTTTGACCAAATATTGCTGCTATTTTTCTTTATTTTCGTCTTCACTTGGTTTTGGATAGTTTTGGATCCTTTATTTTTCCAATTGGACTTGTATGACCATAATTAAAATCCCTTTTGGTTCTTCATTCATTTGGATTCCAATTTTTTGTTGTAAAACTCTTTGAATTAAGTTATTCGGTGCTTTTTTTAACTTTTTAAATCAAGCTTTTGTCATCGGTCCAACTAGAACTTGAGTTGGATCTTGCAAATTCCTTACAGTCTTGATGTTCGCGTCATCTTGTAAATCTATAGAAAAATGAGGAGAACAATTAAAATAAATGTCTATTACAAGTATTAGATTGAAGTAAGTATGGAGAATTCGGATCATCTAAAGCTATTGCTGATGAACTCATAGTGAATGGAGTCTGCAAATTTTTAGCTCTGATACCATGTTAGAAGAGGTAAAAACATAGCAAAGAGATGAATGAAGAAGATAGCTTTTGGATTAAATGAATTTTCCATATTATTCTGCTGAAACAAAAGAAGTATATATATACACCTACGCCTACCAAGCTACTAACTTCCAATAACAAATTCTATACAACCAATCAAACAACTAACCATATAACAAATTCTTAACCAACTCTATATAATAATTACTTTAGGTTTAAACTCTATCGAATTGGAATGCTAACCTTATTGATAAAGTACCCACGAACGAAGAACATACTATTTTTGTTGGTTTTTGAACTACTGGGTCCATGTGTTTAAAGACTTGTGAAAATTCACCATGGATATGAAACATGAAACTCGGCCACATCAATTTTGGAAAAATCAAAGATTTGGAAAAGAAGAAGAGATGAAAGGCATTCCACTCATTGACTATCCCAACCGACCGTATGAGGCATGCTTAGTTGGTAAGCATCTAAGAAAAGTTTTCGAAAACAAGCATGACTAAGAGCTTCAAAGACGCTCCAAGTTGTTTATAATGATGTACATGGACCGATTAATCCTCGACTTTTTTTGATAAAAACTCCTATTTTCTATTTTCACTGATAACTATGGTATAAAGAGTTGTGTTTGTAAATTTGAAACTTTTGATAAATTCAAAAAGTTTAAATCTCATGTTCAAAATAAGAGTTGACATAGGATAAAGGTTCTTAGAACTAATAATGGGGGAATTAACTTCTCTGGTGTTCATTTTGATTAAAGCAATTCAAATCATTAAATCAATTCAAATATTTGAGTAAGGCAATTCAAATTAGTAAATCAATTCAAGCATTTCGAGTTATTCTAGTTCTCTTTTTTGTTTCTCTCTTCACACTTTGTTTGTGAGTTTGAGTGAATTAAGCTTCACCCACAAAACCATCCTTCTGCTATCACTCCCTGCGGGATGGGGAGAGAGATATAGTATGGGAGTATATGGCATGCGCTCGAGATGATGACAAGGCAAAATCCAAACAAAAGGACATGGAACAACTTGAATATATTTATTTGAATATATGAATGTATAGATGCTAATATTTATGATGATAAAATCATATTTGATGTAAAAATATATTATTAATATAGGTTAACATGAAAATTTTCCAAATTCTATAATTAGTTATATAATTAGATTGATCTAATAGAGTTTAATTTATTGTACATTTATCTAGTTTATAAAAATTTTAGAATAAGACTTTTGTTAATAATTTTTTTTTTTTATAAAAAAAATGGGTTTGTCGTGTCTTGCTCGTCCAAGCCGTGTCAGCGTCTGTTTGTATCATGTTTTGAGTTTAAAATTAAATAAAGTGCGGACACGTAAACAAGATGTCTAGGGTAGCATGTCCTGCTTCAAGGTATAGGGTTATGCCACTTAGGGTTGGCAATGGAGTGGGAGGGGGTTGGGGACTGGCCCCTCCATGCCTGCCCAACCTTGAATGAGGATGGAGCAAGTTTTTTCCCATTCCCCATCAAGGGAGGAATTTGGGCCTCCATACCTAGCCTGAGGGGAATGGGAAATTATCCGGTTCCCTCCCCATCCCCCTCCCTAGATAAACTATATAGGAAATTGAGGGCAAGTAAATAAATAAATAAATAATGCTCTTTCAATAACTATGAGCAATGTTTAGACAACTCTAAAAACTAATTACAATCACAAAATCCAAATTCAAAACAATAATATGGAGAGGGGGAAAAAAAGCCAAAAAAACCAATGATTTTTGTTTGGGGCTTAATTTCCAACAAATTCTTAATCTCTCTCTCAAAGACCCAAAAGAGATGGGGTTAAAATGTAGTGGAAACTTAGCTAACAAAAAGAGAGAAAAAAAAAGAAAAACCGAACCAGAAATTTAAAATCCCAAATTAGAACCTTTAGAAAATAAAATAAAAATTTGATGTTCACAAACCCTGAATAGAGAGGGTTAGACTTCTTGCTTGTGCAGGAGGATAGAGGAAGGGGAGAAAAATCAGTATCTTTATGTTTTCGTAACTTAAGAGTGGTGGGTTTGAGAACTGAGACCAAAATTAAAATCAAAGTCAAATATGGCATTTGGAGGAGAAAGAATGTGATGTGGATCTGAGTGATTGATGATGGAGATCACAAGTAGCTGAGAAATGAGAATCATCTTGGAAGAGGTAGATGTTGTTCTTTGGTGGATGGATGAGGATGATGGCTTGGTTTGAAAATTTGAAGTTGTTGACAAGATAGAGTTTGGTTTCAAATGCGGCAAAAAGAGTGGATAGGGGAGAGGAAGCAAGGGTGGGGAAAGAAAAAAGAAAAAAAAATTCGTGTCTATATATAACTTTCTAAACTCTAATATATAGGGGGTAAAATATCTCAGGGCAGCATTGGGGCATTTAATTAAAACCATCCCTGACTGTCCTGAATTTACTAATTCAGTTAATCCCTGTTAACCATCCTATTGATCACTCATCACTTTAAATACCCATCCTGACCTGGGCTGGTTGGAGAGTTACTTGTGGCTATGGGTCAAATAGCCATCTCTGAAGGCCCGATCTAGGTATGGTCTAGTAAATGATGCCTTTAAGCAAATGCATGGCTGCCCAAAACTTCTTTTAGTAGTGGCAGATTTCCTTTTGCAATTTTGAAGGTATTATCCATTTCGCAAGTATTCATTTTTGTAGCTTCAGAGAGGCTAATTTTGATTGCATGTTTTGAATTTTGAGGTATTTTCCCTGGGATACAACTCTTTTAAGGTGAAAGTATCAAAAACTGCTAGATGGATGATTTATCTCATGACTGCTGTAAAAATTGGGTCTGAGTTGGTTTCCAGTTAGTTTTCCATGGCCCTGAAATGTTTGAGATGGATCCATTGGTTTTTGATTGAGCTGAGATCCCAATCTTGGGTTTAATTGGGCTTTGCATTTGATTGCTTAGCCTTGTTTGAGCTGCATAAGGCTTATGTGCTTATGCAAGTTTAATTCATGGAAGATTGTGAATATTTCCAGCTTAAGGATGGACTTCACTTGTATCTATGGCCTGTCTGGCTATCCATAATGAAAGAACTAAGACTAGGTAGGCCTTGATATTTTCATTTCATCCAATAAATTACATTCTTTAGGCTTCATTATTAGTAACCATTTCATCCATTCTATAGCTTTTTCTACTCCAGCATGGAATTTGGTAGAAGTTTATCTATTAATTAGGATGAGGTCGGTCTACATGGCGGTCAAGTTAATATCACAAAAGCAGATATCCAGCTTCACATCTAACCTTAGCCCTTTAAGGGTTGCCATAAAAACCTATCAGAGGTGATCCATTTAACAAAGTAGAGTTAATAATTGTCCAGATTTTACTGCAGTTTGAGTTGGAAACTACTTGTATAGATACTGTAGATTTTTGACACTGAAATATGATTATTTGGTTTTAGGCGGCGAAATTGTGAAAGATGATAGTATAAAGGCTGGGTCAACTCTCTACAGTCTGGAGATTATGAGAATTGAGTTGTTCTCCGTCTATGGTGCTCAGGCATGTACACTATATTACTTCACACTTCAAATCAAAATACTTGGTGTAAATATTATCAAAGGTGTTCCAAAAAATAAATGTAACAAAATTTGGAGGAAATATAAATTGCTTCAGGTAAAAGTTTGAGTGGTTTTTATGTAGGATTGCAGTTCAGAGACAGATTGCTTCTGTTTCTTGGTGCCCTTGTATCAAACTCGACCTTCTTACTCTGCAATTTGTGTTGGCACTAAAATTGCAGTCTATCATTAGCTTGGAAGATTTCCAAGATGCTGAACCTGATGTTCTCATACATTCTACTTTGGCAATCATGAATCGCTTAACCGAGAAGGGGATTCGGTGCAATGTTGCTTTAAAAGCCCTTTGCAAAAAGAAGGGTCTTCTTGTTGAGGTGAGTTATACTTTTTAAAATGCCAAAAAGTATTTTATTTTTTTATTACTTCTTATCCCCCAAAACCAGTAATACGTGCTTATTTATCCAATCTATTATTAAGGATTAGGACTTCTAGGGCCAGACATTTGAATTATTTTATAAAAGTAGGCCTTTTTTCTATTGCAAAGACATCTTGAAAGCTAGAAAAAGAAACAAGAAAGTTGGAAGTGATAGAACTTCCATTATGTATAAAATCCGGAGTTCTTAAAGACGAATATCAAGATTATTAAAAGATTATTAAACTGGGTCCGAAGGATGTTCTTGCCTTGCAATTAGATATATGTAGAATTCTTCCATGTGATTTATGTATTGTATATACAGGTTTTATTATGTAGTTGCCCGCTGGCCAACAAATTGAAGAATGACCTAATATGTTCAACCCTGACCTAGTTCCTTGTATAGTTTCCCAAATAAACTTATTCGAAATGGTTACATGGTGTCTGCAAGGATTGTCAAAAGTATATAAAGTTTTAGATTTAATTTATATTGATGGCTTGCATGGTTAAAGATTCATGTTGTACATGTAAAGCACAATCATGGAACTATTGTAAGTTGAAAGTAGAGTTTGAATGATGATTGTGGAATGTGCTTCTGCACCCCATAAGAACAGTGTGCCTCTAATTGTTGGAGCATGCTTAACCAGAATTCGACATAACAATCCTGAAAGAAGCTTCAGTTATAGTGGTGGATTGCGTTGGACTTGTTGTCCCTTAAACTTCTGTCTTCATACATCATATCACCTTGAAATTTGTAGTTTCTGCACTCATGACTGTTTTCAGAATTTCAATCTGAAAAAAAGTCTTTTATATGCCAGAGAGCACATGTAGTTGGGATCGACAGTCTTGGCATGGATGTGAGGGTTTTCTCTGGGGTTGAAGTACAAACTCATAGGTTTCCATTCCGAGTCCGGGTGAGCAATTTATGCCTTGTCATGTTGATTATCTACACTGCAAATGCGATATCCTTGTTCATGCGATGATGCAATGGGGATCACCTACTGGGTGAGCAATAGGAAGTCCACATTGGTAGCATCTAGATGTTTGCCCTTCAAACACAAGTTCGCTTTCCAGATTCATGCATGTGGATTTTTGATTCGCACTAAAAACTAGCTTCTGTTACTTATACTCTCAACGGTATTAAATCAAGATTGCAACTTCAATACATGCCTACATCAAGGCCCTCTCTAGTTTGCCAATTGTTTGAAGAGATGTCCTGTAAAGCATTTGATACTTGGAGCTGTATCTGATACTAGGTTGGATACAGTACTTATTTGAAAATTACTAAGATATCTGTCAAATGCTGTGTGGGGCCGTGGGATTTGGGATTTGGGATTTTTTTATTAATTCCTCATACCACAAGTATCTCTCAGAAACCAACGATATTCCGGAGGAATAAGATTTCATGATTTGAGATGTTTTTCAGTAGGGTACTGTTTAGTTTAATGATAATTTTTCTTGCATGAGATTGTTAGTTGGGAAAATTGTATTCTAGCTGAGTATGTGTTCGAGATATCAAATAAGAAAATGAAAATCAGATTTTATTGATGCGTGCATTATTAAAAAAGAAAAAGAAAAAGAAAACATTATTTCCCGATGGTAACTGTTTTTTCCATATCATACTCTGTATAGCATCATCCCATGTCCCTTATTTGTATGCATGCTGCAGAGTGTCTAGACATATTCTCCTTCTGTGCTTTGCATATACTGGATCATTAGATTACAGAGGCCGGATGAAAGACTGATACCAAGTTTGAGGGATTGCTTTGCTCTAGTTCTGCCTTGGTCCAGTGGGTCTGGTTGCGAAGGTGGTGGGTGGTGCAGGCACCAAAAGGAAAAGGTCATACAATGCCTTGTGTGGATCCCTTATCGGCACTTGCTCCAATTGCCACCTTGGCAATTTGACTGACCGGACTGAGTAGCAAGTTTGTGTGGTTTCAGCCCAAGTTACGTGTTTATATATTAACATGCATACATGCATCATTAAATGTTGTGGGTTATATCATTCATTATTTCAACAAAAATTTTCTTTTGGATGAATCTTGGTGCAATGGTTGAGTTGCTATGGGTTCGAGACGTGGAAACAGCCTCTTTGCAAAAATGCAAAGGAAAGACTGTGCACATATACGTCTACTTCAAAGTCGACTCTAATTATTGGGATTAAAATTCTGATTGTTGTCGACATGCATCATTAAATGTGACAACTTAAATTATTGGTAATGCAGATGCATGTATTGGATGGTCGAGGCATGATATTATTACTTTGAGTTTGTTTTATTTGCATCAAAATTGTAAGAGACCTAGGTTTTCTTGTAAAGCGCAATGTGCTTAACGGGAATCATATGTACTTGCATGAATTCTTGTTAATTAATCTTCATGCAGGCTAATACGGAAAGTGCTGCTGAAAAGCAAATACAGCAACTGTTGTGCCCAAGGTCTCACCGCAAGAAGCTTAGGACTCATGGTGAAGATCCCAAGGATAAATATTCTTTTTAGATTGGTCTTATGTATTTCGTGGGTGAACATATCTTTAGAAGTAATGTCCAGGCAGAGATCTCTATCTTTTTAAGCCCCCTTTTTAGGTCGTTTTGTATATTGCTGGTTTTTTTTTTTTTTTTTTTTTTTT